>CM019148.1:253731821-254391698 GCA_009733165.1 Naja naja | reverse complement strand
TTTTTCCAAGGTCTGTATTTCCCAAAACCTTTCCTTAACATATTAATAATATCATTTGTCCAATTTCTCAGTATAATTCTCCTAGTTACCTCCCCATGCACATTACAAATAACTCCTGATAAACAGTCAGATTCCAAAACTTATGTATTTAACTAAATACATTATAATATTTAACATTTAAACATTTCCCCATAATTCAGTTTATATACCGATACATTAAAATACACCAAAAAACCCAAACAATTACATGACCCTATCATATGGATCAATAAACCCTCAAACGTTTTTTATATCTCCAACAAATAAAATTTGATGTCCATTCTTTCAATTACATACTTTGGGGAGACTAGTGCACTCTAAACACTATTTTTGATATATCAGTATTAATCTCAAATCTGTTGACACAATTTAAACATTTTTAAGGACATGAAACCATTGATGGATCATATCAGAAATTCTAGTTCTTTAGTTCATGTTTGTCATGTTCCACAAATGTCCATATTAAAAATATTCTTGTGCTTTCAATAGCTTTCAAAATTATATTCCATTACATAAAAAATTAAATATATTCCATTCCAGGTGTCTTTCAAAAGTGTGGCCATATTGATTACCTTAAAATATGTCTAAATTGAAGATACTGTCAATATTGTGAGCAGGGAAGATCAAATTAAATTTGAAGTCAGAATAAATCCTTATAACATTCATCACATACTATTTGGTTTAACACCATAATTTCATCTTCTGCCCAAACATTCCACTAGAATATTTTACCACCTATTTTCAGAGTAGAATTTTTCCAAAGAAAAATGTATGAAAGAAATAATGAAATATTCATGAATCTCATTATCAAAACCCAATCTATGCCCCGATATGGCCCCAAAATTTCTCACCACCCATACTCCTGGAAATAAAAGATCTTTTCTTTTATATGTTGTTCCAAAAATTGTGATGACATGGGAAATAGATAATAGCTTTCTAATATTGCTCATGGAGAGTAATATTCCATTTTATTTTCAGTCCATATAGTGATACCTGGTAAAATATAAGACCAATGATAATTTTGCAAATTAAATACATTGACAGTATCTTTCTCAGATTGTGAGAAATCCTAATTTAGCTAAATAAAAGATCTTTTTTCATATTTCTTTATAGTGCAATTGATGGACTAAATCCTCAGTAGACCAACCCATCCAGTCTGATATAGATCTGCATATTAACTTATTGTGGGTTGTATTTAAATACTATCATTGGGTATATATAGTACTTTACACGTTCCATAAAACCATAGTCCAAACCCGTGCTCAAGGAGGAGGCCTTAACTTACCCCCTCAGTCAAATGATTGTCCAGTCTATTCTTGAAAATCTCCAGTAATGGAGTACCCATAACTCTGAGAGGCAAGCTGTTGTTCCATTGATTAATTGTTCTTAGGTATCAGGAAATTTCTCCTAAATTCCAGATTGGATCTCTCTTTAACAAGCTTCTACCCATTGCTTCTTTTCCTGCACTCAGATCCTTTGGAGAAAGGCCTCTTCTTCTCTATGACAGCCCCTCAAGTACTGGAAGATAACTATCATGTCTTAGGGGTTGTCTTGTGGTAAATTCTAGTATGACATGGTCACTCTCCCCCAAAGTTCCTATAACTTCTATTTCCTCAACCATTTTGTTCTTATTAGTAAGAATTAAGTCCAGTACAGCTGTCCCTTTAGTTCCCTCATCTACTTTTTGTATGACAAAGTTGTCATCTAGGCACATAAGGAAACTGTTTGATCTCTCACTTGCTTCAGAATTTGGTTCTCAATTGATGTCAAGGTAGTTTCCCAGACAAATTTCACGTTACAGATAAAACTGGCGTTTTAATCTAAAGTCAGTCAGTCTGTCTGTCTGTCTGTCTGTCTGTCTGTACCATTGGAAGTCTAGAAGTGATAAGCCAACTTAATGCTATGGTGAAAGGAGCATGATCTGGCATGGATAAAGTGGGCAGGGGGAATTTTTTTGTTCCATCTCTCAAAAGGTTAGGACCACAGGCCATCCAGCGAAGCGGATTATACGAAGATTTGGAAGATATAGAAAATAATTTATTATCATGGTAAATATTTAATCTGTAGAATTTATTGTAAAACATGGTGAGGGCCACTAATTTGGATGACTGGAACTATGTCCGAAGACTGATCAGAAACTTGGAATTATATAAAATACTGGGGATATTCTGCTAGCCTTAACAGCAGTATTCTCCAGTTCATACTGGAACATAATTTAAAGTTCCAAGTTAAACTTTAAAGTCTTAAATAGCTGGTGACCTTAAGCAGAGAAAGCCAAGGTCCACCTCTGTTCCTTTCCATCTCATATTTCAGCAGCTTTCCCACTTGCCCTGTGGCTGGTCATCCAGACATCATGTCTTGTGAAATAGCAGTGGCAGCAGCCTGAAGGCAAAGGTTATAGGCAGACATCCCTCAATCTCACTCTCTGATCATTGCTTAGAGTCTTCAGTTGCAATGAAGTGATGCCCCTGAGAATCTACTTGGCTGGAAAGCTTCTTGTTTCTCCCTTGTCATCCAAATTCCACTGAATCATATCATGGGAGAAAGCATTACTTTCTCCCATGTAAACCTACTCTGATGTTAAGATCATTTCCTCAAACTCTTCTTCATTTTTCTGCCCTTTGCTAAACCATGTTGTAGACTTTATTTTGCAGGAAGCATCGCTACTGGAAACATAGATCCTACAAACCTTGGAACAGTCTCCCAAATTTTGATAGGACAATACACAACCGAAAGAGCAGCTAGTCTAGAGATTGATGAAAATTTCGTATTTGGATACTACATAATTGCTGAGCTCTTTTACTCTCCATTCCAGAAACCTGTTTTATAATTGTATTTCTTTTGTTCATCTACTGCTAGAAATCTATTTTATTTGTATTTCATATTTTGCAACTATATACAAATGTCACTATGCTGCTTAACTAAACTTTTTATGGCACATTGAGAACTACTTTGACTAGAGCCACATAAAGATTTTATATATATATATATATATATATATATATATATATATATATATATATAGGTCTTGGTGTATTCGGGTCTTGTCCTGTGTAAGATTGAGAATATATATGTATATATATATGTTTTCTTATGTTTTCGCGGGTATTTATATGTATGGGATTTAGGTTTATTCGGGTATTTTCTCACATGTTAATAGTTGTGCTTTTATAGTGACGTTTTGGCAGAATCCCATCTGCCATCTTCAGGCTTGTGTACTGGGTTCTTTTTTTAATCATGTGTCTCAGGCTTGGCAGCCTTTGTCTGTTTGAATTTGGTTCTGGCCCTGTGTTTTATTTGAATGGTTCTCTTTTTATCCCTATTGGCTGGGAGTCTAGGTCTGTGTTCATTGGTCCTCGAGTTGCTGTGTTCTTGATTGGCTGGCAACTTTGTGTTTTGTGTATTGGGGGCATGTTTGGGTTGGAGGTATTGGGGGGGTTGTTTGTGTCCAGGTGTTTGTTTGTATTGTGGTATAGAGATCCTTTTGTTTGTGAGTGCAGGCTTACTGTCTATAAAATTTAATAGTCCTTTGCGCTCATGAATTCTGAGCCCTGAACTCTCTACCCAATACAATGTTCAAATGAAATGTGAACATTGATTAAGTCAGTAGGACACATCTGCAAATTTGGTGACCTTATGTAAGCCTCACTTTTCCCTGCCTCGCAGTGTAACTCTCACATAGCTGCTATTAAGGCCTGTCACAAACCATTATTATAAGACACAATGAATCCTTTAAAAGGCTATTCAAATGCTGAATATTCTTATCAGTAATTTGTCACACCAATGGATAGCTGCTCATCTGACTATTAATAAAACAGAACGGATGTGGAAACCCAAGTGAGTATGCAGTCATAATGCAGCCATTGTTTGAAGTCAAGTTCCCAGAATTCCTTTCACTGCCAGCTGGCAATTACCCTCCTGGAATCTGAAACAGTGATAAGGTTGGGGAGTGGCCTGCTGATCTGAGGATACCAGGGCTGTTTTCTAAAAGGCATAAGTTTTATGCCTGTCTCATACGTATATGTGTGCAGTGAATTTAAAATGCAAAATTAATTAGAATGCATGCTTGATTTCATGAGCAAGATTTTAACATATAGTAAAATACTGACAAATTTTGAAAATCTTTCAGGCACCACAAGGGTTTCACAGCATTCAATCTCTACACCATTCTCCAGTAGGGAGACCAGCTAAACCCTTTAAATGCTTTGAGAGCAGGTGGATCTGCAGCTCTGATCTATAGGGAGATCTGTTGTTGTACAATAATAATGAGTTAAATATCCATTTGCCCATTCAAAAAAAGTATTATTTTTTTCTTGAAATTAAATAATATTAAATAATATTTCTTGAGAATGGTGAGCAGGGAAAACTGCATTTCATTGAATACAGAATGGCTCAGATATGTACATTATATATATATATATGTAGGTCTTGGTGTATTCGGGTCTTGTCCCGTGTAGGATTGAGAATACCTTGGCAACGTTTCGACGAAATCTCATCCGTCATCTTCAGGCTGGTGTCTTCAGCTTTCGTTCTGAATGGTGAAAGATCGCAGAATGGTTAAAGAACGCAGTCAGAAAAAAGCTGAAGACACCAGCCTGAAGATGATGGATGAGATTTGTTGAACGCTGTTGAGGTATTTTCATTCTAATGGACAGATCATACACCAAGACCTACATACCTTTACCCGTGAAAATCTATGAATATATATATATATATATATATATATATATATATATATATATATGTGAGGTCTTGGTGTATTCGGGTCTTGTCCCATGTAAGATTGAGAGTACCTTGGCAATGTTTCGACGAAATCTCATCCGTCATCTTCAGGCTGGTATCTTCAGCTTCTGCTGACTTGCTCTTTTTGTGTGTTTCTGCTATGCAGTATTTATTCTCCTGTTGGTTTGTCCATCAACCAATCAAGAAGTAACAACACAGCCAACTCTGGAGTTTAAAAGGGAAAAACAGCCACGATCATCAAAGACTTCTCCCAGGAGAAAGCTGAAGATTGGTGATGATGAGATTTGTTGAAATGCTTCTCAATCTACATGGGACAAGACCGATACACCAAGACCTACATACCTTTACCCGTGAAAATCATACAATATATATATATATATATATATATATATATATATATATATATATATATATATGTAGGTCTTGGTGTATTCGGGTCTTGTCCCATGTACGATTGAGAGTATCTTGGCAACATTTCGACGAAATCTCATCTGTCATCCTCAGGCTGGTGTCTTCAGCTTTGTTCTTCTTATGCATATAATGTCATATGTATTCAAAATTGGATGTATTCGTATTTCACTGTAAATTTGTCAGTTTGCTACAGTTTTTATAAAGCCTTTTGGTAGTGGAACACAGAAAAGTAAGCTCTTTTCTCTGACTCTATTTTCAACTTTTGATTGAATTATTTCTTCTTCTCTCCCAATAATAATACCTCCCAGTAGTACCACAGATTTAAAGGCATTTGCTCTGAGTCTTTGTTTCAATTTCTTCAGGTTAATTTCTAATTAATACCATTATTGAATTATTGGTGGTTCGAATTCTTCAGCTTTTAATTTTATAGATGCAGTAGCACTGCTTCCAAATTCAATTCATTTCTCCACTGTTGCTGCCTCCTTGTGGCTAATGATGAAATCTACAGGTTAGTGAATCTTAACTTATTCATCTCTTTATTGCACGGATATCAAACTTGAATTCATTGAGGGCCGCATCAGGGTTGTGGTTGATCTTGGGGGGGGGGAGTGGTGTGGTGAACTCAACATCTTGCGACCCTCTCTACCTTTGTTTTTTTCCCTTATTTTCCTCCCCCAAAACTAAGCCCGTCCACATAGTTTTGTAGCGAAGCACAGGTATCCAGTTAGTATAATATATAAAAATTTCATTTCAATCAAACAGCATGTTGTCTGGGTACAATTGTTTTTAGGCAATCATAATCAAGATGTTTACAATGACATTTATCCCAATAACATTAATACTGTAGCAACAATAATATTTTGTTTGTCCATTTTAACAAATTTCCATTTTAACATTTATCCTTTTTATGTCCCTTTCTTTCTAACTTCTGTTTTTATTGTCTAGCCATTGATAAAATGAGTCCCATGTCAAAAAGTATTTAGTTTCTTCTTTGTCCTTAATAGTAAGAGTTAGTCAGGGGTAGGATTCTACTGGTTCGGACCGGTTCGAGTGAACCAAACGTTAAAGTTACAGCTGGTTCACTGAACCGGTGTTTCAACTGACTGGCTGGCCCCTCCCTCCCCTCCCCTCCCCTCCCAGGAGTCACCATGTGGCCCATTTTCGATGGAGGTAAGTGCAGGGTCCGTGCAGAAGCTCTGGGAGGGGTAAAATGGGCCTTCTGGAAGTTTGGAAATGGGCCTGTTTCTGGCTTCCGGAGGGCCTCCAGAGCCCAGGGGAGGCTGTTTTCACCCTCCCAAAGGCCCAGGGGAGGCCTCTGGATCCTTGGGAGGGCAAAAATGGCCTCCCCGGCCTCTGGAGGCCCACCGGAAGTTGGAACTGGGAAGTTCCAGTAGGCCCCGCCCACCATGTCCCCCCCACCCAACAACCAAGCAGTGAACCGGTTGCTTGGATTTTTGAATCCCACTCCTGGCATTAGTCTATCCATTTCTGCACATTCTAGTATTTTCTTAATTACATTCTCATCTCTTGGGATCTCATCACACTTCCATTGTTGAGCATATACGAGTCTAGCTGTGGTTAGTACCTGTAAAATCAAGTATATAGTCCCTTTATAATATTTTTCTGGTAGAATGCCCAATAAGAATATTTCTGGTTTCATGTCTAAATGCTGCTTTATCATTTTTTTTCCAGCCAGGTATGTATTTTCATCCAATATTTTTTAGCTTGTGGACATGTCCATTTGAGCCAGGCTTTGAGTGTGAATTCTGGGTCAAGTTCTTCAATAATCCACTGGTCTGTTTTCTTGAATGTTCTTCAAGTTCAAAAGTTTCAATATTCTTCCTATCCTGCTTCTTCAAAGTCCAACTTTTGCTTCCATAGATTGTTACAGGGAGATACATATTTAAAATCCATATAAAAAATTAAATTTAGGTATACAAAGATAAAACATAAAAATGGGCATGTACACAAGCACAACTGACTTTAGAATAAAAATGTCTTTTATTTTTCTAGCATTCTTTCATGACATATGTTGCAATGTGTTCTATCAGAAGTGTTGTGTTGATAACATTTACTCAGCATGCAGTACTTCAGCAGGAATGCTGGTTGTGGTGTTATTATTTCCTTGGGTTACTTACTTTATGTTAGTCAGTTTTAAAAATAAGTCCCCCAGTGCTCTGTTCCATTATCTTTCCAATCACTTACAATGAAAAACAGCTGACAGGATTTTTTTTTAAAGGAAAAGTCAGTATGAAACCAAAGATTTGTGTTGGATTTTGAACTTCTTTTCTCGAAAGCTCTCTAAATTTGCAGACATTTAATAGATTTTAAAACTACACAATCAGAAATTGCAGCAGTTGGTGCTTGCAACTGCAGAATTATAGATTTGGTGGGGGAAAGGAGACATAGAAATATGTGTTAGGAACCTTAGTCTTCGTCTCCCATATTACATGCTATTTTTATGCTTCTCCCACATTTTCTTGCTATTCTTTAGTATAGGGATCCACAACCCCTGGTCCATAGACCAGCACAGGACCTCAGCATGCCAGAAACTGGGCCACGCAAACAAGCGAAAATCCATCTGTGGCATGCAGGCACCATGCAAAACTACGCCACCTCTGATCTGTGGAAAAACCTCTTTCCACAGAACTGGTCCCTGGTGCCCCATAGATTGGGAGCCACTGCTTTAGTGCATTCCCTAACTCTTGCTTTTCAATCTTGGTGTCATCTGCAAGTGAGTTCAAGAGGGGATAAGTCCCCAAAATGAGCATTATGACATCATGTTGGCAAAACTATGGCTTCTCAACTTTTTTGATAATTGCAGCACAAGCACATAAGGGAAGAGTTTGCAACATAACCTTGCTGTGCATTTGCATGCATTTTGATATAATCTATATGGACATCTGTGTTTATGGATAAGTAGACTGATACAAATAGATGATGGACTTCCCCAAAAAACCTCATGATTATGCTTGGCAAAGTTGAGGGAATTAGAAAGACAGAAACAGATAAGGTAGATGAACAAGATGAAGGACATTATTAGAATTCCTTGGTAGAGTGAGGACTATCACTTGGAATAGCAAAACATAGCAGTCATTTGTCCATGCGTTGGTGGGGGTTGAGCCTCAATCAATGGCATCTAATGAAGTTAGCAACAGCAGCCACTGGGAGAAGGTTAAAAAAGTTAGAAAGTTGCCATAACAGCACCATCAAAATCCTGCTCCTTTTGTATGTGTGTCAGTGTACTCTACAGACACCACAGTAACTGAGCACCAAATCCATTTTGAAGATATCATTCTCTTACATCTCTCAAGGTTAGCCATGATCCTTTTCTTGGAAAAAAAATCCTTTAGACACATTTAAGTTATGTGGAGCTGACTAAATGTTAAATTAACTGTAATATCATCATGCAGTCGGATAGAACCAGTTCTCAGATTAATAAGGAGTCCAGTAGCAAAATAACCCAGAGTACAATATTTTCTCTTCTTGGGGTCAATCTACTTCCTGTTATACTATAAGGAAATGAGAGGGGGAAAAACCCAGAGCTTCCAGCCTTACTTTGCCTACATGTATATAGTTTCCTCATGTGGAATTCTTTCACCAGAAGTCTTTGTTGTTACTTTAACCACCTTCTTCTTACTAATCAGGGCACTGAGCATCCTATTCTTGGCATTGGAGTCACTTAGGTGAGATGGGTGGTGTACAAATTAAATAAACATATAAAATCAACTGCTTCTAGTTCAGGCTACTACTAGAGAACATTGACAAGTTTCTGGTCCCATCCTAATGTTTTACAATCCAATACTGTATGTGTCCTACAAAACTTGGAGAGCATCTGCAAAACCACATTTTGCTCAAAATAACAAACCCAGAGTTAAAGAGAGATTTAGATGTGTGGTCAGGTGATAGGCCTTGACTATTTGGGCAACTGTTTGAATGGCTGGTGCCCCAAATAGTTCACACCCGAAGTATGAAAGAAAGGAGAAAAAGAAATAATATAGCCTCAGCAAGCAGAGGATTCAGGAATCCAATTGTGCATTTTAATAATGTTCAGTCATGTGAATTTTCAGATCGGCTTTCTCTCTGAAACATATACAAATATGTTGTGGCCCCGCCTCGTGAGCCTGTGCTGACAGAGGAAGAGGACCTGGATGATGATGAAGAAGAGGAGGAACAGGCAATGCCTTCCTCCCCAGGATCTTCCTCCCTGGCAAGGCCTCCCTCCCCAGGACCTTCTTCCCTGGCAATGCCTCAGGTTTCCTCGAAAGCCAAGAGGAACTGCCTGAGAGACGGTATCAGGCACGCCACTGACGGGAGGAGAAGGGTTCCTGGCTTGATCCCAGGCAACATCGGAGGGAGAAACGTCAGCAGCAACGAAGGGGGCATGGGAGGGCCAGGGATTGAGCTGGACCACACCCCACCAGGTATAAAAGTGGGTGTGCCTACATTGCAAACTCTGTATGTGACAAAGTGTGAAATGAAGCCGAGGATTCCGTCTGTGTTTTTGGACTCTGAGAATAACTCAGTCTTCTGTGAGTACTGCATTCCTTGTTGGCTTTGAATTTGGCAGTGAGAGCCTGGGTGACTGCCAACACTCTTGTCGGGAGAGATAACTGGGATTTTGGAGGCAGGCCAGCGTGACTCTCTGTGTTAGCATTCCTTACCTTCTGGGGAAGGGAAGGGGAAACAGAACATTTTTGTCACATAGCCCAAAAGACTCTAACCATCTTTAAACCAAGATGGACCAGCAGCAGCAGCAGCAGCAGCAGCAGTTACACCAGTTACAAGCCGAGAATCAGGGCTTGCAACAACAGTTGCTGCACTTAGCAGCTCAACTTGCTGCATTGAATGCTCCTGCAGCACCTCCTCCCCCCCCCCGTCGGAAATGCCCGGTAGCTGTGCCAGATAAGTTTTCTGGGCAGCCAGAAATGTTTCTGGCTTTCATGGGACAGTGCCAGTTATTTATGGCTATGAGGCCGAGGATTTTCCTGATGACCGACTCGTGGGGTTTGTGATAAGCCTCCTTTCTGGCTCTGCAGCCCGGTGGGCCACGCCCTTGTTGGTTCAGAACAGCCCACTATTAACAGACTGCCAGGGCTTTTGGCAACACATGCGCCTCATGTATGAGGACCCCATCCGCACTCCAGATGGCAGCCAGGCGAAAGGACCTTCGCCAAGGGAAGCCCCTGCAGGACTATATTGCTGAATTTCGTCTGCTCTGCATGGACTCCACCTGGAACGATGCGGCGCTGCTGGACGCCTTCCAGGATGGCCTGTCGGAGGAACTGCAGGACGAACTGGTTCGGGTGGAGGCCCCTCCACTCTCTCACGCCTGGTGGTGCAGTGTCTGCGCATCGACGCATGTCTCCAGCGGCGAAAGACCCGTCGCCCCGTCCAGGAGTCGCCCTCCGCGTCTGTCCCTCCACGCCTTGCGCCGGCAGTGCCCCAGGTCGCCCCGAGTTCCGTGACAACAGCTGCGGAGCCCATGGAGCTGGGAGTGGCTGGAACTTGCTTGACGGCCCAGGAGCGCACACGGCAACAGCAGGGGGGTTTGTGTCTGTATTGTGGGGAGCCTGGACATTTCGCTGCTTCCTGTCCCAGAAAGCAACGGGGCCAAGCCTGCGGCCTGCAGCTCGGCATGACCAAGCCGAACGGGCGATTCCGACCTGGGGACACCCAGGTCAAGTACTAAACCTCCGCCTGACTGCGCGGCTGTGGACTCTGCGCCCCCTCGGCATCTGATATTGGACTCTCAGGTGTTCTTGCCCAACCAGTCGAAGGGGATCCAGGTGCATGCGCTGGTGGACTCAGGGGCCACGATGAACTTCATGGACCAGGCCTTGTGGCGCTTTTAAGGTGCCTTTGGATCCAGTGGACCCTCCGCTATGGTGGAGACAATTGATGGGCAGGAACTGATTGCAGGGCCCATTAAGTTCGCCACCCAGCCTTTGCGCCTAACCATTGGGGCACATGAGGAAGCAATCCGCTTCTATGTCACTGCGACCTTCATTTCCCATTGGTCCTGGTATGGCCTGGCTTCGGACTCACGATCCTCAAGTGGCATGGTCGCAGAATGCCGTGTCTTTCCCAAGTCTGCAGTGCGTCGACCACATCCGCCATGCCTGTGCCAGCCAGGATGTCTCCGCCTCGGTTGTCTCCCTACCTCCTGAACTGCGGGACTTCGCAGATGTGTTCAGCGAGAAGGAGGCGGACCGCCACCCGCAAGATCGGCCCCACGATTGCCCCGCGACCTTCTGCCCAATGCGCCTGCCGTGGGATGCCTGTATTCCATGTCCAAGCCCGAGTTGGCTGCCCTATGGGACTTTCTGGACAAAAACTTGGCCCGAGGGTTCATCCGCCCTTCATCGTCCCCTCTCGCATCACCAGTTCTCTTCATTAAGAAGAAGACGGGGACTTGCGCCAGGTTATGCGACACCGCTGGCTCAATGCCATCACGGTGCGGAATCACTACCCCTGCCTCTCATTCGAGCTGATGGAGCTTCGAGGGAGGCCACCATCTTCACGAACTCGACTCCTGAGGGCCTACAACTTGGTGCGCGGATACGAGAGGGGACGAGTGGAACGGCGCTTTGGCACCCGACACGGCCATTTCGAAAGTACACGGTGATGCCGCTCGGGTTGACCAACGCTCCTGTGGTCTCCAGCATTTCATGAACGATGTGTTCAGGGACATGTTGGATAAGTTCATGGTGGTCTACTGGATGACATCTTGATCTACTCCCGTCCAGGAAAGCCACCTTCAACAGGTCCGTCTGGTGCTGCAACACCTTCAGAAGCACCAGCTTTATGCGAAGCTGGAGAAATGCTCTTTTTCCAGACTTCCATTGAGTTCCTGGGGCACATCATCGCCCCCAAGGCATCGCTATGGACCTCGGAAGGTGGAGGCCTTGTGCAGTTGGGAACCCCCTCGCCGCGTGAAAGACGCCAGCCTCGCTGGGGTTCGCCAACTATTACCGGACCTTTATCCCGGGCTTTGCCATGTTAACCTTCCCGTTAACCCAGCTCCTTCAGAAGAAGGTTCCGCTCCAGTGGGGTCCCCGCAGCAGCAACAGGCGCTTGAGGCCCTCAAGAAAGCCTTTGTCACCAACCCGCCTTTGCGGCACCCGACCCGCACCATCCTTTTGTAGTGGAGACGGATGGCCCAACGTGGCTCTTGGGGCGGTGCTGTTGCAGGCCCCGGGGTGGCGGCACTCTTTTCCCCTGTGCTTACTATTTGCGGAAACTCAATCCTTCTGAGTGCAACTACACCATCTGGGAAAAAGAGCTGCTGGCTATCAAGGCTGCCTTTGAGGCTTGGCATCATCTGGAGGGGGCCCGGCACCAGATAGAGGTCCGCACGGACCATCGGAATCTGGAACATCTGACAACAGCCAGGAAGTTGAACCAGCGGCAGATCCGGTGGTCGTTGTTTTTTGCCCGGTTCAACTTTCGTGTGACCTACATTCCCAGCAGTCACAATCGGAGGGCGAATGCCCTATCCCACAAGCCCGAGTACCTGTGCCCCAAAGACTCACCTCCTCTGCAGACGGTGCTGCCAGCAGAAGCCTTGGCTTCAGTCCAGGAACCGGTAGACTTCCGGGCTCGGGTGCGAGAGGCGCAGCGCCTAGACACCTGGTTGCAGCAGAGGAAGGCGGAGGTCGGCCCCGATTCCCCATGGACTTTGGAGGAGGGCTTGCTCAAGCATCGGGATGTTCTGCGCCCACGGGCCGCCGGGCCCTTCTCTTGAAGCAGTGTCACGACAACCCGGCAGCTGGCCATTTTGGCAACTTCAAGACCCTCCACCTCGTGACTCGGACTTTTTGGTGGCCTCGTGCAGCACGCACGCCTACTTACATGACATCCTGTGTGCCGTGCCGGCAAACGAAGGCCACGATGGGTGTGCCTCCTGGTCTCCTCCACCCTCTACCCACTCCAGACAGACCATGGGGGGTGTTCTCCATGGACTTCTTGATGCACTTGCCATCGTCCTACGGCTTTACGACTGTGCTGGTGGTGGTGGACATGCTGACCAAAATGGCCCACTTCATCCCGTTGTGCCCTGCCAACGACCCGCACGACTGCCCGTCTGTTCGTCAAGCATATTTTCCGCCTCCATGGCCTGCCGGACAGGGTGGTTTCCGACCGTGGTGTGCAATTCATGGCCCAATTTTGGAAGAGCCTGATGACCGCGTTACAAGTGCAGGTGTGCTTGTCCTCATTGCACCATCCTGAGACTGATGGGGGAACGGAGAAGGTCATTGGCATCCTGGGGCAGTACTTGCGCTGCTTTGTCAACCAACGGCAGACCGACTGGGCCGACTACTCGCTTCATGGAGTTCGCATTCAACAACTCCCAACACACCTCCACCCAGGCGACTTCGTTCTATGCCAATGTGGGCTACCATCCGCGGTTCTTCCCTCTGACACCCTCGGATTCCCCTCCCTCCGAGGCTCAGGACTTTTCCAGCTGTACCGCTTCTGCAGTTGGCGCGGCAACACCTGATACAGGCCAAGGAGGACTACAAGCAGTACGCCGACCGCTCTCGACGGGCGACGCCCCCGCTGGCGGTGGGAGACCGTGTGGTTCACAAAGCACCTCCCGGCTGACCGTCCGTAAAGAAACTGGACCACCGGTTGTCGGCCCGCATCCCATTGAGGTGGTCATCAACCCTGTGGCCTATCGCCTGACCTACCACGCTCCATGAAGATACACCCGGTTTCCACCATTCCCTTCTGGTTCCTGAAGCCCCTCATGTTATCTCCGACGTCCCACCGATCCTGTTTCAACACCTGCACTGCTGGGGCTGACGCGAGGACAGCGGGGTGGTCAGCATTCAAGACTCACGGTTGAAGGCGATTTCAGTATTTGGTCGAGGGACGGGGACGGGCCGGAGGACTTGACCTGGGTGGACGCTTCCATGCTCCACGCCCCGACCCTCATGCGGCTGTTCCATGAGCTTCCCCTCTCAGCCGCATCCTGCTCCACGGACTTGGGGAAGGGCCTCTGCTGAGGATAGTGTTGTGGCCCCGCCTCATGAGCCTGTGCTGACAGAGGAAGAGGACCTGGATGATGAAGAAGAAGAGGAGGAACGGGCAATGCCTTCCTCACCAGGGCCTTCCTCCCCAGGATCTTCCTCCCTGGCAAGGTCTCCCTCCCCAGGACCTTCCTCCCTGGCAAGGCCCCTTCCCAGGACCTTCCTCCCTGGCAAGGCCTCCTCCCCAGGACCTTCCTCCCTGGCAATGCCTCAGGTTTCCTCGGAAAGCCAAGAGGAACTGCCTGAGAGACGCGGTATCAGCACGGCCACGGGCAGAGAGGGAGGAGGAGGGTTCCTGGCTTGATCCCAGGCAACGGAGGGAGAAACGTCAGCAGCAACGAGGGGGGTGGGAGGCCAGGATTGAGCTGGACCACACCCCACCAGGTATAAAAGTGGGTGTGCCTACATTGCAAACTCTGTATGTGACAAAGTGTGAAATGAAGCCGAGGATTCCGTCTGTGTTTTTGGACTCTGAGAATAACTCAGTCTTCTGTGAGTACTGCATTCCTTGTTGGCTTTGAATTTGGCAGTGAGAGCCTGGGTGACTGCCAACACTCTTGTCGGGAGAGATAACTGGGATTTTGGAGACAGGCCAGCATGACTCTCTGTGTTAGCATTCCTTACCTTCTGGGGAAGGGAAGGGGAAACAGAACACTAATATATACAAGCATACACACATAGAGTATACCACTTGCTTAACAAATATTGAGAAAATCTCTTTGGAGACAATACAGTTAACTGACAATCAGTAATTTCTTGTCCAGACTATATAGATGGATGCAAATTGAGAAGGTATTCCAAAAAAAGCTTGTCACTGCTTACTGGTTTTCTAAATGTTTTGTATGGATTTTTCCTTGTGTATCATTTGATTGATACCCACGCTCGCGCATACACACATCTATATATGGATGGATGGATGGATATAGAATAGAATGAATAGAATGAGCTGGAGGGGAACTTGGAGGTGTCCTAGTCCAGCCACCTTCTCAAGCAGAATTTCAGCTAAGTGACTGTCCAGTCTCTTCTTAAAATATGTGTGTGTGTGTATGTGTGTGTGCATGTGTGTGGATGGATGGATGGATGGATAGATGGATAGACAGACAGACAGAGAGACATACATACATACATACAGACAGACAGAAAGACAGACAGATAGATATATCAATAAATATAGTTATAGATATAGATACGGTATTATATATAATATATATTATACATATATCAATCTCTCTTGTATATATACATATATATATATACACACACACAATGTTGTTTCTTCTTATACTAGTTTCATGTGTGTGTGTGTGTGTATGTGTGTATGTGTGTATGTGTGTATGTGTGTATGTGTGTGTGTGTGTGTATATATATATATATATATATATATATATATATATATATATATTTGTTTTCGTAGATTTTCACGGGTAAAGGTATGTAGGTCTTGGTGTATTCGGGTCTTGTCCCGTGTAAGATTGAGAGTGTCTTGGCGACGTTTCGACGAGATCCCACTCTCCATCTTCAGGCTGATGTCTTTGGCTTTGTGCCTGTGCCAGCAAAGCGTGATCTGAGCTGCCTTCTCTCTATAAATACTGGAGGGAAGGTGTGGTGTGCTGGCTCTGTTGTAAACGGATTGGTTGGCTGTGTTGTTGGCTGTGTTGTTGCTTCTTGATTGGTTGATGGAATTGATGTTTGCTGATTGGTTGGCTGTGTTGTTGGCTGTGTTGTTGCTTCTTGATTGGTTGATGGAGTTGATGTTTGCTGATTGGTTGGCTTTTTCGTAAGAGCCTGTGTGGCTGAGGTAGTGGCTGTGTGTCCTTCAGCCTTTTGTGTTGTAGCTACCTGGGTAGTGGGCTGTGTGATGACCTTCTGAGTTTTATTGTTGTGACATCCTGGGTCTTGTGCTGTAATCTCCTGGGTCATTGTCTGTGTTGCAACCTCCTGAGGTTTTGTGTTGTAATCTCCTGAGTTCCATGATGTAGTATCCTGGGTGGAAGGCTGTGATGTGACATTCTGGGCCTTGGTTTGGCTCCGAGTTTGAGGTCTGGCTATGTGTTTATAGCGTGTGTCAGTTTGCTTAATTTGGGGGTCGGAGGGGGGTGTAGCAGCTGGTGTTGCAGCCATGGTCTGGTTTCTGGATGGTGGTTGCCTTTTGTCTGTGGGGTGGGCTTGGGTTTGAGTCCGGTGAGGGAGATTGGTGGTGGCATCATGTGTTATTTTGGGTCTGGTGTTGGTTTTCGTGAAAAATACTCGAATAAACCTAAATACCATAGATCTAAATACCCACGAAAACATAAGAAAACATATATATATATATATATATATATATATATATATATATATATGGCCGAAGTTGTTGCCCATGATGCACCCAAAGAAGGACGCTTACTGAAAGATCCCTGATTTTCCAACAACAACTCCATTAATAAACATATTGAACCGCTACTGGCCTACCAAGCATTGAGGCACCAAGAAAGATCCTGCAAGAAGAGCAGAGACTGCTTCCCATCATGAGCAAAGCAACAAATGAATCTAGTGGAGAAACCAAAGGGGCCTTTAAGACAGAAGTCTGTTGGGATGAGGGAGGGAACTAGAGAGAATGCTGTCAAAGTCATGCGCACAACAGCTATTGGTTAATGTTATATAAAGGCACATATCTCCTTAATGGTAGTTTTACACTCTGATGATGTTAGCAGAGACTAACGAAAGCTTAGTGAACAATATACATTTTTAGTTCCCAAGATCGGGATGTCTGTCTCTTTTTTCACAGTTTTATCTGGAACTCGTATTTTTAAAATAGTTTCTAATATATATATGAAACTAGTATAAGAAGAAACAACATTGCTGCTTCTTATTCGTTTTAGTTTGCAGTTCATTGTACGAGTCAATCTGGCAGGAAGAGGGCACTATTACCCTGAAATGTAAAGCAACATCAGCTATTCTGCTCATGCCATTGTTGAAACTTGTTCTGCAGCATGCAGTATCTGCTACTCAGGGAGATGTTTAAATTCTTCCTTAAAACAACTTTGGTGCAACTTTGGAACTCCAAAATATATATGTGAATGATGTCTCCTCCACAGATGATTTGTACAACAATGATAATAGAAACTTGTGGTTTCCAGAAACAAACTATGATCATTTATTATATCATTCTACATATAAAACTACTTCTCCTGATCTTCTTTCTGTAAAGAAAAGACTTGATTCTGAGATTCCAAAATAGTAATGTATTTGTAATTAAAAGCAAGGTTTTAATTTCCATCTAGGTCGTGAGCTGAAATGCCCAAACAGCAAAATTCAGTTACTGTACTTTCTACATACTAAAGCATTAATTACATTAGCCTTTAATAACTCAAGAATAGGCAGTTGCCTTCCATTGTAGGCTAAGAATTCTTTCCTGCCAAAGAAGTGATCAGATTACAAATTTGCTGCTACTCCTGCTTTAATGCTTAATTGTGTAAACACAGACCTAATGGCAATCATCAATCTTCTGTGGTGCTATTTATTCTATTAGCTTATTTTCTAGATCAGGGGTGTCAAATGGTGGCCCACGGGCCGGGTGCGTCACATGCAGGCCATGCACTCCAGCTCCGCAAAGGGGAAAAACTTTGCAATACATCACATGATGGCAACGTGACACCGTGAGTTTGACACCCATTTTCTAGATGTATATCCCACCTTTTCTCTAAGAGCAAAAGCGGGCTTAGATAGAGAACTCCTTTGATCACAACCACAATAATACGACTATGTGAGCTGAAAAAGTGTGATTGGCTCCAAATCACCAAGTGAATTTCCATAGTTGAGGGTGAATTTGAATTTCAGTCTTCCCAGACCAAGTCTAATGTTTTAACCACTCTACTATAATATTGAATAGACCACTGACCATCTGCCTCATATTATTGTCCTTAAGATTTTTGAAAAAGCCTTCAGTTTTGTTAGTATAAATACAATTTTAAAAAATACATTTTTCAAAAGACATCATCTTATTTATTAACACTTCTAGGTAGACTTTAGAAGAAACCCTCCCATACTACCACCTCTTACAATACTAGACAACACTATCAACAGTAGAGACCTTCAAATTTCTAGGTTCTACTATATAACAAGACCTAAAATGGACACCTAAAATCAAAAACATCATCAAAAAAGCACAACAAAGAATGTTCTTTCTGCACCAACTCAGAAAGCTCAAACTGCCCAAGGAGCTGCTGATACAGTTCTACAGAGGAATCATTGAATCTGTCATCTGCACCTCTATAACTGTCTGGTTTGGTTCTGCAACCCAACAGGACAGACACAGACTTCAGAGGATAATTAGGACTGCAGAAAAAACAATTACTACCAACCTGCCTTCAATCGAGGACCTGTATACTGCATGAGTCAAAAAGAGGGCTCTGAAAATATTTATAGACCCCTCACATCCCGGACATAAACTGTTTCAACTCCTTCCCTCAAAATGATGCTATAGAGCACTGCACACCAGAACAACTAGACACAAGAACAGTTTTTTCCCGAAAGCCATCACTCTGGTAAACAAATAATTCCCTCAACACTGTCCAACTATTTACAAAATCTGCACTACTATTACTATTAATCTTCCCATCACTCCTTATCACCCATCCCTTCTCACTTGTGACTGTATGACTGTAACTTTGTCGCTTGTATCCTTACGATTTATATTGACTGTTTCCTAGTATGATTTGATTGCTTATTGTACCCTGTGACTATCATTAAGTGTCGTACCTTATGATTCTCGACTCTTGACGAATGTATCTTTTCCTTTATGTACACTGAGAGCAATTGCACCAAGACAAATTCCTTGTGTGTCCAATCACACTTGGCCAATAGAGTATTCTATTCTATTCTATTCTATTCTATTCTATTCTATTCTATTCTATTTTGTAATAAACACCTGATAAATTCAATCTCAGGCTTTATAACTTGAAAAATAATCAGGGAAGTACTCACGGTTTAGTCGGTTCATAGAGATTAATTGCTTTATTATTGTCTAAGTGCTAAGGGCCACTAAGTCTTTGCTTTGCTCTAATGGATTCACCTAGCCATTTCTTTAAAAAAGCAATATAATGGCTTAGCAGCACAAACTTTTCTTTTCTTAAAGTCTTTATTCTTATTTTGTTCCTCTGAATAAATGTATGCTTTTGATTATTTTTTTTTTAAAAGCTGCATTACTTTTAGTTCTTGAACATTATCTAAAGCTTCAGCATGTACAGACATTTGTCTAGACTAGAAGCTGAAATTTAGGCTGCTGTTTGTAAAATGGGTATTTAAGAGAGAACAAATGGTGAAATAAAGAAAAAGTCCCTTCTTTAAGCTGTGAGAAAAGTGTTTCATCTCCAATATCTATCTGAAATTATTCCCTTGTCCCAATACACAAGGTTTTTTCAGGAGCAAATAAGTGGTGACTATGGATTTTTTGTTTTGTTTTGCTGAGATCTACTCTGAAAATTGAAAAGAACTATTCTCTGCCCTTCAAGAATATAACTAACTTTTGTCAAAACGTTGCGGCAGCTGAACTTTCTGGTTTTGCTTTCGGATGGGAAGTGAAACGTCTTCAAAGAAAAACCAGAAAGTTTAGCTGCCTCTTGAAAAAGCACCTTTGGGAAACCATGACCTAGATGACTGAAAATCTTCATAGACATTTATGCTCTAGAGATAGTCATGTACCACACCATATACATCCTGGGCTTACTCTTACTAGTACCTAGAAAAATATTGTGGACTCACAGAAAAGGATTTGGAGGGCTTGATGTGGCCGGTGGGTGATGAGTTTGATGAGTTTAAGTGCCCTGGTTTATGTATAATATCGCTGTCTTCTGAGACTGCAGACAGGAGTCTTTCCTAAGGTAACTTGGAAATATGAGGGATTGGGCCTTCATCAAGCTCTGTCACTGAGCTATTGGACTCTTTTTTGGAGATCCTCTTTATTTTTCCCCAGCCTAGAGACCCCATCACTCCCAACCCACATGGCCCTTAAAGTTATGGCAGATGCAATCCAATGGGTCTGGAGAACTACACGCAGTGGGGCAAGTTGCTAAGCAATTTACACAGCTGACAACCTCAACTGATCAAACCAGATCTTTAGTATTGTGATGGGCTATATCTATCAAATTACAGAACACACTAATGTGACAAACAAGATACTCATTTAATTTATGGCACATGTCATCATCTGATGGATATTAAATGCTGCAACCTGGCAACACTGTATGCTATAGCAGGGTTGGTATCTGACAGTGGCAGGGGATATAGAATTGTCCTATGCAGCTGGCCTACTTATGCAATAATGGTGAAGTGAGGATGACCAAATGGATGTCTCCGTAAAACAGGCCCTGGAGAAGCACATGCTTTATTCAGTGGTGGGATTTTAAAAAGTTTACTACCAGTTCTATGGGCGTGGCTTGGTGGGTGTGGCAGGGGAAGGATACTGTAAAATCTCCAATCCCTCCCTCACCCCACTAACCTGCTTTCCAGCTCTATTCTCCTATGCAAGGCAACCAAAGAAGACCCAGCCGATGAGCTGGGACTCAGGAGGCAGAGAATAGATGGGGGCGGGGTCAGTCAGAGGTGGCATTTGCCGGTTCTCCGAACTATTCAAAATTTCTGCTACTGGTTCTCCAGAACTGGCCAGAACCTGCTGAATACCATCTCTGGCTTTATTGTTTCAGGGTGTCCAGAGTCACAGGGGAATGAATTGTCTCTCTGGGTAAGGAATCTTCTTGTATCAGCCTTCAAGGACAGCTGAGTGAAGGGTAGGGCATTATGCCAGAATAAAGGCCCTCAGGTGTTCACTACTTTGAGATTAGTTATCTATTCCGTAGGAGAAATTTTACCAACAGAGTAGCTATAATCAAGCAAGACAGCCATTTGCAAATCTATGCACTGGAATGAGGCTTTATTTTTACGGTATTCTAAAATACATGTCAGCTCAGCTCTGATGCCATTAGTTGCTCAACCATCAGGTTTTTTTTAGATTTTTTTCTTTTAAATATGCTTTTTCTAAGCTGGACAAAATTGCTGTTACCAGTAGAATTTTTCTATTTGTAGCTTCAGTCTGTTCTCCTAGCCGCCTGACTGAAAATCATACTTCAAGCATTGACTTAAATGTCTCACAGAAGCAGCCAAAAACTTTAGCCTCGTGACGCAATTCACAGAGGGGTTATTTTGGAACAAAGACAGAAGCTGTTTATAAAGACGCCAGCAACAGCAGCATTGCAGCTCATGAGTCTGTACAATCTTTCTCAGATTACACCAGGCAGGGCAATTGGAATTATGAGACCCAGTGGGTGGGTATCTATCTCAGCAATATTCTCAAAAAACAGAATTACGTTCTCGGCAATATAAAGATGACAATGAAAACATAAAACCAAAATGCCAGGAAATTGTTCCCTTGTCTTTGCTTTTTCTAGACAAATCACCCTGCATCACTACCAAAACAGTTGCCTATTTATTTATTTATTTATTTATTTATTTATTTATTTATTTATTGGGATTTCTATGCTGCCTTATCTCCCGAAGGACTCAGGGCGGCTCACAACAATAAAAGCATACAATACAAAAATTTTAAAAAGTATTAAATGGTATTAAAAGCCATGTTTTCAGGTCACGACAGAAGGATCGAAGGTCAGGAGCCACCCAGAGCTCCAAGGGCAGCTGATTCCAAAGGGCGGGTGCACCCACAGAGAAGGCTCTCCCCCTGGGGATCGCCAGTCGACACTGTCTGGCAGACGGCAACCTGAGGAGACCCTGTCTGTGGGAGCGCACAGGGCAATGGGCAGTTGTTGCTGGCAGCAGGTGCTCCCACAAATACCCCGGCCCTAAACCATGTAAGGCTTTATAGGTAATTACCAGCACCTTGAATCTCACCTGGAGGGCAACCGGTAATCAATGCAGCTCACGCAGGAGGGGTGTAATATGGCAGTATCGGGGTACTCCCATCACAACCCGCACGGCTGCATTCTGTACCAGTTGAAGCTTCCGAGTGGTCCTCAAGGGCAGCCCCATGTTAAACATCACAAAATATATTAGCTAATTGGTTCCTGCTATACAAGGGAACTTACATGATAAACCAGTTTAAAAAACATGCTGGAAGCTAAACATCTCAGCTCACAGCTTTTAAATTGACCACATAACTTTGAAGACTTCACTATTTTCAATATAACCGTTTCCCATACAGGAATATAACATTATTCAAGTAATTAATCAAATTCTTGTAATGAGTAATTGTATAATTGAGTTGAAATATTTGTGCTGGAAACTTTTTTTTTATTACACCAAGTAAGGGTGCACTTTGAACAGCTTTAACTTTGATTATACTTTTCAAATAGGAGAGATATGCTATTGCCTGCAGTGGTAATTGATCTTCTGCCTTTGAAGCCTGAGATTCAAATTTTGCTTTAGGTCTGAACTAGCATCAAGCCAGTTCAGCTGTAATAGAAATCCAGATGTCAAAGTCAGGTGCTTATCAATTCTGAAATAAGTGTCAGACCTATGAGGTGGGCTAAATCAGGAAATCAACACCACTGAGAAACTAGAACTATGTTTCATTGAGATAGGTTATAGTAACTGTAGCCCATGACTCTTAAACTCTGGAAAAGGTGATAGTATTAGGACAGGGATGCCCAGCCTTGGCAACTTTAAGACTTGTGGACTTCCAATTCCTAGAATTCCCCAGCCAGCCGTGGGAATAACAGAATAACAGAATTGGAAAGGAGCTTAGAGATCTTCTTGTCCAACCTTCCTGCTCAAGCAGGAAACCCTATACCATTTCAGACAAATGGCTGCCCAGGGGTGGGATTCTACCAGTTCACACCTATTTTCTAGAACCAGTTGTTAACATTCTAAGCAGTTCGGAGAACTGGTTGTTAGAAGAAATTACTGGCCTAATCCTGTAAGGAAGGCAGGAAGGAAACATTCTGGTGTTGCTTACAGAAACTGCCTCTCTGTTAATCCTTATTACATTCTTGGCAGGACTAGACTTCCTGTCTCAGGAACTTCTCTGGAGTTTTTTCCCCCTCCTTTGCTGGTACTTTGCTTGTGTGGAGTGACCATTCAAAGTTACAATGGCACTGAAAAAAGTGACTTATGACCATTTTTCACACTTATGCCTGTTGCAGCATCCCCACAGTCATGAAATGCCAGGCGAGGAGATGCATGCCTCGATGTGAGTGATATTGAGTTGGCCATGCCCTGCCAATAACATGACCACCAAGCCACGCTCACCAACTAAGCCATGCCCACAGAACCGGTTGTTAAAAAATTTGAATCCCACCCCTGTGGCTGCCCAATCTCATCTTTAAAAACTTCCAGTGTTGGAGCATTCACAACTTCTGGAGGCAAGTTGTTCCACTGGTTAATTGTTCTAAATGTCAGGAAATTCTGGGAGTTGAAGTCTATAAGTCTTATAGTTGCCAAGGTTAGACACTCCTGTGTTAGGAAGAGACTCAGGCTGATTCTTCTGTTAGAAAGAGGGAAGGAAAAACACAAAGCAGCCTTGCAAGGTTCTGTTAATTTAATCTGTCTTGATTAAGTTTATTGCAAAGTTTTCCTGTGGAGTCTGTTTCCTGATCTGGCCAACCTCCAAGGGCTGACAAATAAGAGCAGTAGGAATATGCTACATGTCCAAAGATCAGAAAAACTTATCTTCTTATTCATGTACTCCACTCTAAGGGTTTGCTTACTGGCTGTCCCTTCCCTTTCAGCGATAGCACTTACAGCAAGAGACTTTCTTAAACTGACCAGTGGTGAAATAAAATCTCCCTCTCTCTGAGCTTCACAATGAACAGCTCTGTTGTTAAATTAACTTTAATTTTGATTTTAAAAATCTCTCTTTCTCCCCCCTCCCTCCCTCCCTCCCTCTCCCTCTCTCTCCCTCTCCCCTCTCCCCTCTCTCCCTCTCCTCCCTCCCTCCCTCCCTCCCCCCCTCTCTCTCATAACCCATTTTCGATAAAAATAATGTAATTAGTATGGTAAGATACAGTTCACATCAGATAGGGTGACTATGCCTATCCGTATTGGGTGACTTTGGGCCAGTCACTCTCTCTCAGCACAACCTATCACACAGGCTTGTTGTGGGGAACATAGGAGGAGGAAAGTATGTTGGATATGCATTCACCACCTTGAGTTATTTGTAAAAATATTAAAGATGGAATACAAACAGACAAATGTTTTATAAGGATGTTGAGGCTTGCCTCAGATATTACAGAGGGATTCAGTGTGGGCAGCATATTTGGATGCCTCAGGCAGAGTAGTCAATCCCACCAAGTCAAAGTGGATAACGTTGAAAATTAATCATGATATTTTGCCATCTGTCTGAAAATACCTAGAACGCTTCCTCTCTCCCATTATAACAAGCAGTGGTACCAATTTTTTTTTAAAGTTAGCTTTGGTTTATGGTTATAGATCAGCTATATAAAATCAACTGACACAGGTTACAAAAAACAGCACTCATTAATATCCATAATTGACAGGAAACACTAATATTTTTACTGAAACATATTTCATATTTGAACATTTGATCACATACAAGGATGGTCAAGAGTTAAATTTAACAAACTTCATTATAATTACTGAGGATTGATATATCAGTAGCTGAATTACTCAGAGATTATTAGAAGAGTTATTCACTGATAAAATTGTAGGCTATGGAAGGACCAGTAAAGAGGTATATGTGTAGTTCTCTCTTTCCTTAATTTTACCTAGACAAATCCATCCTCATCTGGGCATATTGCTGTATTTCCTTCCCCAAAATACTGAGAATAAAGCATATTTTCCCTGTTAGGAAATAAGGTCTTTGATACAGTGTAGAGACTTCATGAAGTAGTTGGCAGTTATAAAAGACGTTTTGGCCACTGCCTTAAAATGACATAGAAGATACAGTAACTTCTATTTGGTGATTATATTTGGTAAAAGATAGAGGCAGGGTCCTTGGTGTTCTTTGAGCTTGGTGGTATTCTTGCAAATGTTTCATTATCAAACTAGGTAACATCATCAGTGCTGCATCATTAGTAGAGATATCCTTGAGTTGAGTTTGATTCCTGGTGACTTCATGGACATAACCAGTGTTTTTGTGGTCACTTTGACATTGTTTTCTCACAGGAAATGTTTGATTTCCCCATTTTTCTGGTGGTCATAGGATCTTCAGCTGGACTCCCATCTAACTGCTAACTGATTCTGAACTTCTGATCCTCTTTAGTTTCTACCTGCTGCCTAGCTTCATTTGTTCAGAATTCAGCACAATCAAAGCTTGCTCACAGATCCCATAATGTTAAATATAATTTCTATTTATGTTCTTCTGGGATGAAATATAACTATCTAGATATGCTGGATGGACCAAACATCTAGTCAAAAAGATTTGCTGAAGCCAAAACTTAAGATGATAAACACCTCAAATGAGGCCTTCCTTGCTGCTAAGTGCAAAACATACTGGGAATACATCAAAGGGCCTAAAATGCAAGCCATAATGTCTTTCGATTGGGCACCTTCCAACAAGCTGCAATCTTTATTGATATAAACCTTGGAGCTGTACAACATTTGGCTTGTTGTTTTGGCTTTAAAAAGTTTAAGACAGTAAACAATTGTCAGGTTAATAAAATGGAAGATTAACATAGCCTTATAACTTCTTTGAACATTATCAGAGAGAAACTTTGTTTGTTCCCTCTAAATGCCAGTAGATGGAAAAGTACCCATAGGTATTTTCCAGAAATGATGCAAGGCTTCCTGTTTTATTTTATTTTTTTTAAACCTAAATTTTCTGAGCCCCTCAAAAAAATAATTGGAATTTTGTACAATAATGAGCCAAGTCCAGAGCCAGTCTTGGAAACAAAAATGATGAGTAGTTGTGGCTTACTGTTTTATTTGAAAAGGTGCTCACCTGTTAAGTGACAAAGAGAATTTAGAACCATAGAGAATATCCTGAGCAGAGAAAGTAGAGCAACCACACCAGTTTGCTTTCTCAGAAAGTCATTTTAGACAAGGCAGCCATTTTGCTAGTGCACCTATGACATGTTCTGTAAATATGCCTCACCTCCCATCTAACTCCCGTCAGGAAAGAACTGTCACTTCAGATTTTCAAAAATTTCTTGACCTCTGGGCCAGGCCCAACATTGAATTTCTGTTTTTGAAAAGTCCTGAGCATTTGCCCTTTCCCTCTGAGAATGCAGAACTGAATGGAAGGAAGGAATTCTTCAGGCAATTCAGACATGATGGTGCCACCCTTCATATAGGCTTAAGATGGAGTTGCCATAATTAGTCAAGTTGGATCTTGAAGGAATTTGCCCTCATTCTATCACATTCTGTGCATGTCAAATCACAAGGAATTATCTCATTCACTGTGAGCTAACAAGGAGACTAGTTTTAAAGCACATCCCTTGTTTTTACAACTCATATTCAAGACAGTTGCTTCTTACTAATATATACTTATTTCCTCAAAGAAATGGAAAGAGAGGGAAGAACAAAACAAAGGGATAAGCAAATTCACTCTGGTTCTCTAATCAGATCTATTAAAAATCCAGACCGAATATGGAGATAAGTTAAGCATTAAGCTATTGCTCAAGAGAAATGTCCTTTACAAGAAGACCCAGATTTGTTTTTGGCATATCCAAAGTTATTTTCTCATAGGAGCCAGGAATAATTGTCATGCTAAGAAGTCAAATAGCACAAATATCACGACTCTTCCTCAAACCAGTCATTTCCAAATTGTCTGAAGTTGATAGGCAAAATTGGCATAACTGTTTTACATTATTGCAGATGATTTTATCAGTCTTGCATCCAGCAAGATTAGGTAATGAGATGGAGTAATGGATAGCAATTTGACATGGCTACTTGTCAGTCCCAAAGGTGGAGAGTTTTGCCTTAGTCTTTTTTTAAAAAAAATTTAAGAATTTATGCTTTTCTTCCAGTTGTGGAATGAGCAAACAGCTGAAACCCTGCACCCATGGAAGATAGTCACTTGAAGAAGAACATTCCGGAAAGTTTATCTTATTCTGCGAGGCTGTACTCAAAACTTCTAGACTCAAATAATCATTATTATTGGTATGTGCAGAGATCCACAGAGCTGTTTTTTTTCTTTAAAAAAAAAAGGAAAATATTTAAAGTTATTACTGTGATCTCCATCTTCAGTGTCCAGCCAGAATGGAGTCACATGTCTATGAAAGTGCAGTCTAGTCCCCAGACTACTCAGCAGCTCTGAGCTGTTTATGGGAATTATGGTGTGAACATACAGTTCATTTTTACAGCTACAATTCGGATAGCAGCAAGTAGTCAACAGACCTCTCTTGCTCACCTGATGACTCAGCCCTGGGGAATGGTCAACCTACACCATAATTTATATTTTATTATGACAAGTTTCATCAAATCAGAATTCCTAATGTCAGCAAATAATGGCAGAATTCAGTCAAATATAATCCTAAAATGACTCAGAAATTGTGTTCTCCATGGATTCCCATGGAACGCTCTCTTGCTCTCAAACTATTATGCTGTGTAATCTCTTCACCCTATTTTGTATTAATATGGAATAAAATAAAATAAAAACTGTTAAATATCCAGGGTGACCTAGCAGATAAACTTCAAACATATCCTTGCCCAAATTGCATTGGCCATTGACTTTTAGTCCCCATAATTCCAAGATAGCATAGCCTCCTTGTTAGTTTATGTCAGGCTTGTGACTGCATCAGCACTGACTTTCCAGACCATGCTATCTTCTCTCCCTGATTCAGTTGCTAAGTAAAAAGCCATAGAAACCTCTGGTAGGGGAGGCTGCTTTCTTCTAGGAAAATGTGCCTCTGCACAATGGTATGCTTGCCAATGTCATACACTGGTTACCTTTCTTATTCTATTACCTGATATATTCACATGCTAATGAATTCAATGGCCAGTGCCACATTTTCTTTTTACGTTGTCAGAGAGGTGGGATACATGAACACAGCTCTAATCAATGACCTTGAGAATCTCCTCAAAGTATCCAGCAGGGGGAGCTTTGAGACCGCTCCTGCAGCTTAGACAATAATTCGGCAAGCAGCAGCTTCTGTCTACTTCTGTTTCTACTTCTACTCCTGTACTTCCCTTTGCCTTCATGTTGGTAAGTTTGGTAAATCACACAAATTACAGGAACTAAATTTCAATTACACATTGTTTCAGAATTTCATTCACAATCACTCATTCTTCCAAAACCAAGAAGAAATTATATTTTATTCCCCACTGGAACCAAAGGGTGTGTCTGCGTGAGAATGTCCTACATTACCAGAATTCTTGCTGAACTGAAAGTTTGACAAAGAATGATTTTTCAAAAGGAGGAATTCTGTTATGTCAAGCAAAGAGAGGATTTGCATTCACCTATTAATTCCCTACTAGTTGCTCTGGCTTATGGTTCCTGTTCTCCAACATGCGAACTTGTGCAAAATTGTGGTGAACTCAAGAGTTGCTACTTGTCCCTTGTCTCTATTCATTGTTTTGAAGCATTGGCAACTCTTTCTTGACCTTTCTTGGCTATATAAGAACTTCTGGGAACTGGATTCAAGCCTGACTTATCCTGATGAATATTTTACCAGTCTGAACTATGTGTATTTCTCTCATTTGGCATCTTACACAGCAAGAATCTATATGGGAAGAAAAACAACCAAATATCATCAGGTCCTATTTGTAGAGCTACATCCTTTAAAAACCTTTCCTTCTCTTTTGCTCCTTCAAGTCCAACCTACCTTGATTTATTTCTTCCCACAACCACTGTACATACAATATTGTATATTGATGTATTATAGCCAGAGAGTAGTTCTAGTATAGAACCACATATAATACCCAAAATCACACTGATCAGCTAAAATGTGTATCTCGGACATTTAGGGGTAGTAGGTTTGGAGAAAAGCCACTGTGAATGAACCAGATATAGTCATAGCACTTAATTTTGCTCAAGCTGATCTAGAGGTTTAGAACTGGCCTGCATGATAAAAGACATTCCTCAAAGACAGTACCAACCCAAATTCTCATTTTCAGGGTAACTTAGAATTCTAGATTCTTGATAAGTTTTCCTTGGGTCTTTTTGCTGCCTCCCTGAAGTTCCAATGTGATTATGGGTATATACCAAGGAAAAAGACTGCAGTTAGCATCCAAATCTCCAGGTTCTGAATGTAAGATTTGAAGAAATCATGACAAAAGGTAAACCTTGACTCCTATTGGCTTCATCAAGTAATTCATGTATTATTCTTGGAATAATATTGTAGTAGTTTATTTTTGTCCAGGATGTTTCTACAACTTCCCAGTGTAGCCTTTAGTCTTAGAGCTTCCTAGTTGTCATTCATGAGTAGGGATATGTGAATCAGTCCTGATTTGATTCAAATTGGAGATCTGAAATTCATAATTTAATTTGAATTTGTGTTCAAGAGTCATGCAATTCAATTCATGTCACTTCAAGAGTATTTTATTTATTTACATATTTATTTAAAAACATAAAGATTTGTATAGAAGTTATAAGAGAGAAATTTGAAAGTCTCTAAAGTGCTGCAAAGTTTAGCACTGTGGGATGAATATACTAGAATAGTAGATCATAAATCTTGTCACATCTCACACGAATACCTTCAAGAGCTTAACCACAATACATTTTTAAAAAATACTCCCCCACAGTATCTTTTAAAGAAAAGAAGGCAATGATGAGTAAAAGACAACATAAAGGCTTCCAACTTGTCCAACAAAATACTTTCAAAGAAGCTGACTGAATCAACATAGAAAATATCCTATTTCAAAACATTCATTTTCAAAAATATTTTCCTTGACTTTCCCTTTGTGAACTTTCTGCTTCTCGTCACTGGATTTTCTGAGGTTCCTAGAAGGGTTTTCAGAGCAATTGGGATTCTTCTGGAAAAGGTTAGTATCACTAGCAGGAAGTAGGCAGGACATGTTGGCAAAACCTGACCTATGTTGAGCAGGACTCAAAAGAATTACCTCAGACTTGTTCTCATGTGTAATATTAGCTCTGCTGTCTTTGATCACTGAGATTCCTGTGAGCCAGCCACATGCTTAACTGTCCCCTTGGAAAGAACTCTCTCCTCAGTGGTAGGACTCAGTTTCATATAGGTTGGGGCTTGCTGCCAATAGTCTATGTCAGGGTTGTCAAACTCACATCATCACGGCAGTGTCATATGATATATTGGGACTTTATTCCTTTCGCTAAACTGGGCGTGGGCATGGCCAGTGCATGACGCATCTGCCCTATGGGCCAGGACTTTGACAGCCCTGGTCTATGACATTATTTAGCAGAGAAAGCAGAAGCAAATAGGCACAGTAAGATCCAGAGCTATAAGCAAGCAGCCAAGAAGGGGGTTGGCACAGAGAAAGAGGAATTTGTAGTCTAGCTACCTCATCTACCTTACTGGAGCACCAACGTTTTTTTGTCTTGAGGCCAGTATGTGAACAAGTGATTATTATCAAGCAACTTGAACCTGCCCAGTCTGAACCTCCAGTTGCATTGACAGGGCCAAGCCAAATGTGTAAATTGAATTTTATACTGAAACAGGGAGTGAAGCACGAAATAAAATAACCCCTGGCATCCCAGAAGAGCTGTGATAAGCAGGGAGTTAAATGAGGATTAAAGTTTGGCTAATCATATTAATATCCCCCATTCCATCCTTCTCCATGCATGAATTGAATTTGTAATATTGTAATATCCCTAAAAGCAGCAGAAAAGTATTTGAATCTGCAAAGCTAATGAAGGCTAAGAACTGTTTTGAAGCCACTTGATTCTGTTAGTTGCTTCAAGCAAGTTTCTCTTTTGAGTTGGACCTTTTATGGGGCTGTTTGAGTGAAGCTTCATCAAACTGAAGCTCTTTCAGAGCTTTGTATAGCTTGACTAATCAAATCCAAGCCTGCTTAGCATTTTAGGATCAGCCTCTGTCCTAATGTAGCTGTGTAGAAGTCACGATGGGCCATGTGTATTTGTATAGTTTTTAAAATAGAAACAGCAAAACCTGGAGAGATTATTGACCATACAAAGAATATTGGCTAAACTTATATATTAGCTGTCTTAGTCACTGAAATATTTTTACTAATTACTTGCCTTTCTGTTAGTTAATTGTTTAATCAATTAAATTTTAACACTTGTGCAAACCACTAAAATTTGAAAGACAATGGATGAAATGCAAATAGCTTGCAATAAGGATGATTCTTAGACAAATTACTTATCTTAAATAGATGAGTCAATTCTATCCATTAATTTAATTTCTTATTACAAGAATATATCATAGCCAGATAGCTTAAAAATGAACTAATATACATTTCACTTATAAAGAACTGACTTACCCTACCAATTAAACAGAATACTTGTACAACCTCTTTCTTATTCAAATTCTTTGACTCTTGCTAGGCCAGCTACACTTTGGTTAGTACTTCCTAACTTAATGCTCACTACTGTAAGGAAGCCCTTTTTATAATATTATTATATGAAAAACTGTGAAGTATTTTTCTTTAAAGCAATATTCACATGTGTTTTCCTATCAGGAAGACAAGGCTAGAAAATGAGATAATCTATTTTCAGCCTATATGGTTAAGTGAGTAAGCATACACAAACTGTTGACTACTGTTTCACTCGAAATGGTGCCAATGATTGCTAGTCCTACCATTGCAGGCATGCGTGAATAAATAATTAAATAAATGGGAAAAGGCAGCAAAAGATAAATGGGTGTTACTAATCCATTTGAAAAAGCATGCAACAACAGCTGATACATACAAAGGAGCCAACTGATAATTTTAAAATGTTTAATGTTTTCATCCACATTGCATTCTTCACTCACAAAGAGCCTCCAGGTCTTCTAAATAATTTTCCAACTCAAGATTGTTCTTTTCCCTTCTTGCTATTTTTTATATCTCTTATTTCCTTTGAGGCATGACCAAAACAGCAAAGTTGTGAAAACATTTGACATCTGAGTAATTCCAAATATATAAGCTTCTTACAATTTCAGATTTTGAACAGAGATATCTTTGCCCTGCTCTGTGTAAACATGGAATATTTGAAATCAAATCTCTTCCAGTCTTGTTAAAAACAATGAATATATTGAAAACTTGACAGCTTAGGGGAAAGAAGCCCTTTTGGAAATATGATGTGCACTTTAGGGAGGGAAGGATTCACTGTATTCTGTTAACAGAGTTTCCAGAACAGTTTCTTGACTGTTTAGGCCAGGAAAAGCAAAATATACTCAGCTGTTCACTGACAGAAATCCACATGCACTGTAAATCATTAACACAAATGCAGAATTGAAGGAGCTACATTTGTCCACAAGTTTAATTACAAAAGGAAGTCAGTAACCTGGTGATTAAAAGAGTCAGAAGCCGTAAGAGGTGACTTGGTTCTTTCCTACTAACCCATAATACCACTTCTGGCAGCATCTACAACAAACTGCAATAATGTTCAAATGACAAAATGTACTTGTTGTTGCCTTTATGCAAACACCATGATTTTGCACTTGTGGCAAAACAGCTGATACAAAGACATTGTGGCATTTGTGTGATGACATCATCATGCCTGTATCAATAATTGTCCCTCCCTCCAGGTGGTGTTTTCCATTATTACATTTTCTATGCCTTGTTTTATTGATCTTGATATCCTTTTTCTTTATCATGTTATGCCTGTGCATTAGGAGACCTATCTAGCCACCCTGCAAGTAACAATATGGGAGAAAAGAATGAGGAAAAATATCTAATGGGATAGGATTCCACTAGATAGGCCATGATAGAGAAACAGACCTTGTGTTGAGCCACAATGGATGTAGCAGCTTAATACATATTCATTCAGAAATGTTCCATTGTAGCTGATTGCCAAATGCAGAGACAGATCCATGTTCTGACAAGACTGTCATAGATCTTATGACAGAAAATTAGAAGTAAATCAACAGGCAATTTCTTAACACAAAAATGAAAAAATTATTCAAAATATTTAAAGAAGTGCTGTCTCTCTAATAAATTGTTTCTTGCTTCCAAGCCAGTTTTATGATATGAAGCATTACAATTTGATTTTACTTGCTTATCCTGATATGAGACTCTCTGTAAATTAAGGATCTACAAAAACATGCTAGATCAGAGCTGGGTCTAAAGGCTTTGCTTCTGCCACTGGTTAGGCAGATGTTTTTAGCAAGCTCACAAACAATGTGTAGAGGCTACAACCTTCCTTAATAGTCACTCTCTCCACAATTGGATCTTCAGAATGATCCTGTTTAGAAACATGTCATCTAGATAAAATAATTACTTATCACTGATGGATAGATATAATAGGCACTGTGAAGCCTATCAATGGCCATTTTTCCACTAATGACTTAAAATGTCTTCAGAGTTTCATCCAAACAATTGCTGAAGTGAGATACATCCTGTCCCCATTGTGCCACAATAGTGGTTGGATGATTCTAAGAGATACTGTGTCACTAGTTGCAAAATGTACCCTGACTGGAAATTCTATTCTTATGATATAATTGGATTAGGATTTTTTTTTGTAATTTTCTCTATATAATTTACTTTACAATTTTATACAACTATCTGTGAGTAAGATGGGTGGTCTGTAAAATAAATAAATAGACAGACAGACAGACAAACAAACAAACAAATAAATAAATAAAATGTTTTATCCTCCTTTATTACATCTCTACTTTGATTTTTATATCTTTCTTTTGGCACCTTCCCCAGTAATTCTTTTATTTATTTCAAATGCATAATAACTGACTGCATGGTGATACTACTATTCTTTCATTCCCTTCCTAAGAATCCTTATTTTATTATTGTAATAATACAATAGGAAAGAGGTGCAGGAAAAGAGAAAATCCCAACCATAAAAAAATACAACCAACCTCAAAATAAAAACAGAAACTACCTCTCTGGATATATATACAGTACATGCTGAGTTAAAATGTAATTGGTTTTGTTTTGTTTAACTTGTTGGATAATCCTGGTTAACTGTGATTTTTCATAAATTTTGATATGTAAAATTTTTAATTTCAGTCCTACTGTAGGGCTATACAGTCCTCTATACAGTTGTATCTAAGTCCACAAACTATTTTAAGTACATTCAAAATGTTTCCACGATGCTGAGACTCCTAGCATGAATGTTGCACTTTCAGGTTAGAAAGTAAATGATAGATTTCAAATTTTAATGAATGCAAAATAGATTTACAAGTGTAACATATACAAAATGAGTATATAAGCATTGATTATGGAAACAGTCCTTATATTTAAAGTAGTTATGGGAATGAATTTAGACATTATTATATCCAACTCTGTTTTATGGTTTCTTTTTTTAATGCAAGTCAGAGGATGAAGATTCAGAATTCAGCTATGAGAAGGCACAAACTTCTAAAACTAAGATGGAGATGGGAAAGGCGGGTATAATGCCTCAACCCAAATTCTCTCCAGAGGGAATGCCAGGATGAAAAGGGCTACAGCCATCCACAACAGGGATATCACCTCCCATAATCCACATTGTTTCAGATTTCTGGGAATCGTAGGCCTACATGTTTGGAAAACATCTGAGATGAGGGGAATAATGTAATCTCATTCTCTTTACAGAGTATTTTTTAAAATTGGAGAATGAATATGACATCTTCCTTCTATTACATTACTACTTGGCCCTTTTTACAATTTCACCTCATAAGGATGTTGTAAAAGATTTATAGAGATTTTGTAACTGTTCTTCTATTTTTCTGCTAGGCTTTGAGAATCTGTGAGATAAGAGAATGCCTGCAAGGGAGTGATGAGTCTAATACACCAGAGGGCTCCAGGTGGGAGAAACATGACTGAAGTGAAGCAATGGGAGAAACATGTCTTTGTAAATCAAGGAAACCATGGCTCTTCCACAGACTAGAGTTTTTTTTAACTGTGGGAATTTCAATATATGCCGGGAAAATGTCCTTGTAAAAACTGGATTTTAAGGCCCACAGATCATTGTTGCTTCTGTGACATGCAAGAAATATTCAAGGCTTTCCAATGCTGAAGAACAGCTTGGCAGGCAGAAGGAATAGAACTAATTACCTTTGTCACTATCTTCTTTTCTATCTAAAGTGAGCAGGAAGCATGTAATCTGTCCTGTCAGAGAGGAGATTGTGGAGGGCGAAGTCCCGCCCTTAGCCTTCTGCAACTCCGCATGCAGCTCCTCACAAGGCTGTCAGTGCCAAACAGTGTGGGCTGATGACAAATATTTTGCCATGTTAGGAAAGGCCAAGGGGGAAGGCCAATGTGATTTACAGGATTCATTGGCAATTTGGAATTTAGGCTGAGAGAATAGCTTCAGCTTCAGTAACTTCAGCTTTCCAGGTCCTTATCTCCTTATCCTAACCAGCAAAGGAGTTAAATTGAAGGGAGAGCGTTTGCTCCTGATAATCTTGAATGAAATGTTTTCCAAATAATGTTCTTTCCATTCTGTTTTAGGATACTTTGATCCACTCAGCTTACACCTACAAACAACACTATCAAAAGGAGTTTAATTAGCTGCATATACTTTTGTAGTTTTTGAACCCAGAAGTCAGATAATGAGCTTCTTAGTTTCCATTAAATCCAGGCAGCAAACCTCTGTTGGAAACTTTTAACATTGTAAGCATGACACAGTTCGTTCATGAGGACAAACAACCTTAAATGAAAGTGTTAGATTTGCATGAAGAGTCAGACGCGGAGTGCTTCAGTGAAGAGTTTATTCGTGACTACAGCTCATAACAGACCCAATTTGGCTGGGCTGCGGCTGCTACTTATAGCCAGCAGCCGCAGTTGCCAGCCAATCAGAGTGTGGGGTTTTCCCGCACTTTTTAAACCAATCATTTCTGACATTTTACAAGAACAGTTCAAACTTAACCAATGACATTCAAACCTGCATACATAACACCCCTCCCCACTAGGTTCAGTCCATACTCAAACCCCAACCTATCTAATGTATTCTTTTAAATAGGTGGGGCTCTTACGTGTACGTTGAGACCTTCGTGGTTCAGAAGTTTTAACGTTCTCACCCAGTGAGAGAGGAAATGTGTCTGTTGACATTTCCCTAGTTGGACTTCCTGTGAAAGAAGACCCTGTTTGATTGTTAGAATCTGGTCTCTCCTCCCAACCCATCTCCAGCCCAATGTCAGCACCCAAGTCAGGTAGTGATGTGCAATCTTCCACTTGTAAGGATGGATTTTGGTATTGTGACAGGTTTTGGGGTTGATTCTTGCTTGCTGATTATCCTCATGCTCCTCCCCTTCCCCCCTAGAAAAGGCATTAGGTATGGGAACTAGAGAGGAACAATTGCGATGTTTCTGAGGTAATCTGGATTTTAACTGATCAATGTGCCTGCTCCAGAAGACACCATCCTCTGTTTGTACCCTGTAAGAACGAGGGCCAGTTATTTGAGTTATTTCAGCAGGAATCCATGAAGGTTCACCCATAAGGTTCTTAGCATAAACAGAATCACCCACACTGAACGTGCGAACTTTGCTAGTGGAATCAAGTGGTGCATTGGGTGCGTAAGAGGGGTGAAGGTGGTCAAGGGGAGACCTAAGTTTCCTACCCATCAACAACTCTGCTGGGGATAAGTTAGTTGATGGGTTAGGAGTGATGTGCTGGACACTAAGAAGTTTTTCAACTTTCTCAGTGATGTCCCCAGGACCCAATTGCTGAAGCTTTTCCTTGGTAAAACATACCATGCGTTCAGCCCGACCATTAGCCGAAGGGTGCCCAGGGGCAGTCAGGGCATGTCTGATACCCTGTTGTGCTAAATAGGATTCAAAAAGGTTGGATGTAAATTGAGGGCCATTGTCAGAGACAAGAACATCAGGTAACCCATGGGTTACAAAACCCTTTTTAAGCTGCTTGATGACAGCATCAGTTGTGGTGGATGCCATAGGGATTACCACTAGCCATTTGGAATATGCATCTACTATAATAAGGAAGGTGTGCCCTCTGGTCGGGCCAGCGAAATCAATGTGAATCCTAGACCATGGGCCCCTAGGACATTCCCATTCCTGTTTGGGGGCGAGAGGTGGGGCAGGCCTGACGACCTGACAGTTGGGACAAGATGCTACCCAGTTTTCAACCATTTTGTCAATACCTGGCCACCATACATAACTCCTGGCCAATCCCTTCATCCCTACAATACCAGGATGACCCTCATGTAACATTTCCAAAACCTCTCTTTGCAGTTTTGCAGGAATAACCACACTGTTACCCCACAGAATACATCCTCTTAATACAGATAATTCAGTTTGCCTGGACTTAAAAGGTTGGGCAAGGTGAGGTAGATCTTGAAAAGGCCAACCTTTCTTAATCCAGCCTATAACAGGAGCCAATAAAGTGTCTTTGGCAGTCTCTCTGGCAATTTCAGCAGCGTGTACTGGAAGCTTGGCAACAGTTTCTAGGAAAAAGGTGTGTGCCTCAGGTTCAAAGTCCTCCTTGTGACAAGGAAGTGGGCAACGACTCAAGGCATCAGCATGTTCAATGTCCTTGCCAGGCTTGTGGATAAGTTTGTATGAATAAGCAGCAAGAAATTCAGTCCATCTCAACATTCTTGGTGACAGGATAGTGGGTGTAGGTTTGTCTCCTGCCACAATGCCTAACAAAGGTTTGTGATCTGTAACAATGGTAAATGTTCTCCGCGTTGTCTTCTCTTCGGAAAGGATCCCACCTTCGTCGCCAGTGTTAGATTTGCATGAAGAGTCAGACACGGAGTGCTTCAGTGAAGAGTTTATTCGTGACTACAGCTCATAACAGACCCAATTTGGCTGGGCTGCGGCTGCTACTTATAGCCAGCAGCCGCAGTTGCCAGCCAATCAGAGTGTGGGGTTTTCCCGCACTTTTTAAACCAATCATTTCTGACATTTTACAAGAACAGTTCAAACTTAACCAATGACATTCAAACCTGCATACGTAACAGAAAGGAACAAAATGATCACCACACACCATTACTCCTTACAGAGTGGGCAACCCAAGGCTGTCTAACTCCTTTTGGATTCTATAGCTACCATCAAAACATGGATACAGAGATTGTCTACTAGTGATATATCTAATATTTCCTAGTGCTGCTTAAGTCGAATAAAAGGGCAGAGTGGTATGTAAAGCCATTTTACTGCCAGAGTAACATTCTTCAATAATGTATCACTTCCAATTTTTTTTCCAGCAGAGTGGGAGTGTAATTCACTATAGCTGCACTGCTGTTCCTTGGAAATCATATTCACAAGATCTTGATTGTACATGGGTTGTTGAGCTACTTTTAAAAGAAGATTGTTTTCCCCTCATGTTAGAGCTATCAGACCCACGGATACAAAAATCCCAATGACCATTAAACCGCAGCAAAAATTTACAGCTTTCTGTATCCCTTTCCAACATTTCATTGTTTTTCCTCCTTTATCTCCTCCTTGCAAATCTGTGACAGTAACTCTGTTTTGTTCCACTCCTCCCAGGAGAAAATACCCCGTCCTGTAGCACCCTCATTTATTGTTGGTGTTATGTATGTAGGTTTAAATGTATTGGGTTATTTTGAACTGTTCTTGTAAAATGTCAAATGGGATTGGTTTAAATAGTGCGGGAAAAACCCTGCACTCCCATTGGCTGGCAACTACAGCTGCTGGCTATAAGAAGCAGCCGTAGCCCAGCCAAGTCAGGTCCATTCGAGCTGTAGTCAATAAACTCTTCACTGAAGCTCTTCGCGTCTGACTCTTCATGCAAACTTAACAGTTGGTTTCTTCAGTTATACAGCACCCCCTCATATTTCCTTACTAAATTGCTTGGTGCTGGTTTCCCAAAAGGAAAAGGTTTCCAAGCAGTGGGAGAATACAAAAGAGTTACTCAGCTTGTAGCCACACACTTCTCTGCTCTAATTATTCACTTTCAAACTCTTCTGAGGAATTAGAGCTGTCTTTAGACTAATTTATTAAACAGGGGTTTGGCTACAGAAATAGCTTTTTCATTTGCAGGTCTGCCACAGCCTGGGAAGAAGGAGGCTTCCTGGAGAGCACAATCCAGACTGCCTGAATCTTGAGTTTATCTTGTAGTGTGAATGGGCAGATATAAATCCACGGAGCTGGCTTCCTGGAGGCCCTGAGCTCACCAGTGAAAAGAGATGTGTGAGTGGGGCTGCTGGAATTCCACAGTTTTCAACCTTGGTAACTGTCATCTTGCCTAGGGGAGTTAAAGCAGTCAGCAAAAGGCATTCATTACAAAAGGTGGGAAGTTGAGCAGGTGCTTCTTTAAACTATCAGTTGCTAATCAGGTTCTTGGCATCTTGATTAAACTGGGGAAATAATAATGGCTATTCACAGAGCAAAAAGCCAGGCTTGGCAAACAATTCTTTTCCCACAACAGAAACTCCGGATGGCTCTTGCCTGTTGCTTATAAAATTGCAGCAAGGCACTCCCAACGCTTTCCTCAGCTTCCAGTCTCCATGTTGCACTTTCTGCTTCTCTTTGTTTGATTTTGCCATTAGGAAATCCCACTATCTTATTTATGTATTTATTAATGAAATGCCCAATGCTGCCTGACTCCCAACCAGTCCTGATGAACATTATCTACTGTAATGGAGTGCAAGTTCCCACAATTAAATACTAATGTTTCTCCCCCCACACACACCAATTTGCTCTATGTCTTATAATTGCTACATGTTTTAAATAAGTATTTATAATGTCCTCATATAATAAAGAAAAGAATATAGTTTTGTGAATAGGTTATGATGCTATACTATTATACTAGTTTATAGCATATTTAAATAGTATATATTTATATAAATATAGTACAGCAAAAGCTTGTAGTTTGCAAAAAGGCTCATGTGGGTAATCTGATGGAATACACATTCAGATGGCATATTTGCAACTCAGCCAAAGCCAATTTGGAAGCCATCCTTGGCAGATGGCCCTTGAATTATGCTTGCTGATTTGGCTATACCTATCCCACCTGCACTGGGAAGTTTATATGAAAATCTCCCACTTGTTATGATGACTCTGAACAGCTGTTTGTTTTTTCTTCTCCCGTGCACCCTAGTTCTTCAGGAGAATGTCTCATTGGCTTCCAAGTTCCAACTGCTCTTTATATTCTTGAAGATTTCAGAGTTGATTAAGACTGCTTTCCTTGCAATCTCTTCCATATTTGTTATTCTTGACCTTGTCAAGGCAAAATCTGACGAAAGGCAGTTTTAGGGAGCAAGAAGACAGAAGTAATTATGGGCTGCTTGCTTTTCCCCTTCTAGGATAAGTGGAATTTTAGTGGGTATGAAAAGATACGTCCTGGAATTGGGCCTGAAGGTAAGGTAAGCAATTAGACTTTCTTCTGTGCAAATGATCCTATGGCTCTGGGGGTAGGGGTAGGGGAAGAATGGACAACATCCCCTACAGCTCTGATGGAAACAGAAATCTATGGCAATAGTGCTTAACATGGTCAGACTACACAGACATATTTACCTTGCTAAACATTATATCATCCTAAACTGCGCATGACATTCTTTCAAGGACATTGAATTCTGTGCAAGTACTAGATCTACAGAAACATTTTGTCATCTGGAGTTTGGCCACATATGTATAATAATAAGAGTATGAAGCCAATTTCTACCCTCAATATTTAAAAAATTGTCTCGATCTTGTAACTACAAAGAGGGAAGGCATCAAATTGAGTGATGACTTGTGTGTGAATGACAAATGCTACAATTACATACTTGCATATTCGATGCAAGCCAATACATTACACTTGTGACTAAGGTACTGGGCTAGAAAAGGAAGCCATGATTTCTAGTTCTACCTTAGACACAAGTTTAGGACAATCATTCTTTCTCAGACTTACCTGTCTCACAGGGTTATTCATGCAGGAAAATAAGAGGTGGGTGTATTATATATGTTACCTGTTAAACAAAATAAAGGCAGGATATAAATGTAAAAATAAGTAAATGATCATTGGCAAAATGACATCATCACATGTTTGTCACACATTATTATTTTCACTCCCTGACCTTGGAAATGTCCTTTTTGTCACCCCTAACCTAATTAATTTCCTTTCCTAGTCTCTTTTTTATTATTATAAACACCCTATTCTTGTAACTGCTTCCCTTGTTCTTTTCAAACTGTTCCAGATAAGCTGGCAATGGACAGTGACATTTCAGAGATGTACTGTCCAGCCAGTATATAGTTAATGGAAGTGGGATAGTTAGTTAGGAATTGGGAGCTGTCTCCTTAAGGGAATGCATCATGGTAAATGTAGTTAATGCATCCTGAGAAATGTAGTCCATGTCATGTGGCCACATCTGTAATCCTGATTGGTCACTGAATTGACCCTTGGTGGGTTGGGGAAGGTTTCTTCATTTTTGCTTGGACCCCAGCAGCATGCTGGTACCTCGCCCTTTGTTCTATCATTATCGGGATGAGAGATTACCATCTTTTTACACCATAAATTGCAGCTATGCAGAGAATTTGTCATTGAGATGAATCTCGATGTAACTGTGAGTTATCTTGAGGATGCCTGATGAACCAATAAAAAGACTTTGTATGGATGCTTTGTGGAGTTATCTATCTGCCTTTATACATTCAGTCAGCAATTATAGAGGGCAGAATAAGAGAGGAGAGGCTGTTTGAAAAGGGAGTTGCTGCTCACAAGATGGGAAAACTAATCTGGCTTCACATCTGGTAAACCAATCTTTGCAGCATGCTTTTGATTTTAAAATCTTGCTGCAGATGTTTGAGCCGAGGCTACTTTAGAACAAAACACTAAACTGGGAACACATTAGGGAATATAGTTTTCTCATTTTTTTGGTTTTCGTTTTAGTTTGGTTAAAATGTGTTCCTTGCCTCAAAACTGAACCTGACATTACAAGTGCAAACTTGCTACTGACTGATACTGTTTTGCTATGTGGCAGAAGCCCAGGTTTGCGTAATGAGTCATCTAAGAACTAGCATTAGCTTTTGGTGCTACCGGGCTGCTCATTGATCCAGAAACACCCATTGTACAATGTAGCTAAGGATCAGCCCTAAAGTGAGACATGACATTTGGAGTTATTCTTTGCAAACTCACGTGACGCTCCTGCAGAGCCACCTGGATGATGAAATACAGCAAAGAAGCTCAGCACAGATCCATATGCTCTTCTTGCCACTGTCAGCTTTTTCACAACGTTGACTTTCATGATGCTGACCTATGTAGACTCTTGACAAATGCCAATGATGACTGGAAGGGACATCTGCAGTATCACATCTCGAAGCGCTTGTTTGTACATTCAGGTCACAGCCTCTGAACTGCCTGGTCAGAAAGTGGAGGAGGCTTTAATCATTTCCATCTGGTTGACCATTGCTTCAGGGTGAATTAAAAACTACACCCTGCCTCAGCACTCAGCATGTTATCTTCTTTTATTTTACTAATGGACTGATTTATCTCATTTGCTTTATAAATAACTAGAGCACTATAGGTAATGCTTCTCTTGAGCTGGGATCAACTCCTGATGACTTCATAGACATGACTGTAGTTTTCATGGCAGTGTTACAAAAGCAGTTTACCACTGCCTTCTTCCAGAATATTACTTTGATTGCAAGTCTAACAAATAGTCTAGATATTTTCTGGTACCTTGACCCTGCTTAGCTGAACCCTACAAAGAAAGTTTCAGTAAGAATAATACATGAAAAAATAAATAAAAAAGTAAGTGTTGTCTGAATGATCTTCTTGTAGAAACAACTTATGGGAGTTCAGTGGGGATACAACACAGCACACACTTTTTTTTAAAAAAGCCTAGGCCGCATTGTTCTCTTCCTCATTTTGTACCCTTATTGATTGAGGGAATCTCCAGTAGATTCTTTGTCTTTTCTGATACTTTGTTAGCTTGGGGCTCTCTATTTTTCTACAATTCCCTTTTTTAGTATTCAATTTTTAAAGCTATGTTTAGGATACCTTGAAGGTTGTCAAACAGGAATGATAATCTCAAACATTAATAGTCAAATCACTCACCCACTTCTTACCATTTTGTTTCAACAAATAAACTGATCCTCCTTATTCTCCTTCACTCAGTCCTGTATCTGAAGATAGCATCTGTGGGATTACATCACCACAAAGCTTAGATATGAAGATTTCCCCAAAGCCAACCAATGATTACATAGGCATCCAGGTCCAGGTTCTACTCTATCCACAGTGACATTGTTGCATCCTCAAGAGGATCAGACCATTCTTCCACTAGAAGCATATTCTTCTGCCAGTGCTCCAGAGGAGGAAGGAAAAGCAACCCTCCTTTTCTCACCTGGGGTATCCACTCCTTTCCTGCACCATCAATAACAAGATGCTAAATCTGTCACCGAGTTTTGTGGGGTGGGTGGATTTGCGTCATTGGGTGACTTTTATAGCTAAGAGAGTAGAAATTGGGGGTAGGGAGGGACTTCTGGAATGTGAAACAGCTGGTGTCTGAGTCATGGATCCAAAAGGCCTTCCTACTGGTAGGTTGAAGATGGGGAGTGGATGGCATTTATTACTGTCATTTTGGCTCTGTCAAGAAGGAAAGGGTGGGAGGATCTGTCACCTTCTGGGTACCGGCAAAAGGCCTTTCCTGCATTTCACCTTGGTATGTATCCTACAGTATTTACATAGGAGCTGGAGACACAAGATAGGTCTTGCAGAATGAGACTGAAAACATGTGAATCAGAGTTTCTCCTCCAATTCTCTCATCTTCTACAGGTTGGGGAGATACTTTACCCATGATTTTTTTTTTCTGATTAGCTTTTCCCAGGCATATATTTTGCACAGAATTCAACTACAATAATTGATTTCTCTCTATGGCACCTCTTTTGTATAGAAAACCTGTTGCAGATAAATTGTGCAAATTCCTGCTTTGATCAAGGATGCCCTTTTATTCAGTCTAGACTTTGTCTTGAGGTCAATAGATGCCTTTGACTTCAGTTTAAAATGTCATATATATCTTTCATTTTAGTGAATAGGCATAAACTCTTTCTCTTTCACAGTAAGAACTTAAAGTAGCATTTCTTAATCTTGGCAATTTTCAGGTATGTAGACTTCACCTCCTAGAATTCTTAACAATAGCTATTTTGGCTGGGGAATTCAGGCAGGTGGTCCATTCCTCCTGAAGTTGGGAAGCATTGGGTTAGATATTTTGTGTCCATGGTTATATGGTCTATGAAGTGTTCAACATAAAAACAGGTCCCTTAGCAAATATATAGCAGAGATGTATACAAAAAAAATATAATAATGATTTCCTGGAAGCAAAAAGAATCTAAATAGGATATTAAGGGACTGCATTTTTTGCAATTGGTATGGTATGGAAATAAACATTTTGGTCTATAGAAATCCCTTATATCCCTCCTATGTTTATAATTTTCAACATAAATGCTTTTGCAGTTCCCTATTCCCAATCTCTGTTTCCTCTGTCAAATGCAACATAGTTCTGAGTTCTATCTTTCAAAGATCTCTACTGATACTCATAATACTATAATCAAGGGAATGTCTTACATTTTTGCAAGATTAAAACCTGCAGGGAACACTGACTGACCAGTTTACTCTTTTTGTCTCCAAGCTTGCATGGTACCTGAGATCTGTCCTTTGATCTGTAGGTTCTGCCCAATATATAGGATGTGAATTGATTAAAAAAAATCCTTCATCTTCATTTCATAAAAAGAAAATTGTTATCTCATCTCACCTGTCTAGATGTATGTCTTAGAAAAGTCTCAATAATAATAATAATAATAATTCAAAGGGGCTGACAGATGGAAGAGGACCCAAATTTCTGTGAGGGAAAGAAGAATGATTACAGATTTTGTATCTGCCCTAGTTTCAGGGGGTGCTAAAATGCAAGAGGAGCAAGAGATTGGAATGGTTGTGGTATAAAATCAAGCCATCTTTGTGAGCTACAGAAGCACTGAGGAGTTTCCCATAAGATGAATGCCAGGAATGTATTTCAAAGGAAGAAAAGGCATTTTAAACCAGTAAGAAATATGGGACGAGTGAATAAATACGTTAGAAATGAGGCCGTGTTGATTTCATGAAATTAGACACTAGACAAGAATTTTACTGGCAGACTGCCAATTAAGATTATTTTAAGGGAAAAGATGCCTGTAACATCCAAGAACATATTTTTAATTCCTCGTGTAGAAAGATACACAGTCTTCATTTAAGTGTCTACAGACCATTTCTTGCCTCTAAGAAACCTTAAGAAATAAAACTGATTGTGCTTATTAGATAATTCTGCTTATTTCCCCCCTGAAGGCTCATCTGGAGTCTTTAGACCTATCCTGTCCTTTTTCTACAGCTGGCACATCCTTATATAGCTCATTAAGTTTTAGTGGACGTGGTTTTACTTTGGTATGGTAGGAAAACCCAAGTATTCATTCAGAACAGAACACTGGCAAGAGTGAGAAAGCATCTCTTTTTCTCAACTTCTATTAGCATCAAGTTATTATTTTTTTCTTCCTCTAGCATGTATCCTCTTGAGTTTTTGCTTAATAATGAACTTAATAAGGAAGAGCGAAGTGTTTTTTAAATCAGACAATTTTGGTAGTCTTAATCATATTTTTGGCATGGGATCTATTTATTCTGTATTTTGCAAATAGGAGAGGGCTGAGGGCATGTGGTACCAGTGGGACATGAGAAAGAAGCAGGTTTAGACAGTCTGAAATGAAGATTTCTTGTCTTCTAAGCAATCAGGGTAACAATATGAATAGATAATCTGGTTCTCCTGAGATATTTTGGACTCAACTTGCATCAGCCCTAACTAGCAATGAGAATAGAAAGGAATAATAGAAGCAACAGTCAAAATATCTGCAGGTACTAGTATGGGGTTACTCAGCTCTGAAAACAATCCCCTTTTCATGTAATTTTAAATGGAAAAGATGTAGAGATACAGGAAGCAGAGATATTATAAGGTGGACTAAGTTACCATATCAGACTAATTAATATAAAGGACCATAAATCCAAATATCTCCATTATAATTCTTCTTGAGTGGCAAAGTCTTGCCCTGAAGCAAGCACAGAAGCAATCCTAATTAAGCTGCACAATATTGACAGAATGAGGAAGGGCTTTAGGTTGTGACTCCAATTGTGTGCTCCTATCTCCCATTTTTACCTCAGCTTTTAAAATTATTCTGTTCATCTCCTTTCTTTGCCATTTATCCAAATAGATATTGAGGGTAAAGGAACAAAGAGAGTGTGCAACACACAATATGTAAGAAGTACAAGGCAAAGCAGAGCACCCTGTCCTAAAGCCCCCTGAAAGCACTGAAGAACAAGCCGTGACTCAAAGGGCTTCATAGTGGAATGCAGATAGAAAGGTAAATATTTCAATAGACTAAATCTATGGGGACTATTCAATTTCCTTTGGTTCAGAATTCCAAGTACTGAAAGTGTCTTTCCACATAGAATCAGGACCTAAAATACCACAGCCCTCTTCATGACGACTCCATTCTCTTCCCTGCATGATAAAGTAGAAAGTTGTTAAAAGGAGTCATGGTCACATCGCTCATGAGCAGCCTGCAGCCATCTGGACCTTCTGTGTGGTGGAGACAATCTGTGTAGGAAAGAAATTGGAAGGATGTACCGGAACTCCTTTAAAAGGGCAACCAATTTCATCTAATGGAGTTGTTACATGAGCACAGGAGGTGATTATACCATACAAAATAGCCACTGAAACATTCTAGTATCAGGAGTGTTTAAAAAAAGAAAGGAAAGGAAAAATGATTTGTATTGGCTAGTAACTACCAGAGTAAATAATTCCATTCCAGAGATTTAATGTTCTTATTGCTGTTCTTTTCTTTTTTTCATTTTGCAATGACAATCTTTGTTCGGATAAAGATTGTCTATATTTTGAATATGTGTATGAATATGCCTGTGTAGTTACCAAAGTTTGAGGGTGAAAAACTCCCAAATGGCTCTGTTTTATAAGACAAGAGGTGGTTCAAGAAGATGGGGCATTGAGAGGGAAGTAGATAAATAATTAGGGAATATTATAATTCAGTGTTCAAAGTGAAGGCAATTAGTTTTAGTTCAAAATAAATTGGAATTCTCTGTATCAAAATGTATTTTCCTGAATCAGTAATATCATCCAAAGCATTGGAAGTAAATGAGTAACATGCTCTTCCAGCTATAGGTACAACGACAAAATCCTAAAGGCCTCTACACCAGGGTGGTTATAATACAGATATAAAGAGGTGAGGGTACATTAATTTCCCCTCAATTCTAATTGTGACCTTGTCTTTTTTTTTCTTTACATTAGAAAAATTTGTAAAAAAACTAGAAATTTTTGGATTCAAATGCACTCTGTGAAGCAAATTTTTTAAAAGATTAATATTCAACAGAAAATAAAACTTTTCTTATTGGGACTAATGGACAGACAATTAGAAAAGATTTATGGATGATTGTTTCTTGCAGTGAATTTATCATATGCACAAAAATGGAAAGACTCTGAAATACCCACAGTAGAAGAATGATTAGTGAAGATGATAGTATTTGCAGATATGGCAAAATGGACTTGTTTGATTAGGGAAAAGACAATCATACATTTGTCAGAGGCTGGAAACCTTTATGGACATTTGCTGATAACAGAGAAAAAATGTACCTGTGATTTATAGGTTAGATGATTAAAAAGGATAGAATTTGAAAAGAAGGGGGCCACAGTGTAATCTTAGAAAGAGGATATAAATGCATTTTTAACTGTGGTAAAGACAATTGGAAGCGAATTCTTTTTATCTTTTTCTTTCTTTTTCTTTCTTTTCCCTAAGCCTCCCAGCCCCTTTTGTCATTACCCAATTGACTGGGATGTTGGGTTCCTGCATTGCTGTCCCGCAAGGATAAAGCATGTCCCTTCAGAAGTGATACTTGGATCAGTGGGGTTGCAGGAACCCAGCCTGCATCTTTCCTGGGCACAGCTAATAGATTTAAAGGGGCAAACTTTCTGAAATCATGATTCACCTATCAGATTTTATGGAGATGTAGCCAAGTCTGTTCTCAATGTTCTGTGATAAACTGGAATATGGAATGAGCCTTGAAGTGCACATGGTTTGGTTAGATATGCACCATTTCAACAACCCCCAGTTTGAGATGTATTTATCACCATTACTTCTTTTTACCTAGTAGGCCAGTTTTCAGGAAGTTGGATAGTTGAATGTCTATTGGGATGTGCATCTATTACCTTTTTAAATGCCCAGTTTCTTTTGTCCATGGGGTTTGACGGATCTTTTCATAACCTTCACATAAGCTTTTGTGAGCCATAGCTCACTTCATCAAATGCAGTGATGAAATGAGCTGTAGCTCACAAAAGTGTATGTCTTTTAATAAAATGTGTCAGTCTGAAAAAGTGCCACCAGACTTCTGATTTTTTTTAATTACTCCAGAAACATACTTGTGAACAAGTCAGAAGTAACTGTAGTCCCAGATCAATATAAAGGGGTAGCAATAAAATGTGGTCCTTCTTTGTATTATGGTTTATCATGATTAAGCTCAGAATCTAATTCATAAAAATGAGTCAAATACATGCCTACATGATTCCTTCAGAATAATAGCATGACAGCATAACAAGTTGAAGGGAACCCTGAGGTTTTCTAGTCTAACCTCTTGCTCGAGCAGGAAACCCTGTAATATCTCAGACAAATGGTTGTCCAATCTCTTAAAACCTCCAGGGTTAGGATGCTCCTCATTCAGAGGAAAGGGGCACACTGATAAATTAAAAATAAAGGAATGCCTGGCAGGACTGTCAGCTATTTGGTGAGTAGTGGTGTAGAGATAGCAATGAGCTGACAGTGCTGGTGTGGCCTGGAGGAATTGGAGATGCTTGGCAGCCTGTTTATTGGCATCTCCTTCCTGGTGGCATCTCCTTCCTGGTGGTGACAATGACAATGTTTGGTGGCAATGGATTTATGACGTTTAAAAAAAAACACTAGTGGGCCACATAAGCCTGCTTGGTAGGTTAAGCTACAGAAGCTCTACAAGATAAAATATGAGAGGAAGACAGTTTACAAAATAGTTTCTGCTGGTGGTAAAGATTTTCTAAACCTATGTAAAACTTTTGAAAACTCATTTTGCTTCTTCCCATATTTGATCCCATCAGGAACACCAAGCATGTCAATGCTCAGTCACAGAAGGGGCCCTAACAACTTTATAGAGTGACTGTGTGTGAGTTAGGGGCTTAGATTCAGAGTAAGGTTTCTCCTTGACATGTTGATTCTGAGTTCAGATTCTTCCTCTTGCTATTCATTTTAGGATCGAAAAGGAAGCTGAATCCATCCTGACTATCTTTTTTCCCAGGGAAAATAGTAAGGTGGAAATCTGTTTTCCCTTACTAAGTGACTTCACCAACTAGGATTTCTCTGTTGTTAATGATAGGCCTATATGGGATCATTGTGTTGCCAAGGAAGGAGCATATACGTAATTTTGGAATGCTCCTTGATTCATCTTTCTTAGTTGTTGACTGTAATAAGTTTGGAGTTTTCTGATGGTTTCAACCTTTTCAACTGATCTATCAGCTTCTTCAGATCCATGGACAGGCCCAGCCAGAAGACTTTATATTATGGTAATGTACCACCTAGAGTTGGAGCAGGAAACTGGTCTTACAATGGACCAACTTATTGAATCATAAAACCAGTATTGTTGATGATAACTGCTGGCAGCTGTCCGAAGGTTGGAGCAGGTGCTTTTTTTCAGACTTAATTGGATAAATTGAACCTTTTGCATGCAGAAAAAAAGCATTTTATTACTGAATTACAGCCTGCCCATTATTGCAATAAACCACTCTTAGGACTGCCTTTTCTTTTATTATGAAAGAGGCAAGTAGAACAAACTGTGGCAGATGTTTGCTGCCAGGTATAACTGGGAGAATTCAAATATATAAGTCACATTTTGAAATATATGCATTTGGTTTCCTATGGACTTTGTACTAAGCTAAAGAAGGAATATTTACATCTAAAGTATTAAATGGCTGGACTTCAGTTCTGAGTGCCTCTATTTGTATGTATCTTCCATGTATTAAGATCTACAGAGGGCTCTCCTTTGCGTTTTACAGGTGGAATTATACTTTTTGAAGAACAGATTCTTCTTTTCTTTGGTGCTCTACCAAAGATAATTTTGATTTCATTTTCAGGGCCATGTTAAAATATCATAATTTATGCAAGAATTGGAGCTTACTGAATACAATATCAATACCAGTGATGTTGATAGGAATCGATCGGTGTGCTTTGACTATTATTCAGGTGTTCTCTTAAATCAAATTTTGTGCTGCCATGTGAATTGGGACTATTTTAAGAAAATAAATAACATTGGGGGAGAACTAGTTTGGTAAACAAGGTTCATTTTTATAGCCTCATTTTCTCCCCATGTATTCTTTAAATGTAGATGGATACACAGAAGACACATTGCGATAATCCGTTCATCTGAACTGCTGAAGAGACCTTTTTTGCTCAACAACTCCTACTATAAATATTATCCTTTCTTACTAAACAAAAACATCAGTTATTCTTAATATATTCAGGTTTGTTCTACCTATGATTTTATTTTGGAATTGCTGGAATAAAGATATTAAGAAAATACAGATGGAGAGATTCTAGGCCTCTCCTGTAATTATTAGAGGCTGGAAGGGAACATAAATGAAAGCATTCTAGAACAACTCATCAAATAGTTGTTGTCACAAAACAAGAGATATTCGTGATTCATTTGAACAACATGGACATCTGTTGAGTTACCGGTTTAGCCAATCATATGTCACACACAGTCAGCTTTTACAAAGAATGAAAGCTTAATGAGCTGGAAAGGGTGCTCAAAAAGATCATAAACTTGAGTGGTAGAACGAGATGGAAGAAAAGCTGAGTACTGAAATGACACTATAGATCAAAAACAGTAAGAAAAAGGGGGCGGGAAGGAGTAAATTATACTATGTTGTAAAAAGAAAAAGATAATGAAAAAAAAGATGCTTACTAGAAAATATATTAGGCGAATAGTTTCCCCCCCCCCATCTTGCAGATTAAATCCAATTTCAAATTTATACAAGTTGGGAGGTTTTACTTTTTCTTGCATACAGCATCAGTTTATACATTATGCATTAAGGACAAAGGTATAGGCAGAGGTCTGTCATAAGATGCAACCAAATCAAAATCATTAATATTTTCCCATATGACAAGGAATTAGGAATCCATAAAGGCATGGAACTAAGGGTTACTTATGGTTCCTGGCCCCATTTTTTGCTTTTCTGTGGTAGCCACTGAGTTTCCCTGGATGACACTAGAAGCTGGCAGCACACTGCAGCCTGGTGGAGGGGGCCTCTTTTGCTATCCCATGAGCTCATCTTCTATTCATCCACTTATCTGTTGGGATGGGGATGGGACGTCTCTGATTTTCCAGGTGTACAGGTGACATCATTTACTAACATCACCACTAACCTTAAGGATTGGTTGAGGGGTTATGCCAATGTGATTGAGGGGTTTCACCCATGTGGATCTATTCTCCAATCCCAATGCGGTATCTATGCTGTTCTTTTCTGCTTGTGAAAATGGTATAAAAGTAATAAACGCCACGTATGTGGTCAGACATCTTTGGACACTCAAATGACTGGTTATTGAATCCCCACACTTTTCCACTCTGAGTTTTAATGTATATAGCTGTAGCTCACTGACTCAATATATCATATGTGGCACACACTGATCAATCAGCCAAAAAACCTAGCTAATGGGTAGTTAACAGTAACTACCTAGCTTCTGATGAAAAGCCCACAAGGAGCCTAGGTACCCCCTCTACACACACATACAACTCATACTCATGTACCTTAGTAACTGACATTCAAGTCATACTGCCACTTACACTGGAGGTAATATATAACCTGTAGGAGAAGGTATGTCAGAACCTAGAAGTGGATTTAAAAGAGTCTAGGATCCCTTAGCTATATCCAACCTCCCTTGAATTTAATGGATCCTTATCTAACTCAAAGCATGTGCTAACCATTAGTTGAGAACATTCCTGTGTGTAGGCTGTTTAGCAATAAATCACATATGGACCTGATCTTTCGAGCCTGACATAGCCAATTATCAGCTATCAATCCTCCACAAATTTTCCTTAATCCCTTCTTGCAATCACCAATCAAATTCCACAATTAATCAATGTGAAGAACTGCTGCCATTTATCTGTCCTGTACTTCCTGCTGTTTGGATTTTTTTGGCAAACATCAAGTTCTAGAATGTTCCATGGGAGAAAATGATCAGGATGCTTAAGCATTAGATGATTCAGTTATATTGTATTATATTAATTGTAATAGTATTAATACTATTATAATAAATACTATTATAACACTCTAATAATAAATACTTCCTGTTTGAATTGTGAAAATATTTGGTAATATTCTGGGAGGGTTGGAAGAGAGAAACACCACCTTACACCTGAGGGGCACTTTGGGGCTGAAGTATTCTGAAGTGGATTGGAGGAGAAACACCTGAAACTAAGACAGAAACACCACCTTACACCTGAGGGGCACTTTGGGGCTGAAGTATTCTGAAGTGGATTGGAGAAGAGTGAAAATCTTGGCAGCAAAAAGATAGAGTGAATTCAAATGGCCTGGCTCTCTAATAGCATGACCATCTAGGTACTAAAATAACAGGCTCCTGAAAACTGCTCAGAACTATAATGTAAGATCAATATCAGGAAGCCAGAAGGAATTGTACATTAACACAACCAATGCTATAACAAATAATTATGTCACATATAAAAACAGCATCCGTGTTGGCCTATCTTTCCTCCTCCTTACAGGTAATAAGGCAATAATGGTGATGTTCAGAATACTTGATCAAGACATCCATTAAAGTAATCTTCCCCAAATTGGCACCCTCCAGATATGTTCGGAGTACAAGTTCCATCATCAAGTAGTAATTCATCTCTTCTAGAGACAGTCAGTTTGGGCAAGTCTGCCTTAAAGTAATATTTTCAGTCAGAGTGAGTTGGAGTTGTTGGTACAATTTGTCAAGATAATATCTGTATCTGTATTTAGCAATGGTTTAATCACTTAGTTGATGGTAAATGGCTTTTAAGCTTTGTATGCAGATTATTCACTGCATTTAAATGCCCTGTTATGTACAGAAAGATAGTTTATGAATCTTGTAATCAATATATACATAATTTTGAATAAGAACAATGGCACTGGTTCTGCTGAAATTGCTACTAAAATGACTATTACACTGTGCAGCAACTTGTAATAACAAAACTGTAGAAACCACAAGTAGAGTATGCTACATACTTTCAAAATAAAGAGAAATAACATTCCTTCCAAATGGCTCACAGAATGGAAACTCTTCAAAGAAAATATTCCTGTTTTAAGCGAATATATCTTTCCACAATATTTTTAAAAGCTGTAGATATGAAATAGGAAAAAAAATCAATTGATCATTAAAGTTTCCATTGAAGAGGTCAAAACATATTGAAATAGAGTGAGCTGTAAAAGGATATAAAGGCTTGGATTCATGCCTAAAAACGATTAGAACTGGTTTTAAAGTTGCATCAATATCAACAAAACATTAAACTGAAGAAGGAAGGGAAGGAGGTATGTTATAAGAATTCAAAGGAGATGTGGGTATGGCAAGGCTATTTAATGCATTCTTCAAACTTAGTTATTCCTAAAAATATTAACATTAATCCTAGTGAAGGAATTATTGATGCAAATAGAAAGGTTGAGTATAAAAGGAAAAGTTGTAGAATTTAATGTGACTATGATTGGAACAAACCTCAAGATTTTAAGAAAAGTCATGTGAAATTTGGCTCCTATCATCTTATTCATCTGACATCATGTCCATCAAACTACTTGTAACTCACGTTATATCTTCTATAATTTTACATTTTATGTCATCTTAACATCTCATTCAAAGACTGGCCAACCCAACTTTGTGGGAGGTTCGGGGCATGACAGCAACAGTTAGCAAAATTGACCTGAAATTCTAACTGAGCTCATTGAGATTTACTCCCAAGTAATGTTAACAGGGTGATGCCTTTATTAGTGTGTATACTGAAGATGAGATTCTCTCTATGTGAAAACATAATTTTTTTTATAATAGACCAGGACCACTTGTGATATACTTAATAAAATATGTTTTCCATATGGGGTAGCTGGACTAGAATCACTTCAGAAACCCTAAAGTAAAATTATAGAATAGAATAGAATAGAATAGAATATTCTTTATTGGCCAAGTGTGATTGGACACACAAGGAATTTGTCTCCAGTGCACAAGCTCTTGGTGTATATACAAACAACAATTTAATATAATTATTGAACATAAAAACATTCAAATAACAAGTGTACATACAAACAAGTGTACATACAAACAACAAGGTAATATAATAATACCAGTTGGAGAAGGTAGTAGAAAAGATGAGAAGGATAATAATAATAATAGAATAGAATAGAATTCTTTATTGGCCAAGTGTGATTGGACACACAAGGAATTTTTTTTGGTGCAAATACTCTCAGTATACATAAATGAAAAGATACATTCATCAAGAGTCAAGAATCATAAGATACAACACTTAATAATAGTCATAGGGTACAATAAGCAATCAAATCATACCAGGAAACAGTCAATATAAATCGTAAGGATACAAGCAACAAAGTTACAGTCATACAGTCACAAGTGGGAGGGGATGGGTAATGAGGAGTGATGAGAAGATTAATAGTAATAGTAGTGCAGACTTTGTAAATAGTTGGACAGTGTTGAGGGAATTATTTGTTTAGCAGAGTGATGATGTTCGGAGAAAAACTGTCCTTGTGGCTATTTGTTCTGGTGTGCAGTGCTCTATAGCATTGTTTTGAGGGAAGGAGTTGAAACAGTTTATGTCCAGGATGTGTCTGTAAATATTTTCACAGCTCTCTTTTTGACTTGTGTAGTATACAGGTCCTCAATGGAAGGCAGGTTGGTAGTAATTGCTTTTTCTGCAGTCCTAATTACTCTCTGAAGTCTGTGTCTGTCTTGTTGGGTTGCAGAGCCAAACTAGACTGTTATAGAGGTGCAGATGACAGACTCAATAATTCCTTTGTAGAAATGTATCAGCAGCTCCTTGGGCAGTTTGAGTTTTCTGAGTTGGCGCAGAAAGAACATCCTTTGTTGTGCTTTTTTGATGACGTTTTTGATGTTAGGTGTCCATTTTAGGTCTTGTGATATGATAGAACCTAGAAATTTGAAAGTCTCTACTGTTGATACTGTGTTGTCTAGTATTGTAAGAGGTGGTAGTATGGGAGGGTTTCTTCTAAAGTCTACCACCATTTCTACAGTTTTGAGTGTGTTCAGTTTCAGATTGTTCTGGTTACACTACCAAGGCAACCTCCTGTCTGTATGCGAATTCATCATTGTCACAAATGAGACCAATCACTGTTGTATCATCTGCAAACTTCAGTATTTTAACAAATGGATTGTTTGAGATACAGTCATTGGTATATAGGGAGAAGAAAAGTGGAGAAAGCATGCAGCCTTGGTGGGGGGACTGTGCTAATTGTACAGGTATCAGATGTGATTCTGCCTAGCTTCACCTGCTGCTTCCTGTCTGTTAGGAAGCTTATGATCCACTTATAGTGTGTTCAGGTACCGCTAGCTGGTTTAGTTTAGTTAGAAGAATGTCTGGAATGACACATTACATTGGTAAATATCCTTAGACATAAGACAGTACTGCGGTAATTAGGTGTTCAGCAGGATGATGGCATGAGGAAAATCCTAAAATATGGTAAATGTCTACCATGCATGTTAAAAAAATAAAATTATTATAGAAAATGAAATTATAAATTATTATATAAAAAGGGCAAATTGAACATTATGCATAGCCTGAAAAAGGAGGGTAAGGAAGTGGTTAAATGGAAGCAGCAACTTTTATATTTAAAGATAAATTCACACATTTTGCAGTGAAGAAAAGAGCAGAATTTCTCATTAGGTTTTGTGCTACTGATTACCCTACTCAGAGAATAGCATTAATTTCAACACCTCGGTGTGAGTTGAACTTCAGAAAAAGGAATACAGCTGAAGATGGGAGCACATTTAGGGAAAGGAAGACAGGTAAAATACAGCTGCTTCTTATAAGAGAAGATTGGAGTTAGGTAGCCTACTTTCTGCTCCAGTAAATGAACTGAGAAAAATATAGTCTGTATTGAAAGTCCAGTATATAAGACACCATGGAGTTATTTCAGCAGAAAAAAAGAATAATCATATGATATGATATTCTGTGAGCAATAATGGTAATAAGTTGACAAGTAGAGCCCTCAGAATGAGGAAATGAGAGGCAACAAACTTTGAGCAGACAACAGAAAGGACAACAGACTATGATAGTGTAACAATATTGGTTTGATGAAGAAGGGATTACTATTTTGTGCTCTAGCATTTTTCTATGTCCTGAACAGGCTGTTAAAGTGCTGGTCTACAAACCAGGAGACTGTGAGCTCCAGTTCCACCTTAGGCATGAAAACCAGTTGAGTGACTATGGACCAATCACTTTCTCTTAGTTCAACCCAACTCACAGGATTGTTATTGTAGGGAAGATAGAAGGAGGGAGGAGTATTGGTACGTTTTCCACCTTGAGTTGTATATGAAAAAAAAGTAGAACAAAAATCTTTTTTTAATGCTTTCTTCTTGCTTTCTTTAAAAAAGAAAATGGCATCCTGCTTTCTTCAAAAGATAAAAGAAGACAATTGAAAAGCAACTTTTATGGGGTTTGATTGGAGATACACCCTAAACACCATCATACTTTCTCTTTGTGGAGATAAGTGGAGAATACCACTTCAAAAAACTGTTATAGATGTTATAGATTTCAATACTGCCTTTTCTTTTATGCCTAGTTCCCAGAATGAAAGGGCAAGGAATATGGAAACTGCTCACCAGGCAAGTGAACAGCTAATAATACCAAGGAGGAAGAATCACAGAGACAGGCAAAGCTGGTGGTGGCTATACAGATGGAGAGAGATTCTCAGCAGGTACATAGTTGTTCCAAGCCTTAGCACTGGAATAAAACTTCAGAATTAAGCGGGCACGAATTGAAGACAATTCAACTAGATTGGTATAAAATAACTGTTTTCCTGTATGCTTAATTCTAGAGACTATGTTTAATGAGGACTTACGGTACAACATTCAAAGTGAAATATAAAACAAGGTTTCCCCAAGTCTGCCATGACTCTTGGTGAATACAGAGGTACATTCACCTTGGCAAAAATAAGGGAATTGGCAATACATTTTCCCAGGATTTTTGTTACTTCTCAGATTACTCTAATTTCTGCTGGTCTCCCATACAATAACTAAATCAGTTATTGATAACTAACATTTTTGTGATCAGCCTAGGTTAGCTATGTTTTGTCATCTGTTGCCACAAACTTCACTGTAGTGAAGTTTCAAATGTTACATAAATTCTCAACCTTATTTCCTCTTTATATATGTCACTTGCAGATCCATCTTCCTTGATTCTTGTATCGACTGTAAATTTATTCAGTCACTTGACAGATTACTATAATCATATATGTTTTCTACGTGAGCATTAGTGGCCAATGCCCCAAGGTCAAACAATACCATGTTGTCTCTGAGAACAAAACCTCACAACTTTTGCCATACAAACTGAATATTGGTATTCTGTATGGTAGCACTTATGAAGCAAAGTGCCAAGTACTAATAAAAATAGCCAGATGATATCTGAAAAATGAAATACATCTTGAAAATGAATAATCAATAATTATTGTGTGGTTTCTTTAGCTAGATTCCACCATTATGGTTTATGGACAGCCATAGCTTGTTGTTACCATACCTCAAACCACCTTTTCACTGGAATTTAAAATAACCGTACTTATTTTCATTATCTTCTATTGAAGAGCATTTTCTCACATCTCCTGGAGAATAGAAACTGTCATGATGTTTTTAGATGTGTTAATTCATTTAACTTTGTAAATTTACAACTGTTCATTCTTAGGCACTGAGGTTGACCTAAAAAGTATTCTGAAGTGAGAGTAATGTAAACATTGACTAATTAGCAATCTTTTTGCAGCTTCCTTCCTAGCTCTTACTTTCTGTCATAAAACTTGATGTTTTTACCAGTTTGGCCTTTTGTTGATTGCATTCAATATTTTTCCTGTTCTCCATATCCCACTACCCAATAAAAGCACTTTTCTTTCTTTTCACCAAGGCCAGCTATTTTTTCTGGATTTATAGATCTCTCATCATCCCAGTACAGCCAATAGTTTCTTTATCAGATTTCTCCTTTTTGAGCATCACACACACACACACATACACATACACACTTGCCTTCCGCTAGTCTTCACTGGTTTGTTCCTGGATGTAAATTCTTTGTTTCCTCTCATGGTACAGGTGTTATTTTACTGAGCAACACTGAGGCACAGTGTTATCACCTCTTACAGTTCCTGCAAAGGGCACTTTGCATACATTTAAGCTATCAGAATTGCCACAGGCTGTAATTTATGTTAACATTTAGCTCCTGAATTTATATTTCCTCTGTTCATACCATGTGCATGCATGCAACTGATGAGATGGGTTCTTGCTCACAAGAGCAGGTCAGTTAGTCCTTGGTTGCCACAAAGACACACACTAAATTTCTTATTTCCCTGACTAGGAAATCATGCCCATCAATGAAGCCACACAGGTCAAAAAAGGATGCTCAGTGGATTTCAGTGCTGCACCCATGCAGATTTTCTGCAGATGCACCTGACTGAGAGAAAAAACAAAATGGTTTATCATCTTTGAAATGGAGTCCAAACTGTTAACATCTATGAACCTCTTCCCAAGTCTAGAGAAAAGACAAGTAAAGAGAGACATGATAGCTGTACATAAAGTAAAGCTACAGGGAAGATAGTCAAGAACCCTCTTCTATGACCAACAAAAGCTAGGACTAGAGACAATAGGAACAAGTTGCTGGGATCTAGAATATTTTTAAATATAAGGAAGTATTAATTGGAAGTAAGACCTGTATGAAAGTGGAATATTCTACTCAAAGTAGTTTTTAGGAAGAGGCTGGATAGTCACTTTCTGAGATAGCCACTTCTTGAGAATGAATTAATTCATTCCCCACACATTACAGAGCATTGGTCTAGATCAGCTCCCAGAATCCCCCAACCAGCATGCTGGGAGATGAAGTCTATACATCATAAAGTTACTGAGGTTGAGAAGCAATGAACTAGATGAGCCTTGTTCTCCCTTCCAACTCTCCAAATTTCTCATAATATAAGCAGCTTCTTTGATGCAGCAATGTGATCAGTATTATACAGCATTTGCCTGTTAGGAAGACTAAAAGGGATAAAAGAAAGGGGGCAAAGGAGATGGGATCAGAAGGAGCCTGATTTCAGTATTAATTTATAAATCAGAGAAATGCTAAGAAGGGTTTCCACCTTGGTTCGGAAATATATAAAACCACTCATTTTTAATACATCAAAATACTTCTGTCAAAATCATAGGACTGCATAGGAGCTTCGGGGGATGAAGCGGCGGAGGAGATGCCTGGAGAGCAGGTGGAGGACGAGTCATTCTGAGTCTGACCGTCTCCAGCTAAGAGCCTATATTAGGACTTACCTGGAAGCGATTAGAGCAGCGAGATGTGCTTACTTCTCCGCTCTGATTGCATCCGCAGATGATCGCCCTGCGGCCCTGTTTAGGGTCACTCACTCCCTCCTGCAATTGGGGAGAGGGGGACCCCTGGGCAGAGCAGAGGAATTTAGTTCACATCTTGCGGATAAGGTTGCTCAGATTCGGCCTGGCTTGGACTCCGACTGGCAGGGTTTGGATGATGGAGTGGCGATGAGTCTTGTGGATCCTATCTGGGTTGAGTTTGACCCTGTCTCCCTGGATGAAGTGGACAGGATCATGCGGAGGCTGTCTTCCACCACGTGTTTATTGGACCCGTGTCCTTCCTGGTTGGTTTATGCCTCCAGGGAGGTTACACGCGGTTGGCTCCAGGCAGTTGTCAACGCTTCTTTGAGTGAGGGGTTTTTTCCCGCTGCCTTGAAAGAGGCGGTGGTGAGACCCCTCCTCAAGAAGCCTGCCTTGGACCCAACCGTTTTGAATAACTACTGTCCAGTCTCCAACTTTCGCTTTTTAGTGAAGGTTGTTGAGAGCATGGTGGTTCAGCAGCTTCTGCTGTTCCTGGAGGAAACTAATTACCTTGACCTGTACCAATCGGGTTTCAGGCCCGGACACAGCACCGAGACAGCATTGGTCGCACTGGTGGATGATCTCTGGAGGGCTCGGGACAGGGGTTTTTCCTCTGTCCTGGTCCTTTTAGATCTCTCAGCGGCTTTCGATACCATCGACCATGGTATCCTTCTGTGGCGGCTCCGGGGATTGGGAGTGGGGGGCACTGTCTTACGGTGGTTCTCCTCCTACCTTTCGGACCGCTCGCAGTCGGTGTTGGCAGGAGAACAGAGATCTTCCCCGAGGCCCCTTACTTGTGGGGTGCCTCAGGGGTCGGTTCTCTCACCTCTACTGTTTAATATCTACATGAAACCACTGGGCGAGATCATCCGTGGTTTTGGGGTGAGGTATCATCAATATGCAGATGATACCCAGTTGTATATCTCCACCCCAGACCAGATCAGTGATGCTCTCTCGGTGATGTCCCGGTGCCTGGAGGCGGTGCAGGCCTGGATGAGGAGTAACAGACTCAGGCTCAACCCAACCAAGACTGAGTGGCTGTTCTTACCGACATCTCGGTGCTCAGTGGATGTGCCATCTTTGGTCATGGGGGAGGTGTTACCCCGTGGATAGGGCGAGGAATCTGGGCGTCCTCCTGGATGCACAGCTCAGTCTGGAGGAGCAAGTGGGAGCTGTGGCCAGGGGGGCTTTTGCCCAGGTTCGGCTGGTTCGCCAGCTCCGTCCTTACCTGAACCGAGATGCCCTTCGAATGGTCATTCATGCGCTCGTCACTTCCAGAATTGACTACTGCAATGCTCTCTACATGGGGCTACCCTTGCGGATTACTCAGAGGTTGCAGCTGGTGCAGAATGCAGCCGCGCGGGCTGTGATGGGGGTATCCCGATATTCCCATGTTACACCCCTCCTGCGCGACTTGCATTGGTTGCCAGTTGCCTTCCGGGTTTCCTTCAAGGTGTTAGTAACAACTTATAAAGCCCTAAATGGCTTGGGTCCAGGATACTTGGGACGCCTCCTGCCTGCATCACATTCCAATCGCCCGTCGCTCCCACAGGAGGGCCTCCTGGGAATACCGTCGGTCAGGCATTGTCGGCTGGCGGTTCCCAGGGCTAGGGCCTTTTCTGTGGGAGCGCCCCTATGGAATCAGCTTCCTGCGGATCTTCGTTTGGCCCCTGATCTCCGCTCCTTTCGCCGAGACCTGAAGACCTGGCTGTTTCAGCAAGCCGCCCTGTATTGACCATGGGGGCCGGGTGGTTTTATAGCATTGTTTATAACTGTAATTTTAATTGTTTTTAATGTAGTTTTTGTAACTTAGACTTGTCTTTATTTAATATCTTTTTACTGTATATATTGGTCTTTTTTATATGTTCGCCGCCCTGATTCCCTCGGGAGAAGACATACAATCTAATAATAATAAAAAAAAAAATAATAATAGATGTGAAACTGTCCCCCCAGGGGTTGATGGGTAGGTAGTAATAGCTTTAATGAGATGTGGTGATGGAAACTGGTTTTTTATGGGTTATTACTTGTAAGAAGATTGCCTAAACTAAGCCGCACAATGTATCTGTTCTATGACACATCTTCTTCTCTATTCATTTGGCTTCCATTTACGTAAACTGGGAAATATTTCAAGGCATTTCATTCAAAGCAGGGATTGTCAATGCCTTCAGGGTTTATTCCTGACATGGGGTGTTTGGCTCAAAGGTTGAAGAGACAGAGCAAACAAGGACCCAGAGAACCAGGGTTTTTGTTTGTGATTCCTCATAGTAATGAATTTGAAAGCATAATAGATTGGGAGCTTGTTTTGGATCCATATTTTTTTTATAACATTTAAACTGATTTTGGGAGCCAGAACTGAACCTGAACTGAACTCATTTGGCACACAGTTCCCTGTGTTTTTGCTATCCAAGTATATCTGCCACAATGCCTTTGGCATAGCATGTGATATAAGCTCTCCCCCCCTAGATTTCAGGGATTTGTCTGTAACCCCAAAGGTTTGGACTTGCTTAGCTTTGTGCCCTTGGAATGGGAAGATCAGACAGCAACTTAATAAACACGAAGACACAGAATGACAGAAGTTGGAGAGTAGAAGAGCTATGAAAAAGCAGGAGCTCTGCAGAGAAACAGGAGGGGGAAGAGGAGGTTAGCAGCTCTTTTTCACTAGCTGTGTGAAGCTGACAAAGACTCTCTCCCACAGAAAGCTGGTAGGAAAGTACAAATGAGAGGAATACCTGGATGGAGAATTCTCTCCCACTTCTCTCCTGTTTATGCTCTGAATAACGCTAACAGTAAATTAGAAACTGGGAGATGTTTCCAAAATACCTCATGTTGAAGGAAGGACTTTCATGAACAGATAGAAACCCAACCACAATGAACATTAATTTTTGCATTTAGCCAGCAAGAACGTAATAAGTTGAAGCTGAGGATAAAAAGGAATGGAGTGGATTCTAGTTGTACTTCTATTATTCTGCCATATTCTTGAAAAATGGTTCAGTCCTAAGCTTGAAAGCTTGTTTCTCAGACATTTCTTAAGCGGAATCTCTTTCACCTTTAATAGAATTCAGACTCATCAAAGCCTGCTGCCAAATGTTGATGGAAATCCTCAGCCATCCAGGTCATAGTTGTCTCAAAGGTGCTTTTGTGTGTGTGTGTGCAAAAGGCAACTGGACTGTTCTGCCTCAAGGAAAAAACAGTCCACTGCCTTTTTGGGGGTGGGGGGTGGGGTGGGGGTAGCACCTTTGAAACCTGCTGCCAAATATTCCACCAACAGGAGGAGTAATAAGGGAATTTCCTTTAGGAAGCAATAGAAAAAAAAATTACCACATCTATCTGTGAATTTCTGTAATTTTTCCTTATTATTAAAAAAACCCAGCATACATATAATACATGAGTAAATGGGGACTTTAAACAACACTAAGCTATTGAGAGACAATACTTTTGTGGAGCTCATACATACAACAAACTCTTACAAGTAACCACATTCTAGTTAGTTTTGACGAAAGTCTCATGAAACTCTCTAGTTGCTCCCACCTTGATGAGTCATGATGTCTTCAGTTTATTTTTCTCCATCTCTGTCCTCTGCCTGTCCAGAATTGAAGTCCTTGCTGGTGAAACTTGATTTGTTTCTATGCACTCCATATTGGCTGAGCTGTGACATGATGCTCTGGAATTCATCATATAACGTCTCTGGCTCATGAGTAGTCTTCCTGCCATCAGAGGGCTAGCTCCCTGCCATGCCAGTTACAAATATTATCCATTTCTTCTTTCTATCTCTCCCTCTTCTGCTTCACTGCATCCAACATTGGGGTTCTATATATGCTCCTGAGCTATCTGCATCCTAACCACAGGTAGCTTCTTTTGTCCCTCCTCCAACTACTTGACCTGTAGATCTGAGAATTATTAAATTATAATCTGGAGCTAGCAACCCTAGCAAGAGTTAGTATAACTCTTTCTAAAAAAAAATCTGGTCTTCTATTTACTTAATATCTCTATTGCTTGCATCCTGCTGTTTAGTTTAACAAGCTCAATCTTTCCTTCCTTTTTTGCTTTACTGCCACCATTTACAATCTCAATGGAAATGGAAATGTAACATTGAATCTTCCAAGTCAAAAACACTTCCAGTGCTCCAAAAGGTGAATTGTGTTTTTTTTCATTTCAAGTATTGGGAAATGAAAAATCCTCTAATGAAAGATTTCATATTCTGTGTGAATTGCCTGCCCTCATAAAAACCAATTGTAGCTATTTGTATGTGATAACCCAGAGACTCTACCTTAAAAGCTAGAAGACCCCTGTTTCCCATTCTCTATAATAAAAACCCTGATTTGTGTTTGGAATCCCATTAAGAGCTTTTGGAAAGCTTATCAGTCAGAGACACCTTATCCATTTGTCCTTCTTTGCCTGTTGCTTCTTTTCAGGAATCAGTTTTTCTACAACACGATTTAACAACAACCCTAATGCTGAAGAGGAGGAGGGGGAACCCTAAAGGAAAAGATGAAATGAAATTTAAGACAGGGTCCATGGGAATGAGTGAAAAACCTCTCACTGATTTAGATGGGTTTCAATGCAGCTTCCTAAAAAGACAGCTGTGCAGAAGGATGTCACAAAGGCCACAGGCAGCCATTGAAACAATGTCACTTGCAGAGGTGGTATTCAGCAGGTTCTGACCAGTTCTGGAGAACCGCTAGCAGTAATTTTGAGTAGTTTGGAGAACCAGCAAATACCACCTCTGACGGGCCCCGCCCCTATCTATTCGCTGCCTCCCGAGTCCCAGTTGATCGGCTGGGTCTTCTCTGGTTGCCCTGCACAAGAGAATGGAGCTGGAAAGGTTAGTGGGGTGGGGAGGGAATAGGGATCTTCCCCTACCATGCCCTCCAAGCCATATCCACCAAGCCATGCCCACAGAACCAGTAGTAAAAAAAATTTGAAACCCACCACTGGTCACTTGGGATACTAGGAGATGATCTAAAGGCAAAGAAATTAGACAGGTGCTCTTTCTTTCTCCCCTCACTAAGCATGCTATGCTAATATTCTCTTTTTAATCTTGCCTCTTGGTCTTCAATTAAACATTCTTTTCCCAGAAGGTATGGTCACTAGCGTTTTTGTGTACCACCTGGCTGATTATAAGGAAAACATGAGGATGGCAGTGTGGGGAGGAAAACTTTATGCCTGCCCCATTAAAATCAATTGGGTCTATAAGTGATCCTCAGTGGAGAGTAAACCTGGCCATGCCTCCCCACCCCTTGTGGCCTTTACCTGCTGCTGTTTGAAATCAGGGCCAAAGGGAGGGTGTAAATTCCAAATGAAAAACAGAGGGTGGGAACTGTGGACAATCAGTTTTTCTTCCCCCAACAAGAGATGTGGTGATGGGAATATTTTTCCAATATTTGCTAAGCCGCACCTTTTTCACCTACTCCCAAGCACTGCCATCATCTTTCAGACCATAATGTGAATGTAAGCAAGGATGTTGCAAAAGGCAGTTATAGGTTAGGATTTTAAGCACTAAGCATCCTCCCCACACAAGACCTTGTGCGGCATATGTTCATCTGGAAAAGACAGACCCTCCTTTCTTAGGCATCTACCAGCCCCTAAAGGACAGCCACTCAGACTTCACATCTGTGATGTGTGTGAGCTATGTCACACATGCTGGATAGGAGTTCGATCCTTTTGTAAACTTTTTATCAATCTAAGAATGCATTGAGATTTTTCATATTCTATGGGGTGGGGTGTTAACCCTTAGTAGAAAATACTATTATTGGGAGAAGCATTTTGTGAAACAAAGAAAACCTACTCTTCCCTATTTCTTGTATGGAATTATTTTATCTATTTCTTATATTTGTATCCTGACTTTCCTTCAGAAGCTGACTGTGGCACTTAATACTTCCTCCTCCAATTTTACTCTCTAAAACAAATTTATAAGAGAATTTACAATGGGAGTTGGGCCTTATCCAACTGAATTTCTATAACTGAAAACAGACCTGGGCCTCCCAATTGAATGATAACTGTTATGTATGCAGGTTTGAATGTCATTGGTTAAGTTTGAACTGTTCTTGTAAAATGTCAGAAATGATTGGTTTAAAAAGTGCGGGAAAACCCTGCACTCTGATTGGCTGGCAAAATATTTGGACTAGAAATAAAAAAATAACCCTTGCAATTCCATTTAAAGAAAATCTGTATAAATTATTTTATAGATGGCATATAACACCAACAAGACTATCTAAAATGAATAATAAATTTTCCTCCTTTTGTTGGAAGTGTAATAAGGAAAGAGGTACATATTATCATATATGGTGGAGTTGTAGAAAGGCCCAGGAATATTGGAAAGAAATACATCAATGCTTACGAGAAATTTGTGATGTAGAGATTAATTTCAAACCAGAATTTTTTTACTGGGAATCACCAATAAGACCTATCCGAAGGAAATCTTTTATTTAATGATCCATATTATTACAGCGGCAAGGATGGCCTTTGCACAGAAGTGGAAAAACACTGAAACTCCAACAGAAGCGGAATTTCGAAGAAAATAATTGAGTGCGCAGAAATGGACAAATTGACAATGGAAATTAAAAATAAGGAAGAAACAGACTATTACAAAACTTGGAATAACTTTTATGGATGGTTAGATAAGAAAAAGACTTAACAGACTTTCTGAATTGGACTTAACAAATGATGGACAATGAATGATATGAGCCTAGCCGTACTAGGTTCGACTGTAACATATGTTTTGTGTTTGATTACGTTTTGTTTATGTCAGTGTTTGTTTGTTTGGTTATGTTTAATTACTAAATAAAACGAATTAAAAAATTAAAAAAAAAAAAGATCTACCTATCTTGCCCAACCTTTTAAATCCAGGCAAACTGAATTATCTGTATTAAGAGGATTTATTTATTTATTTATTTATTTATTTATTTATTTATTTATTTGAACTTATATGCCGCCCCATCTCCGAAGACTCGGGGTGGCTTACAACTAAAACGAGACAATAAATACTTAAAAAACAATTAAATTAAATTATAAGTATTTTGTGGGTTAACAGGGTGGTTATTCCTGCAAAACTGCAAAGGGAGGTTTTGGAAATGCTACATGAGGGTCATCCTGGTATTGTAAGGATGAAGGGATTGGCCAGGAATTATGTATGGTGGCCAGGTATTGACAAAATGGTTGAAAACTGGGTTGCATCTTGTCCCAACTGTCAGGTAGTCAGGCCTGCCCCACCTCTCACCCCCAAACAGGAATGGGAATGTCCTAGGGGCCCCTGGTCTAGGATTCACATTGATTTTGCTGGCCCTACCAGAGGGCACACCTTCCTTATTATAGTAGATGCATATTCCAAATGGCTAGAGGTCATCCCTATGGCATCCACTACAACTGATGCTGTCATCAAGCAGCTTAAAAAGCTTTTTGTAGCCCACGGGTCACCTGATGTTCTTGTCTCTGACAATGGCCCTCAATTTACATCCAACCCTTTTGAATCCTATCTAGCACAACTGGGTATCAGACATGCCCTGACAGCCCCTGGGCACCCTTCAGCTAACGGCCGGGCTGAACGAATGGTACGTTTTACCAAGGAAAAGCTTCAGCAATTGGGTCCTGGGGAACTGAGAAAGTTGAAAAACTTCTTAGTGTTCAGCACATCACTCCTAACCCATCAACTAACTTATCCCCAGCAGAGTTGTTGATGGGTAGGAAACTTAGGTCTCCCCTTGACCGCCTTCATCCCACTTACGCACCCAATGCACCACTAGATTCCACTAGTAAAGTTCGCACGTTCAGTGTGGGTGATTCTGTTTATGCTAAGAACCTTATGGGTGAGCCTTCATGGATTCCTGCTGAAATAACTCAAATCACAGGCCCTCGTTCTTACAGGGTACAAACAGAGGATGGAGTCCTCTGGAGCAGGCACATTGATCAGCTTAGATCCAGGTTACCTCAGGAACATCGTAATTGTTCCTCTCTAGTTCCCATACCTCATGCTTTTTCTAGGGGGGAGGGGGAGGAACATGAGGATAATCAGCAAACAAGAATCAACCCCATGTGTAACGAGTCATCACGACAGGAACCATCCCAAAACCTGTCACAATGCCAAGATCCATCCTTAGAAGTGGAAGATTGCACATCACTACCTGACTTGGGTGCTGACATTGGACTGGATATGGGTTGGGAGGAGAGACCAGATTCTAACAGTCAAACAGGGTCTTCTTTCACAGGAAGTTCCAATGGGGAAATGTCAGCAGACACATTTCCTCTCTCACTGGGTGAGAACATTAAAACTTCTGAACCACGAAGGTCTCAACGTACATGCAAGAGCCCCACCTATTTAAAAGAATACATTAGATAGGTTGGGGTTTGGTATGGACTGAACCTAGTGGGGAGGGGTGTTATGTATGCAGGTTTGAATGTCATTGGTTAAGTTTGAACTGTTCTTGTAAAATGTCAGAAATGATTGGTTTAAAAAGTGCGGGAAAACCCTGCACTCTGATTGGCTGACAACTGCGGCTGCTGGCTATAATTAGCAGCGCAGACCAGCCAAATTGGGTCTGTTATGAGCTGTAGTCACTAATAAACTCTTCACTGAGGCCCTCCGCATCTGACTCTTCATGCAAATCTAACAATAACCACTATACTGTATTGGCCATCCATTAAGCTTCTTCTACACCATGGACATGCTATTATATTCAGCATAATGTCTAAAGTTCTAGCTGAGCTAGCAGTCCAACCACAGCAACTTTCCTTAGCATATTACTGTGACTTGATCTTGTCAAATGCAGACATCTTCCATCAGACACACTTCTGTTCTGACTACCACTTCTTCCTTCTGGCAGGGCTCATGTGGTCAGTTTCAAGAGTCTGAGAGGAATTTTCCTCTCTCTGTTGAGAAAGCAGAGATCCGGGATGTGATTGGTAGAGTAAAATCACCAATCCATCATCAGCATCTGGGGTGTGTCCCGGTCTTACTCATCACTGTTAATAACAGGATTCTAAAACTGTCTCTTGGGGTTTTTTGAGGAGCGGTAAGTGGGAGGATTTGCTTTAGAGGCTGACTTTTATAGCTGAAAGAGAAGGAAAGCAGTCAGTGGGGGAAGACTCATGACATGAGAAGCAGCTGCTGTTTGAGTCATAGATAGAGAAGGTTTCCTTTCTGACAGGCAGTCAATAGGTAGGCCTATCACACGGGCTGCAAAAATCTACATGACTATTACATGACAGTCAAAAGACACAGAAAAATCAAATACTTTGCTACTGTCCAATGGTTCTTTATATTTTTGCACTACCACTAAAATAGTTTAGTTGCTGTTAGATTTATATCCTACATTTAAATTGTACAACTCAAGATATACATAATGCTCCCACAACTATGTGGGATGGGGAGGAGTGAGAGACAATGACTGGCCCCAAATCACCCATTTGTTTCATGCCGAAAGGAGGACAAGAACTTAGGTCTCCCTTCTCTTAGCCCAATACCTAACCTTTAGACCAAATTCTCTTTTATTTATATCAATACCCAAATCTATATACTTGGCTATCTTGTCCCTTACTATGACACAACACTTTTGGGGCTTCCTGTAGAACAGGGGTGTCTAACTCACAATGACACATTTTCATCACGTGACATATCACAATTTTTCCCCTTCACTAAACCGGGGGTGGGCATGGCCAGCGCCTGCAGGTTGCAAATTTGACACCCCTGCTGTAGAGTATAAGCTCTTCAGGATTCAGCAGAAGAAGTCCTGGCAGACCCATTGTTCTGAGGAAGAACAAGACTGCTGATAACCTACCTATGGAGAACATCAGAACTCTTCATTGCAGTCATCACTGTTCACCTATGCACAGTGTAGGCTAACAATATTTAAGCATTCAAGTCATAATCTGCTTCAAATGTCCCAGCAACTTGAAATGATGTGCAAATATTAAACCAATAGAAACAAATACAAAAAAAGTTAAAAAAAGCTGATTGTAATGCATGCATGTGCATCTCCAGGAAGGAAACACCAAGCACACAGGAATAAAATCCCAGTATCAGTATGAGGTCAAAGTCACCTTGCCCAAAGCCTGCTGAAACATTTTAAAGGTTTCCCTAAATGACACAACAATTGAAGCTATGTGGATTTTTCAGGAGAAACCATCCCACATGTTGAGATGGCTGCAGAAGATGGAGAATTCCAGTGGAATGAAGTCTTCAAATGATCCTTATTTTAAACCATCAGTTAGGAATTACCCATTGCATGAAAAAAAATCTGCCCCCCCCAATGGCAAAGTTTGCTAGGATCTCTTCATTAAAAAAAGTCCCCTCTTATAGTTCCCATGGCCAAGAAATGTCTGTTGAGCATCTCCTTGGAGAATGGCAAATTAAATTGTAGCTGGATATAAAACACTGCATGTTTTAGAAATGACAGGGAAAACAAGTTTGCTTTGCTTTAGGATTATCTGGTTAATATGGAATGACTTTTCAGTCAGCAATTGCTTACAGGCCTTAGTACTTTAAAGTCCTATTGCCAACACTGACTGGCATGGTAGTTTTTGAATCTGGTTTTGATAGAATAAGAAATCTGACTTACAAAAAACATACACAAGAATTGTAAATTTGGTTTTGTTCTGTTAACTGCTTCAGGTTTCTAATCCATATGTAAAGTTTTATTAGACGCAGTTCTAACTCCTATCAATCAGGACACATTCGGTTGGTAATGTATGTTCTCTCTTGATGGCCCATATGGAAATATTTAAAAGGCAGAATATTATACCTCCCTGGATGAGTAAAGGAGAAACATGCTCTTGGAAAGCAGCCCCCACCTTTGTTAATAGCCCCAGAAAGACTGGGCCATCCTATCTACAAGACAAAAGGCCTCCAGGGTGATAGGATTAGCCCTCACTCAAGATCCAGACCAGGACAAAGCCATTCAGCCATGATAGGAATTGCCCAATACCCTTTCAGAACACAAGCCTCTTCATTACATCATCACCCAGCAAGATTCAACCAAGCCTGGACACAGACAGCCTACAAGGTTAGCTGGACCCCCACATAGTCCCCTGGGAGTCTGACAACCAATAGGATACATTTCTTGCAAGGCCCAGGAGAGGGTCTCTCTCTTTCTCCCTCCCTCCCTCCCTCCCTCCCTCCCTTCCTCCCCCCCCTCTCTCTCTCACACACACACACACACATACACATGGTGACTTGGTTTAACCAACTAGCAGGGGTGTCAAACTGATGGTCCATAGGCCGGATGTGTCCTGAACACACCATGCCTACCCCAGCTCCATGAATAGGAAAAATATCATGAAACATCATGTAATGGCAATGTGATGTGGTGAGTTTGACACCCATGAACTAGAGGATTTGTTTATTGTCACTCATTCAATCAACCAAACCAAAATAAGGGTCTAGATTATGGTTTAACAGAGTGTACAACCCACTGTATGCACAAAGGGTGTATAACATAGTATATATATATGCACTTCTTCTACATCTCTGACCTGTGAGAAAACAGATACGGTTATGTGAGAAGGTGTGTGTTATGTATGCAGGTTTGAATGTCATTGGTTAAGTTTGAACTGTTCTTGTAAAATGTCAGAAATGATTGGTTTAAAAAGTGTGGGAAAACCCTGCACTCTGATTGGCTGGCAACTGCGGCTGCTGGCTATAAGTAGCAGCCACAGACCAGCCAAATCGGGTCTGCTATGAGCTGTAGTCACTAATAAACTCTTCACTGAAGCACTCCGCGTCTGACTCTTCATGCAAATCTAACACTGGTGACGAAGGTGGGATCCTTCCCGAAGAGAAGACATTGCAGAGAACAAGCTGAGAGAGATGGCTGCGCTGAACACCTCCCCCCCCAGCCCCGTTCGATCCGACGGCAGAAGACTGGGACTCGTATGCAGATCGCTGACATTTCCGACAAGCGGAAGAGGGTGGTCTTTCTCACCCACTGCGGTCCGGCCATTTTCAAGATGGCGAAGGCATTGGCGGGAGCTGCAGACGTGAAAGTAATGGAGTGGCCCGATTTAGAAAAGTTATTAAGAGCCCATTACGCGCCACAAGTATCGTGCCTCATTAAGACACGAATTCTACCGTGGATCAAGGCGAAAACGTTAATGACTTCGTGGCAAGTTTAAGGGACATTGAGGGTGCATGTGAGTTTATCAACTTTGAAGAGGCCATGCGCGATCGATTTGTTCTAGGCCTAAAAGACAAGGTTTTGCAGAGCAAATTATTAATGAAACCTAAGATCATGCTTAAGGAGGCCATAGAAGAAGCTTCTTCAGCGGAAGCTACCAAGTCCTCAGCAGCAGCCATGAAGAAAATTAACAAGGCCGCAAGCCATCCTGATGTGGAAAAATCCACAACAACCCATTGCGAGCAAATAGATTCTGATTCAGACTGTAGTGAGGTGGAGGAAGGAATTTATAGACTCAGAATGGAGAAGAAAAGGAAAGACCTTGGAAGAAAAAGGCAAGACTTTTATTGCAGAGGTTGTGGGGGGCCACCCCCGCACTGAATGCAAGTTTTTTGATACCATCTGCCTCCGTTGTGAAAAAAGAGGTCACCTAGCAAGAGTCTGCAAATCATCCAGAACTCCACCAAGCAGAAAGAGGTTTCCTGATAAAGAATTCAAGCATAACAACTTCAGTGAGAAAATGGGACACAACACAGAAGCAAATGGGAAGAATGAAACTCATCAAACAGTCACTATTGGTCATTCTTCACCCTTAAGAAGCAGAAAAGTACATGTAAAGGTACTTATTGAAGGAAGGCCTTGCCAAATGGAAGTGGGCTCAGGCTCCTATTTATCTATGGTGTCATGGGACACTATTCACAGGCTACTTCCCAACATTCAGAAGAAGCATTTCCAGAAACAAGCACTGACTCTTAAAGACTACCAAGGGAACAAGATTCCAGTAGTTGGAACAAGAGAATTCAACGTGAAGTTCAAAGGCCACACCAAACGTTTGCCCCTGACCATCGTGGACAAAGACCGCCCAAGCTTGCTGGGACTTGAGTGGTTCAATCCACTAGGCATCGAGGTGACTGGCATCAATCACGTGAGCAACACTGAATGGGAGGAGGCCCTGAAGTCTGAGTTTCCAGAGGTCTTCAGCGACGGATTGGGCAAGTATATGGGGACCCCTATCACTTTCAACCTAGATCCCAAGGTGCCCCCAATTCGTTTAAAGCCCAGAAGGGTCCCATTTGCCTTAAAGGAAAAAATTGATGCACAATTAGATAAACTAATAGCTCAAGGAGTTTTAGAGCCCACTGACCACTCCAGATGGGAGACACCCATAGTCACACCAGTCAAGACTGATGGGTCAGTAAGAATCTGTGGAGACTATAAGGGACATTGAACCATGCGCTTCAACAGAGCGCATATCCAGTTCCAGTGGTGCATCATTTATTACATTCACTTGGCAGGGGTACAGTCTTTGCCAAATTGGATCTGGCCCAGGCATATCAACAACTAACAGTTGATGATGCCACTGCAGAGGCCCAAACCATTGTGACTCATAGAGGTGCCTTCAAATGTAAAAGGTTACAGTTTGGAGTAAGCGTGGCACCAGGCATTTTCCAAAGCCTTATGGAAAGGATGCTCCAAGGACTGCCAGGGTAGTGCCTTACTTTGATGATGTGTTAATCTCTGCTGAAAATGACACTCAATTACAAGAGAGACTCAGAGAAGTCCTTACCAGATTCAAGAAAGCGGGATTAAAAGTCAAGGAAGAAAATGCACTCTTAGAACTGACAAGGTTGAGTTCTTGGGCTACATGATTGACAAGCATGGCATCCATCCTACAGATGCCAAGGTTCAAGCAATCAAAGAAGCCCCTAGACCAAAATGCAAAACAGATTTGCAAGCTTTCCTTGGACTCATTAACTTTTATCACATGTTCCTACCTCAGAAGGCAACCATTGCAGAACCATTACACAGATTACTTGACAAAAAGTCTGTTTGGGTCTGGGGCAGGAAAGAACAATCAGCATTTAACAGTATTAAAAGACTAATCACGTCTGATGCTGTATTGATACAGTTCTCTGAGAATTTACCTGTTGTACTGACTTGTGATGCATCCCCTTTTGGAGTGGGTTTTTTTTGAGCCACAGGCTTCCCAGCGGGAGGGAAGCCCCTATTGCATTTTACTCTCGCACCTTGACCAAAGCAGAGAGGAATTACAGCCAATTGGACAAGGAAGCATTGGCAATTGTTGCAGCTATCAAGAAATTTCATGAGTATTTATATGGGAGAACATTTACCATTGTCACAGATCACAAACCTTTGTTAGGCATTGTGGCAGGAGACAAACCTACACCCACTATCCTGTCACCAAGAATGCTGAGGTGGACTGAATTTCTTGCTGCTTATTCATACAACCTTATCCACAAGCCTGGCAAGGACATTGGACATGCTGATGCCTTGAGTCGTTGCCCACTTCCTTGTCACGAGGACTTTGAACCTGAGGCACACACCTTTTTCCTAGAAACTGTTTCCAGGCTTCCAGTACACGCTGCTGAAATTGCCAGAGAGACTGCCAAAGACACTTTATTGGCTCCTATTATAGGCTGGATTAAGAAAGGTTGGCCTTTTCGAGACAGACTTCCGGTGACGCCTCGGTGTGGCGAGGTAGGGAGAAATACTTCTCCTTCTCCCACCTCGGGTTTTTCCACTCTAGAACAGCCGTTCGTGGCAGGGTGAGTCTCAATCGAACACCCTCGTGAGGAAGAAAACTTGGAGCTGGTTTGGGAAGTGCGATCCCAAACAGCGAAGAAGAGTTCCCGAAGTTCAGAGTGGAAGAAGCCAGCTGTCAGAGCTGGCCCGAACGAAGGGGCGCGCCATTAGCGGGAAGCTGAAAGTGAAAGTTGCCGATCGGAAAAGAAATTAGGAAGCTTGGTGAGAAGTCATAAAGACTGAAAAAGACTTGTGGGGACTGTTTAAAGGATTGGGCGAAAGCGGAAAGAAAGCGGCACAATCTTAGTGACTATCCCACAAAAAAAAAATATATAAAGCGGAAGACGAGTCTCGCACAGAGAACACAGAAAGCTAAACAAGAAAGTGAAAGTCCTGCGAAAAGAGTGAGAATACCCGGCGAAAGAGATCTCATCCAACTGGAGAAAGTGAGGCTGAGGTTGGAAGAGATTGGAAAACGAAGTGGGTGGCAGCTGAGAGAGCTACTGGACAGCGGGAAGCGATAGAGTCCCAGCAGAGGTAGCCACTGTGACAGAAGATTTAACGGAAAGAAACCAGACCAGAAGGGGAACGTGTTGGGAAAGGAGGAAGAAAAGGAAAAGTGAGTTCTGTGAATCTGAAAACTGCTAAAGACGTTGTGGTGTGACAGGGCGTAAAGAAAAGAGACGAAGCAAACTTTCACTTACTTTAGAAAGTGAGCAACCCTGCGAGTATCTAGCAAAACCACAGAAAAGGGAAAGTTACAAAACTAATTCAAATCAATTAACATTTGGAAACTTTTGTTGCTTAAACTTTCGCTGCTTAAAGAGAAAGGAAAACAGAACTTTTTCGAGGCAAGGATCGGGTTTGAATTAATCGGAGGGAAGATCAAGGAAGTTTCACCATTGTGACATTGCACTTTTGTTCTTTGGCTGCCATTGACATTTGGACAATTGGATAATCCTGAGTGAAGAATAGCAAACAAAGACCGAAGGAGTTTGACTATTACTACACGTATACTACTGTGTTTAATTTTGTATTTTATTTCATATACTTTAAACGATTTTATATTACTAAACATTATACTTATATATAGATATAGTTAGATTCATAGTATAATTTGGGAAAATCTTATAGGGTTGGTATATTATTATAGATTGTTATAAGAAGTTAAGAACTTTGAAACTTTGTTATTTACAAATCTAATACTTAATTCTTTAATTATACTTACTAACTTATTCTAAGATAATAAGATAATATTATTGATTTAAACTTCTTAGCATAAGAATATTGTGGACAGATAGTGATCTATATTAAGTATTTATTTTTATAGAACAATAAGAACTGATAGTTGCCTTGTCTTTTACTTTTTCTATACCTATAGAGATATATTATATACCAGATATCATTCTATTTTACTTGATTTGCCTGCAATATCTAGGTATCTTCCTTTCTTTTTCCTTATATTTCTCCTTTCTTGGATCTCTCTGCTAGAAATGTAATGTGATTTTACTCTCTGTCCCCCCCTCCAAGATTATTAAGAGAAATATTGGACTTTAAAATCAACGAAAAAAAAAAAAAGAAAAATAATAATAAGGTTAGGTGCCTCTACCTTTTATTTTTGATTAGATTGGACTGTGTGAGAATATCGGAATAGAGGGACCTTTAGTAGATGATAATTGGAAATAAGACGTGGGGAAATATAAATAGAATTATCAAAGAGCAGCAAAAGATTATAAAAGAAATGTCAACAGTAACTTCCACTATTACCAAAACAGGGAAAAAGGGAGTGACAACTGTACCTCCATCTACACCTACGGCGACTTCCTCCCAAAAAACTATAGAAGGGATGTTGGCACCCGAGAAAGCTAATACTCAGACCCAAACAATACAAAATACATTACAGACGTTACAAAACATGATGCTAACGATGCAAGAATCAATGATGAATAATCATGTGGAGAGCAAGAAGGAAAGAGGAGATGAGAGCAGAATTGAAAAGCGAATTGGGGGAGATGAAAAATGAATTAAAAACTTTAGAGGGGAAAATAGGACAGTTACAGGAGACAACAAAGACAAATGAGGAGAAAATTATAACGATCACGAAAAGAACAGATCAAACAGGGAAGAAGGTGGAAGCTATAGAACAGAAAATTAAAGATCAGCATAGGGAAACGAACGAGGCGTTGACATTTCTAGAATTGGACAGAGCCTCATATTATTTAAGGTTCCAGAACATACAAGAGGAAAGAGGGGAAAACTTGACTCTGGTAATGGCAGAATTATTGGCAGCTATTCTGCAAAAAGACAGGGATCAGATGGTATTAGAGATCGATGAGGCTTATAGAGTTTATACATCCTATGCCAGAAGACATGGACTCCCAAGGGAGGTTCATGTCAGATTCTAGAAAAAGGGTTAGAGAGATAATTTATAGAGTGACCAGGGATGAGACGATAAAACATAACGGTAGACAAGTTATAATATTAAAGCAGATCCCAAGGAGAGTGAGAGATCAAAGAAAGGAATATAGATTCCTCACAAATCATCTAAATAAAAAAAACATTCTATTCAGATGGAACGACCCAGAAGGAATATTAACATGGGAAGGTAGAAGAACTAGAATTGATAACTTAGCGAAGGCTCAAAGATTTTACTGAACAAACAGGAGGATTAGTGGAGGAATTGAGCAGCAGAGAAGAGTCGAGGAATGCAAGTCAGAAGATTTAAGAGTCCATGGGAGTGAGGAGGAGAGAAAGGAGGGAAGGAGGGGGACAGAGAACCAATGGCCCGTGAAGAAGGAAGGAGAGAGGAGGTGGGAGTGAAGACCAGAAGTCAGACAATAGGCAAAACGTAATATTAGTCAGAAGAGAGGAGATCAAATGGGAAGGGGAATAAAACTAATATCAATGAACATCAATGGACTAAATAGTCCAAAAAAAAAAAAAATATTCGTAGATTGGAAAGACAAAAATGGGATATAATATGTTTGCAAGAAGTCCACATAAAAGAACAGGACAAAAGGTATCTTGAGAATAGAAAACTTGGAAAAGCATTTATGGCTTTAGCAGTGGAAAGAAAAGAGGAGTAGTACTATACATAAAAGAGGATTTGAATGCAAAATTGATATACAATGATACAGAGGAAGAATATTAATGGTGGAAATAGAGATACATAATAAGAAAACCTTAGCTGTTGGAATCTATGCCAAACAAAAATCAAAAGAATTTTACAAAAAGTTATACGAGAAACTGATAGAAATTGGCAATCCAAGGATTTGTCTGATGGGGGACTACAATGCAATATCTGATAATAGGCAAGATTATGAATCGGAATGTAAACAATATCAAAAGCGAAATATGTTACCAAAAATATTTTTCAAATGGTAGATGAATTTGGATTGGAAGATATATGGAGAAAAAGGAACCCACAAAGTACACAGTATACTTTCCACTCCAGCCCGCACAAATCCTGGTCCAGAATAGATATGATTTGGATAAATAGTGAATTAAATAAAGAAATTTTGATACAAAAATTTTAACAAATATATGGGCTGACCATAACCCAATGTCCTTAATTTGGAAAGAAGGGGGAAGGAAAGAACGAAGATGGTCACTAAATTCTCAGATCCTGAAAGAAGAAAAATATTTGCAAAAATTAGAGAGGAATTAATAAGCTTTTACAATTTTAATAAAAAAGAAGATACATCCTTACAAAACATGTGGGATACAATTAAAGCTTATACCAGGGGAATATCAATTGCATATCTATCAAATAGAAACAAGGAAAGATGGAAGAAACAAGATGAATTAATAAAAGAAATTGCAAAATTAGAGAATAAACAAAAGAGAGGGCCAGATAGTGAGCAGACCAAAGACGCATTAACCAAAAAAAAACATGAACTTAATATACTGGAGCAAGAGGAACTCCTCAGAAAATTACAATACACAAAACAAAATTACTTTGAATATGCAAATAAACCGGGAGATGGCTAGCATACAAATTGAGGAAAGAGGAAAAGAAAAGAACGATACAATATTTAGAGAATGAAAATGGAGATCTTGAGGTTGATCTGGAAAAAGAAAGAAATTGCAAGAAAATATTTTGAGGAATTATATAAACAAGAAAAGGTAGAAGTGTCTAAAATAAAAGAATATCTAGAGGAAGGAAATATACAGGAACTTACTGATGAAGAAAGAGATCTGTTAAATAAAGAGATAACAATAGATGAATTAAAGAAAGCAATTCAGAAGCAAAAAATAATAAAACACCAGGTCCAGATGGATATCCAAGTGAATATTATAAAAAGATGGGAGATATATTAAATAATACTTTCTTAGAAGTATGTAATGAAGCATTGGGTAAAGCCAAAATTCCCAATACTTGGAAGGAGGCATATATAACACTCATACCCAAAGAAGATACAAACAGTAATCAAATCAAAAATTATAGACCAATATCGCTTTTAAATACTGACTATAAAATTTTCATGACAATTATGGCACAAAGATTAAAAGGAATTATTAGTGGGAAAATTAGCACAGACCAAAATGGATTTTTGCCGAGAAGACAGATTAGACATAATATAAGAATAATAATAAATACATTAGAATATTATGAAAGCCACCCGAGCAATCAAATGGCCCTAATCTTTTTAGATGCACAGAAGGCATTTGATAATTTGAATTGGGACTTTATGAAACAACAATTTAATAAAATGAAATTGGACAAAATTTTGAAGGAATGATAAATGCAATATCGATACCCAAAAAGCAAATATATTAGTAAATGGGAGACCACTAAAATGTTAAAATAGAAAAGGGGTCAGACAAGGTTGTCCACTATCACCACTGCTATTTATTACAGTTTTAGAAACACTATTAATTAGAATTAGGGGAAATGAAAATATAAAAGGAGCTAAAATTAGAAATCAAGAATACAAAACGCAGGCATTTGCAGACGATATGGCTTTCATAATAGAAGAACCTTTAGAGACAGGCCCGATTTTAATGAAAGAAATAAATGACTTTGGGGAATTAGCAGGCTTAAAGGTAAATAGGGGAAAAACCAAATTGCTAGTTAAAAATATGACAATCTCTAAACAAAAGAGGCTTGAAGAGATTATGGGATTACAAATAGTAAATAAAATAAGATATCTAGGAATTTGGATAAGGGCAAGAACAATGATGCTGTGGGAGGATAATTATATAAAAATTTTAAAACAAATCAAAAAGGATCTAGAAAATTGGAATAAATTGCAAATATCCTTCCTTGGGAGGATTGCAACAATTAAAATGAATATTCTTCCCAAAGTCTTATTCCTTTTCCAGACTATTCCAATACTAACAAATAAGAAGTTTTTATGGAATTGAATAAGATGACAATGAAGTTCATTTGGATGGGAAAAAGGGCAAGGATAAAGAGAGAATATCTTCAAGACGATAGAAGTAGAGGAGGACTGGGACTGCCAGATTGGGAAATCTATTACAAAGCGAGTCTGCTATGGACAAAAGAATGGGTCAGATTAGAAAATAGGAGAATATTAACACTTGAGGGGCATGACCTACAAATAGGATGGCATGCACTTCTATGGAACCCGACGGATAAAAACAAAAACATACTACAAAACATATAATACGTAATGCATTGATTAAAAATTGGGCTGAGATAAGAAAGAAAAATTATACGAAAATACCAAGGTGGTTTTCAGCAATGGAAGCAACCTTTAATCCAAATACAATGGATTTGAATAAAAACTTAAATATTACCAGATACTGGATACAGATGGAAAACTAAAAACAAAACAAGACTTGGAGATGGAAGGCATATCAATAGATAATTGGGTCTATTTACAAATTAAATCAAGATATAATAAAGACATAAAGGAATATGGGATAGAAACAAAAATACAAATCTGGACAAAATACTTTTGGGATTAGAGGAAAAGTTGATATCCAAATTATATAAATTATTGTTAGAACAGGAAAGAGTGGGACAATTAGTAAAAGGATCAATGGTAGCCTGGGAGCGAAATATAGGATACAAATTAGATTTAAATGATTGGGAAGATATTTGGGAAGAAAATTTAAAATATACAAAGTCAGTGGCATACAAGGAAAACCAATATAAAATGATGTACAGGTGGCATTTGGCCCCGCTAGACTGGCAAAAATATTCCCGGGCAAATCCAAACTGTTGGAAATGTCAGGACAAAATAGGAACCTACTACCATGTGTGGTGGACATGCCCCAAAATTAAAAAATATTGGACAGGAATTAAAAACTGGATTGAGGATGTGATGAATTGTGAGCTGGAATGGAAACCAGAACTGTTTCTACTTGGAATGATAAAGAAAAAATTTCCTCCAAAAGACAAATACCTGATTGCACACCTGTTAACAGCGGCTCGAATTGTTTTAAGCAAAAATGGAAAGAACCTAAAATTCCGCCTATACAAACTGTAATAAGCAAAGTGTATGAATGTGTTGAAATGGAGAGACTAACTCTCAAATTAAATGGACAAGAAGATACAGATTATTACAAGATATGGGAAAAGTGGTATAATTGGATGGAACATAAAAATGAAGGAAATGGAAATGTTGGAAAATAGAGTGCTATTTGAAACATTAGAATATTAGAATCCATAGAAGCAGGAGATAGAGATGTAAGGTGATATAAGAACTCGAAAGAGGTGATAGAAGGAAACTTCAAAATAGAGATTAAACCAAGCGAATATTATTAGAAGAAATATTTATGATTATATAAGACTGTAACTGCTCACGGAAAAAACATTTCCGATCTGCAACTAATGTGTGATGTATTTTTATTTAAATGTGACTGTATGTTTGTATGTTGGTGTGTCTTTTTATATTGTAAATAAACTTTTCTAATAAAAAAAAAAAAAAAGAAAGGTTGGCCTTTTCAAGAACTACCTCACCTTGCCCAACCTTTTAGGTCCAGGCAAACTGAATTATCTGTATTAAGAGGATGTATTTTGTGGGGTAACAGGGTGGTTATTCCTGCAAAACTGCAAAGAGAGGTTTTGGAAATGTTACATGAGGGTCATCCTGGTATTGTAAGGATGAAGGGATTGGCCAGGAGTTATGTATGGTGGCCAGGTATTGACAAAATGGTTGAAAACTGGGTTGCATCTTGTCCCAACTGTCAGGTAGTCAGGCCTGCCCCACCTCTCGCCCCCCAACAGGAATGGGAATGTCCTAGGGGCCCATGGTCTAGGATTCACATTGATTTCGCTGGCCCTACCAGAGGGCACACCAAATGGCTAGAGGTAATCCGCTGGCCCTACCAGAGATGCATATTCCAAATGGCTAGAGGTAATCCGTATGGCATCCACCACAACTGATGCTGTCATCAAGCAGCTCAAAAAGCTTTTTGTAACCCACGGGTTACCTGATGTTCTTGTCTCTGACAATGGCCCTCAATTTACATCTAACCATTTTGAATCCTATTTAGCACAACAGAGTATCAGACATGCCCTGACTGCCCCTGGGCACCCTTCGGCTAATGGCCGGGCTGAACGAATGGTACGTTTTACCAAGGAAAAGCTTCAGCAATTGGGTCCTGGGGACATCACTGAGAAAGTTGAAAAACTTCTTAGTGTTCAGCACATCACTCCTAACCCATCAACTAACTTATCCCCAGCAGAGTTGTTGATGGGTAGGAAACTTAGGTCTTCCCTTGACCGCCTTCATCCCTCTTATGCACCCAATGCACCACTTGATTCCACTAGCAAAGTTTGCACGTTCAGTGTGGGTGATTCTGTTTATGCTAAGAACCTTATGGGTGAGCCTTCATGGATTCCTGCTGAAATAACTCAAATAACTGGCCCTCGTTCTTACAAGGTACAAACAGAGGATGGTGTCCTCTGGAGCAGGCACATTGATCAGTTAAGATCCAGATTACCTCAGGAACATCGCAATTGTTCCTCTCTAGTTCCCATACCTAATGCCTTTTCTAGCGGGAAAGGGGAGGAACATGAGGATAATCAGCAAGCAAGAATCAACCCCATGTGTAACGAGTCATTACGACAGGAACCATCTCAAAACCTGTCACAATGCCAAAATCCATCCTTACAAGTGGAAGATTGCACATCACTACCTGACTTGGGTGCTGACATTGGGCTGGAGATGGGTTGGGAGGAGAGACCAGATTCTAACAATCAAACAGGGTCTTCTTTCACAGGAAGTCCAACTAGGGTAATGTCAACAGACACATTTCCTCTCTCACTGGGTGAGAACGTTAAAACTTCTGAACCACGAAGGTCTCAACGTACACATAAGAGCCCCACCTATTTAAAAGAATACATTAGATAGGTTGGGGTTTGAGTATGGAGTGAACCTAGTGGGAAGGGGTGTTATGTATGCAGGTTTGAACGTCATTGGTTAAGTTTGAACTGTTCTTGTAAAATGTCAGAAATGATTGGTTTAAAAAGTGTGGGAAAACCCTGCACTCTGATTGGCTGGCAACTGCGGCTCCTGGCTATAAGTAGCAGCCGCAGCCCAGCCAAAGCGGGTCTGTTATGAGCTGTAGCCACTAATAAACTCTTCACTGAAGCACTCCGCGTCTGACTCTTCATGCAAATCTAACAGTGTGCTCCATCAGATCTGTTATGTGGAGATGAAGATCACTCTTCTGTTTATTTATTTCCACTTGTTGTCCCATCTTTTTTATCATCTCTAAGAGTATCTCCAAGAGTTGATTTGTGCCTGTACTTAACTCCTCTAAAAACCATTTTTCTTCTTTGAAGGCTTCAAATATAGACAGATTTCAAATATGCCAATAGTTACATCCTTAATCTTGTGGTCAACAAATAAAGGCTTGGCTCCACAGATGTGTGTAAAGCCTCTACCCACACAATCATCATTTTGATTATCTGAGTCTCTTGAAGAACATTGCCCTTTCAGTGGTCTAAAGCATTATCCTGGCATCACCCAGCCATCATTGAAGTGATATAGAGCCTGACTTCATGACTGTTAGTTTGGCACAACAATGGTTGGTTGTCTCTATAAGACTCTACAGTACAAGTCACTGCTAAGGAAATGAACTAAGGCAGAATTGCTGTTCCAGATAGTTAAGCAGATGATTAAGGTTCATGCAGAGATTTTAGGTACATATGGGAAACATCTATTTTTGCCCTCAGACATTTTACAAAGAGACACTTGCTTCCTATCCAACTTACATAATGATCTAGGAAGGGTGAAAATGAGCTCTAACGTTTTCAGGTGAAGCCCCTTGAGGAAAAAAAGCATCTAATTATAATCCCAAACAACAACCCTGGTTGCTGGGAGGGTCATCTTGCATTTTCTGAAAAGATTAGAAGACCAGGGAACAAATGGGCAGCCAGAGGTGCAGGTGGCTGCAGACACTGCAGTGGGAAAGCAGCGATGCCTTTGAAGATGAGTCGTCCTTTGGGAGAAACTGATTGCCTGGGAGAAGGCTTATTTCATTTTTTAATGTAAAATATTTATAGCTTCCCCACTATCCAGAAGTTCTTGTGGCGGGTAATAATAACCATTAAAAACATACTGCAATAAGCTTCCCAGGGCTTTGCTCTCTCTCTTTGTTTTTCTTCCCTCCCACTGGCCTCATCTTCATTCTGTTTAGTTCCTCCTTCCTCCTCTGTGCAACTACTCCTTCTTCCCACCCCAACTCCATTTGGGGTTTTCTATAGATTCTGTTACAAGAAGTGAGGGAAACGTATGTAATTGTTCCTCTCTGTCTCTCTGTCTGAGGGTGTTTTGTGTGCAAGAGGAAGAATGGTTGGTGTATGCAGATGGGGATCAACATTATCAGTGGGGCCTCATTTTACAGGCAATTGATTTTAATTGGTAGTTATAAATCAGTTCATTTCTTTCCCTCCTGAATTTGCTCTTGTTTTTCATTGTGTTACAAGAGCCAGTTCAATGTAGTGGTTAAGGTGCCTGGCCTAGAAACCAGGAGACTGTGAGTTCTAGTCCCTAGGCATGAAAGAGAGCTGGGTGACTTTGGGCCAGTCACATCTCTCAGCCCAGCCTACCTCACAGGGTTGCTGTTGTGGGAAAAAAAGAAGAGGAAGGAGCATTATGTACTGTATGCTTGCTACCATAAATTACTTGTAAAGTAATCAAGGCAGGATGAAAATCTAATCAATAAAATAAATAAACAAACCTACAATTGACAAGGTAGGGTAGATTGTTTTGAATACAGGGTCATCATGTTCCTTTCAGGCAAATGCAGTTATAATAAGGCAATTCCTAATTTACAGCACTGCTGGTTTTGGGGTCTCCTTATTCTGACAGAAGTGTTTCATGCAGCTGAATATCATTTTTATATTTTCCTCAATAAGCTCATGTTTCAAAAAAAAAAGACTGATCAAACCTCAGGAAGTCTTTGGTGCAAACTGAGCCTCTGGCTTGATGCTGAAGCATCTTGTTAACTAGGGGGTTCCCGACAACCTGTTTACACATGTGTGGCCTGAGACGGACTCGCAGATCCATTTGGTCTGGCAATCAGCAGCTTTTGAGTAAGAATGGATTATTAAAATTCCCAGAAGTGTCTGTTTCCCATTATTGTTCAACTGAGGAGTCATTATCATTTAATAAGCACTAATTTCCCCGTGACTAGTTCTGTCTGCTCAGTAGGCACTCAGCCATCCCTAAAGTTATGCCCTTTTCTTTGTGTCCCTCCCAAACCTTTTGGGAAGAAACCCAACACACAGCTTTGGCTCAGGGCCAGAGCAAAAATAAGCAATCCTATCTCATCTCAGGAGAGAATGAGCAGGCTGCTCTAGCAGTCTTTGGTCTCCTTCTGCTGGGAAGCATATGCACTGCATACCAGGTTGGAAGAGCAGACTCTGAAGTTCATATTGCTGCTTCATAGGAAAACAATTTCATTCAGTTGCTAGAGGCGATTGCAATTTTTAAGAAACAGAAGGGAAAAATATTTAATACAGGAAGGAGTCATCATATCAACCACACTTAATATACTCTACATTTAAAGGACATTTAATAAATTCATAGTAAATCAAATTTGCCTTCCTTGGTCAAGCTGGTGGATCATGGTTCCTTGGCACAGCATTAAAAAATCAAAGGCAGTGCGTGATAAAATTTGCTACCAGTCAGCATCTATCATTCTTTCCAGAGTTAAAATTATGCTGATTTGAAAGTACTGAGTGTACATAGTCCTATAGGACACTTGCTGTAGAACTGTGGTGTAGCATATTAGCATCCCAGCATGGTTAACGGCTGCAGCTCTGTTCTCTCTTTCCTGTGTTTTCTATATTTGGAAGGGAAAGATTTAAATAAATCTTAGGGTAAGCCTGTGTATCTGATGGCTCCCTAAATTCAACACAGTTCACTAGCTACATCATAGCTTACAGAGCTTCTGGTTTTGGCTGCCTAGCTTTGATTGCAGAAGCAGAAGGTTGATATTGGCAAGCACCTGGTGGCACTCTATAGACCCATGGGGCTGGAAGGATCCAGATCTACCATTTGGTAGGAATGAGTGTGTGTGTGGGTGGGGACATTGCATTGGAAGTAGCCCAAGTTATTAATGCTTCTCATGCTTTACTTGGGCCAGGATGCTATGGATTCAGGAATAAAGTTTTGACACATCAGGTGGAGATGAAGGGCTCTGGATTTGAAAAAGTTAAACCAGAGCTTTCATTCAATCCACACAAATTGTCTGCACTGCATTCTTTTCCATGGGGGAATCAATGTTTACTTTAAGCAGAGCATTAGTAGACTTTGACACTATCTTTCTGCCTTTCAATCATAATACAATCATAGTCATGTTCACTGACACACTTGTCTTAAAGATTTACATTATGGATTATGTTTGTCCTGTGGGCAGTTACTTTTGCTCCAGTCAGTTGGTTTGACTGATTTCTCTTATAGTTCTTGGTATATTTTTCTCCTTTCTCTTCTGGTATTTCGTGCCTTTCTCCACAGTCCCATGACTTACTAAAGATACATAATTTTTATTTGTAAAGCACTCTGACTAAAAAAAGGCTATTGGATATATTCCAGACTGGCTGTCAGATTTATGTCAAACTCAATGTTGCCATTATTCCATTCAGTGACTGCTTTTTAAAAAGACTTGGCTTCCGTGAAATGAAAACACAGGACCCAAAGCTAATAAACAAGGCTCACTGCAGTATTTATTGTTGACAGAGCACACTGAAGGATTCCCTCCAGAGAATAGTAGGAGGCAGAATGGGACAACTTAGTGCGGCCAACTCACCACAGCCAACTCACCATTGACAACTCACCACAGCCAACTTGGCATGGCCAACTCACCATGGCCAAAATGTGGGGGGACAACTCACTGTGGCCAGCTCACCATGGGATAACTTGCTGCAGAACAATTTAACAATTCAGTTTAAGAATTTAAAATAATTTAAACAATATTTTAAAGGGAGGCTCTGTCAGCATGATCTACTAAGGAACAAATGCAAGGAAATACAGAAAACTGCTATATCTTTCATTTTGGATAGTTAATATTGCTTGGTAGAGATGTTCCAAAATCTTAAGAAATATTTTTTTAACCTCACCAGGCAAGACTAAGGATTGAAACTGGTACCCTCTATCTGCAAAGCTGTACTTGGCCATTGCCCTACTCCTGCTATTCAGTTAAACCTACTAACAGTTATGCTACTACTCACAGAGAGCCTTCAGTGTGTGAGGGAAGCATAGTATTCACTTGAAGGCGATAGCTTAGTCTTTAATATGTTAGCTTTGAAGTGACTTGGGATTTACAAATTCATTCTTTGTAGGTCTCTTGCCATCACATTATAGCCTGGTCAGTTGTAATTCTTATGAGATGCAGAGACAGGGTGACACAACCAGAAGTGCCATCTGCTGTCTGACTATGGATTTGGGGTTTGTAATTCAACCTACATAGGAGTAGCCAAGTCAGTTGTAGCAAGGGGAAAGACAGTGATGGTTGGGAGAGATTTGAATGTGGAGTATTAAGTGCATACAAAAAGCGCATATAGATAAACAGTTTTGGGGGGAAATGATGACAGAAAGATATGTAGAAAATGATCAGGTGGAGCCTGAAGGCAGGGTTAAATGCATCATCAGTTTAGAGTCACTATGTTCCCAAAGAGACCTAGGTCCAGCCCCCTTGTGAATTCTGTCAACTCTTATCTAGCACCAATTTGTCCTGACCATTAGTAGATCAGATTCTTGTGCATGTAGCATGTAATAAACTTGATGTCCTTTGAACTCAATTCCTATTCCTGCTTACTTGCACCTGATAGATACTGTATAATGTGCATAGAGAGGAAATGTTACAGTAATAATAATGTAGTCAAATACAGTAGATCAATTAAGATTAAAATTTGAAGAGGAAATGCAGAATGATTTTGATGGAAATTTTAAAAAGCAAAATATTTTGGAAGTGGGAGAACAGATTTAAATAAGGAACATCCCACGTAATGAATGAAGTTAAAAATAAAAGTGACAAATTTATTTGGGACACAACTGAAGGGAGGAAATGTCAGAAGGAATATGTTAGAGATTTGTTTAGAAAAGATACCACTATGTCAGAGTGGAATCAGAACAAATGCTATTAATGTTAATGCCCAATAAAAAACAACTAGTGAAAAGAAAGTTATAAATAATATGGCACTGTTGATAAATTGTATAGATGAAGGCGTGTGGGGTATAACTAGAGAAAAGTTAACATGTGAATCTGCATTGCTTATATGATTTATTTAATGTTTGTGCAAAGACTGTATCTGTGCCTGATGATTGGCAGAATGCCAGTGTTATTTTCTTAAATATAAGGAAAAGTAGCAATGTGAATGTACCAAGTGCAGGAGGATTAATTTGATTAACATGCAAGAAAAGGATTTGGTAGACTTCTGGCTGAAAGGTTACAAGAAGTTAAAATGAGTAAAATCTGGGAGGAATAGAGAAGCTTTATGCTAGTATATGTGTGTGTGCATGGACCAGATTATTGGTCTTCTGCAAATCATTAAGAAATACATGTGACTGTGAGAAAGAAATGCATGTTTGTGGATTGAAGGGTATGCTAATATAAATGGAATATATTGTGAATTATGATTTACGGAATATATTGTGCAAAAATAAAACTGAAGCTTAGTTGCTGAATATGATAAGAATGGTATATGATGAAAGCAAAGCATGCATGAAAATTAATGAAGAGCTCAGCAAGTGATCCAACACTGCACAGTGATTAAGCCAAACAGTGGGATGTATCCTTGGTTGTTAAATATAATAGGTACAGTATATCACAATCTATTTATAGGTAAATGTATAGAGAATGCTTTTGGTGACATTAGAGATGGGTTGGTTGGAATATATAAATATGTATGTACTTTTGTATACAGATGAGTAATGTTCTTAGCTGAGAACATAAATGATTTACAGCACAAGTAAGATAGACAGTATGATACAGAGAATTGTGGATTTGAAAATTAATGTATCAAATATCAAAAAAGTGTTGATAGATAAGGAAAATGGAATGAACAATTTCAAGTGATAAATAAATAGCAAAAAGTAGCCAAATAAATAAATAAATAAATATGTTTGTCTCCCGTGATAGAATGTCTACAGAAAATAGGAGAATGGATAGAGAAATATTAAAATATGCTAATCCTGGTGGGAAAGTGTGGTCTTTTGCAAGAAATAAAAGAAGGAAAATCTCCTGAGTATAATAGTTTGCTGTTTGCCCCCTTAGTTATGGGAGGTTAGAGTTGGTTTTATCAGGAAAAACAGAAGTAAGTTGAATGTAGTGGAAATGGGGTAGCTGAGAAGTATGTTTGATAAAACAACAAAAAAGAAAAGGGTAAAGAATGAACATGTGCTAAATGAATGTGGATGTAATTCAGTAGAATGATGTTGAGGTAATTTGGCAATATAGGAGAGAGATTAACTCATAAAACAAATATATGAATTAAAAGTCAATGAGTTGTGGGGAAGTGAAGCTGATGAATTACTCAAGAAGAAAAAAAGTGAGAAGTTTAAAGAACAAAAAGATAAAAGACAATCTGGGAAGCAGCCAATGGATATATGCTAGAAGCAAGGATGATCTGCACAGAACAGCACTCCATCTCACCCTCACCCACTCTCACTTTTAAAATTCTTATCGCGCCTTTATCATCCTCAGTTTTAAATTTCTTATCATGCTAATCTTATCATGCCTTTATTTCTGCACTTCAAGTAAATTGCTTACTCAAAAAGGGCATTGCATAATAATTGGAAGTGGAATGCTGAAGTCATACATGACATCCAGAAACTGATTCCTCTATTATTGTGTTTAACCTGTGACAGTATTTTCCACTCCAGTCATCGTCTGCTGTTGCCCCAGTCTCTGCAACCGGTGTCTCTCCTTCAGAGTTCCATGCAGAACACCAAATTCACTCATCGTTTCATGTCTAATGGTCTTCTGGAGACTTTTCTTACCTTTATTTCTACAGTGGCTGCTTTTGGCTCCCTGAAAAATTTTATGCCCTGCTCTTTGTTACTCTGTAGATTACTTTGCAGTACAGCCCGTCTTAGGAATTTAGCCCATTCACCAATGCAGGTATAGAATACTTATAATATTTTGGCCAATCCATATCCACAAATGTTGCCCCGGTATGTGAGTGCACACAGTAGTTGCTATACCCTCACCAACAAAGCCATCAAAGTAACAGCGCTGTCCCTTGTGTTATGTATGCAGAGTTTGAAATGATTGGTTGTTGTTGTAAAGTGTCTGAAATCATTGGTTGTAAAAGTGCAGGAAAACCCTGCACTCTGATTGGCTGGCAGCCGCGGCAGCCGGCTATAAATAGCTGCCGCGGCTGAGCCATTTGGGTCCGTTCTGAGCTGAAAGTCACAATAAAAAAGAGCTGAAGCACTCCGCGTCTTGTCTCTCCATGCAAACATAACACTGGCGACGAGGGTGGGATATTCCCAAGGAGAAGGCAACGCAGAACGCAGAAGAGCGAGATGGCTGCACTGAACACCCCCCCAGCCCCGTTTGATCCAAAGAATGAAGACTGGGAGTTGTATGCAGATCGGTTTCAGATGTATTTAGAAGGGAACGATCTGGCCTCCATTTCTGAGCAACAGAAGAGAGCGGTTTTTCTTACTTATTGCGGTCCTGCAGTCTTCAAGATGGCGAAGGCATTGGCTGCCCCAGCAGACGTGAAGGTAATGGCATGGTCTGATCTGGAAAGACTTTTAAGGGCACACTACACGCCCCAAGTATCATGCCTCATTAGGAGACATGAGTTTTATCGCCGCGATCAGGGAGAAGACGAAAGCGTCAGTGACTTTGTGGCAAGTTTAAGGAACATTGGGGGTGCGTGCGAATTCAGCGTTTTAGAGGAGGCCATGCGTGATCGTTTTGTATTGGGCCTTAAAGACAAGGTCTTGCAGAGCAAATTACTGATGAAACCAAAAATTACGCTGAAAGAAGCCATAGATGAAGCAATCTCAGCAGAAGCCACCAAAACCTCAGCAGCAGCCATGAGAAAGATGAACAAGACCACGGGCCATTCTGATGGTGAAAAGACCACCACAACTTATTTTGATGAACTTGAATCTGAGTCAGAATACAGTGGAGAAGAAGAAGGAATGAACAGACTCAGAATGGAGCGGAAACGCAACGACCTGGGAAGAAAGAGGCGAGATTTCCATTGCATAGGTTGTGGGGGAAACCACCCGCACTGAATGCAAATTCCTGGATGCCATTTGCCTCCGTTGTGAAAAAAGAGGGCACATTGCAAGAGTCTGCAAATCATCCAGAACTCCACCAAACAGAAGGAAGTTTGTTGCAAACAACAAAGACAGAGAAGTCAAACCAAACAACACCAGCGAGAAGATGGGGCGCAGCACAGAAGCAAATGGAAAAAATGAAACTCATCAAACAGTAACTATTGGTCATTCCTCTTCATTAAATAATAGGAAAGTGCATGTCAAGGTACTTATTGAGGGAAGACCTTGCCAAATGGAAGTGGACTCAGGTTCATATCTATCCATTGTGTCATGGGACACTATTCAAAGACTAATACCAGACATTCAGAAGTCTCATTTCAAAAAACAAGCACTAACGCTTAAAGACTACCAAGGGAACAAGATTCCAGTAGTTGGAACAAGAGAATTCAACATGAAATTCAAAAGCCACATCAAACGCCTACCACTGACCATCGTAGATAAAGATCGCCCAAGTTTGCTGGGACTGGAGTGGTTCAACCCGCTGGGCATCAAAGTAACCGGCATCAATCACGTGAGCAACACTGATTGGGAAGAATCATTGAAGTCTGAGTTTCCAGAGGTCTTCAGCGACAGATTAGGCAAGTACTTGGGGACCCCTATCACTTTTAACCTAGATCCCAAGGTACAACCAATCCATTTAAAACCCAGGTGGGTACCATTTGCCTTGAAGGAAAAAAATCAATGAACAATTAGATAAACTAATAGCCCAAGGGGTACTAGAGCCCACAGACCACTCCAGGTGGGAGACACCCATAGTCACGCCAGTCAAGGCTGACGGTTCCGTGAGAATCTGCGTGGATTACAAGGGGACATTGAACCATGCACTACAACAGAGCGCATATCCGGTTCCAGTGGTTCATCATTTATTACATTCTCTGGGCGGGGGCACAGTCTTTGCCAAACTGGACCTGGCCCAAGCATACCAGCAGTTAACAGTAGACGATTTAACTGCAGAAGCTCAAACCATTGTGACCCATCGGGGTGCATTCAAATGCAAGAGGTTACAATTCGGAGTAAGTGTGGCACCAGGCATATTTCAAAGCCTTATGGAGAGGATGCTACAAGGGTTACCTGGGGTGGTGCCTTATTTTGATGACGTTTTAATCTCTGCTGAAAATGACACTCAATTACATGAGAAACTCAGAGAAGTCCTGACCAGGTTCAAAAAGCAGGGTTAAAAGTAAAAAAGAAAAGTGTACACTAAGAACTGACAAAGTAGAATTCTTGGGATATATGATTGATAAACAGGGCATCCACCCCACAGAAGCCAAAGTCCAGGCAATCAAAGAAGCCCCCAGACCAAAATGCAAAACTGACTTGCAAGCATTCCTGGGACTTGTTAATTTCTACCATATGTTTCTACCTCAGAAAGCAACCACTGCAGAACCCTTACATAGATTACTGGATAAAAAATCTGCATGGGTTTGGGGCAGAAAAGAAGAAACTGCATTTAACAATATCAAGAAACTTATCACTTCTGATTGTGTATTGATACAGTTTTCTGAAATTTACCTGTAGTATTAACTTGTGATGCATCCCCTTTTGGAGTGGGGAGTGTTGAGCCACAGGCTTCCCAGTGGGAGGGAAGCCCCATTGCTTTACTCTCACACTTTAACTAAAGCAGAGAGGAACTACAGTCAACTGGACAAAAGCTTTGACAATCGTTGCAGCAGTCAAGAAGTTCCACGAATACGTCTATGGAAGAAGATTCACCATTGTCACAGATCACAAACCACTTTTGGGAATTGTGGCAGGAGATAGACCAACGCCAGTCATCCTGTCACCCAGAATGCTGAGATGGACTGAATTCCTTGCTGCTTATTCATATAAACTTTCCATAGACCTGGAAAAGACATTGGGCACAGATGCTTTGAGTCGCTGCCCACTTCCTTTACACTGAGGACCCTGCTCCTGAAACTTACACCTTTTTCTAGAAACTGTTGCCAAGCTTCCAGTCCATGCTGCTCAAATTGCTAGAGAAACTGCCAAAGACACTTTATTGGCTCCTGTTGTGGGCTGGGTTAAAAAGGTTGGCCAATTCAAGATCTACCTCAGGTTTCCCAACCTTTCAAATCTAGACAAACTGAATTATCTGTCTTAAGGGATGTATTCTGTGGGGTAACAGAGTGGTTATTCCTGCAAAACTTCAAAAAGAGGTCTTGGAAATGTTACATGAGGGTCACCGGGTATTGTCAGAATTAAGGGATTGGCCAGGAGTTATGTATGGTGGCCAGGTATAGACAAAATGGTTGAAAACTGGGTTGCATCCTGTCCAAATTGTCAGGAAACAAGGCCTGCCCACCGCCCCCATACAGGAATGGGAATGTCCTAGGGGCCCCTGGTCCAGGATTCATATTGATTTTGCTGGCCCTACCAGAGCCACACCTTTCTCATTGTGGTAGATGCATACTCCAGATGGTTAGAGGTTATTCCCATGTCATCCCCCACAGCTGAGGCTGTTATCAAACAGCTTAAGAAACTTTTTGTAACACACGGCCTGCCTGATGTGCTTGTTTCTGACAATGGTCCTCAATTTACTGCTAACCTTTTTGAATCATATCTAGCACAACAGGGTATCAGACACTCCCTTACAGCCCCTGGGCATCCTGCGACTAACGGCCAGGCTGAACGCATGGTACGTTTTACTAAAGAAACTCCAACAATTGGGTCAGGGGACATCACTGAGAAAGTTGAAAAACTACTCAGTATTCAACACATCACTCCTAACCCATCCACTAATTTAACTCCAGCTGAGCTTTTGATGGGTAGAAAACTCAGGTCTACCCTGGACCCCTTCACCCCACTTGCACCCAATGCACCATTAGATTCCACTAGCAAAACTCGCCAATTCTCTGTGGGTGATTTTGTTTATGCTAAAACCTTGTAGGTGAACCATTGTGGATTCCTGCAGAGATAACCCAGGTTACAGGCCCCAGGTCTTACAGGGTTCAAACTGAGGATGGTGCCTTGTGGAGTAGGCACATAGACCAGTTGGTCCAGACTGCCTCTGGAGCATTGCCCTTGCTCCTCTCTGGACTTCATCCCACAGCCTTTTCTAGGGGAAGGGGGGATAATGGAGGTAATGAGCAAGTAAGAATCAACCCCATGTGTAATGAGCTAACACGACAGGAACCATCCCAAACCCTGTCACATCCCAACAACCATTTTTACAAATGGAGGATTGCACATCATTACCAGACTTAGAGGATAACACTGGGTTGGAAATAGATTGGGAGGAGAGACCAGGTTGTAGTAACCAAACAGGTTCTACCAGTACAAGAAATCCTAATAAGGGAATGTTGGCAGATACATTTCCTTCCTCTGGTGAGATTCCCAAACCACATGAGTCTCAGCGTGCCGTAAGAGCCCCACCTATTTACAAGAGTATATTAGATAGATGGGGTTTGAGTATGGACCAAACCTAGTGGGGAGGGTGTTATGTATGCAGAGTTTGAAATGATTGGTTGTTGTTGTAAAGTGTTTGAAATCATTGGTTGTAAAAGTCTGGGAAAACCCTGCACTCTGATTGGTTGGCAGCCACGGCAGCTGGCTATAAATAGCTGCTGCGGCTGAGCCATTCAGTCCGTTCTGAGCTGTAAGTCACAATAAAAAAGAGCTGAAGCACTCCACGTCTTGTCTCTCCATGCAAACATAACACCTTATACATGCCTACATTTCTTCCCAGCCCAAGTTACCACAGAGAAAGATTATTGGGAGGAAGAAATGGGAGGAGAGAAGACTTGAGCTTCTGGAGAAAGACAGGATATAAACCAAAGAAACATGTAAATATGTACTGCTACGTAAGAAGTAGGGATTTTTTCATCCCTGCAATTGATAGCTTTGTTCACAGATTGTTCTTCCCTGTGTTCCTAGTGCTATTCATTCAAGAAAGTAAATCCAAAATGTATATATTTGCATATAAATATACTGTATAACATAATTGGGAAGTGACTGAGGAGTGTGTTATCAGTGGAATAGGGCTTGCTGACTCAGTAGTTGAAAAGAGTGGCAGTAGGTACTTTGGCCAATGATTTATTGAGAAACTGTTTGAAGAATAAAGTTGTCCCATCTTCCCTGCAGAGATGGTGCTGAGAGAGAGGGGGGCTGGAAATTGCATCAGCACTGGTAATATGTGTGCCAGACCACCTGGGATCCACACTTTCTGCCCAGCTTGTACAAGCCATTTGTTCATGGCTTCCTGGGTGCAGGAATAGATAACATCTTCTTCTTCCCACTCCTAGCCTATTGCAAATGCATCCTGCCTGCCTTTTCCATCTTTGATAAAATAGATGTTTTCTAACCAAAACTGTCTGAAGCCCTTCAGAAGGGATGGTCTCCCGCATCTTTGTCCTGTTCTCATATTATCCACAGTTCTAAGTGCCAGTGCCTGGCACACCCCTTCTCATCTAACAGCTGGATAATCTCTTGAACTGCAATTTCTTTCTGAGTTGCTGGGCTACTTTGTTCTCCACTGATTGACACTTGCTGGCTTTTGTTTTTAAATAATCCTGCAACTGATCCAAAGGAAGGCCTGTTAAGCCAATCCTCAATTTTAGAAGCTTATGATCCATTCAGCTCTTGCATCTCCCAATAGGCATCTTTTGGTTTCTGTCCAGGTTGGATAAAACCTGCTCTCCTTGCTATTCCACTCCCTGCCCCACAGTACTATAAAGCTTCTTTTCTTTTTTCTTTGTTATTTTTTAAAAAAATAATAACAACAGCAGCAGCAGCAGCAGCAACAACACTTTTATTAGATTTAGAGGCTTGCTAATTTGTTTCTATGAAGCCATGGGCCTACAGAGGAAAGAGCGTGAACAAAAGAACAACTTGTTCCCTGTTGTTTTATTGTAGCATCAGAATTAGAATGGTACATTAAGGGGGGAAAAGACAAAGAAAAGCTCTTCATTAGTGTCAAAGGAGACAATATGGTAAGGAGATGAGAAGACAGTCATGTGCGCAAGCTTCTAGGAAAAGAAAGAAAAAGCCCAGGGATTAATGAGAAGAGAAAAATTCCTAAAAGGAGAAGGCAAGCACTGGTAGATTGGTCCACTTAGGAACCAGCCAGCAAGACCAGCAAGATAAGAAGTGCAAGAAACATGGCTGTTACAATCCCTGATGGGAGTGAGGTCCTGTAGTAACTATAGCCGTGATGGCGAACCTATGGCATGTGTGCCACAAGTGGCACGCAGAACCATTTGTGCCGGCACATGAGCCGCAGGCAAATTTACCTTACTGCACATGTGCGTGCCTCACAGCTGATTTTTCTGCTGGTTTGAGGCCTTTTTCGGCCTTCCAGAGGCTTGGAAAAAGCCTCTGCAAGGCTTTTCAGGACGAAGAATAGGCCCGTTTTGTCACTTCCTGTAATATCAGAAGTGATGAAACAGGCACATTATTCAACCTGAAAAGCCTTGCAGAGGCTTTTTCCAAGCCTCTGGGATGCCAAAAAAGGCCTCAAACCAGGAGATAAGTCAGCTGTGAGGTGCAGTGCAGGTAAGGGGGTGGCAGGGGGTGATTGTGCGTGCATGCTCAGGGGGCACCGGGGGCACGCATTGCATTCTGGGTACTGGCACACAAGTGCATGCACACTAATGCATATGAAATTTTTGGCACAGGAGCCCGAAAAGGTTAGCCACCACTGAACTATAGTCTGGAATGAACAGCAGATTGCCAACATGCTGCAATTTGGATAGGAGTGTCTGAAGTGGGCTTAAGAAATAGCTGAGAGCAGCCTGGAGAAGAAGCTTCTCAGGTCGCAGTGCAGAATTGGGTGGACTATCTTGCAATAGACCTCAGTAATAGTGAAGAAGGATTGTGGTGTACCTGAGTACTGATGCCAATGGAGTCTCACTCTAATAAAACAACTCTCAAGAAGAAGTTGGCACCCTTATATTTTCAATCTGCACTTTATTCCCAAGGTGGAGCATTGTCCTTCAAGGATGGAATAACACCATTTTGAATTAGGAAGTTCTGCAGGTATGACATGGGAAAGTGTTAGCCTTAGCTGAAATGAAGCACAGGGGTGTGTGGGTGTCACCTAATCTAAAGCCTTAATGACTGATGGAGACTCTTTGGGTTTTATTTGGAAGTTTGCTTTATAAAGTAGTGCGAGGAAGTATTTTATTCACAAAGATGCAGCATGATGACTTTCCAGATTGTTGGTCATCATATGGGTGATTGTGAATATGTCAGTGAGGTGGCTGAGTTAATCATTGACCATAAGTTACTCGGGATATATTGCAGTGAAAGTGAGCATCCTGGTTGTGGCAGGTCAGAGACTAGGTGGAAAATGTCAGGCTTGCCATTTTGAGGCATGCATTTGGGTGGCAATCTCTACTTCTAGTCTGATGATCCCAGTCCTAGTCCTGGTGACCAGATTGGTAGTGAACTTGGCCTCAACTTGCTGATGGTAAATGCAAAGTCCATCTGTAATAAGACTTTGCTCATATACAGTCTGATTGAAGATAAGCAGGAAGATCATTATCAAATCTTGGTTGGGGGAAGGTGACAATGTTTTCAGGAAAATCTGCCCATTCAAATTACAGATCTTTTGCTAACTTTAATTCCAAAGATGGAAAGCAGTGGTGTTGCTAGTCATTGGGGATTTTTTGTGGCCAGTTCTTCCATTTCTGAGTTGGCCAGGTAAGAATGCCTGTACATTAAGAGAGAAGTTCAGTGGTGGGATTCAAAAATGTTTACTACCGGTTCTGTGGGTGTGGCTTATTGGGCGTGTCAGGGGAAGAATACTGTAAAATCTCCAGTCAGAAGTAGTATTTGCCAGTTCTCCGAACTACTCAAAATTTCCACTACCAGTTCTCCAGAACTGGTCAGAACCTGCTGAATACCACCTCTGGAGAAGTTGTGTATGCTTTGTACTCAAAGCCCAGCATAATCCCACCCCAGGCTCCTGGATCTAATATTTAGATAGGTGATGGAATATCTTTGCTTATTGGTATTCAGGAAACTTAATTTCCATTTTTTGGGGAGTTTGAACTGAGAGGGCTTGGGAGTTCATGGCCATAATGCTGACCATGGGCTTGTTACAGGTAATCTTAGGCATCCCACACAGATGGTCTTAAATTAGAACTCATGTTTGCCTCTGAACAGTTATTTAGTGACTTACAGTATATATCAGTGATGGTTAGCCTTTTCGGCACCAAGTGCCAAAACGGGAGCATGCACACCGGAAACCAGAAGAGCAGCTTCCCTGACACGTGTGCGTGGGAGTGCCGGAAACCGGAAGCTTAGCTTCCCAGTGCGCACATGCGCACCGACCACTTGGTCTTTTGGTTTCTAACATACATGTGCGCATGAAGACCAGCTGGCTGGCGCACGCATGTGCTCCAGAAAGCTGCTTTTTCTGATTTCCGGTGCTCCTGTGTGCGCGAAAACCAGCTGGCCCAGAAGAGCAATGGGCAATGGCTGGCATGCCTGGAGAAATGGCTCTGTGTGCCACTTCTGGCACACATGGCATATGTTCACCATCACAGGTATTTTTAATGGAGGGCATAACTTGTAGCCTATTGTCATGGTCAGATCACTTTCTGGTCCAGATGAGATTGGCTGTTACCTATCACTTCATAGGAGGATTGGACAAGTTTGTATGATCAGTCCTAGGTGCCTTATGAATGTAATTAAATTTGGGACTGTTTTCTTCAGCTCAAATCAATCCATCCTTAAATGAAGCTCCTGGGGAAACAATGCTCGTAATCCCTCATTAAATGTACTTATGGAGAACAAGCCCAGGAACAGTACTTTCTGTGACTGCCCTGGAGTTATGGAATGGCTTTCTTCAGGAAATTAGACTTCCCCTGACCTTGTTTTATAGACACAAATTAAAATGAAGCCCTTTTGGGGGGCTTTTAATTAGTTGAAAAACACCATTGATATTCTGTATAATGAGATATTGTCTATTTTAATTTAACTGTAATTCTTTCATTTTATGTATCTTTCATTGTGGATATTTTATGCATACACAGCTGAGAGTACAGATAAACAAGTATGATCGATAGATGATAGACAGACAGACAAATATGGAATTTGAGATGATTTCAGTTCTAGCTGCCCTTGAACTAAAGATCCCCTTATGGCCTTTCAGATCCAAAGGGACACTAAATGGAAAATCCATAATTCTTGCCATTTTGGCCTTTTTTTTAAACAGCCATAATAAAAAGTGAGTTTTTTATTTATATATCAGAGGGTTTCATTGTTCGAATATTGACTGTTCCTATGTCCAAAGTCCAAAGGCAGCCTGATTTAACCCAGTGATTCTTAGCACCCTCTGCTCCTGCCACAAATCATATAATTAAAACTTGGGGATCAGACTGTATGAGAAAGAGACAGGCAACTGATGGCCCACATGTAGCTCTGCCCCAGCCTACCTTTGAGATCTTTTGGGGGGAAGTGCATGTGTGTGTAGGTGGTTTTAAGAAGCAAAATGGGTGCCAACTCAAACAGAATATTGTCACCTATTGCACACCTTCACATTCCAGAAAATCCTCCAAATTAGGTTCTTATTCTCATTTATGGAAAATTTAAAGAGCAGCATTGGTGCATCGGTTATCTGCAGTATCTTTAAAGTATTCACAATTCCTCATAAAGAAAGCTAAAATTGTCAGCCTTGCCCATTCCAGACATCACAATATCATTAACCATATTCCCTGCAGCTCCCAGGGAAGACCCAAAAGCTAAGTGTGGTCCAGATCCTGGAAAAGGTTCCCAACCTCTGATAGTAAAGCATACATCACTGGACCAGTATGCCCAGGTTTTTACTGCTAGATTCAGGCCCAGTCCTTAAGTTTGCTCCTTGGAAGTATCACCATGATCCTGACCTTCATAGATCTGAACTTTGCCATCAGAATATCTGCATGAGTTCAAGGTCTATTGGTATAAGGGTTATATATTACTTCAACTCATGGAAGTTTTGGCATCTTAATACCAGATGGCTGAAGAACTCAGTGGAAATGTACTTTTGTCTTGCTGTCCTGCCTAGAATTTCTGACTAATAGTTGGCTGAGAGATCTTTAGTCAACAGTGAATCAACACTCTTATTCTATATTCACCAGTCTAATGTAATTAAGCTTTCATTCCACACATATGGATTAAGTACACTGAACTTATGCTTTATAACCTCAATTTGTGTGCATTTAACATCACTCTATGAGATCTTGCAAAAAGGGGGGGGGAGTGGGGCAAGAATCAGATGTTATATAGACAATTGACACCAATACATTTTTGTACATATTCATTTTTTGAGTACATATATGCACAGGAGCTAAGACCAGAGCACAATCACACCTCATTTATCTTCTTAAATAGCATGGACTAAAATATGTCACCTGTTCTGGATTTCTTCTTCTGGCTAATTTAAATGAAGGAAGATCTGTGTGTGTTGCATGATAAAGTCCTATGTGGATTCTCTACAAAAAGCAGTACAAGCTGTTCTAATCAGACAGTTAATCAGACAGTAATTCTTAGGATAACAACAGCTCCTTGTAGTCCCAGTTGTGACCAGTTCCTCAATCTGCTACATTCTCTGCAAACATGAATGGACAGTTGCAACCCTCAAATAAATCTACGGTGTTTGGACTATTCTTTGTTTATACGTCATCAATAAGATCACCTGACTGCTTGGTGAACTTTACTTGGCATGTTTCATTTTAAAAATCTTTTCTTTCTGCTTGGCCAACTGTTGATTTAAATTCAAAACAAAGCAATAATTATTTAGAAAAGAGGAAGGTTGATTTGGAAAAAAGCAAACTTTTAGAGGCAAAAGAGATCCAACCATGGACACTTATTTTAAAATGTCACTTGGCTTTTTTACTTTATTTTTTAAAGATGATCACTATTCTATTATTAAATCAAAAGGCACTGTCCAAGTATCCAGTGTCTAGATAGGATCTATTTTGGGGGCGGGATAACGCTCAAAGAAACTGTATTAAGGATTGCAAGTTATAACCACAAAGATACTTTAGTCCTAGTTATATTTGCTATGATTCATTTTCTGGAGTGACTGACAGCTGATGTTGGGGTTCAGGAAGAGACAATTTGCCCATTAGCAAGAAACTAAAAGACTTTAACTCGTTTCTTTTATAGGACACAGCTTTTTAGGCAGAGAGAGAGAGACTAGTGTGGGATTCCAAGAGTTGCAATTACAGTTCCCAGCACTCCTCCATATTGGCATATTAATTGTAACTGTTGGAGTTGTCCTTAGAATAAAGCAATGGAAAATATAGCTCATGATCACTGCTGGGTCTCTTGTAACATTGTTTGAGTGAGAAGAGAGTTTGTTCTCTTGTTTGGAACAGTCTCTCTTAGAGAGGGATCAAATTCAGGGGGAAAGTGTTGGTGTGTATAGTGGGGTGTGTGTGTGTGTAGATGAAATACAATACTTTAAAATAGCTTTAGAAGGCTTACTAGCTTATTGTATTTTGAGAAACTGATTTCTGTTTAAAAGTTTTGTTGTTAGTTGAAAGGCCTTTGAAAGACATTAGGCATATTTAAGCAAACATACTAATAACTGGGGTAGAACTCACTTGCCAGAAATGCAATTAACTTTATCAATGCCCATATCCTCATTTTTCTCTATAGCCAAAAGAAGGAGCAGTCACAATCCTCTATGGTAACATATTTTATGCTTACATTTTTACAAGGGTTATTCAGTTTTGTTCTAGTTTTCCTGTTTTAGGCTGAGTTCTGATCCAATTAAAATGGTTTCTCTGACTTGATTCAAATTGTTGAATCAAACTGGATTAATTTTCCAAATTAAACTATACCAGGGCAGGTTTACTCAACTTTTCACATCAGCACATGAACATATCATATAAACAAATATAAGCTAATCAGCATCTAAATAAAACTCTCTTTTTATGACCCTCCAGTCCCTATTTGGGGTGGAGTGAGGATGACTGGATGGAACTGAGCATTTAAGACCTGAATGCCTTTCCTGATAACCTATGCAGCAGATTTTTTTTCTTTGTGCCCTAGGAGAGAAACATCTGCTGTTACCTAGGTTTGAACTCTCAATCTTCCGAATGGGAGGCAAGGATCTTCATCATAAAGCCACCATGCCTCTCCAATCAGCATCTAGATACTTTTGCCTAATTCATTGATAATAAAAAGATATATTTAGGACATGCAAAAATGAAACCATCTTTTTTCCTATTATGATGGGAGCAAAAGAGGGTCCCTCTTTGAATAACTCTTTTCAGTAACAAGGAACACCCCTGATTAATGTTTCTAGTTTCTTTGAAGTAAACAAGCAAAAATGTGAAATTCTGATAAAACCCGGCTCAAACAGGCTAGAGAAAAATTGTACAGAAAGTTGAACTGTAATAACCTGAAAACTCATTATAATGTCCGAAACACACCTCTTGAATATTAATTTGGTCATTAACGAGATCATGCTAAGAATATTATGAGATGATATGAACTATTATGTAGTATATATGAGGCTACTGAGCATGCTTGGTGACTCAAATTATGCTAGCCAATGAGAGGATACATTCCAAACCTAATATGTTTGAACTGTTTATAAGTGATTTTTAGCTTTTTAAGAATCTCCTCACCTTGTATTTGTGGGAGACTTAACTTTTATTTATGCATAAAGATGTTACTCTACCTTTCCAGGTCGATCCTATTTTTGGCAATGGGCACTTTGGGCTAAGAACCTTGCCACAGTTTTACCACTTACAATTATAGAAATTTTCATATCTGTCTAATACAAAATTCCCAAGATTATATAAATGGGGTAGGAGATGATATACAGACCCTCCATCCAGGAAATCTTTCATCTCAGTGATGCTATTTCCAATCTTCTACAAATTCCCTCATTGAAACATCTGGTTTCATTTGAAAATCAACTTATAAAAGTGTTTATCTTGATCACAGATAATTTTCTTGCATTTATCCCAGTGGTGGGATTCTACCGGTTCTGTCCGGCTCTGTAGAACTGGTAGCTCTGAAGAGCAGCAGACACAGAACCTGTTCTATGTTTGCTGCTGTTTTGGCCCACCCGCCCACCTGGGCTCTTACCTGACCTTTATTTCCTGCTTTTTCAACCTCAGCTGCTTTGCGCGGCACAGCTGTGGTTGAAAAAGCAGGAAAAAAAGTGCTTTTTCAAATGCTGTGCACCCGCGCACAGTGCTGCTCAGCTGTCCAAGCAGCAAGCTGACAATGTTTCACACGCAAAACATAAATCACCAAACCAGTAATTACACTGGGCGGATCCTACCCGTGATTTATCCCATATCTTGCCTGAAGACAACATAAAAGTTTGCCAATTCTTATGTATTTTGGTTGCTCCTAATACTTAGGTTCAAGTATTAAATAAGTCTTAGTAAAACAGATTATTCAATTACTGTATTTGAATTTCTCCCTGGAACAATATGCTTTTTATAGGAAGAGAGTTTGCAAAGAAAGAGGACTTCAACCATTTCTCTGCAGCAAGCTGGCCTGAATTCAAAGTAGGAAGGCAGTCCAGAGTTTAGCATCACACAAAGATTTTATGGAACCAGCATTTTCAAGGACAATCTGATGAAACATTAACATAGACATCAACACAGAAACCTATTAAATGCAACAAAGATGCTGATGTAAAAGTGTAATGAACCTTCCCTTTCTTCAGGGAAGAAATAAATAGCTAAAATAGCCAAAAGTCAAAGCTCCTGGAACATGTTTGATTAGAATGTGGCAAATGTTTCCCTTCGTGAAAAGAGGCTTCAATTTAGAAATCAACTTGTACGTTCTTTTCTCTATTGCTATTGCAAACAAATTTCTATACTAAAAAATATTCTTGTGATAAAAATGGATTTTTCATGTTTTTAATAAATTTTTAAAAAGGAAATAACAGTTATGAGAATAAGAAACTTTATTCTGACTTCATCTTTAGATTAATGAATCTCTCAGTTTCTGAGTTACTATCTTTTGAAATCAAATCGCATCACTATCAAAGGATGCCATACACTATATGTTTAATTCACAGCAGGCTTTCCACTATTTTTAAATATCTGAGCTCCACATTATCACTTATTATTTTATTAAAATGATCTATAGATTACCTCTCAAAAAAGAGAAGACGGTATATAAAATAAAATGCTATTTGTATCCTTGGCCGCTGTAACACGTAACTGCTGAAATAAATAAACAATTAAAATATGGTTATATATGAAAAATGCCAATAATTGTTGCTAACTACATTGGGGGGGGGACTTTCCAAACCAAGTAATCATTTTTTGCAAGTATATTGTGAATTCTTGCTTTTTAGCTGCCTAAAAAAATCAGTTGAGTTCTTTTATGAAGCTAAAGTGCACCCTTTCCTTTATTTCATTAAAAAAAATATCTGGAAATTTCTCAGGGGGAAGCTATGCTTAATAGCTACTTCCTCTTCCTTAATAGATGTTCCAATTTTACCTCTAACCTTTTGAAAAAATAAAGTCTGATTCAGAGAGGAATTGCTGCCTTTTACAAATCTCAGAATACACAGGATTAAGAATTGCCATTTTTGTCTGGCGTAGGCAGAGAGAATGAGATGTGGCATGAAATCTATTTGCAGGCTCTTTTCTACCCACCTGCCCCCTTGAGACAGGAAAGAAGTGAAGAAAGTATTGTATCTAAATGAGGCTAGCAAAATGGGTGCCTTTGCCCAAGGATGGAGTCAGCCATTTCTGCAGTTGTGTGCTTGCTGCTTCTCCTTCCCTGCAAGGAAAAAGAAAGGGAACATTTCTTCCTGCCTTTCTCCCCATACTTTCCAAGTATGGATCTCAGCAGGGATACCTGCTGTTATGTATGCAGGTTTGAATGTCATTGGTTAAGTTTGAACTGTTCTTGTAAAATGTCAGAAATGATTGGTTTAAAAAGTGCGGGAAAACCCTGCACTCTGATTGGCTGGCAACTGCGGCTGCTGGCTATAAGTAGCAGCCACAGACCAGCCAAATCGGGTCTGTTATGAGCTGTAGTCACTAATAAACTCTTCACTGAAGCACTCCGCGTCTGACTCTTCATGCAAATCTAACACCTGCCCTTGCCTCTGTATTTTCTGTTGGGGAGGCAAGGTGCAGGCAATTCTTCCCCTTTGTCTCCCCCTTTGAACCCCTCCCCCCCAAAAGCAATTCCTTTGATGGCCCTTGTGTGGCAATCCCTGCTGTTGCTTTGGTCTCCTCTCTATGGGAAGAGTCAATTCATGCATTGGCTTTCTGAACCTTGTACACCTATTGAGCATTAGGATCAATAAATGAAATGTAATGATAGCTAACAGAACGATTCTGGTTTTGCTTCCTTTCATCCCATAGAACTCTTCCTATTCTCATTGTAGCTTGTCTTATATCGGTCAAACTGACTTTTGCAGACTGATTTTTATTTCTCTTTCCCAATCCTCTTTGCCATATATCTGGCAATGGACAAAACATCCTGCCAATGCTAAGGTATGGGTAGTCCTCACGCAGTGACCACAATTGGAACTGGCAACTCTGTCATTAAGCAAACTTGGAGTTGCCAGACCCAATTGTGAATCTGTGATTGTGCTTATGATCTTATTTCAGCTTTTTTTGTTTCTTTACAGACCTGTGAAGATCAGAAATGCAAGGATTGATTACAACATTTTTTTCATCACCATCATAACTGCAAAAGGTCACTAAATTAGGCAGTTGCTAAATGAGGACTACCTGTATAGGTAAACTAGCAACTTAGACTTTCTTCTCATAATGGTATTTTATAAACAAGGATTATTGATATATTTTCTTTGGTGTAAACTCTGAATCTACTGAATTTTTTTCTCCAATTCTAATTTTATTTTTTCTCTATCCTTTGTTAAATCACCGTATAAAGCTATCTGTGAACATTAAATTATGTGCCCAGGACAGAGGAAGAATTAAGATTAGAAAGAAATAGAAATATATTTTTTCCTAAGAGAATGAACGCTTGGGAGCAAGGAGAGCTGACTAAATCAAACTGGTGTACAATAAAAACTACAGAAGATAGAGAAGATATTGCTGAATATCCTTGGGCTACCTCATGTTCTGAAGAACAAAGAACAACAGAGACTGAAAAGAAACAAGAAGGGTTCTACAAATAGAAAAACCATGGCATATATATCTCTAACTATAGATGATAATGTACTTGTATATAGAGACAATAAGCAATCTGCAAAAGAAATGAAGAATATAAGAATGCTTTCCAATGATTTCAGTGGAAGAGTATATTTTCAGAAGTTCCTTTAATGCTCCAATTATGTGGTGGGGAAAAAAAGACTTAAACATGGAGTCAGTTTTTCAACCTGTGTGAACTTTTTCTTGGAAATCTTAAAGGTGTTTGAGGACTTCTGGAAAAGAATAGCAGACTGAAAAATGGACTTGATCTTTGTGGGAAAAGATTGACTCCTTCAACTCTCTCTAGATAAAGAAACTACATGAGATTGGGCACACTATGCTCCATACTGTTGTTCCTCATGAGTCTCTAGATCAAGGGTCTTCAAACTTGGCAAGTTTAAGACTTGTGGACTTCAACTCCCAAAATTCCTGAGCTAACATGACCAGAGGAGGAATTCTGGGAGTTTAAATCCACAAGCCTTAAAGCTGTCAAGTTTGAAGACCTCTGCTCTAGAAGGTGGAAGAATCAGGAGCTGAGGGAATTTGCCACAGTTGCTCCAGCCACAAACGGGGCATTTTCAAAGGACTCTAATTCACACTTCCCTTGAGAACTATTTTTGGAAATTGCATATTTACTGTTTTACAGATACTTTCAAAATGACAAGACTGGACATACAATGAGTGCTTTCGATTCTTAATATAAGAAATGAAGATATATTTTTATACTTTTTAAGAATTTAAAAGAAGCAACAAAAAACAAGGCAATGTTATAGATTTAGAAAGTTTTAAATGGATTAAGGGCTAAGAAAATGTTGGAATATTGAATTTTGAATATTAAGACTTGGTAATTAATTTTAAAGAACAAGTGCATTTTCATGGGAAAGAAGGTTTTTTTAATACTTGAGACATAACAAATAATTTATAATGGTGCCTGAGAAATTTCATTGGGCTTTGAATCAATAAGGTCAGCTATGTTGTGGTTTTTTTGGGGTGTTCTCAGAAGATGTTACAGAAAAATGATATACAGAAAACTATACCCAAGAACAACTTCTATCCCTCATCTAACTTGTTTATTATGTTGAAGAGTACTGAGATCTAAGACAGAACCTTAGGGTACCCCTCTGCATACTTCCCTACATTCAGATGTAGTTCCATTGAGGACTATACATTGAATGCAGTTTGTCAGCCAGTTACAAATCCATCTAGTGGTGATGCTGTCTAACACTTTTCTATCTTACCAAGAAATAGGTTGTGGTCTACTTCATCAAATGCTTTACTGAAGTCCAAGTATACTATGTCCACAGCACTACATATCTACACCTGCTGCCAAAGGATATTCTGAATATTATGGTGAAGATTTTGATGAGACATTTACATCAGTGGTCAAGCACACTTCAGTAAGAAGTGTGCTTGATCACTGTGCTCAGCAAGAACACTTCTGAGTTCTGCAGCCTCAGAAGAAGAATGCATGTTTAATTTCTGGCAATAAAGACAGGTTTTTTTGTTGTTGTTTGAAGTCATCAAAAAATATACATGCAAGAGTGACCAAAATTCAAAGAACTTGGAATGTGAAGGTTATAAAATACAATCTGTAGGTTCATACAAGCAGTAAAGACTGAAATGAAAAGCTACCGCTATTTAAGTAGGAATTCACACAATTGCAAGAGCAAAAGACAAATGACTTATAATAATGAACTGATTCTATGTTCTGAAGATGAATGAGATACCAGTAGGTTATAGATTATCTGAAGAAATAAAATAACCAGTAGAGATTTTCTATTATTATTCAGATTGAAAGGGAGAAAAAATGAAAAATTATTTTGTAACCAGAAACAGAAAATATTGGACAACATGGTTTCTACAATTGTCAGAGTCTAATAAGGAGATATGTAATTTAATTTATTCAGTGTAGGCACCATATAACTCTACCAAATAGAGAAGTTTCTTTAAAGGAAATGAGCATGCAAGATAACAGTCAATGCAGTCAATGCAGGGTAGCAATTGGTAAATTTCTGGTTATATAAACAGTGGCAAAGTCAGATTTTGTATCAACAATAGATACGCTGAGCAGGAAGATGAATGCATGAACAACACAAGATTGGACTATTGTCAAGAGGGTGAGAAGATATTTAAAGAGAATAGCAAGATTGATAAGCTATAAAGATGAAAATTGGACTGAAGATGGGTGCACTGCTCTAATTTTTAAAATGTTATTAGATTTGTTAAGGGCACTCACCCTCCCCAAATTATCAGGTTAATTGGGAAGCAGCTTGTTTGTGAAGAGCTAACCTAGCAACATCTCTACGATTGGACTTTGAGACTAATAAACCAAACCTGAATTCTCCTTCCAAATTAGAGAATGTTACATTGCATACAAAGCACTCTGGTGCCAAACATCACTAAGTGGGAGCTATGCAGGAAAATAAACTTGTTGAACTGAAATAATATTTCTTCCTCTCCCCCTTGCTGGAAAGAAATTGTAGCAGGTGTAATTTAAGAAGCCATTGCCAAGAGACCAGTTTTGGGATCTTCACGAAACAATTGGAGTTGTAAAGTAGTGCAGCCACCACTGAGAAGGGGAATATTGGCAGATCCAACATTTAATGCATAAGCTTTTAGCACCTTAAAAATCTTGAGAAGGTGTGAACTGCAAATTGAGCACGCTTGTCTAGACCATCCTTTCAAACCTGATTTGGCCATGTGCTGTCTTTTACTCTGGGGCAGGAAATCTTTGGCTTTCCATGAATTACTGAGCTCCAGTACTGATTACCAGCATAAACAATACGAAAGGGTACTGGAGGCACTCGTGTGTGTGTGTGTGTGTGTGTGTGTGTTTTGTGTGTGTGTGTGTAGGGCACACAAAGGCACAACTTTCCATTTCTATATCAATCTTTTTTAAAATCTCCATCTGTTCATACCTCTAATCTCACTTAGTGCTTAGCCCCAAGTTACTTTTATGTTTGCTACCCATCCTATCATTATTCTTAATAACACATCTCTCCCACCTGTGCACAATTTTTCTTCTAACTTTCTAACACAAGCACTAATCCTGCATTTGTTCTGCCAAAATTGGCTCTGTTTCCCTCCTGCAAAGGGAACCAGGGCAGCAAAACACACATGGCCTGTAAATGTTTGATCAGGCTAGTACCATTTGGAAGCCTTCCTCCTCCTACATATCCATAGTAATCTAAGTGCTATAAATAGTACAGGGATTAGAAAGGAAAAACAAAGAGGTGATATTTCAGAACAAGTTCATAAGTCAAAAACAAACCTGACAACAAAGGGTATCCTAATGGCTGGCATTATATTGAACAATCCATCGCCCATATGATATTTTTGGAGTCCGTTACTCATAAGAAAAAGGTTTAACAGAATGAGGTCATGGTGCAGAGGTGGTATTCAGCAGGTTCTGACCAGTTCTGGAGAACCGGTAGCGGAAATTTTGAGTAGTTTGGAGAACTGGCAAATACCACCTCTGACTGGAGATTTTACAGCATCCTTCCCCTGCCATACCCACCAAGCCACACCCACAGAACCGGTAGTAAAAAAAATTGAATCCCACCACTGTCATGGGGTACAGGCAGATTTATTATTTATTTATTTAAAACATTTGTATACTGTAGCTGCCCATCTTATAACCAACTTGGGCGGGATGGTGCCCTATCAAAAGTCAAAATAGCATAAAAGCCATATTTAAATTATAAAAGCTAAACACATGAAAAACAAAAAGCAAACTGTTAGATTTGCATGAAGAGTCAGACGCGGAGTGCTTCAGTGAATTAGTATTAGTGACTACAGCTCATAACAGACCCGATTTGCTGGTCTGTGGCTGCTACTTATAGCCAGCAGCCGCAGTTGCCAGCCAATCAGAGTGCAGGGTTTTCCCGCACTTTTTAAACCAATCATTTCTGACATTTTACAAGAACAGTTCAAACTTAACCAATAACATTCAAACCTGCATACATAACACCCCTCCCCACTAGGTTCAGTCCATACTCAAACCCCAACCTATCTAATGTATTCTTTTAAATAGGTGGGGCTCTTACGTGTATGTTGAGACCTTCGTGGTTCAGAAGTTTTAATGTTCTCACCCAGTGAGAGAGGAAATGTGTCTGTTAACATTTCCCTAGTTGGACTTCCTGTGAAAGAAGACCCTGTTTGATTGTTAGAATCTGGTCTCTCCTCCCAACCCATCTCCAGCCCAATGTCAGCACCCAAGTCAGGTAGTGATGTGCAATCTTCCACTTGTAAGGATGGATTTTGACATTGTGACAGGTTTTGGGATGGTTCCTGTCGTAATGGCTCGTTACACATGGGGTTGATTCTTGTTTGCTGATTATCCTCATGTTCCTCCCCCCCCTAGAAAAAGCATTAGGTATGGGAACTAGAGAGGAACAATTGTGATGTTCCTGAGGTAACCTGGATCTAAGCTGATCAATGTGCCTGCTCCAGAGGAGTCCATCCTCTGTTTGTACCCTGTAAGAACGAGGGCCTGTGATTTGAGTTATTTCAGCAGGAATCCATGAAGGTTCACCCATAAGGTTCTTAGCATAAACAGAATCACCCACACTGAATGTGCGAACTTTGCTAGTGGAATCAAGTGGTGCGTTGGGTGCGTAAGTGGGATGAAGGCGGTCAAGGGGAGACCTAAGTTTCCTACCCATCAACAACTCTGCTGGGGATAAGTTAGTTGATGGGTTAGGAGTGATGTGCTGAACACTAAGAAGTTTTTCAACTTCCTCAGTGATGTCCCCAGGACCCAATTGCTGAAGCTTTTCCTTGGTAAAACGTACCATTCGTTCAGCCCGGCCGTTAGCCGAAGTGTGCCCAGGGGCTGTCAGGGTATGTCTGATACCCAGTTGTGCTAGATAGGATTCAAAAGGGTTGGATGTAAATTGAGGGCCATTGTCAGAGACAAGAACATCAGGTAACCCATGGGTTACAAAAAGCTTTTTAAGCTGCTTGATGACAGCATCAGTTGTGGTGGATGCCATAGGGATGACCTCTAGCCATTTGCAATATGCATCTACTATAATAAGGAAAGTGTGCCCTCCGGTAGGGCCAGCAAAATCAATGTGAATCCTAGACCATGGGCCTCTAGGACATTCCTATTCCTGTGTGGGGGCGATAGGTGTGGCAGGCCTGACTACCTGACAGTTGGGACCCAGTTTTCAACCATTTTGTCAATACCTGGCCACCATACATAACTCCTGGCCAATCCCTTCATCCTTACAATAGACTCTTGCTAGGTGACCTCTTTTTTCACAACGGAGACAGATGGTATCAAAAAACTTGCATTGTGCAGGGTGCCCCCACAACCTCTGCAATAAAAGTCTTGCCTCTTTCTTCCAAGGTCTTTCCTTTTCTTCTCCATTCTGAATCTATAAATTCTTTCCTCCACCTCGCTACAGTCTGGATCAGAATCTAATTGCTCGCAATGGGTTGTTGTGGATCTCTCCACATCAGGATGGCTTTCGGCCTTGTTAATTTTCTTCATGGCTGCTGCCGAGGACTTGGTAGCTTCCGTTGAAGAAGCTTCTTCTATGGCCTGCTTAAGTGTGATCTTAGGTTTCATTAATAATTTGCTGTGCAAAACCTTGTCTTTTAGGCCTAGAACAAATCGATTGCATGGCCTCTTCTAAGTTGACAAATTCACATGCACCCCCAATGTCCCTTAAACTTGCCATGAAGTCATTAACGTTTTCGCTTTTGATCCCGACGGTAGAATTCCTTTCGATGTCTTTAACTTTTCTAAATCGGGCCAATCCATTACCTTTCTAAGCTCCGCCAATGCCTTCTTCATCTTGAAAACGGCCGGACCGCAGTGGTGAGTGACCCTTTTCCGCTTGTCGGAAATGTCGGCGAGATCGTTTCCCTCCAAATACATTTGGAAACAATCTGCATACGAGTCCCAGTCTTCTGCCGTCGGATCGAATGAGGCTGGAGGGGTGTTCAGCACAGCCATCTCTCTCGGCTTCTTCTCCGCGTTGTCTTCTCTTCAGGAAGGATCCGACCTTTGTCGCCAGTGTTAAGTTTGCATGAAGAGTCAGACGCGGAGTGCTTCAGTGAAGAGTTTATTAGTGACTACAGCTCATAACAGACCCGATTTGGCTGGTCTGTGGCTGCTACTTATAGCCAGCAGCCGCAGTTGCCAGCCAATCAGAGTGCAGGGTTTTCCCGCACTTTTTAAACCAATCATTTCTGACATTTTACAAGAACAGTTCAAACTTAACCAATGACATTCAAACCTGCATACATAACACAAACCAAAACAAAAAAGCCCTGGTACCAAGTTAAACTTTTGATATGCCATCATTTCATTCTATTCCAGCAGCTGGGGGGAAAGTCAGGTCTTCAAAACTTTATGGAAGGCTAAAAGGATGAGGCCTGCTGAACTTCAGGGAACAGAGTCTTCCACAGGGCAGGGGCTGTCATGGAAAAGGCGTGCTTCCTAGTTCCCACCAGAAGGCAATGTTTAAGTGAAAATTTCTAGGAATGTGCCCACCTATCTGACATGGTAGGATGGGTAGGTGCAGGAAAGTTGGTCCCTCATACAGGGCTTTAAAGTTGATGGCCAGCACCTTGAATTGCACCCTGAACTAAACTGAAAACAACAGAGATGCTACATGGGCAAACCTAGGGGCTCCCATTACTGTGGGTGCTGCTGCATTCTGAACCAGTTGAAGTTTCCAGTTGGTCTTCAAGGGTAGCCCCTGTAGACTACATTGCCGTAATCCAAGTGGGAGGTGATGAAGGCATATGTGACAGGGAACAGGACTTCCTGGTCGAGGAAAGGTTACCTATAAAGCAGAGTACTCTAGATGACCACTAGATGGCAGCAAGGAGTTAGAATTTTCTGTACTCCTGGACAGCCATTCTGTGATTATACTTGGATTGTTTCAGCCCACCTCTTAACTTTCTGCTGATTTAGCAGTATATTTGTAGAAATCTGCTTCATCAAACTCCTTCTATCCCCAGAACCAGACAGTTATGATTAAGGAAACAACCTATTTAAGAATAGAAACAAAAACTGTTTCAAACTGATATATAATTTCTCTTTCAATGTGACAAAAGAAGAGTGCACGGTTAGTAGATTCAAAACCAGTCATTTTGAAAGTAATTCTTCCAAATGTGTAATCCCCTTATCCTACTGATTTAATAAATTTACATTTCCTAAAACAAACTTATGGTAAAAAAAAGTTCTTTAAAGGTGTTAAAGAACTGTAGAAAGACATTCAGAGGAAGATAGCAATTAGATAATTATGACTGGAAGAAAAGAAGAACATAGAAAATTATGTATTAGGAGGCAGAATTTATTGAGCTGACAAGTTTCATTGCATGTGGACCATGGATCATTCTTCTTTGAATGAGTAGACATTTAAAGCTGCTGCTTTGTTCTTGTTCCCAAGTAAATACCTCAAGCTAGGTCCCATTAAAGGAGCGCAGCATGGCAAAGTTGACTTTACTGCACCTTTCATGTCATCTTTTGCTTCAATGGACATTGTTACAACTCCAAGCATAACAACATCTCATCTGATGCCCTAACACAGAACCCAGAGAAACTTAATGGTCCTTGATGGGTGCTAATCCTGTTGTTCCCAATGAAACTAATTAATAAAAGATTTAAAACAGAGATGAGAAAATGTTTCTTCATGCACCATATAATCAACCTGTAGAACATGCAGCCATAAGATGTTACGTTGGCTGTTAGACTACATAATTTCCAAGAGGTCCTAGAGGAGAGGTCTATCAATTACTGTAAGCTTGGCTGACTGAGTGCTGCCTCCAAGATTGAGTGCTATCTGCCTCTATGTACAGGTGAAACTCGAAAAATTAGAATATCGTACAAAAGTTCATTTATTTCAGTAATGCAACTTAAAAGGTGAAACTAATATATGAGATAGACTCATTACATGCAAAGCAAGGTAGTTCAAGCAGTGATTTGTCATAATTGTGATGATTATGGCTTACAGCTCATGAAAACCCCAAATCCACAATTTCAGAAAATTAGAATATTACATGCAATCAATAAAACAAGGATTGTACATAGAACAATATTGTACCTTTGAAAAGTATAAGCATGCATATGTACTCAGTACTTGGTTTGGGCCCCTTTTTCAGCAATTACTGCCTCAATGCGGCGTGGCATGGAAGCTATCAGCCTGTGGCACTGTTGAGGTGTTATGGAAGACCAGGATGCTTCAATAGCAGCCTTCAGCTCTTCTGCATTGTTCGGTCTCATGTCTCTCATCTTTCTCTTGGCAATGCCCCATAGATTCTTTATGGAGTTCAGGTCAGGCGAGTTTGCTGGCCAATCAAGCACAGAAATCCCACGGTCATTGAACCAGGTTTTGGTGCTTTTGGCAGTGTGGGCAGGTGCCAAGTCCTGCTGGAAAATGAAGTCAGCATCCCCATAAAGCTCGTCTGCAGAAGGAAGCATGAAGTGCTCCAAAATCTCCAGTTAGACGGCTGCATTGACCCTGGACTTAATGAAGCACAGTGGACCAACACCAGGAGATGACATGACACCAAATCAACACAGACTATGGAAACTTCACACTGGACTTTAAGCATCTTGCAGTGTGTGCCTCTCCATTCTTCCTCCAGACTCTGGGGCCTTGGTTTCCAAATGAGATACACAAGTTGCTCTCATCAGAAAATAGGACTTTGGACCACTGAGCAACAGACCAGATCTGTTTTTCTTTAGCCCAGGTAAGACGCTTCTGATGTTGTTGGTTGTTCAGGAGTGGCTTAACAAGAGGAGTATGACATTTGAAGCCCATGTCCAGGATCCATCTGTGTGATGGCTCTTGATGCACTGACTCCAGCCTCAGTCCACTCCTTGTGAAAGTCTCCAACACTTTTGAATGGTCTTTTCCTGACAATCCTCTCCAGCCTGCGGTCATCCCTGCTGCTTTTGCACCTTTTTCTTCCACACTTTTCCCTTCCACATAACTTTCTATTAATGTGCTTTGATACAGCACTTTGGGAACATCCAACTTCTTTTGCAATTACCTTTTGAGGCTTTCCCTCCATATGGAGGGTGTCAATGATGGTTTTCTGCACAACTGTCAGGTCAGCAGTCTTTCCCATGATTGTGATTCCTACTGAACCAGACCGAGAGACCATTTAAAGGCTCAGGAACCCTTTGCAGATGTTATGGCTTATTCAGCCAATTAGAGTGCGACAGTTTGAGCCTAGAAGATTGAACCTTTTCACAATATTCTAATTTTCTGAGATTGTGGATTTGGGGTTTTCATCAGCTGTAAGCCATAATCATCTCAATTATGGCAAATTATGGCTTGAACTATCTTGCTTTGCATGTAATGAGTCTATCTCATATATTAGTTTCACCTTTTAAGTTGCATTACTGAAATAAATGAATTTTTGCACGATATTCTAATTTTTTGAGTTTCACCTGTATAGGTGCACAAAAGCAATAATAGGAACAGAGAGTTGCCTTGATTTCCTAGTTGTAAGACAGGAGGCTAAGTGAGCCAAAGCTTGATCCAGTTGGGCTATTGTCATGGTCTCATGTCTTCATGTCCCTAAGTTGCCTGTTTGCTCTTTTCATTTTGGCAAAGTAGATTCAGCCCAATTACACTTTTCCAATGAATATTCCATACCATCTCATTGTGATACATTTTTTCAAAAGCAACTCGGATATCTGCATTAACATTCGACACCTTTCTGTCTCTGTAGGGAAACACCAAAATGATCCTGGAGAAGGTAGGCAGAGGTTGTAAGCAAAACACAAATGAAGCTCAGGAAGGGACATTAAAAAGAAATATAGAGGGATCCTGCCTAGACTGTCTTTGGTATAAGAGGGAGAGAAGGGAAAATTCTATCAGGCCTTCAAGAACTTGTTACTGTAGCTTATATCAGTAGAGTAGAATTCTAGTATTTTTGGTGTAGTTTGTTTCTTGATCTGGCCTACCTTCAAGGGCTAATGATCTCTCCTCCTTCTGCTTTACATATTCCTAAATACAGCAGGTATGGTCAGATTAAGGGCAACATTAGTGTATCTGAGCCCACCCTCCTTAAAAATAAGAATTCTCAAATTTTGGAATGCTTCAAGTTCACTATTTTGAAATTGTGCCTATTTCCGCCTATTTTACTCATCAGATTGAAATGAATATTTTACATCTGCATAAAATAATATGCAAGAAATTGTGTAGCTATCCACATATCACTGTCTTTCAAAACAAATGACTTCTTGTCATGAAATTCTGCAAGATACCAATATTTGGCTTTTCATATTCAGCAAAACAGAAACTTGCATTTCGTGCCTCCTGCTGAAATTATAAGTAGACATATTGCTTGTTCTCTTCACATTAGCACTTCTAGGGCCAATTCGTATAACCACTCATCTGCTTTAGCTGACTTAATAAAATCTGCTATTAATAATTTACTATTGGTACAAAACTCAGATATGGCAATATTATAACAGTAGGACTGAACAAGATATGCTAAATACCTGCAGTATTTTAAAATTTGGGTTTTTTTAAAAAGTGTTTATGCAGGTAAAAGGTATATTTGCATGCATACTACAACCAGGGTGCATCTGAAGAAGGAAAGAAGAGCAAAGAGATGGTAGGGCTGCCATATTTGCATGAAAAAATCTGGAGTACTAGTAGATGATAACCAAGTGATATAATCTCTATTTCTGCTGCCATCTGTCCATCTATCTATCATAAGCATCTGTAGACCTAATACTCCTTCAACTCCAGGCAGTTTACAGTCATATAAATAGCAAATAGAAAAAATCCATAAAAAACCCATAACCCTTCATTTTCTCTTCTATTATTATCATCTAAATAAAGTTTATTGATCAATTGGTTGGTTGAGATTGATTGATTGATGATCAAATTTGCAGTCCCCCATCTCACAAAAATGATTCTGGGATGTAACCAACAACCAACAAATATAAAAATTACATTGAAATGTTATAAAAGTAGGCAATGAAAGGATAATGGAAGCATCTAAGTATGTCTCCAGGTCCCTCAGACCCCTAGGCATGATAACAATCTTCAGTGGTGCTTCTTGCTGAAAGCTTTAGGGAAGAAAACAGCTAAACTTGCCTTCCTGAAAATCATCAGGTTGGAAGCCAACCTGACCTGTATGAACAAGCTATTACACAGTTTGGGTGCTGAACTAGGAAGGCTATCCTTGAGCCTCCCACCTCTTCATGTCCTTTGGTAATTTTAATCAGCGTTTTCTGAGCACTGAACCTGGAAAAGAACAAAGGTGTCATCTTGCTGTCAACAAGCATGTCAACAAGATATTTTCTCCTTGGTTGAAAATCCTAGGCAGAGTATAGTATTCAAAGAACAGACACTGCTTCAATACATATTTACCAATTTAAAATGTAATTGTGGAAACTAAGATCAAAGAATTGCAGGACTTTCCTTTCCCTTCCCTTCCCTTTCTTTTGTAAAAACAAAACTGAGTAAAACTGATGTCTTAAGTCAGGGCTATCAAACTCCCAGCCCATGGGCTGGATGCGTTGGACGCTGGCCATGCCCACACCCAGTTTAGCGAAGGGGAAAAAAAGTCCCGATATGTCACATGATGCCACCATGATGACATGAGTTTTCTATCCCTGTCTTAAGCCATTGGTGTGAGTGTTTGCTTTGAGGGCCAGCCTGCTCTTGAGTAATATGCCAGAGCATGCTATTCTGACATGTAGTCGAAGCCCTGAAAAAAGTGTGGATGGGTCTATTAACTTGACAAGTGCAATTGTAACTGAATGAAATATAGTTAATATAATAACTCAACTTGCATTTAGTAATTTTATCCATCTTTCACATTAAACATTACAATATACTAGAAATTTTAAGAAGGATTCTGGAAGCCACAGCCAAAGCTTTGAAAGACCTCTGTCTGAAAGTCTCCAAGCTTATTTTGGCTGTGGTTGTTGCTCCTTTATTTCAGTTTAGGACAGATGAGATTTGTATGAAAAAATGTTACATTTGGGAGACCCACAAATAGCTATTAGATTCCTGTGTGAAATCACTCCCAAGAAAGTCAGACTGGCTTACAATAAGTAGCACAACATACTGATTCTTCATCTGTATAAGTTCTTCCCTTCTAAGAAAAAAAAATATGGACCTCTGAATTGAATGGAAATTCCATTGTATAATACATTTCAAAGCAGAGTGATGTTCATCACCAGTGGTTATCTTGCCTGAGACTGACTGTTCAGCAACCTCTAGGAATCCATAGCTTCCTCATAGTTGTTCTATAGCCTATCCATCTATGTATCTATGAATTCTTGATCATCAGAATAGTTGACTGCTTATCTTCAGCTATTCATGGGCCATTTGGTTACAGTTATGTAGAAAGTTTATGGGTTCTTTCATATGCTACCCATGAGCATATCACATGAACAGAAGCTTACAGTCACCCACATATACGCCAGATGCACAAGAATATACATTTGAAAATGAAGCATTCTTTCAGATGGACACATTGATATATTTACAAAGTAGGCAGAAGGAGAATGTAGTTCTTAAAATGAACACACCAAGATTCAGGTCTATTAGAAAAAAGAGTTGAAAACTGAGCCCAGATCTGATTACTAAGCTGACAAAACATTGCATCAGCTAGATATTAACTTATCCGCGGAAGCTGATAAACAGTATTATTGAAAACCAAAGATAAAACCAAGGCTGCCTCTGTTAAAGACAATTCTACAAGGAAGAAGCTACTTAAAAATAAATCAATAAAATTGAAGATAAACTCTAGTCATAGTCAGAATGGTATGGCTTGATTTCTTAAACAAATAAGGAAGACTTGTATATTAGCTCCACTGTAAAAGGACCTAGGGCAAATTTTCCAGAAGAGGAAAAGAAAGATAATTTAAACAAAATTGCAGGTGGGACTAAAAGAGCTGCAATAGGTGAAATAGCTTTGATATGAAGTAATAAAAAATGTTCCATGAATCTTTCTGTTCGTTCCTATTGTAATTCTGGTCCTTCTCTGCTTCCTACCTGGTATCTCCAAGAGCTGCTTTCCCTCTGTTATCCCAAGCTTCATGTCTAGATGGTATCTACTTTTCTATGCAGATGATGAAAGAGAGATCCTCCCTGTCTCCCAATTGTCTTTTTCAATTGTCAAGTAGAGATTTTCCTCTCAAGTTTACTGCTGAAAAAGAAACTTACTCATATATTTTACTGTTGGCATCACTCAAGGTGAAAGCCAGTTTCCCAGATATGTGAATATTACTTTTTGAGAACATCCTTGATCCAAAATGTAGGGTATGCTCATGAAAGCTGCACTGGAACCAGACCATTCATGAGCAAACTACAATTAATAGCGATGTGCTGTTCATGAACATCATCCAAGCAGAGAAAAGTCTTAAGTGTCAAAGTGCCAACAGTGAACAGCCTGAAAATCTTTTCATCTCTACTGATTTGGTGGCTTCCTTTCTGATAGTGATCCTGATATATCTATCTATTTCCAAGATATACTTCAAGCCTGCTAAGGCAGAAGTAGGAAAATTGTGAACACCATCAAGAAAAGGAAAATGGGTGATTTATGGTGCATGACATAGATTGAGAAATTTCAACAATTTCAAAGAAGGATTCAAGAGAAATCTAATGCTGGAAGATGATACATATCACCTCAATTTTTCTCTTTTGGTCTTTCACTTTCTCTTCCTCTTTTTGCTTGCATAGACATATTCCAGGCTACCTCATAAACATAACACACAATGATAATGTGGAAATTACAAGCAGAATTAGACAATAAGGTTACTATCCTTTCACATGTGTTTAGTAAGTACTTGGTCAGAGGCAGTGTTATATATGGAGAAAAACCATGAGCTGTTAATAGGCAATCAATTCTAAAAATGGAAAAAGATATAACAATAACAAAATCAAACCATAGCTAGGAAGAAAAGGAGAACCAAGAACAACATTCATATAAAACACACACAGAGAGAGATTGTGTATCTTAAGGTGTAAAAAGCTGACTCCAATGTGAGCATTCAGAGAATACCTGGTTTTGTTTTATTTAGTCTCTTTGCCCAAATGAACAGGTGGAAGAAATAAAATGCCTTATTATGTTGCTTTAGAGATCTTGGTCTTTTTATCACTTTCATCTTCTCATGCCCCTGGTGGAGACTGACTCTGAGGAAGAGGAGGAACAGCCAACAGGGAGTGGAAGTGTGGCTCCAGAGGTGGGGGAGGAGGCTGGGGAAGGGCAGAGACAGGCTGAGCAGTCAGAGGAGGACCCAGGCCCATCCCCTATCCATCCTAGGGCACGCAGGGAGGCGAGGATCAGGGTAAAATGTGGTCTACTTGGGAGGAGCGGGCCTTGATCCGCTTCATGGGCTGCAGGTGTGAGATCTGCATAAGAATTTGGACCTGCGTGCTAACAAATGCTGGAGACAAATGCGTGTTTTATTTCTAGATGAGGTTTATCTTGGTTGGCATTCTTCCAATGGACTATACCTTCTTGAAGTTTGTAATTAATTATCCTGGTTTGTAGTGGAACTTTCTTCAATGCGATTTGTTTTTGGTTTTTGCTTTGTTATCTGCTATTTGAGTTTGAATTGTGTTTCTTTTGTTTGGAATGTTATTTTGAAAATAGTTTAATCTCCAACTGTGAACAATTGAACAGTGAAGCCAAGTTGTAGGCATTAAAGGACCTTTATTTATGTTTTGGTTTTTGTTATATTTGTGGTACACGCTGGGTCATCACACATTTTTTCCTCATACCCGATTCCAAAGATGAAAGAAAGGATGGGAGGGAAATGCTTATTTTAAAGCTATTGAATACTCACTAATATTAACACTCACATCCATTTTGTGCAAAATTTCAGTGATGTAGAAAAGAAATGATGGACCCATTAACTCCCGAATTTATTACTTTGATTGAAGAAATTAATTAGAGATGCAAGAGGAAAGAGGGACAGCTCCTCAGTTACTATCAATTACATCCGTAAACTCACATGAAGTAACTGCCCCCAAAGGTAGTGAGAGTTGTTTCCAGTGGTGCACTTAAACTGGACCATGAGGTCATCTGTCCTTCGATCCTCATATGGACCTTCCTGGAACTATAGAAGGATGTGACAGCAGCATAAGCAGCTCAAGAAAAGTATCTTGACTCATATGAGAAAGTGGAGGCCTATCAAACCAATGCTTTGGACAACATTCTTTTTTTTTCAGAATACTTTATAGACAAATAACGGCTGACCGTGGCTCATTGGCTAAGACGTTGAGCTTGTCGATCACAAAGGTCAGCAGTTCGGCGGTTTGAAACCCTAGCACCACGTAATGGAGTGAGCTCCCATTACTTGTCCCAGCTTCTACCAACCTAGCAGTTCAAAAGCATGTAAAAATGCAAGTAGAAAAAATAGGGACCATTTTGGTGGCAAGGTAACAGCGTTCCATGCGCCTTTGGCATTTAGTCATGCCGGCCACATGACCTCAGAGATGTCTTCAGACAGCGCTGGCTCTTCAGCTTTGTAATGGAGATGAGCACCCCCCCTTAAAGCCAGAAATGACTAGCACTTATACCTTTAACTTTTACTGGCATTTATTTTGTTTTTATGACTTTTAAGATATAGTAACCCTTCCTACAACAACAAGAAGAAAACTATTTTGAGATACTGTAAATATATTAAGCTCAAAGCTAGTTGATTGGTGGAGGTAATTTGCAGGTATTATCCTCATCTGGTTGCCCCCTCCTCATATTTAGACCCCTTCTCATACTTAGATCTCCATCAAATGAATCAGAAGAGCAATTACTTGTTATGTATTTCAAGAATCAGATTGTTTGGCTCTTAGGAAGGAAAATCATCATTTCCAAGATTAACCAAAGATGTTATTCTTTATTCTTTAAATTAATTAGCAGTAGAAACAAGCACTGCATGGGATGTTTCCCAGGTGGGTGGGTGGGTGGGATTGTTTAGCAGTTGAAGCCTATTCTTTTCTGAAATATAGGACAGCATGGATGGATGGATGAATGAATGAATGTTAGCTCCCTTATGGAGTCATCCGAAGTCTTTTGCATAGAAGGAAATGCTGCTTAAAATATTACAATGTTGACTGATATTCTGCCACCTCACCCTAGAGCTTCATTACCAGTATTAATGAGCAGACTGCACACAAGATAATTAGAGCTTATTTTTTGCGCTCATTCCCAGCCAGCCTCCCATGCTGAAGCCAATGACTTTGCTTTCCAGTGTGAGCCCTCACTAAGCTTGCCAGCTGGCTCTGGTGAGCAACTTGTAGGTCATTATCTTTTGCCTTGACTCTAAGTTCAAATGAAATACCAAGGAATGCTGTATATTCATGCAGGAAATTATTCAGTGAGAATGAGACCAGGCAATGATGTTATTATACCCCTTGTTTTCCTATCTACTAATATTATGGGTGTTTATCAGTTTTGCCCAACTTGCTGACCTCCAGATATTTTTAATCTCTTATTCCATAACCCCCTTTTCAGCATAACCTTTGCTGTTTAGAAATTATGGGCTCCATATTCATACTGACCTGGAGGGATTCATAATATTATTATGTTTGTTTGTTTGTTTGTTTGGATTTATATGCCACCCTATCTCCCGAAGGACTCAGGGCAGCTCACAACAGTAAAAAAACATACAGTACAAAAAATTAAAATTATTTAAAAATTATTAAATAAAAATCCCAAACAATCATCTAAAACCCACAAAGACCAATAAACTGTAAAAAACCAATAAAAACCCATCCCCCTCAGTCCAGGCCAGCCTGTTGGAAAAACCATGTCTTCAGGTCACGACAGAAGGAATGAAGGTCAGGCACCATCCAGAGCTCCAAGGGCAACTGATTTCACAGGGTGGGCACTCCCACAGAGAAGGCCCTCCCCCTGGGGGTCACCAGCCGACACTGTCTGGCCGACGGCACCCCAAGGAGTCCCTGTCTTTGGGAGCGCACAGGACACTGGGCAGTCATTGCTGGCAGTAGATGTTCCTGCAAATACCCCAGCCTTAAGCCATGTAGGTCTTTATAGGTAATTACCAGCACCTTGAATCTCACCCAGAGGGCAACCGGCAACCAATGCAGTTCACGCAGGAGGGGTGTAATATGGGAGTATTGGGATACTCCCATCACAACCCACGTGGCCGCATTCTGCACAAGTTGAAGCCTCCGAGTGGTATGCAAGGGCAGCTGCATGTAGAGACCATTGCAGTAGTCAACACAGGAGGTAACGAGTGCATGAGTAACCGTACGCAAGGCATCTCGGTCCAGATAGGGGTGCAGCTGGTGTACCAGACGAACCTGGGCAAATGCCCCCCTGGTCACGGCTGATCCTCTAAACTGAGCCGTGCATCCAGGAGGACACCCAAGTTGCGCACCCTATCTACAGGGGGCAACACCTCTCCCCCATAACTAACAACAGAACATCCTGGATCACCCGAAATGCCGGTATGTACAGCCACTCGGTCTTGGCCGGGTTGAGTCGAAGCCTGTTCCTCCCCATCCAGATCCGCACCGCTTCCAGGCACTGGGACATCACGTTGAGGGCATCACTGAGTTGGTTTGGGGTGGAGATAAAGAGCTGGGTATCACCAGCAAACTGATGATACCTCACCCCAAAACCACAGATGATCTCACCCAGCGGCTTCATATAGATGTTGAACAGGAGGGGAGAGAGGACCGACCCCTGGGGCACCCCATAAGAGAGGGGCCTTGGGGCCGACCTCTGGCCTCCTGCCAACACCGACTGTGAATGACCCGAGAGGTAGGAGGAGAACCACTGCAAAACGGTGCCTCCCAACCCCCTGAGGCGTCACAGTAAGATACCATGGTCGATGGTATCGAAAGATGCTGAGAGATCTAATAGGACCAAGACAGAGGAATAACCCCTGTCCCGAGCCCTCCAGAGATCATCCACCAGCGCGACCAATGTTGCCTCTGTGCTGTACCCGGGCCTGAAACCTGATTGATATGGATCCAGATAATCAGATTCCTCCACCATGGTCTCAACAACCTTCGCCACAAAGCGAAGGTTGGAGACAGGAAAAAAGTTGTTCAAAATGGCTGGGTCCAGGTCAGGCTTCTTGAGGAGGGGCCTCACCACCATCTCCTTCAAGGCAGAGGGGAAGGATCCCTCACTCAAAGAAGCGTTGACCACTGCCTGGAGCCAGCCTCGTGTAACCTCCCGGGTGGCATAAACCAGCCAGGAGGGACACAGGTCCAATAAACACATGGTGGTACTCAGCTTCTGCATGATCCTGTCCACTTCATCTGGAGTCACAGGTTCCAATTCTTCCCAGATGATATCCACAAGACCTGTCTTTCCTCCCCCGTCTAGCCAGTCGGAGTCCAGACCGGCCCGGATCTGAGCGATCTTGTCCGACAGATGTTGACTAAAGTCCTCAGCCCACCCCCGCAAAGGGTCCTCCCTTGTACCCTAGTTAAGGGTACAAGGGAACGGGTGACCCTAAACAGGGCAGCTGGGTGATTATCTGCGGACGCAATGAAAGCAGAGAAGTAAGCATACTTTGCTGCTCCCATCGCAGCAAGATAAGACCTCGTAAAAGTTCTTAACTGCGATCGATCAGATTCGGACCGACTGGATCTCCAACTGCTTTCTAGGCCCCTCCTCCAGCGCTTCATCTCCCGGAGTTCCACAGAAAACCAGGGAGCCAACCAAGATCTGCATCGGGTCAGGGGCCGCAAGGGGACAATGTGATCAAGAGCCTCTGAGGCAGCCCTTTGCCAGGCGTCCACCAGGACCTCAACCGGGCTGTGGGTAAGGGAGGCAGGAAACAACCCAAGCGATATCTGAAACTCTTCCGGGTCCATCAGGTGCCTGGGGTGGAACCACCTAGTCAGTTCTGCATCCCAGCGACGTAGGGTGGCATGTTGGAAGGCCAGCCGGAGGAGGTAATGATAGGTCCATGACAGGGGTTGAATAGTTGGTGATCCCCCACCCAGATCATTACACCACTGTCCGGAGATAAAAACCAGGTTGAGAGTATGCCCCCATCCATGAGTCGGACCCTGAATTATTTGGGTCAGATCCATAGCCATCATGGAAGCCATGAACTCCAGATCCATACTCGATGCCCCACCCAGAGAAGGCAGGTTGAAATCCCCCAGAACAATAAGCCTGGGGAACTCAACCGCCACCCCTAAAAGGACGTCAAGTAGCTCGGGCAGGGCCGTTGTCACGCAGCTGGGAGAAAGGTATGTGAGCAACAGACCCAACTGACCACCCAGGCCCAACTTCAGGAGGAGAGACGCACACCCACCTATCTGAGGGACAGTGACCTTCCACAGACAAAGGATCTACCAAATAACAACTGCCACCCCACCACCCCTACCCTGGGCTCGAGGTTGGTGTAGCACATGGAAACCTGGAGGGCACAACTCAAACAGAGGGACTCCTGCCTCTGGACCCAACCAGATCTCCATAATGCAGGCCAGGTCCACGTCCTCCTCCTCAATCAATTCACAGATGAGGGGATCTTTGTTCATCACTGACCTGGCATTCACATAAACCAACCTGAGCACAGGGGCCTGATCTCCTGTATCCCTGGGGAAATGGGCAGAAACAAGAGGGTCAGAGCGCACCACCACTCGAAGATAGTGGGGGCACGCTCCCAAACTCCAATACAGCCCTCCGTTTCTCTATCTCCTGCCATTCCCAATCGCCGTGGGGATTGCAATCCCCACCCCTTCCCTTACAGCCCTGGGGCACCCCAACCCCGTTCTCTCCCCATCATGACCTACTCCTGACCTGGACTGGTGTTGAAATTGGTCCAGTGGAACCCCTCCAAGTTCCCACCAGAGCCTACATCCCACCCCCCTTCCTAACCCATTTAAAATATTAATTAAAAAATTGGACAACTGTCCTTTACAACCCCTCTTACAATTAAAACCCCTGTTTGCGCTATGCCACCTCTCAGGATCCCAGGATCCGTCATTAAGGTAGGCCTTCAACAGTCCAAGAGGCCATATCAGGGACAGGGGGACATTTTCCAGGGCCCGTAACTCCACAATCAAATAGGTCATTAAAATCATAATTATATAAACATCTAGACCATAAAGGCTGTTGGGGTAAAATATAAACTTGGTATATCAAAATTTGAATTGAAAGAAGAATGGAACGTCAAGAGTCTTATTCCAATTTTTAAATGTAACATAAAAGTTATCCTCATGGTCTACCATGTTTCTTTAACAAAATACTAAATTCTCTGCTACCGTTCCTTTTGCCAGTATTTTTAACTCAAACATTTTTGAAGGATCAATATGGGGGAGACATTTTGGCTGCTTCAAAGGTGCTTGAGATGCTCTCATATTTGATGGAATACACAACAGAAGTGAAATCCACAACATATCACTATCGAAAGCTCCATAATATTTTTAAAGTGGAATTTGTGGACTATTCTAAACACAGACTAAAGAATTGCCACTCCAATATTTGCCCATTATGGTTTCATATCCTTAAAAATGTTAAAATGGTATCAACAGATTTGGGAATAGTATTGACTTATCAAATATTGTTTTTGGAGTACATTCAATTCCCCAAAGAATTTCCTTGAAAGGGTAGATATCAGATATCTGTTTTTTTTTAAAGGATAGTTTGTTTATTTTTTTACTTTATATTGGTGTCTTGCTTATATTTTGTATTTTTCTAAAATTAAATAAATAAACATAACATTTTGCTTCTCACATCGTCCAAATCATGTCCTGTCCTAAACTCAGCCAGCTAAAATGACCATTGCAAATGATAACAGGGCTAATTATTTCCCCTTTGTCCCCATTCACAAACCAGTAAAATAAGCACTGATCTCAACCAAAGGTATGAAAATGTGGTCAGAGCTCAAATGGCTTGGATGGACTAAAGATAGTATTTTCCTGTGTCAATACCATTACTCCATCCTCAGGTGTGTTCACATCCTTTGCTATTTACAGAAACAGTTTACAAAAGCAGGATATTACTAATCTCTTTAATGAAATCTGGCATCAATTTTGTACACTCTCTCTCTCTCACATACACACAAGTAACTTTATCATGAGGAAGAAACATCAATCTTATCATTAAAGCGGTTGCTTTTTAGGGCATATTATCTACTCTAGTATGACTCCATCAGCTCCATAAACCAAGAAACCAATGGGATACAAATCAGGTATTCAAACATGTTTGTTTATTTAGCATATGGCATATCATACATGGATTAGCAAAATGCATTAACATTTCAACTAGATTAATAGAACCCAATAAAATATAAATGTTAAAAAGATCTATGTGCAAATATCAATGTCTAGGCCATCTAATCATTGAAGTGCAGCATTGTTTTAGCATGACAGTGTGAACTAAACAAACTAGCAATTGCTGGCAGCCACACTACTCTCTAGACTTTCCTGGTCCTCAAATACACAGCAATGAAAATGAAAACAAAAAATGGACCTTTTTAGGCCCAAATGACAAGAGACATTGAGAGTATTATTCGAATTTGCCAAATCAATGTCAAAGGGCTCAGCAGATCCAAGAGCCAATATGTTTCCAAACTTTTATTTAAAGTAGTATCATTGACACATTCCAGAGATGGAAATCAATGAGTAAATGTCTGCGTCTTCAAGAATATTCTATGGCATACTTTAAAAAGTTACCATATCATACTATTATAATAAACTATGTCTAAGTCTAGTAACTGCAATGGTAGAGTTTATTAAGAAATATAGTATTTTTTTTCACAACAAAAATAAATCCTCCTTAAGTGCTCCAATTTTTTTTACTTTTCTTAGCTGCTGTAGGATACTTTCCAGAAAAGAAAATATATCCATCAGTGGAGGGAGATGATATCCTTCCTTCCCTCCCTCCCTCCATCTTTCCATCACTCCCTCCCCCTTCCTCACCCCTTCCCTATGCCAGTCAGTCTTAATACATAAACTTGGATTATCTACAGTTTCAAGTAGGGTGGATTATAAAATCAGGGTCGTAGGCTAGATCACTGTGCTCCATTTACACTTGCACATCTCATCTATTGAAGCCACATGGTGCCTCTCCAACCAATAATACCTAACCATGCAATAGTCCATTAAGTCATGCTGCATAGAAAAGGCTACTCCAGGATGGGGGGAAGCCAAAAGATCCCTGGTTGACATGAACCATATCAAATTGCTTATCTAGTAGTTTGATATGGTTCATCTCAACCAGCATTTAAAAGCTGTGCCTTTCCTTGTTTTGCATGCTTGGCAGTCCCATCACTTAAGCACAGTCACTGGATGGGACTCAGGAGCTGTGCCTTCTCAGTAGCCGTCCTTGCCTTCTGGAATACCATCCTCTCTGTTGGCCTTGGCCTTGTCTGCATTTTGCAAGGCATTAAAGTTCTTTCTCCAGGCACTGAATCAAGGAGTGATATTATCCCATTGGGTGATTTTATGCATGCATTTTATGTCCTTTTGTTTTGCAATAATTATTTGCTACATTGTTTTTTATATGGATGCAGTGATTGTACTGAATTATGTACATCACCCTGAGTCATGCGCTGAATGGGCAGCTATAAAAATTGAGCAAATAAACAACAATAAAAATGGAGTAAACAAGTAACAATAAATAAAGTAATAAATATATAAATACATTGCTCTAAAACTTTGCACTGAGGGCCTGAAAAGGAGGTTTGAGATTTAAAGTGAGTATGGCAAAGATGTTTTTTGAGAAGGAGATTGTAGGTAGCCTACAAAACAATCAAAGCAGAACACATACTAAAGAGGTGTGCTGGTGCAGGTGAGGATGGGGTGACAGAGTTGTTCTTCACTCCATGGCCTAATATTGTCCTGTCTTTCCTTTGTGAACTGAAGAGGAGCCCTGGACCAGCCCATCAAGACTGCTGTCTATCACTCTTGGGAATGCTCCACCCTGACCATCTGGCAGGAGCTAGTAAGCTAAGTGGCAAACATTTCCTTCCTGTTCCAGCCGGAAGAGCTTGCACCAGTTGCAGGGATGTCTTTGAACTGAGCCTGCAGGATACTCTCCCATGTTTCCATGCTGAGGAGCACCAGAGAATGGGTGCAAGCCAGAGGTGGTATTCAGCAGGTTCTGACCAGTTCTGGAGAACCAGTAGCGGAAATTTTGAGTAGTTTGGAATTCCACCTCTGACTGGCCCCGCCCCCATCTATTCTCTGCCTCCTGAGTCCCAACTGGTCGGCTGGGTCTTCTTTTGTTGCCCTGCACAGGAGAACGGAGCTGGAAAACAGGTTAGCAGGGTGGGGAGAGAATGGGGATTTTACAGTATCCTTCCCCTGGAGTGGGGTGGGAATGGAGATTTTGCAGCATCATTCCCCTGCCATGCCCATCAAGCCACGCCCGCAGAACCAGTAGTAAAGCTTGGCCCACCAGCTAAAACTGCTACTGTCAATGGTGGTAGGAGACCAGGCCAGGATATAGGAAGTCAAGCTAGTAATGGGGAATGCTAGAGATGAACCAAATTTCTCATCTTGTCATGATAAACTATTATTAGAACTGGTTGCTCACTAATTTATATAACACCCTTGAACAGGAGCTTCCCACAAAGTTGTTATTTTCTTAAGGAAGAGGTAATGAGCTAGAGGAAACTCTATGTTTCTCTCTCTCTCTCCTCCCCTCTGTGTGTGTGTGTGTGTGTGTGTGTGTTTGCTTTACTACAGAGAATAGGAAGTAGCCAAATTGGAAGAATACATCAGTAAATAAGCCTTTCATATTTTTTTATTTATGTTCTATCTTGGCTGTAACAAAGAAGGAGAAAAGAAGAATATTAAAAGAGGCTGAGAAGGAAATAGTATTAATAATACACATGGAGGCATGACATTTCCGCTACTTACAAACAGGATCAGGTAGCCTTGGAAGAGATTTTAGTTCAAAGTCTTTTTATTTTATCTTTGTGAAGAATTTTTTCTACATTCCTTCCACTTGCTTCTGCCTGGAGTATTAGTGTCCCTTTGATATCTCCACCTTTGCTTCTCTGTTCATGTAAAAATTAATCTACTGTAGTGATAATATTCTTAATTGTTAAGCCATCTTTCTCAAATACATGCCACAATTTCTCCCTCATAACATATATTCTCAGAGTAGTATCTTTTGTTACATTGGTGAATGTGCTTTAATTCAAAAACTGCATGTTTCCATACACTGCAACATTCTCAAGGATGCTGATAATAGGTTTGTTTATACCATAACTCTTTCTATTGAAAGTGGGATCTAGGATTAAACTGTTAGAATAACTATCAACTTTACTGGCATTTAAACTTCCCAAAGGCTAAGTAACTTGCATTACAAAGTGTACACTTTCTGGACACAGGGATGCACAAGTTCCTCTGAACTCCCTGTATCTTATTGGTTGTAAGACAATTCATTGTCAGTGGTCACATATGTGCATGTGTGTTTGGGTGTGTGTCTTTATGTATTCATCTTCAGCCTCTGAAATCTTATATAAGAACTCTGTGAATCAGTCTCTAGCATTCTTTAGTTTTAACAGCAGGAGACCAATGACTCACTATAACTTGCTTGCTTTAATACAATGATTCTTGGATCCTGATTGTTCACAAATTCTGAGGTTTTCCACCCCATCTTGTAACCTTGTAATGGCCTTGTGTTCTTCTGTTCTACCAGGACTAAGAAGTAGTCCATTTTTGTTTCTGTCAATGGAAATTGTATCAAGTTTTATTTCAATGCATTCTTTTCCCCCTTCTTCTGAAAACAGTAAACTTCTGTGAGGGCAAACATGATCAGAACAGGGAAAGAGATGCTTTTAGTGTTTCTCTCAAGGAAGCCTCCATATTCTAGGTATAACAGGCTTAAAGGTAAAGATAAAGATTCCCCTCACACATACATGCTAGTCATTTCTGGCTCTAGGAGGCGGTGCTCATCGCTGTTACAAAGCTGAAGAGCCAGTGCTGTCAGAAGACTTCTCCATGGTCATGTGGCCGGCATGACTAAACGCCGAAGGTGCACAGAACGCTGTTCCCTTCCCACCAAAGTGGTTCCTATTTTTCTACTTACATTTTTACATGCTTTCAAACTGCTAGGTTGGCAGAAGCTGGGACAAGTAACAGGAGCTCACTCCGTTACGCGGCACTAGGGATTCGAACTGCCGAACTGCTGACCTTTCTGATCGACAAGCTCAGCATCTTAGCCACTGAGCCACCACATCCCTTTATAACAGGCTTAAAGATGCTCTATTAGTTTTTTCCTTCATTTAGTTAAATGAAAGTGAAACATTAAAGCACTAGAGAAGTCTCAGGGGGCTCTGTGAGGTTTCACTCATTTGTCAGTCTTTGGTTCATGGAAAATCATGTTTTCTTCTCATCCAGGCAGCTAGCACTTTTAAATGAGCAACAAAAAAAGCCCAGTCTGAAAAACAAAGCACTAATTTACCATACAAGCAGCAGCCACATCATAAAAAGGAATTACGAAACAAGAACTGCAAGTAGTCCTCAACTTATGACCACAACTGAGCCCAACATTTCTGTAAATCATGTGGCAATTAAGCAAATCTGGCTTCCTCCATTGACTTTTCTTGTCAGAAGCTCCCTAAGGAAGGTTGCAAATGACACTGCAACCTTTGAAAATACATGCTATTTGCCAAGTGCCCGAGTTTGTTTTGATCATCTGATTATGGGGATGCTGCAATGGCCATTTATGGTCAGAACTGATCATAAGTTTCTTTTTCAATGCTGTTATAACTTTGAAACAAGACTGTACTACGCGAATGGTTGCAAGTTCAGGAGGGATCATATTTCCCTATAAAGTGATACTTGCCCATCTACCAAGCTGTATCTGAGGGTAAGTTCAAATCTGTAAATCCTGAAATGAAGACTTTCATTTTCACTCTTGCTCCACATGATTTTCCCATGAGAAAACCATACTTGTAATCAAAGATATACTTCAAATATATCCTTATTTTTTGTTTTATGTTTTGTGGTTGTGTTATTTATATGCCTTTACTAGCACTGAAGTTATAGAACTTGACTGAGGAATTTTATGCTCATTTGTGTATAACAATTCTGAGAATCAATGTCCTAAACATTTCAGCCATTGAAAAATTATTCCAGGAAACAAAAAAATTGTAGGCTCTTAGCATCCAAGTAGACAATAAAAAGATTGTGTGAAGAACCACTGAATTCCAAGAGATGCTATCAGTCAGCTGAGAAATAGTTCACAGCAAAAACTGAACAGAAAATTGCAACATTTAAGGAAATAATGGAACAGTGGAAGAGATTACCAGAAGATTCAGAATATGTACGCAGACAATAAAATAAACTTCTGAAAACAATAAAAAAAGTTCTGAACTCACAAGTGGTATCAGTAAGCCAGTGATATCAAACACTGTGGATGGGGGCAAGAAAAGTCCCATCATGGAGAATTAGGTGACAGTCCCAGAAGAACTTCTGATGTGGCACTTGAATGTCAGGGAAAAAAATATCTGCGCTCTCGTATCAGTGTTAGTATGAGGTGAATAGACTGTACTAGAAACTTGCATAAATGTAACCTTCATAAGCTTGCTTTATGAATATTAACTAAAGCAGAAATTAGGTTAGAAGAAAAGAATGTTGTTCTAAGAGAAACAGATTAATGGAAAATTCTTTAGTGAGTCAAGAAAGCAAATCTGACTGAAATTTAAATAAAGACTGGCATATTTCTAACCAACCTAGCTATTCCATCTATAGTATTATAACTGTTAAGAAAGTATATAAAAGCACCATCCGATTACCCCTGCATATTTCTACCCATGTTTATTTATCCATTTTTAACAGTGACAATATAATATCTTTTGAATTTTGTCCTCTCCTTTTTAATAGAAATTTTATTAAAATTATAATTACAAATATAAAAACTAATATAAAATAAAAGAATAAAAATAAAAAGGGCAGAAAAAATAGAAAACAGAAAAATAAGAATGTAATAAAGAAAAAAATAGTGACTTCTTCCTTCATTACAAATATAAACAACCTTACTAACTTATCACCTCTTAAAATACAACAAATGAACTATTCTTTTCATATCCCTATAAACTACCAAATATATATCTATAAACAAATCCTTAAAGCCTTCTTGTTTTGGTCTTGATCAGCAAAAGTGCATTAAGAATTACCCAAGATAATAACATATTTATTTTAACCTTGATCAAATATATCAACTTTATATTCTTTTCTTTTACTTTTAATAATCTTGATATTTAGTCACCTCAAACAATCTTGATATTTAGTTTTGATATTTAGTCACCTCAAACAATCTTGATATTTAGTCACCTCAAACAATATCCTAGAACTTTATTTCTTTTCATGTTATTTTTGTTCCCTCTCATACAAAACTTTAACAAGCTTGTTTTGCAAATCCAGTATAGCAAAATTATCCAGGTTTGTTATTTATGTATTCTTTTTAATTATGAAGACATCACCTGGCTTCTTTTATTTGTCCAGTGAAGCATCTTTTTCCATATTATTCTTGTAGTCTGTCATTTTTTAAGCCACTTTCAATCTGAGGGTCCAGACTTATGTGTTCCTTGTTCCAAGGAAACAAACACAAAACAGAGGTAACAGAAAAACCTTTTAATGATTCTTTACAAATTCCATTCCTTCACGGTTAAAAGGCTGTTTCAAATTAATTATCTCTGATAAGAACAAGCCTTGCCAAGGTGGTGCTTTTAATGATTCTTTACGAATTCCGTTCCTTCATGGTTAAAAGGCTGTTTCAAATTAATTATCTCTGATAAGAACAAGCCTTGCCAAGGTGGTGCAAGGCTGCCAAGAACAGTAGATAAAGTTACTAAGAAATATTTCAAACACAAAGAGTCTCCAAACACCAACCAAGATATTCTGAACATCCACAAAGCTTGAGTGCAGGAAGCAAAGAACTCTGGTTTCTCAGCTGGCTTTTATCTCTTGAGGGAGGGGCCATTACCTTGCAGCCTTATTCCTAAGTTGCCTGTGCTGCTGCAGCTGCTCCTTTGAGCAGCCCTGCGCGCATGTGCACTGGGCACAGGCTCCTCGGGGACCTCTTCATCACTGCTGCCAGCCTTCACAATCTCTGAAGGCAGCATTCCACTCCCTGATGGTCCTGGCCCCATCTCTGCCTCACACACAGGTCCCTCATCTGAGTCCTCACTCTCCGAAACCTCAGCCGTCCACACCTGCTGCCGGCGAACCACAACATTGTGTCAGGTAATATTTATTCCTCTTTCATCAAATCTTTTAAACACAGAGTACAAGTAGATTTCAGTTTACCTACATTTAGAGTTAATCCACCATTGGGAATAGAACTTAGCGATTGCTAAGCAGTGTGATAATTACAGTGAGTCACACCTGGTTTTACAACTTTTTTTTTCTATAGTAGTTAAATGAATTCAGCTTTCTCTGTTGAGGTTGCTTTGCTGGAAGCCCCTTTGGAGGGTCACAAATAGTGATCACATGATCCAGGGATACTGTAACTATCATAAATGTCAAGTGATGAAATTTGGATCACAAAACTGCAGTGATACTGCAGTAGTTGTAAATGTAAGGACTGATGGTTAGTCCTTTTTTTTCAGCACTGTTGTAACTTTGAATGGTTGTTAAATGAATGGCCATAAGTTGAGGACTACCTGTATCGATAGAGGCAAACACTCTTAAAATTAACTTTTGGGTGCATTTCCCAAAAATGTCCTTCAATATGTTCAATGTTAAAATATTTTGCTTTATTCTATATTTATTTATTTTTTATTTTATTCATATTTATATCCCGCCCTTCTCCGGAGACTCAGGGTGGCTTACAATTTTTGGGATACAACCCAATGCGCTCAGCAATAGCCTTCCTTCCATTGTATATGCCTGCTTATTATTAAGCGGCATTTTTACAAAGTCAGCTTATTGCCCCCAACAATCTTGGGTCCTCAGTTTACCTACCCCGAGAGGATGGAAGGCTGAGTCAACCTTGAGCCTGGTGGGATTCGAGCCTGCAATAATCACAGGCAGCTGGAACTAAGTGCTAGGCTATTAACAGCCTGCACCACCAAGGCTTTACAATATTAATTGTAAAGTTTAGTTCAGTGGTCGCCAACTGGTGGGCCGGGGACCACTGGTGGTCCATGAGAAAATTTTGGTGGTCTGCAGGGAAATCTCCCCCCACAAAACACTCCCACCAAAGCAATTAATCCAGGCTGCATGGGAACACAAGGCTGTGTTGCCCACATGGCCTGCCTACCCGCTGGCCCCCACCCTTTGGTCGAGCACAAACCTTACCTTGAGTAGAGCCACACGAGCTAAAACTGGAAGGTAAGACCAATGGTGAGGGAGGGAAATCTGCCCCACGGTGGCTTGCTGATGTTGGTGGGAAAGTTGGTCCCATATTCCAGAGCTGCAGCAGTCACAAGACTGGCCCTTTAGTCATCCTGGAGCAGCTCCTCCAGTCCATGGCACCCGGGTGGAGGAGCAGCTGCTCCGGGATGACCAAAGGGCCAGTCCTGTGACTACTACAGTTCTGGAATAAGGGACCAACTTTCCCACCAATGTCAGCAAGCCACCATCAGTCAAAATTCATATTAGTGGTCTGCAAAATTTAAAATTATGAGTTTGGTGGTCCCTGAGGTCCAAAAGGTTGGTGACCCCTGGTTTAGTTCCTTCTCATTCCCTCTAGTGTCCAATCTTCAAAGTCACAGTCTATCATTTTTAATGAGCATTCAAAACAAAAAGTATTTTCCTATGGGAACAATTCTTATAATTAATTCCGACATCCATCTGGATCTTAATCCATTTGTAACTTTCCAAAATCGGTCTAATCTTTCACTGTTTATTCCAAAAGAATGTCTTAATAATTTAATACTTATATGTAAAATTTCTTTTACCAAGAATTAAAGGCAAACTCACTTGGTTCTCTAAAATGTTTTCATCTAAAGATTCTGAACAGCTGGAAAAAAAAGTTAACAAGCAATTTCTGAAAGCAATTTAAAAGAAAAAAGAAAAAGAAAGCAAACCCAGTGTCCTTTTCAAGCAAAATTCCTTTATCTTGCAGGGCTCTAAACCAGAGGTGGTATTCAGCAGGTTCTGACCAGTTCTGGAGAACCGGTAGCGGAAATTTTGAGTAGTTCGGAGAACTGGCAAATGCCACCTCTGACTGGAGATTTTACATTATCCTTCCCCTGCCACGCCCACCAAGCCACGCCCATAGAACTGGTAGTAAAAAATTTTGAATCTCACCACTGCTCTAAACCTGCCAGAGACTGCAACTATATGGAGCACCCGTGGATTGTCTCAAATCCTCTCCTTATCTGGAGAGGAGTTATAAAGATCCAGTATTTAGTTGAGCTATCTTCAGTTTGCAATTTCTTAGCTGGATATTACTATCTGGATATTATTATCTGTCCCTAATGATCCTATCTTTAACCCATTTTGCAGAATACAGCTCTCAATATTCTTCAATTGACAGACATAAATTAGAATTAGAGTTCTTTTATTGGCCAAGTGTGATTGGACACATATGGAATTTGTCTTGGTGCAAATGCTCTCAGTATACATAAAAGAAAGATACATTTCTAAAGAGAGAAGCATACAAGGAGAAACATCCCAAAGCACTGTATTCATCAAAACTCTAGTCCAAAAATTAGCAATATTGTTATAGTATGAGCTGAAAATCTCATGAAAAATGCCACTGAAGATTGTAGCAAGTATGGCAATAATGTAGTAGTATCACTGGAGATGGCAAGGCTGAAACATTTGGTGTATTGTGGGTCATTTTTTAAAACTGATTTGGTGGCTGACCATATAAAGTCTCTTGTGGTCTGAGGCAAATTCCTTAGTATATTTGGCAAAGCAACAACTGGTGATGGACTGGAAAATGATTGTCTTACATTTTACTTGCTATTCCAGCTTATAGAACAGTTGGCTTGATGAACAAGGGTAATGTTCAATAATATAAATTTGATGATAGTAATAAAATTGATTAATATAGTGCTAAAAAGACAGCAAATCCTAAGTACAATGGTCATGATGACAGGAAATTCTAAGTAAAATGAAGCACATGGGAGAAAATGGCTAAGGTGGGATTCAAATGCAAACAGTGCTGATAAATGTAGAAACAAAGGAGTAAGATCATTTAGATCAGATTCAAGGCTACTTGATTTATGTGAAAAGAAATAACTATAAGCACCTGCATGAAGCAGGATGAATTTATGAGGCAGGCAGCCAGGCTGCAAAGAAGGGACTGAATGACAAATTGAAGATCTTGAATTGTGATGCACTTGCAAAAATTGCCAACACTCTATTGGGCTGCATTTATAGGAAAGTCATGTGTATAGCTAGATTTTTTTTCCACTCTGGAGGAGACCCATAGTCTGTCACTAGTCTCCCTCTTTTTAGTAGCACAGTTAAATGTGATGGGCTGGCAAATCATCAAAAGTGATAAGGAGAAGATCCCCTGAGGAAAGGTTAAGTGAAACCAGGATGTTGGACCTATTTTTAAAAAGTAGCTGAGTGGCCACAAAATAGCAGCTAACACAAAGAGGACATTTCTCACAATGTGCAAAGGAGGATAACAGAGAAGCAAAACAATCTGGTGTTAGAAACACATAAGGTAAAAATTCAGAATACTGACTTTAGAATTAGACCTTAGTTTTGAATTGAAACAACTCTTCTCAATCTGATATTGGATGGCCAGGGTGCTTGGCAAATCTGGAGGCACCAGGTTGAGGAAAGATGAATTGGAATAAACAATCAAAACCCTTGTAGGGCTGGTTTAGCTATCCAAAGAGAATTAAATTATTACCTGGATGACTCATAGAAGCCCTAATGAAACTCTGTATCTGAAATCCACAGTGATCCTTGCCGGAGGAGGGGCCTAGAGAGCAGTTGGAGGTCCAGTTGTTCCGAATCTGACCGATCCTGTAATGTATGCAGAGTTAATCTGATTGGTTGTTGAAAATATGCAGAGTTCAATCTGATTGGTTGTTAAAACGGCGGGAATTCTGAATACTGCTATTGGCTACAAACCGCGGCAGCCGGCTATATAAGCTGCTGAGACCAAGGCATTCTGGCGTAGTTCTGAGCTGTAGTCCCATTATTAAAATGAGCTGAAGCACTTCGCATCCTGTCTTCTTCCGAATTTAACACTGGTGATGAAGGTGGGATCGTAATGGACAAGAAGACAACGCAGAAGAAAGAAACAAGATGACTGGGTTGAACACGTCACCAGCCCAGTTCGACCCAAAGAATGAAGACTGGGAGTCTTATGCAGATAGATTCCAAATGTTCTTAGAAGGAAATGATCTAGCTTCAATTTCTGAACAACGGAAAAGAGCAGTTTTCCTAACACACTGTGGTCCCGCAGTGTTCAAGATGGCAAAGGCTCTGGCTGCACCAGCAGACGTGAAAGCAATGGCATGGGCAGACTTGGAAAGGCTATTGAGGGCGCACTACACACCCCAAGTATCGTGCCTGATCTGCAGACACGAATTCTACCACCATGATCAACGAGAAGAAGAAAGCATCAGTGACTTTGTGGCCAGCTTACAAAACCTTGGGGGTGCCTGTGACTTCATCACGCTAGAAGAAGCCATGCGTGATCATTTTGTCTTGGGGCTTAAGGACCAGATGTTACAAAGTAAACTACTCATGAAACCAAACATTACGCTAAAAGAAGCCATCAACGAGGCAATAACAGCAGAAGCCACGAAAACCTCCACAGCCACAATGAGGAAAATGAACAGAATAACCAACCATCCAGAGAGTGAAAAAACTGCAACAACGCATTTTGATGAACTAGAGTCAGAATGAGAGTACAGCGGAGAAGAAGAAGAGATAAACAGACTCAGAATGGAGCGGAAATGGAATGCCCAGGGCCGGAAGAGGCGAGACTTCCATTGTGCGGGATGTGGAGGGAACCACCCCTGCACAGAATGCAGGTTCCTGGAAGCCATTTGCCTCCATTGTGAGAAGAAAGGGCACATCGCAAGAGTCTGCAAATCATCCAGAACTCCACCAAACAGAAGGAAGTTCAATCCAAATAACAAGGACAAAGAAGTAAAACCCGGCAGCACAAGCGGGAAAAATGAAACACATCAAACTGTAACAATTGGTGATTCTTCTTCACTGAACAACAGGAAGGTGCATGTCAAGGTCTATATTGAGGGAAGACCGTGCCAGATGGAGGTAGACTCGGATCATATCTATCCATGGTGTCATGGGACACTATACAGAGACTCATTCCAGAGATCCAGAAGAACCAATTCAATAAGCAAGCACTAACCCTCAAAGATTACCAAGGAAACAAGATTCCAGTAATCGGAACAAGAAAATTCAACGGAAATTCAAGAATCACACTAAACTTCTACCATTGACCATTGTTGATAAAGACCTACCAAGTCTTCTAGGACTGGAATGGTTCCACCCCTGGGCATCAAGTAACCGAATCAACCATGTCAGTGAATCAGAATGGGAAGAGTCATTGAAGAAAGAATTCCAAGAGGTCTTCAGCGACGGATTAGGCAAGTACTCGGGGACCCCTATTACTTTCAATTTAGACCCCAACGTACAACCAATCCGTTTAAAAGCCAGATGAGTGCCGTTTGCACTCAAAGCAAAATTCGATGAACAGTTAGACAAACTGATAGCTCAAGGGGTACTAGAGCCCACAGACCAGTCCAGATGGGAAACACCCAGAGTTACCCCTGTCAAAACTGATGGCTCTGTACGAATTTGTGGGGACTATAAGGGGACATTGAACCATGCACTGCAACAGAGTGCATATCCGGTTCCAGTTGTACATCATTTGTTACACTCCCTAGGTGGGGGTACTGTTTTCGCTAAATTAGACCTTGCCCAAGCATACCAGCAGTTAACAGTAGACGATACGACTGCAGAGGCACAAACGATTGTGACCCATCGGGGTGCCTTTAAATGCAAAAGGTTGCAATTTGGAGTAAGTGTGGCACCAGGCATATTTCAAAGCCTTATGGAAAGAATATTACAAGGTTTAAAAGGGGTAGTACCTTACTTTGATGATGTATTAATCTCTGCTAAAAATGACACTCAGCTACGTGAGAGACTCAGAGAAGTATTGATCAGGTTAAAAAAAGCAGGACTAAAAGTCAAAAAAGAGAAATGTACACTAAGAACCGACAGAGTAGAATTCTTAGGTTACATGATTGACAGACACGGTATTCACCCCACAGAAACAAAAATTCAGGCAATCAAGGAAGCCCCCAGACCTAAATGCAAAGCTGACCTTCAAGCATTTCTGGGACTTATTAATTTCTACCATATGTTTTTGCCGCAGAAAGAAACAACTGCGGAACCCCTACATAGACTGCTTGATAAAAAAGCTACATGGGTCTGGGGCAAAAGAGAAGAAGCAGCTTTTAACAGTATTAAGCACCAAATCACGTCTGATTGTGTATTAATACAGTTTAGTGAAAACCTGCCCGTGGTATTAACTTGTGATGCTTCCCCTTTTGGAGTGGGGGGAGTATTGAGCCACCAGCTACCGAGTGGAAGAGAAGCTCCCATTGCGTTCTATTCAAGAACATTGACAAAGGCAGAGAGAAACTATAGTCAGCTTGACAAGGAAGCGCTGGCAATAGTAGCAGTTGTCAAGAAATTCCACGAATAAGTTTATGGAAGAAAATTCACCATTGTCACCAATCATAAGCCTCTCCTCGGAATAGTGGCCGACGATAAACCAACTCCGATCATCCTTTCACCCCGAATGATGCGGTGGACCGAATTCCTCACTGCATACTCGTACAGACTCGTTCACCGTCCGGGAAAGGAAATAGGGCACGCAGACGCATTGAGCCACTGCCCATTACCTATGAACACTGAAGATCCAGCACCTGAGACTTACACCTTTTTCTTAGAAACAGTTTCTCAACTACCTGTGGATGCTGCTGAAATTGCAAGAGAAACCACTAAAGACAGTTTATTGGCACCTGTTGTCGATTGGATAAAGAAGGGTTGGCCACAGCAAGGACTAATGGACATCTGCAAACCATTTAAGTCCAGACAAACTGAACTATCTGTGTTAAAGGGGTGTATTCTATGGGGAAATCGAGTGGTTATTCCTGAAAAGTTACAGAAGAAAGTATTGACTATGTTGCATGAGGGGCACCTGGGGATTGTCAGAATGAAGGGGTTAGCTAGGAGCTATGTATGGTGGCCGGGGATTGACAAAATGGTTGAAAACTGGGTTGCTGGCTGTAGGAATTGTCAGGAACTGAGGCCCACACCACCTATCACCCCTAAACAGGAATGGGAATGTCCTAGGGGGCCATGGTCCAGAATTCATATTGATTTTGCTGGGCCAACTAAAGGGCATACCTTTCTGATTGTGGTAGATGCATATTCCAGATGGCTTGAGGTTATTCCCATGTCATCCACCACTGCAGAAGCTGTTATCAAACAGCTAAGGAAACTTTTTGTAACTCACGGGTTGCCCGATGTGGTTGTTTCCGACAATGGTCCCCAATTTACTGCCACCCTTTTTGAATCATACTTAGCACAGCAGGGCATAAGGCACGCCCTTACGGCCCCTGGGCACCCCTCCACTAATGGGCGGGCTGAACATATGGTTCAGTTTACTAAAGAGAAACTTCAACAGTTGGGTCCAGGGGATATTACTGAGAAAGTAGACAAACTGCTCAGTATCCAACACATTACCCCCAACCCCTCCACTAATTTAAGCCCTGCAGAGCTCTTAATGGGCAGGAAACTCAGGTCAACCCTCAACCGCCTTCACCCCACTTACGCACCCGAGAAACCTGTAGATTCTAGTAGCAAAACTCGCATTTTTCAAATAGGGGATTAAGTTTATGCTAAGAACCTTGTGGGTGAGCCTTTATGGATTCCTGCGGAAATTACCCATGTAATAGGACCCAGGTCTTACAGGGTACAAACGGAGGACGGAAAAGACATATAGACATATAGACATATAGACTTGGAAAAGACATATAGACCAATTAAGGTCCAGAAAGTCCCTAGAAACTTACCCTGGCACGTTTCAGGACTCATTACGCACAACCCAAGCCGTGGGGGAAGGGGGAGATCTTTGAATAATGAACAAGTAATAGTCAACCCCCTCTTAAACGGAATAACACGACAAGAGCCATCCCAAGCCCTAACACAATCACAACAAATGCTAACTCCAGTAGAGGATAGCACAACTTCGCCTATTCAAGGGGATACCAATGGGCTGGGAGTGGACTGGGAGGAGAGACCAGGTTGGAGTAACAGAGCCAGATCACCTAGCCAAAAGATTCCAAATGAGGGGATTCCAACAACTAACATTCCTTCAAAACAAATAGAAGTTCCTAGAACACCTGAACCACGCAGGTCCAAACGTAACCGTAAAAGCCCCACCTATTTACAAGAGTACATTAGATAGATGGGGTTTGAGTATGGGCTGGACCAGGTGGGGAGGGGTGTAATGTATGCAGAGTTAATCTGATTGGTTGTTGAAAATATGCAGAGTTCAATCTGATTGGTTGTTAAAACAGCGGGAATTCCGAATACCGCCATTGGCTACAAGCCGCGGCAGCTGGCTATATAAGCTGCCGAGACCAAGCCATGCTGGCGTAGTTCTGAGCTGTAGTCACATTATTAAAATGAGCTGAAGCACTTCGCGTCCTGTCTTCTTCCGAACTTAACAGATCCCAGTTGAGATCCTTCAAAAGGACTTACCTGGTGGCGATGAGATCAGCGAAGTCTTCTTACTTCTCTGCTTTCATTGCATCCTCAGAGAATCACCCAGCTGCCCTGTTCAGGGTCACTCGCTCCCTCCTGAATCGGGGGGCTTTGCAGGGACAGGCCAAGGAATTTAGTCACCATCTGCAGGACAAGATCGCTCAGATCCGGGCCGGCTTGGACTCTGACTGGCTAGAGTCTGATGAGGGAGTAGCGTCGAGTCTTGTTGTTATGACCTGGGATGAGTTTGACCCTGTGACTCCAGATGAAGTGGACAGGGCCATGCGGAGGCTAAGTTCCACCATGTGTTTATTGGACTCATGTCCCTTCTGGCTGGTTTATGCCACCCATGAGGTTACACAAGGCTGGCTCCAGGCAGTTGTCAATGCTTCATTGGGGACGGGGTCCTTCCCAGCCACCTTGAAGGAGGCGGTGGTGAGGCCCCTCCTCAAGAAGCCTGCCTTGGACCCAGCCATTTTGAATGACTTTCGTCCAGTCTCCAACCTTCGCTTTGTGGCGAAGGTTGTGGAGAGCATGGTGGCATGTCAGCTTCCAAAGTTCCTGGAGGAAGCTGCCTACCTAGATCCATACTAATCGGGTTTCAGGCCAGGATACAGCATGGAGACGGTATTGGTCGCGCTGATGGATGATCTCTGGAGGGCTTGGGACAGGGGATATTCCTCTGTCCTAGTCCTATTAGACCTCTCAGCAGCTTTTGATACCATCAACCATGGTATCCTGTTGCGATGCCTCGGGGAGTTGGGGGGGAGGCACCGTTCTTTGGTGGTTCTCCTCCTACTTCTCGGGGCGTTCGCAATTGGTGTTGGCAGGGGGGCAGAGGTTGGCTCCGCAGCCCCTCGCTTGCAGGGTGCTCCAGGGGTCGGTCTTCTCTCCCCTCCTCTTCAACATCTACATGAAGCCACTGGGCGAGATCATTCATGGTTTTGGGGTGAGGTGTCATCAGTATGCTGATGATACCCAGCTTTTCATCTCTACCCCAAACCAACTCAGTGATGCCCTCACTGTGATGTCTCGTTGCCTGGAAGCGGTGCGGATCTGGATGGGGAGGAACAGGCTCCAGCTCAACCCAGCCAAGACCAAGTGGCTATGCGTACCAGCATCTCAGACGATCCAGGATGTTCCACCTCTAGGCATGGGGGGAGAGGGGTTGCCCCCCGTGGAAAGGGTCCACAACTTGGGTGTCCTCCTGGATACACGGCTCAGTTTGGAGGAGCAGGTGGGAGCCATGACCAGGGGGGCATTCAACCAGGGTCTTAGTTTTAAACATCATGTGATGGGGTTTTAAATACTTTATTTGGTCAAATCAGGTTTAATAATCTTTTAATTCCTTTTAACTTTTGTATTGTGTGTTTTTTATGTGAGCCGCCCTGAGTCCCTAGGGAGATAGGGCGGCATATAAGACCAAATAAATAAATAAATAAATAAATAAATAAATAAATAAATAAACAAATAAATACAGCAAGGGAAGAAACAAGGTGGCCCAAAATGGTTAGTTTGGGAATGATCGAAAAAAGAGGAAAGGAAACCTTCACATCCAAGAGTCAGTGTAGGATTTTGAAACTGGCACATCATCTGAACTGAACATTTATTTCCACTGAGTTCTGTAGGAAAGTGATCATGGCAAGATGACAAACCTATGTATGATGAGAAGTCCATTTGAGTTCCATATGCTTTCCTTCAAGAAAATGTATATACAAGATTATAGCCCAAGGCTGTAGCAGTCAGCATGTGTTCTTGATAGCATATCCCACTGACCTTAGCGATACTTCCTTCAGATATATAATTTTAGCATACGCTATTAAGTTTGAGAGGGGGGAAATAGAAGCAATTATTAGATTCACAGGAATCCAATCAGCTCTGATATTAAGGCTGTTTAAAAATATAAATAGATCAGCAGTATCTACATAATGTCCACTTGCTAAATCTTACCTGCTTCAGTGATTAGCCAGACAATATTTATTTCCTAAATAAATATTGCAGTACTATAGCTGAATTTGATGACTCCCATATTTGTAAACACATTCATGTGCATTTTCCATATATACATTTGAGATATCTACATTTTGTCCAAAATAATTGAGATGGTTAAAGGATTTCGAATCCAAAATTACATTCATAATATCCCAGGAGAGGATATTTGTACTTGGTGCCTTTAAAAGAAAGTAATGAGACTATACAACTGTGAATTTCAACTTGCCTTGGAATTATGACCAAGCTCCCTCCATGTGCCAGCAGCACATCATCTGGAACAACTAGGTCAGGTGTCTGTTGACCATTTTTAATGCTCTCGGCTGCTACAAAGGAGGCTGGGAGACTATAATTTCCATTTTCATTTCCTGTGATTTTTAATTATTTCCCCCCACCCACCCAGCCAGCATGAAATTTTGTTCCTGTTTCTTAGAAGTTACCAGTTATCACCAGGCAAGGAGCAGAAAAGTCCTTGTCTTGATTCTAATGACGATTTCAATCTCTGTTCCTCCGGGTGTTAGGGAGAATTACTTCATTTATAAATATGCAAACACCCTAGCAGTTTAAGTGTGCCATAGGATTAGTGCAATGGCAAAAGTGATTGATTCTCCCTTGTAATGAAAATATGCACAGAATATTAAATTATAATTCTCAAATATTGAATAATGCAGCAATGCTTTATTAGAATATGGAGGTAGGCAACAATTGCTCCTTTAAATGCTTAGACATCTAAGTTACTGGATCATTCATATATAATAACACTCAAATCAGGAGTAAAAATGTTAAAATAAGAATCATTTAGTATAAACAAGTATCCTTCAGCTGGTCATAATAATCCTGGTTGCTAACTTTTGCTTCTTGGGTAAAATAATCAAGAAGCCTGTTTTTTTTTCAAAATTCCTTTTCTGAGAGCACTCCAGTTTCAGAGGGGAAATCCAATTTCAGAAAATTTCTCCAGCTGCTTCCTAGAAATTTCTGAGTAGTACTTTCCAGCATTGGAATTCTGACAAAGAGAGAACAAAACTCAAGACACAGGCATTGTTGTTTTCAGTACTAAGTTTGGTGTAAATAGTTTATCTCACCTGATGAGGAAGTAGAGATGGGACATTCTCTTCTATGCTGTTCAGCTCAAATTAACAAAGCATTAGATTCATCAGAGGCTCTGATACTAAAGTAATAATATACTTTTAGAGAAGTATTCATAGATCAAAAAAAATCTATGGACTAGACACTTGGTAAATTCTCATCTGCTTCTGTGAACAACCACAAATATGCCTTTATAAAAATAATAAAGCCAGACTTGAATATGATGGCTTTAAAAAAAACCCTTACATTTCTGGGATAACCACATTCATAGGAGAATGGAAGACAGAGAGATAAAATGCATAAAGAAGCATATCAACAATTCAGTTAAAGAACTCTGTCATGCTCCCCAAACACAATGAGTGTGTTTTGGTTAAGAATGAGCTGATTTTGGTACATGGGCACTGAAAGTAATATTGTTAGTTACCTGAAGGCCTTGTGCTACCTCGGTGTCTTTTTTGAGGAACCCATATTTTTGTAGAACTTGCTTTACCAAAAGGAAGAGCAATCAATACAGCGGGCTTGGAAATTTTTGGATAATGTATTATATTGTCAAACTCAAAAGAAATCAGAACATATGTGCTGTTAGTACAATCTTGCCAGCTTCTATCAACTTAGAGTTCACTATGAAAAGATTACAAAGAAGCAATTTCCCACAGTTAATAACTTTATTTTGGATTTGCTATTGTATTCAATGAGAAAGAAAGAAAAAGGAAAGGGAAGGAAGGAAAGGAAGGAAGGAAGGAAGGAAGGAAGGAAGGAAGGAAGGAAGGAAGGAAGGAAGAAAGAAAAAAGAAAGAAAGAAAGAAAGGAAAGAAAGAAAGAAAGAAAGAGAGAGAGAGAGAGAGAGAAAGAAAGCAAAGACAGAGGAAGAAGAAAAAGAGAGAAAAACAGAAATGGGAGGGAGGAATAGAGAGAGGGAGAGAGAGAGACCCATTTCCAACAGAAAACACAGAAAGCCATGAAACCTGGGTAGGTGTGGTTGAGGGGGGGTCATGTGACTGGGTGGGAGTGATGTTGAGTTGACCACCCAGTCACATGACCACCTAACCACACCTACCCAGTCACATGACCACCTAACCACACCCATCCAATCACATGACCACCCAATCACATGACCATCTAACCATGCCGACCCAGCCACTCCCACCCAGCCAGTCATTAGGGCAGAGAGCCCCTTTCTAAAAAATGTGAAGCTCACCCCTGGGTATAAGCTCTTCTATCTGAAGTCTCAATGTGCTGAAACAGGCAGCCTATTTGTGCTGCAAAGCTTCCTCTCTCAATTCTTTATGCTTTAAGTGGAACCGATATATCCTGCCTTCTTTTAAAATAACCCGTAATAAAACAGCCAGTTTAATAACATCCTTCCTCAGAGAGTGCTTTCTTGGGAGTAACCAGCAGAGACAAGATGATAAACAAGGGCTGGACATTCACAGCCAAGTGGCAACCATGGAAGATGTTAGTTCTACAAACCAAAGGCTATTGTGTCAAGGTGCAACGTTGGGTAAATAACATTCCCAATTCAAATTACACCAGAAATTAGGATTAGGAGTAGAATTAGGTTTCCCTGAAGTCAAAGACAACAGCGACAGAAGAAAAGTGAAGGTGACAGCTTTTTGTTCAGACTTATTTGTGCGTGATAGTGAGAAAATCCCATTCCCAGTTAAAAATTAAACTAGAATTGGGATAAGCATGAGGGCTGGCATTAGGCTCCCTTGAAGTCAAAGCTGGAAAACAAAGTCAGGGTTACATTTTCAGAAGGTCTCCGAGGAAAGCAGAGGTCTCTGAGGATGACACCTTTCTGTTTTGGCTTATGTTTGGAGCACAGTAAAATGCATAGGAAAATGAGATTCCCGGTGATGATTAAACTAGGATGAGGGTCAGGGCTAGGTTAGACTTCGTACGAGTCAGGGCTGAAAATCAACATTAGGGTTGGATTTGCAGAGACTCTGCAAGAAAAATTGAAGCTGAAAGCTATCTGTTTGGGCCTATTTCTGTACAGGAGCAAAATACGTAAGAAAAGCATACACTCAATGAAAATTAAATTAGAGTTAAATTAAAGTTAGGATTAGGGTTTACCTTCCTTGATGTCAAAAACCAGAAACTGACATAAAGGATACATTATGCTAGGGATAGATTCTTACAGGTTTTCTAAGGAAAGTGACAGTGACACCTTTTCATTCTGACTTTTTTTGTTCCACAGTAAAAAAAAAAACATGGAAAAGTCCCATTGCCGTTGAAAATGAAACTCGGGTTAGGTTTCTGGTTAGGGTTAGCGTTTGGGTTAGGTCTCCTTAGAATCAAGGCTAAAAATTGATGTTAGAGATAGATTCTTAGAGATTCTGTAGATAAACAGACATTGATAGTCTTTTGTTTCCATTTCTTTTTGCTCCATGGAAAACTCCCATAGGTATTATTATTATTATTATTATTATTATTTTTATTTGACTTGTATGCCGCCCTACTCCCTAAGGACTCAGGGCATTGAAAGAGAAAATAGGGTTAGGGTTGTGGTTGTGGTTAGCTCTACCTAGACTCATGGCTGAAAACTACAGAGGGAGATTCTAAAGAAAATGACCGTGATAGATTTTCATTCTGTGTTGTTTGTGCTTCATAGTAAAATACATGGGAAAATCCCACTGCTGTGGGAAATGGAACTAGGGTTACAGTTAGTTTTTGGGTTAGGGTTAGAGTGAAGGTAGGATTATAGTTAGAGTTAAGGTTAGAGTTAGTTCTCTTAGTCGTCAGCGCCAAATACAGATATCAGTGATAAATTCCAATAGATTCTCTAAGTAAAGTTACGGTTACAGCTTTACGTTCTGATTTGTTTTTGGTTCATGGGAAAACTACATTGCCATTGAAAATGAAACTTCAGTTATGGTGAGGGTAAGGTTTCCTATTAAGGTTAGGTGGGATTCAAACATTTTTACTACCGGTTCTGTGGGTGTGGCTTGGTGGGTGTGGTGTGGCTTGGTGGGCATGGCAGGGAAAGGATACTGTAAAATCTCCATTCCCACCCCACTCCAGGGGAAGGTTACTGCATAATCCCATTCCCTCCCCACCCCACTAACCTGCTTTCCAGCTCCCTTCTCCTGTGCAGGGCAACAAAAGGAGACTCAGCTGATCAGCTGCGACTCGGGAATAAGGGAATAGATGGGGCGGAGCCAGTTGGAGGTGGTATTTGCTGGTTCTCTGAACTACTCAAAATTTCCACTACCGGTTCTCCAGGACTGGTCAGAACCTGCTGAATACCCACCTCTGGTAGGGTTAGATCTCCTTGGAGTCAAGGCTGAATACAGAAATCAGGGATAGATTCTAAGGGATTTTTCTAACTAAAGTGATGATTACAACATTTACAATTTAGAACACACTATTTATATAAGCAGCTGAAAATCAAGCCAGGCAATAAAACTAACTAGAAATGGTAAAACTAACTAGAAATGGACTATTGTAGAATGACTAAGATTGGAGTTGTGCAGAGATCTGGGTTCAGAATGAGAAAGGAGATTTGCTTGCACTTTCTCTTGACTAACCTCATGGCACAAAAAATATATACATGTTTAATTAAAGGAAGTGTTGCAAGTCACAGCTCATGTAGCCATGAATGTTTGAACACACTTTTACCCTTTGAAGCCCAGCTTTTGCACAGACCTAATAAAGAATGGAGTTTGTTAATGAGGTTGTTTATAAAAGCTCGTGGAGAATTCAAAGAATATTTATTTATTTAAATTTATTTATTTATTTATTTATTTATTTATTTATTTATTTGGTCTTATATGCTGCCCTATCTCCCTAGGGACTCAGGGCGGCTCACATCATAAAAACATACAATAACAAATTTTAAAAGTTAAAAAAATTATTAAACCAATACGACCAAACAAATTATCTAAAACCAGAACAAACATTTAAAACTAATCCAACTAATTAGGCCGCAGCGGAAGGAATAGAGGTCAGGGGCCAAACGGAGCTCCAGTGGAAGCTGGTTCCACAAGGTGGGTGCACCCACAGAGAAGGCCCTACCCCTAGGGACCGCCAGCCGACATTGTTTGGCCAATGGCACCCCAAGGAGGCCCTGCCTTTGGGAGCGCACCGGGCGATGGAAATTCGATGCTGGCAGGAGACGCTCCCTCAAGTACCCCGGCCCGAAGCCATGTAGGGCTTTATAGGTAATAGATGGGATGAAGCAAGAGTCCCATACATTAGGGCTACCAAACCAAGATTGCAACAATGCAGTTAGCCAAGAAAATAACAGCAACTCTTTTCTGCCATTCTTATTGATATTCTGATTTTTGCAATCCAGTTCTGGTAACCTTGTGTAAATGGGAATCTGATCCTCTTGAGTCTTGGGAAGCTCCAGCCTTTCAAATCACAGAAGGGGAGTTTGCCATTAGAGCTGTGCTGCTGCCAACACTAAAACAATGTTGGTTATGTTGTTTGAAGGAAGATGATATTGTGGAGAACAATATCAATGCCAGATCAATATAAATGTGACATATGGGAGAGGGGGGGAAATCTACTGCTTTACCTCTAATATCCATATAGCTCTGCTTAGGTCATGTTTGGGCTGGGAGGAAATGAGACCTTACTTTTGCATCTTTAAATATACTATGCTTATACAGCAATTGCATATTGAATCTGTTAATCATTGGCAATCACTGATATTTCCAGGGGTCACAACTGTTGCACTTTCTTTGGCTCTCCTGAACACAAAAACAGCTGCAGCAGTCATCTGAGAAATAATCACTCCCCTTTTTGCACCAACATTTCTCCCCAAAGCCACAAGACCCCTGCATTATGATTCAGAGGTTTAGCAAGCACCATAAAAGGAAGCAAAAAGCTTGTATAATATTGTGGAGAAAATTTTAATAACCTTTCCCATTAATGTCAATATAGATTTCCAGCCCCAGTTCTTACAGAAGCCTCTGATCATACGCTAGCATGTGTGCATGCTTTTTCTTAGCAATATCTGCATGCTAATGCCAACTGCTGCATCTTACCCAATGAACTAGTGTAAGCTGAGTAGTACATGTCACAGGTTGCAGGGATGGAGGAGTGGCCTAACCCTCTTCTGAAAAAGCACTAAAGAACATGTTCCAAAATGGCCCAGGTGACATGCCACAAGCATGGAAGATGTATGTAGCTGAAGCCGATGTATGAAGCTGAAGGAACTAGGATTCATGATCTTCATTCTGATCTTCAGGGGTGTGTGTGTCCCTGGGGCAGATTTCCAAGGCATCCAATTTTGACTTTGTGAGTAGCAACACTTTATGCTGCCAAAGTCAAAATGGAATAGAGAGTCACTATGGCATTCCACCAAAGAATTAAAGCAGTAAAATGTTTAGCCATACAAAACCAATTATTGGCAGAACCTGTAATGCATCCAAAGATGAAAGAAATAATAGTATACCACTGGTGGAATCTAATTCTCATTCCCAGTTTAAATTGCCCTTCTGAGCAGCATGGGATTGGCACTAGTCCAGTTTTTTCAATACTTTTTCAAAAGAGCACTACAATTGTATTTATAACGATCCCACATAAGACTGACAAACACTTTGGGCTCTCGGTTTCTGGGGCAGATGCTTCTGCAGGGATCAGATGCCTGGTCTCTCCTACACCCCTTGCCAAAGTGGCCATGGAGGACAAATTGCTGTGAAGGTATCTCTGCCTAAAGTGATTAATAAGAGTTTGGCAATCCCAGCCCTGAACATGTTAGCAGCTGCAGCACTGCACTCAATTCTCATGAGATGGATAGCCATATAAATGTGATAGATAGCCAGATAGCCATATGATAGATGATAGATAGATAGATAATAGATAAATAGATATTAGATTAATAGATAATAGATAGATAAATAGATGATAGATAGATCAATAGATAGATCAATAGACCAATAGACCAATGATAGATAGGACAGACAGACAGACAGACAGATGTTATCCAGAGCATTTCCATGCTTTGGGTGGAGTTAATTCTGAGTTTTTGCTGTCCAACCCTTAAGCCACTCTGTGATTAATCCTATAATCCTACCAACTTGGAATAAGATCACTGAACTCAATAGAACACAGTTCTATTCTAAGCTACCCAGAGTTATGTTGAGATAAGATAAGTGGCCTGTAAATTTTATAAATACATAATTTATAAATTTATTTTATTACTATTTATAAATAAGTAACCCTAAAGAGATGTGTAGAGAAGTAATTATTTATTTGCTACTTCTCTGATAATTTCAGTGTTGATGATAATGATTGTTTTTATTTACAAAGTTAAAGTAGTGCCTAGCTAAATGTCCCTCTTTTCCCTTCTCCTGCCTTTACCCAGCAGAACTTGACCTGAATGATCCTCAAGGGTCAGAGGTTATCTAGCGGGAAGCTCTGGTGGGTTTTTTTCCAGTTTGCTTGATGGTTGGACAAGAGCTTTGGTTTGTCATTTGTGCTTGTGGCATCACACATTTATGCATTTTAGCTGCTATTGCTTCAATTGGCCATGAGCAGAGAAGAGTTTGCTGATGAGAAAATTTTGCAAATTGAAATAACCCATTGAAGTCCCAGGGTCAGAATGCTTCCATGCCAGGTCTCCTTTTCTGGCCATGCAGGAATTGAAAACCTGAAAGCAATGTGGCCCAGTGCAAAATACAGGCAGAACTAAAGGTCAGAGATTAAGCTTAAGGATTCTGTTTCAGCAGCATCACTGCTTTTGACTCAGCATCAATTCACACCAAAGTCTGCTCCTTATTTTTCCTTATTTCACCAGTTTATTTTAAGTGGGAAAATTAATCAGATGCCTTTCTCATTGTATTGCAGATTACCCAGAATTGTTTCAATAGAGACGGCCTGTTAGAATACATGCACATGTATCTAATTCATCATATAAGTTAAATAATTCTTAATTCTAGTTAGCCACATGACTGCTTCTACTTCAAGCATGGTGTATATATAGAAAGACAAACAAGATGCTTTGTTGTCAGGCGTGATATGGCTCCATTTCTGCCGAAAGAAGGAGCATAATCACAAACCAGGTTTACTGTATGTTCCTCTGCTGGATAAGGAGACTTCATGGCTGTGACTAATAGAACAAATGTGATATTACATCTATATGCAAGACTGTATTTCATTGACCTAAATGTAATTCCCTAGGAAAATAGGAGACAGAAAAAGAAACATGTTCTGTATGCAGGTTTGAATGTCATTGGTTAAGTTTGAACTGTTCTTGTAAAATGTCAGAAATGATTGGTTTAAAAAGTGCGGGAAAACCCTGCACTCTGATTGGCTGGCAACTGCGGCTGCTGGCTATAAGTAGCAGCCACAGACCAGCCAAATCGGATCTGTTATGAGCTGTAGTCACTAATAAACTCTTCACTGAAGCACTCCGCGTCTGACTCTTCATGCAAATCTAACAAAACAGATGCTTCCAAGCTTCAGCAAAATGTTGATAATGCTATTTGAACACCTCCCTGCTGCTAGCAGTACAAAATCCAGGATGGGGGGAGGAGAGGAAGTGTCATGGGTAGCACAAGACAAATGAAATCATTTCAAATTCTTTCCCAAACCAGGTGACTATCAAGGCAAATCTTGGAAACAGTCATTGAAATATTTGGTATTTTCACAAAAGTTTTAATATTTGATCAGCATCTGTATTGTTCTAGTAATCTGCAACCTAAAGTATGTACTGACTGAAATTTCTATTGGCTATAAATATGGCTCTCTTACACCATTTAATCAACATTAACAACATTCCTATAATCAATATACAGAAGGCACAACTATTATCTGAATCTGTCTGCAAAAGTCTCAGTTACAACCCTAGCTTTCGGCAAGATATGCATTTTTTTTAAAAAAAATTTAAATTCATATTTATATGCCGCCCTTCTCCGGAGACTCAGGGCGGCTTACCGTGTTTGGAGCGCAACCCAATGCGCTCAGCAATGGCCTTCATTCCATTGTGTATGCCTGCTTATTACTAAGCGGCATTTTTACAAAGTCAGCTTATTGCCCCCAACAATCTTGGGTCCTCACTTTACCTACCCCGAGAGGATGGAAGGCTGAGTCAACCTTGAGCCTGGTGGGATTTGAGCCTGCACTAATAGCAGGCAGCTGGAACTAAGTGCTAGGCATTTAACAGCCTGCACCACCAAGGCTCTTTTAAGACATCAAGACATATTCATCAAAAGTAAGCAGGATATGGTTGGCATGGCTGGCGGTAGAAGGAAACTAGCCCCCCCCCAAAAAAACCACATAGTGGCTAAACAACATCAAAGCCAACAACAGTCAGGACATAAAACAACTGAAATAAGCTGGAAAATATGGGGATAGCTGATTCCTAGAATCACCAAGAATCAGACATGATTGAATGGATATCATCATCATCATCACTGAGGGATAACTGCAGCCCCACCCCCCTATTTATTATGCATGGGCAATGGGAATCTTTCAGTTCTGGTAATATGCTTTCATTTTTCCTTTATTTCTCTACCTCCTTCCGCTCCTTTGCTTGTTCATTTTTCTATTCCCTTCCACTCTCTGCTGCCTTCTTCTACCTTCTTGCCTGCATGACACTGAATATTTTTATGATTTTAATTCTGGGCACTATCCCCTTTCCATGTAAAATTAATCATGTGCTTGGAAAGTTCTACGTCCAAATACAGCAAATAGTTCAAACTGCAAGCACAAGTCACTGTGAATAATCCAATATCTAAGTCTCCCTCCTTTTCTTATGAATCCTAATCTTTATCTTATGTGAATCTAAAATTGGAAACGGCTGACAGTTTTTCTTTTGCCATATCACTTAGGACAGTTGATTGTTCGGAGCACCCTGGCCTGCAGTCAATAAAACTAAATATTGCAAGAGAGCACACTGAAGATGACTGTCAATGCTCTATCGTCTGCATGCAGAGTATAGGACTCCAGTATGAACACAGAATAAGCACTCTTCTTCCTCTTCTTCTACCTCTTCCTCTTCCTCCTTGCTGGCCTTTCTCTTCCTCTTGGAGACTTAATTGTTGAAGGTAACTGCACTTTCCATCTCAACATCACGGTTGAAATCTGAATGTCTCCATAACCACTACATTGCCATTGTAGTAATTCATGCTTGAAGAACACTTAACCAGAACGGGCCACACTGAAGAAACCTGTTTTCTGCAGATGTTAATACGTCTTGCTATCAAATGTATTGCAATTTGCAAATTCTGTGATATAGTCCTATGAAATTCTTCAGGGAAGATGGTTTATAAAGGCTTCTTCCTTGATGAAGTAGTAGGGGGCGGGGAGGTCAAAGGGCAGCCTTGTAAAAGTCATAGGTTTCTTCAGTGTGGTCTATTCTGGTTAAGTGCAACAGATTGGCAAGCCGACGGAATGCTCTGAAGGAGTGAAATCATGCTGCCTCAAAGCATCCCATCGGCTTGCAAACATTTTGCATGGAGACTGGAAGCTTCTGGGTGCCGTGATCTTGTGGAACTTCAGGCACCCATCTGCTTTTGCAGAGAACAGCAGTTTGAAGTCACGTGAACATTTCACTCTCAGGGTGTGCGAAAAACATTTGCAAGCTAATCGGATGCTGGAACTGAAACCATTCCACTCTTGAAGAAACCATGGCAGAGAGAAGACAGATCTTGACAAGGTAAGTGAGTGCAGGGGGGAGCAATTATGAGGACCGGTGGCGGGGTGGGGGGGAAATAGGCAGGGTTTAGTTTAGTTTAGTTTATTTGGACTTATAAGCCGCCCTCTCTCCCGAAGGACTCAGGGTGGCGTACATAAAAAACAGGCAATACAAAAATTAAAACAAATTAAAAAGATATTAAATTATGGCCAAATAAACATTTCAAATTAAAACCCCGATCCCCTGTCAGTCCAGGCCGGATTGTAAGAATAACCATGTTTTAAGGTCACGGCGGAAGGAGCGGAGATCAGGGGCCAGGTGCAAATCCAGGGGTAACTGATTCCAGAGGGTTGGTGCTCCCACAGAGAAGGCCCTCCCCCTAGGGGTCGCCAGTCAACAGTGTTTAGCTGATGGTACCCCCAGGAGGCCCCGTCTGTGGGAGTGCACTGGGCGATTGGCATTCATCGACGGCAGGCATGTACCCCGGACCCAAGCCATATAGGGCCTTGTAAGTTGTAAGGGTGAATGTTGTAGTTTCTCTGTGATCATTCATAAGAGTGAATGACTGCCTTGGTGCTGCAACATTCGTAATTTTGGGATTGTGTCATAAATACTTGGGAGGGTTATCACATAACTTTGAACAGTCACTAAGTAAACTATCATATCTCAAGGATTACCTGTAATTCTTTTTCCTGTGCAATATGCATTGTTATCTTTGCACATGTACCCAGTTTATAGTGCACCCCCTCCTCTTAACACTGGACTATTCTGTGTCTTTGGTCAGAAATTTATCATGAAACCATGCTATACATGGAGCCAATGTTATCAACAAATACTATGAGGGGATCATCTCAGATTGCAGGGACTGGGAGGTTAAAGCAACCTCCTCAGTAAACCTCTTAAACATGTTGGCTCTTTCCTTCTGGGCCCTTCCCTGCTTGCCCCCAGGTCTTTTGGACAAGCCTAAAGAACAGGTGCATGCATTGCCAAATCATCTCCCTTTTCTACACTATGACATTAATGGAGAGATTGAAACTATTTTAAGCTCTTTACTTATGATCCAGAATTGGGGAAAGCTGGCTTGTGGAAGACCACTTACGAGAGAGGTCAAAGCAGGGGGACGTGAAGTAGAAGAAAAAGTAGAACATAAAAGGGCAAAGAAATCAAATGTGAAATTTCTAAACTTGGAATGGAGCAACGTGACATAAAAATCCATGGGTCAACTGGCAGGGACCCTGTGTGATCCCTCTGGGATGAGGGCAAAGAGATTGTGTAGAATATTTGGGAAACTTTAGCTAGACAACTAGAGAAAATTGTGGAAGTACTTTTTTTTACTGCTGAATGTTACAATGCCATCACGTAATAGCTCTGAACAATGACACTCTGTACCAGTGTTTCTCAATCCTAGCTATTTTAAAATATGGGGATTTCAACTCCCAGAATTTCCCCACACATCTGAAAATGGCTGAGGCTGAGAAACACCATTCTTTATATTACTATTTACATTAAGCCTTCTTGTTCATCATGGCCCATGAAATACGATGCCAGTTATTAATCCATACTCAGATTTTTTTAGTTGCTGATGTTCTGTTCTCCCTGCTGCTGCTTCATTGTCACTTGATTTGTAAGACACTATTTTCAATTGTCATACAGTTCTTCAATCAGTCACCTTGAGCAAATACTAAGTATGGTTTCTACATTAATGCCTCTTTTCAGAACCAGTGTAGCCAAAGCAAAGGAATAATACCACACAGATTCAGTATTTTAAAATAAAGGCGATGTTTTTGCACTGAATCTATAGGGAGTCTATAGGATAATGCCATAGGGGATAGTCTTTTGGGAGAAAAAGAGAGAGAACCCGTGGCTTGCTTTACTCATCCATTTTATAAATACTCCTATCTATTAAAATTGCCAAAAACAAAAAACAGCAACAACTGCTATTGACGCAGTTGCTTGAAGCATTATTGCAGCCATAACTTTTCCTTGAGCTACTCAAAATGAAAACACCAATTATTTTTTCTTTGAGAATAAGAACAGATCACGAACCTGGCATAGAAAAAGCTAGCCTGTTAACTTTTATGATTTTGCAAAAAGGCCAGAAACTGCTGGGGATGGGGAGATAGAAGTCCCAAAGCACCACAAGGTCTGGGTTCAGTGGTGATGTTATGTATGCAGGTTTGAATGTCATTGGTTTAGTTTGAACTGTTCTTGTAAAATGTCAGAAATGATTGGTTTAAAAAGTGCGGGAAAATCCTGCACTCTGATTGGATGGCAACTGCGGCTGCTGGCTATAAGTAGCAGCCGCAGCCCAGCCAAATCGGGTCTGTTATGAGCTGTAGTCACTAATAAACTCTTCACTGAAGCACTCCGCGTCTGACTCTTCATGCAAACTTAACACTGGCGATGAAGGTGGGATCCTTCCTGAAGAGAAGACGATGCAGAAAACAAGCTGAGAGAGATGGCTGCGCTGAACACCCCCCAGCCCCATTCGATCCGACGGCAGAAGACTGGGACTCGATGCAGATCGCTTCCAAATGTATTTGGAGGGAAACGATCTCGCCGACATTTCCGAGAAGCGGAAGAGGGCGGTCTTTCTCACGCACTGCAGTCCGGCAGTTTTCAAGATGGCGAAGGCATTGGGGAGCTGCAGACGGAAGGTAATGGAATGGCCTGATTTAGAAAAGCTTTTAAGAGCCCATTACGCCCACAAGTATTGTGCCTCATTAAGAGACACGAGTTTTACCGTCGGGATCAAGGGGAAAGCGAAAACGTTAACGACTTCGTGGCAAGTTTAAGAGACATTGGGGTGCATGTGAGTTTAACAACTTGGAAGAGGCCATGCACGATCGATTTGTTCTAGGCCTCAAAGACAAGGTGCTTCAGAGCAAATTATTATTAAAACCTAAGATCACGTTGAAGGAAGCCATAGAAGAGGCCTCCTCAGCAGAAGCCACCAAGTCCTCAGCAGCAGCCATGAAGAAAATTAACAAGGCCTCAAGCCATCCTGATGTGGAAAAGTCCACAACAACTCATTGCGAGCAAATAGATTCTGAGTCAGACTGTAGTGAGGTGGAGGAAGGAATTTATAGACTCAGAATGGAGAGAAAAGAAAGACCTGGGAAGAAAGAGGCAAGATTTTACTGCAGAGGTTGTGGGGAGCCACCCCCGCACTGAATGCAAGTTTTTGATACCATCTGCCTCGTGTGAAAAAAAGAGGTCACCTAGCAAGAGTCTGCAAATCATCCAGAACTCCACCCCACAGAAGAAAGTTTCCTGACAAAGAATTCAAGCCTAACAACTTCAGTGAGAAAATGCAACACAGAAGCAAATGGGAAGAATGAAACTCATCAAACAGTCACCATTGGTCATTCTTCACCCTTAAGAAGCAGAAAAGTACATGTGAAGGTACTAATTGAAGGAAGGCCTTGCCAAATGGAAGTGGACTCAGGCTCCTATTTATCTATGGTGTCATGGGACACTATTCACAGACTACTCCCAAACATTCAGAAGCATTTCCAGAAGCAAGCACTGACTCTTAAAGACTACCAAGGAACAAGATTCCAGTAGTTGGAACAAGAGAATTCAACGTGAAGTTCAAAGGCCACACCAAACGTTTGCCCTGACCATCGTGGACAAGGATCGCCCAAGCTTGCTGGGACTTGAGTGGTTCAAGCCACTAGGCATCGAGGTGACTGGCATCAATCACGTGAGCAACACTGAATGGGAGGAGGCCTTGAAGTCTGAGTTTCCATAGGTCTTCAGCGACGGATTGGGCAAGTATATGGGGACCCCTATCACTTTCAACCTAGATCCCAAGGTGCCCCATTCGCTTAAAGCCCAGAAGGGTCCCATTTGCCTTAAAGGAAAAATTGATGCACAATTAGATAAACTAATAGCTCAAGGAGTTTTAGAGCCCACTGACCACTCCAGATGGGAGACACCCATAGTCACACCAGTCAAGACTGATGGGTCAGTAAGAATCTGTGGAGACTATAAGGGACATTGAACCATGCGCTTCAACAGAGCGCATATCCAGTTCCAGTGGTGCATCATTTATTACATTCACTTGGCAGGGGTACAGTCTTTGCCAAATTGATCTGGCCCAGGCATATCAACAACTAACAGTTGATGATGCCACTGCAGAGGCCCAAACCATTGTGACTCATAGAGGTGCCTTCAAATGTAAAAGGTTACAGTTTGGAGTAAGCGTGGCACCAGGCATCTTCCAAAGCCTTATGGAAAGGATGCTCCAAGGACTGCCAGGGTAGTGCCTTACTTTGATGATGTGTTAATCTCTGCTGAAAATGACACTCAATTACAAGAGAGACTCAGAGAAGTCCTTACCAGATTCAAGAAAGCGGGTTAAAAGTCAAGGAAGAAAAATGCACTCTTAGAACTGACAAGGTTGAGTTCTTGGGCTACATGATTGACAAGCATGGCATCCACCCTACAGATGCCAAGGTTCAAGCAATCAAAGAAGCCCCTAGACCAAAATGCAAAACAGATTTGCAAGCCTTCCTTGGACTTATTAACTTTTTCACATGTTCCTACCTCAGAAGGCAACCATTGCAGAACCATTACACAGATTACTGGACAAAAAATCTGCTTGGGTCTGGGGCAGGAAGGAACAATCAGCATTTAACAATATTAAAAGACTAATCACGTCTGATGCTGTACTGATACAGTTCTCTGAGAATTTGCCTGTTGTACTGACTTGTGATGCATCCCCTTTGGAGTGGGGGTTGAGCCACAGGCTTCCCAGCGGAGGGAAGCCCCTATTGCATTTTACTCTCGCACTTTGACCAAAGCAGAGAGGAATTACAGCCAATTGGACAAGGAAGCATTGGCAATTGTTGCAGCTGTCAAGAAATTCCATGAGTATCTATATGGGAGAACATTTACCATTGTCACAGATCACAAACCTTTGTTAGGCATTGTGGCAGGAGACAAACCTACACCCACTATCCTGTCACCAAGAATGCTGAGGTGGACTGAATTTCTTGCTGCTTATTCATACAAGCTCATCCACAAGCCTGGCAAAGACATTGGCCATGCTGATGCCTTGAGTCGCTGCCCACTTCCTTTCACACTGAGGACTTTGAACCTGAGGCGCACACCTTTTTCCTAGAAACTGTTGCCAAGCTTCCAGTACACGCTGCTGAAATTGCCAGAGAGACTGCCAAAGACACTTTATTGGCTCCTGTTATAGGCTGGATTAAGAAAGGTTGGCCTTTTCAAGATCTACCTCACCTTGCCCAACCTTTTAAATCCAGGCAAACTGAATTATCTGTATTAAGAGGATGTATTTTGTGGGGTAACAGGGTGGTTATTCCTGCAAAACTGCAAAGAGAGGTTTTGGAAATGTTACATGAGGGTCATCCAGGTATTGTAAGGATGAAGGGATTGGCCAGGAGTTATGTATGGTGGCCAGGTATTGACAAAATGGTTGAAAACTGGGTTGCATCTTGTCCCAACTGTCAGGTAGTCAGGCCTGCCCCACCTCTTGCCCCCACACAGGAATGGGAATGTCCTAGGGGCCCATGGTCTAGGATTCACATTGATTTTGCTGGCCCTACCAGAGGGCACACCTTCCTTATTATAGTAGATGCATATTCCAAATGGCTAGAGGTCATCCCTATGGCATCCACCACAACTGATGCTGTCATCAAGCAGCTTAAAAAGCTTTTTGTAACCCACGGGTTACCTGATGTTCTTGTCTCTACATCCAACCTTTTTGAATCCTATCTAGCACAACAGGGTATCAGACATGCCCTGACAGCCCCTGGGCACCCTTCGGCTAATGGCCGGGCTGAACAAATGGTACGTTTTACCAAGGAAAAGCTTCAGCAATTGGGTCCTGGGGACATCACTGAGAAAGTTGAAAACTTCTTAGTGTTCAGCACATCACTCCTAACCCATCAACTAACTTATCCCCAGCAGAGTTGTTGATGGGTAGGAAACTTAGGTCTTCCCTTGACCGCCTTCATCCCACTTACGCACCCAACGCACCACTAGATTCCACTAGCAAAGTTCGCATGTTCAGTGTGGGTGATTCTGTTTATGCTAAGAACCTTATGGGTGAACCTTCATGGATTCCTGCTGAAATAACTCAAATCACAGGCCCTCATTCTTACAGGGTACAAACAGAGGATGGAGTCCTCTGGAGCAGGCACATTGATCAGCTTAGATCCAGGTTACCTCAGGAACATCACAATTGTTCCTCTCTAGTTCCCATACCTAATGCCTTTTCTAGGGGAGGGGAGGAGCATGAGGATAATCAGCAAGCAAGAATCAACCCCATGTGTAACGAGCCATTATGACAGGAACCATCCCAAAACCTGTCACAATGCCAAAATCCATCCTTACAAGTGGAAGATTGCACATCACTACCTGACTTGGGTGCTGACATTGGGTTGGAGATGGGTTGGGAGGAGAGACCAGATTGTAACAATCAAACAGGGTCTTCTTTCACTGGAAGCCCGAGTAGGGAAATGTCAACAGACACGTTTCCTCTCTCACTGGGTGAGAACATTAAAACTTCTGAACCACGAAGGTCTCAACATACACGTAAGAGCCCCACCTATTTAAAAGAATACATTAGATAGGTTGGGGTTTGAGTATGGACTGAACCTAGTGGGGAGGGGTGTTATGTATGCAGGTTTGAATGTCATTGGTTTAGTTTGAACTGTTCTTGTAAAATGTCAGAAATGATTGGTTTAAAAAGTGCGGGAAAATCCTGCACTCTGATTGGCTGGCAACTGCGGCTGCTGGCTATAAGTAGCAGCCGCAGCCCAGCCAAATCGAGTCTGTTATGAGCTGTAGTCACTAATAAACTCTTCACTGAAGCACTCCGCGTCTGACTCTTCATGAAAACTTAACAGGTGATATGCTACTAGTTTGGCCCAGTTTGGCCCAACCGATAGTTTAAAAAAAAAAGCATCCAATGATCAGCTGAGGGGAGGGAAAAAAAGCCTCCTCCGACAATCAGCTGAGAGGAGAAAGAAAAGAAAAGTGCAGGATCCACTGCCCCCTGTGCTTTTCTCTATCCTCTCAGCTGATTGGTGCTGCACAGGCACGTGATCACCGAACCGGTAGTGGAACAGGTAGGATCCCACTGCTGTCTGGGTTGCTGGAGGAAAGGGGAAAATCCCAAGAGCTAGGAGACAAGATGGAATGGGAATTATTTCCAGTGGGAAACCACAAATCCTTCAGGTCTAGAGGAAGTGCTAAGAAAAAAAAAATCTTTCTCTGGGACAGAAGCAGGCCTGATGAATTACAGAATTATGATCAGTTTAGCTTTCTAAGGCTTCCATAAGCCCCACCACTACACTGTGAAAAGGTGGCATTGATCTAAACCTGGGACTTCCCTTATCCAAGGTTAAGTTTCATGCAACCTCTAGAATTTACTGCAAATCTCCAAACAAGTTTTGATTAGTGTTCTGTTAATTTTTCTTCCCATTTTAATTTGTTCCTTGTTTGTGATCTATTGTTTATTCTCAAACCAGAAAAAAGTTATGTTTTTGATATAAGAACTTTGAAGGAAACTTGGCCAGATAATGGATTTTTCTGAGTCATCTGATTGTGGCCCACACTCCCCTTGTTAATTATCACTCATTAAAAAGTTGTCAGATGCTTCCTTCCTCTTTCTAAACTGTCCTTCTCTCGCTTGCAATTATTTAACAACATGCAAAAATCCTGTTTCCCATCTGCAAAAAGCCTGTAGTTTGTGTGTGTGTGTGTGTGTGTGTGTGAGAGAGAGAGAGAGAGAGAGAGAGAGAGAGAATTTTATTATATTGTTAAATACAGTAGGACCCCCAATACATTTACCCGAAGTTTATTCACTTGGTACTTCGATAAACTTGGAGGAGCACAAGGTATTAATGAAATAACAGATTTGATCTTCCCTTTCAGAATTCTGGAAGTTGTAGCCACATATGTGGAGGGCCCCATGGAGAGGAAAGTAGATTACATTGTAGAAAGTTAGCACCCACCCGTCTCCTAGAAGAACGAAATATTCTAGGACATATTAAAAAGGTAGAATATTATACCTCCCTGGATGAGAAAAGGAGAAACAAGCTCTTGGAAAGCAGCCCCCACCTTTGTTAATAGCCCCAGAAAGACTGGGCCACTCTATCTACAAGACAAAAGGCCTTCAGCTCCAGGGTGATAGGATTAGCCCTCACTCAAGATCCAAACCAGGACAAAGCCATAATAGGAGTTGCCCAACACCCTTTCAGAACACAAGCCTCTTCATTACATCATCACCCAGCAAGATTCAACCAAGTCTGGGACACAGACAGCCTACAAGGTTAGCTGGACCCCCACATAGCCCCCTGGGAGTCTGACAACCAATAGGATACATTTCTTGCAAGGCCTAGGAGAGGGTCTCGGTCTCAGTCTCAGTCTCTCTCTCCACCCCCCTCATATGCTCAATTGCCCAGGACCTCAAACCATGTGGTCCTGTCCATCATTAAACCATCTTTCCAAACAGCCTCCATGTTTCCAGTGTCTTTCTCCCCACTTGGAACTGAACCCAGATGGACATTTCTTCCAACAACATCATAGCAACTCACATGCTCCAACATGAAATGTTCTTAACTACACATCCTGCTTTATAATGCTTGTTCAGAAAACACTTAAGAATTCATTCTTAAATCTATAGGATCTCTCTCTTTTGACATTGGCATGGCATAAACCACAAACTGAGATAGTGGGATTCATGTTATGCTAATCTCCTTTGAAGTCATGTGAACTGGGGCATATAGTCACATCATTAGGAAGTAATGTAATCTAAGGTATGTGGGCACTTTTGACACAGTTCACACAAGCAAGGCATGACCAGAAATATTTTAGTGCTGAAGAGATACAACAAATTGTTTTATGCACAACTGTCCTTCCGTCTGTAGATTCCCAATTTCACACTGTACTTCAAACTGTTTTCAGGCTTTTCATAATCAGATGGTGACAGTATCCAGATAGAAAGCAATAATACTTTTATCCAAATGGAGGCCAATATTCCTAAAGAAACTGTCATGTCATAGAATATGTTCACATCATACTAATCCTGAAGAATGATATCTGCTTCATTTCCCAGTGTTTAAGGGGAAAAAAATGAGAATACGGGTAGCCACTCCACATTTTAAACAGAAGCATGAATTTGAAAAAATTGTGATTTTCTTATACTCTAATCAATGAACAACTCAAGATTTTACTGTAAATCACAGTAGGGGCCTGCTTAGTTCCCATAACAACCTTAAATCAAATAACAGTTTCTTGAGTTTGGAAGTTCTGTGGATTGATTTATTGATCTAGCTATCAGAATCTCTCAGAAACAAAACATTTGGATTGGTTCCTCTGGAGTACAGGTGAATTTAACTTTTTAAGTGAATTAAAAGTTAGGGTAACTCATAAGCCCAAAGTACACCATGACTCATTCATGTCATTCATGTACCAGCCACCTATGTTTCCAGTTGTATCTGAATTTGTAGTCTTAGATAGATTATAAAAGTGAATCTATAACATGAACATAGACTTCTGTTTTCAAGGTTGCTAAATACCCTAGGCAGTGCTTAGAAAACAAAGCTCATTGTGTTTCCTTAGAGTGAACTGAGATACTGTGACTGGAAAAACAGACTCCCTTTTCAATCTCCACCACCATTTCTGATGGGCAAAAGAAAGATGTCAAACCTAACACATGCACACACACACACACACACAAATAACTGATTGAAAACATTTTTAAAATTCAGTTTCATTTAAACTACATTTCATATCCAGTCCATGCACTCCAACAGGGTATGAAAGTGAAAAGCCCTCTTACTTTTAGTATACATATATAGTATACATACGTGTGTGTGTGTTTAAGAGACAGGAACAGCATACACTGAATGGCACAACCAAGGAGCTGGCATTATGTACAGGAACATCTATACAGAACATGAGCTAAACCTTCTAAGTCTAGATAGAAGATCCCACAGAAAGCTGTAGAAAATAAAAGCTAAGATCAGGTGAGATTTCCAGATCCAGACAGGCAGGCAGACTAGCCAATCAACCAGACACTGTGGTAGTAGACAAAGATAGTAGTGGTGATAAATGTAGTGTAACATCAGGAAGAATGTGTATGAGAAACTGGAGAAGTACCAGGGCCTGAAGGAGGAAGTGGAGAGGATGTGGAAAGTAAAGGCTAAAGCGGTCCCAGTGGTGGTAGGCACACTCAGGGCTGTGCCTCCTAAGAGGGGAGAGTGGCTCCAACAGATCCCAGAAACAACATCAGAGCTCTCTGTCTAGAAGAGTGCATGCTAGGAACAGCTAAGATCCTGCATAGAACCTTTAAACTCCCAGGTATCTGGTAGAGGATCTGAGATCAGAAGGAAGGAAGGGAGGAAGGGAGGGAGGAAGGAAGGAAGGAAGGAAGGAAGGAAGGAAGGAAGGAAGGAAGGAAGGAAGGAAGGAAGGAAGGAAGGAAGGAAACTTTGTATGCTATTTTGCACTGCACCTACTGTGTGCCAAGACTTTCCACAGATCTTGGTGGAACTTATGCATATGTATTGTTCTGGAAATAGATATGCATAACTCAGTGAACGAAACTCTGAAATAAAAGATCCCATCACAAATACAAAGATAGGAAATGCATAATTCAGCTAACACTAATTTTGACAAATGACAGTTTAACACAGTTTTGCACTTTGAAAGTTGACAACTGCACACATTCATTGAAATACGTATTTCTACTCGATGCTTGCCATTTGTATCACTGGTTATGTGTGTTAAATCTAATAAGGGACAGAAAGTGGCTCTATGGTGAGAACATGCTTGGTATATGGCAAATTTTGGGTTCAGATGCTAGCATAGGAATGGGGAAATTCTAGTTCTTTGGAGGCTAGAAAAGTACAGTGGTGCTTAAAAGTTTGTGAACTCTTTTAAAATTTTCAATATTTCTGGATAAATGTGATCAGTTCCCAGACAAGTCCTAAAGATAAACAAACAATGCAATTAAATAAATGAGTCAAACTCATTGTACTTGTTTATTTATTTATTGAGGAAAATTATCCAAAGCTACATATTTGTATTTGGCAAAAAGGATGTGAATCTTTGCTTTCAGTATTTGATGTGTTCTGTCTGAGTAGCAATAACTGCAACTAAATGTTGCCAATAACTGTTAATAAGCTCTTCTATAAGGAGGAATGGGCTAGAATTCCTCCAAGCTAATATGCAGGATTGATTAGGACTCATTCTTGTGGATTTCCTTGTGTTCATATCAAACAAAGTCCACAGTTCTAACTCCATAGCTACCATTGTTCTTTCAAGGAACAATTCAAGGAAGATGACCTTGACAGAGATTTGTTACAAAAGCAGCAAGAGAAAAACCATATCTTAAGTCCAAAACAAACAGAAAATATGCATATGTCTCTCAGCACTCTACCTAATTCACATAGGATATAAGAAGGGGAGTTGTTCAGCACAATCATGATTATAGCCAATCCCAGTAAGTCATAGCTGGGAATGGCTATAATTACTCACACTGACACCAAACAGCACCAGTTTGATTGGAGCAACACAAAAATCATCTGCCATGCTACCACCTGCCACTTTCACAAGTTCATTGAAGCCTGGCACTGCACAAGCAATTCCATTAACACACACACACACACACTGACCTACAACCAGCCAGTCCCTCAGAATCCAAATCAACCACACTGCCAACCAGAGACAGCACTGATCCTCAACCAACTCATGCAAGCCCTCCCCCCACCAGCACTTCACCTTCCAATGACCCTCACCTGATGTATCCTTCCCATCACAAGGCCAGATTCTCACTGGTGACTCACACCTGAGACCAATCACAAAACCCTGACCTGATGGGACCCTCATCTGACGTGACCTCGCCATCACAAGACCTGCTGACTACACAAAGCCTTTGCCAACAGTAGAATACTCACACTGTCATCCTCTAACTTTGCTGAAGATGTTACCTAGCCTAGTAACGAAATGTTCAGAAACCAAGCCACAAACTTGGAGAAAGAACCTTCACCCTCATCCTGCACCCGAGCTACAGATATTTGCCACTATTACAGTCACAGCTTTCTTGTGGAGTTGATTCCTACTCTGGTCTACTTAGTGAGGGCTGACAGTGTCATGGTCCCCACATTCATCTTTCAGCAGGGATAGATTTTTTTCATATGTGGTCTGTCTTTTAGTTTAATTACTAAGAGCTATTCAACTTCTTTTAAATTTTATGATGCAGATGAGACACATTTGCTTGGGAATAAGCTATAGCAGTGAACTCTCTATAACTATTTTAAGAAAATACTAAAGCCCCTCTGTAACTTTACTATGGAGTAACACTTAGGTTTCTCAATAGGTAGCATTAGCCAACACTGGGCCTCTGTGTTTGTACCGTTTTATTTATTTATTTTTATTTTATATAAGCAAACCACATGGTGATGGTGAGGAAGGAACCAAAATACGAGTCTGGCAATGTCAACTTTCCAAGTAGACCGGATAGGAAGCAATGACAAAATGACTTAATTCTACTATACTGTAGAACTATAATAATAGAATCTTAATTTTTATTTACTAAAAATACATTTAGATTTGTTTATCTATTAAATTTATATGCTGCTGTTGATATATGAATTTAATATTTATTATTTATTTAGACTTGTATGCCGCCCTTCTCCCTAAGGATTATAAATAAATAATCTTGCAAATTTGAAAATACAAATCTCCCACCATCTTGTTTTACAGCTTGATAAGATAGAACAGGTCCATTCTAATTTTTCTTTCTCTACAGATTGTTGAATTGCAGTTCACCCCCTTTTATCTGATTGTTTCCCTAGGCAGCATCTCTTCCCCTCCTTTTTCAAGTTCATTCACACAGGCCATTACAGGCAGTTTCTTTCTTTCAGCATCAGGATAGAAGATTGGCAGGTGCCCCTCAATGAAATGTAGTGGAAGAAAGTAGATATTGGCAGTTAGGCTGAAATCATGCCTATTATTCTATTAAAGGAAAGATGTGGGGCGGGGAGACAAATGTTGTACACCTCCAACCTTCTTCAAACTGTTGACTCCCCTAATGCTGGCTTTTTAACTCCCAGAATGCCAACATGAATAGCTGTGGCTGAAAATATTAAACGGGTGCCATTTGTTCAAAATGTGGTTGTGGGGATATTAATTGGGACTGAACAGTCTGAACAGGCATTACTCAGATCTTGCTAGTTCCACTGGCTCTGAGCTCAGATAAAAGTGCCAGTTTTGATCTTGAAAGCTCTTCACAGCTTAGGGGAGGACACCAGACTTCTATTCCCAATCGATCTCTTTTCCAGATGCCTGCTCATTTGCAACGAAGGTCATGGCGAACTGCAGGGAAAAGGGCCTTCCTGTAAGTGGCCCCTTTCTATCTCCCCAAAATTTCCTCTGACCTCTTGTTTTGAGATCATTTCAAACCCAGCCAGTAATCCATTTATTTTTCTCCCAGGTCTTTTATTCAATGGTATATCACTTTCATGTCGACAGATGTTCCTTCCGTCTTCTGTTCTGCTGGTAATTCTTTACCTTTTAGCCTCTGCAGTATTTTTTTTAATATATTATTCTTTTCAGGGCTTTCTGGTGTTTTCATTCACTGCCCTGCTTCCCTGTTAAGGAACAAACTATAAATCAAATAAATAGGCTATATGATGTGCTAGCACTATGACGCTACATGCCCTTAATTTAAGGAGAATATGATAGCAAAATGTGGAAAGAGGACAGGTTGAAAAGTCTGCACCTCCCTAGGATTTTCACCTGCAGTTGGCTAATTAAAGGTAATGTTCTGCTATCTGGTTGAAAGAGGTTAAGAGCTGCTGAGGAATTGTGAGATGACTGCCTGAAATGAAGGAACTATACTTTTTGGCATTTCTTTACTGACGATTGCCTAAATTATTGCTTGAATTATGACAAGGCTTTTCCTATATTGCTACTGCAACAGCATTCTTAAGCAAGAAATGGTTTTTCTGCTGTGAGCTTTCCTGCCACCTTTCTGAATTTACTTATTCTGAAGTGACTGAATTCTTCAATATCAGACTGTAGCTGCAGAATGAGAACTAAACAGATCCTAGACAGAGCTCATAGCAACTGCATTCCATGAGAATTGGAAGAATTCCAAAGATTTCTCCGTAGGCACTAGATTTCAAGGAGAAAACCTAGAAGGACTTTGACTGAATAATTAGTCTCTCTCTCTCTCTCTCGTATTTTTTTCTTCCTATAAGTTCTATTGGGAGTATTTTTCTGTGAGCCAATAGTACAGTAGTAAGCATATTTACTCTTTCCCACTTTTTAAAAGGTCTCCTACATTATGCTGCATGTCCACATATCAGAGGATTTATCAGCAGAAAGCAGGCCTGGAGAATACCTTCCATGCTTTGAGCACAACCCAGGAAATTTATAGAGAAATAAGGTTCATTATTTTTGGTTACTTTTATGCAAAAACACAATTTTATTAGTTAAGAACCCAAATGATTATACCATGTTTTGGGATAGAGGATATGGGTATCATGACTGTACAAATGTTTCTGGTTCAGTTTTTTTTAAAATCTGCTACAGATTCTCTGAGGTCCCAAATATTAAAACTCAGGTCTTTTGTAAGGTATTTATAAACTAGAATTAGTCATGAATGAATATATTGATTCAACATGATGGTGCAACTGTTTTGGTTCATGACATTTGATTATGGTGTGGTTTTATTGATTTTGGTGTTTTAAATTATGTTCACCATGGATGTTTTAGTTATTTTCTACATATTTTATAAACCACTAGGCATTGTTTTTGACAAAGGCAGGAAGCAAATACACACGTAACACTACACAACTCTTCAGAGCAGCTACATCTTTTCCCAGGATTGTGTAGCAGCTGCCCAATGCTGGGAAAAGGACAGTGGCTTTAAAAAGTTGTCAATAGGTACTACATTTATGAAAAGATGCAATGAAGCATCTTTTCTGAATTATTTCTCAAGCATTACACAGTATTATAAGGAACTATTTATCCACTTCTATGTTCCATTCTCATGATATTAATAATAGTGTGCAACAACTCTTCAGGAAAATGTAAATCTGCATACTTCTGGAATATTAGTAGGAAATGGAATCATTTGACCAAAGCTTTGCAGGTTGCCATATATAAAGCCTTCTACATGGCATAAAAATAAGAAAAGGCATAGAAGCAAAAATAAGCAGGCAAACCAAAGCCACCTGATGAACCTGTAGAGAGAGGAGAAAGAGAACATAAATCAAATCATTATCATTTCTTTGGCATGGAGTGGTGCAGTGGTTTAAGAAGTGGAGCTCTCATTTCATAATCAGGAGGCTATGAGTTCAGTTCTAGGTAGAGGCAGATATTTCTCTCTTTGGGCACATTGAGAATATATCAGGTGAACAAAACTCTGCATTGGTGATAGGAAGGGCATCTGGCCATTAAAACACTCTGGTAGCTCCATTCAGTTGCCCAGACTCCACCCCGTTAGGGATTATGGGGTCGTTAAAAGATGATGATGATTATTATTATAATTTCTTTGGCATGAAGGGAGGCTGTATATGGATAAAATAAATGTTATAGTTAGAACCTATAATTAGCATGGATTAGAATTCAGCTGGCAGAGAAGAATGTAGAGATGCTGGGATAGCCATAGCAAGGACATCTCATAGTATTATCAGATGTTATATTCAATCCATAAAAGCCACCATATGATTTACATTGCTTTCTTTATCATTCCTATGTAAACTTTCTGGGGTTATATAACCCACAGCCTTCCTTAGTAATTCTTGTGGCTAGAGAGCAGTGATCACTGCAGCTGTACATGCTAATAAAAGATAGTCTGTTATATCTATCTCCAGACGTCCTGGTTCCTTATTTAAGTGGGTATTTTTCTCACAACAAAAAGACTGCATTTTAAGGCTAAGTCTGAAAAATTCAATGAAAATTTCACATCAAAATACTTGGATAGAAAACATAGGTTTCCCTTTAAAAAGGCAAGCCCTGATAGCCTAAATTTATTTATAAGGTTCTATTTAAATGTTCTACCCTCTAATGTACAGGTAGTCCTCAACTTACAATTCATTTAGTGACCGTTCAAAGTTACAATGGCACTGAAAAAAGTGTCGTATGACCATTGTTCACACTTATGACCTTTGTAGCATCCCCATGATCCTGTGATCAAAATTCAGATGCTTGGCAACTGGTCCATAATTATGACCATTGCTGTTTCCCAAGGTCATGTGACTGCCTTTTGCAACCTTTTGACAAGCAAAATCAATGGGGAAGCCAGATTCACTTAACAATCATGTCACTAACTTACCAACTGCAGTGACTCCCTTAACAACTGTGGCAAGAAAGGTCGTAAAATGGGACAAAATCCACTGAACAAATGTCTCACTTCACAACATAAATCTTGGGCTCAACTGTGGTCATGAGTCAAGGACTACCTAAATAGAGTTCCTGTGCATGCATGGGTGGTAAAATCAGCACCATGGAAAGCTCAGAGAGTTCCAGGGGCTTCAACAAAAACTGAGAGTGAACCAAACACTTTTCTAGCTTCCAGGACCATGTCTTGAAGAATATAAGGTGCCTTAAAGATGGAGACCTCTTGCTTTGAGCTCTAATCTTCTCAATTCTGGTAAGAATAGAATGCAACTGGAATGCACTTCGGGTAACAAGCCCTCAGACAAGACAAGGGGAAAATTCTTTGCAGAGAATGAACTCTGGATGTCTCATTGAAAACTGTTAATTAGTTGGGCTGCAACTTAAGACTTGGCTATGATTCTGAAGACTACATTGTTCATGAGTGCCAGTATATTGATGAAATGGACTAGCCTTTTTAAAGTTGCAGTCAGAAGCCAGATCTCTGCTGAGGAGAAGATCCTAATATCTGCCTCCTATGAAGCTGAAGAAATGGCTTTGACTACCACTCCTTATCAATGCTGAGGCCCAGACTATCGTTTTGTGGGACAAGACTATATATCTGCTGCAGGTGGCTCTGAATCAGAAGGCTGCAATGCCTGCTTCTTTGGCATTCTGTTTGAAGAAACCCAGACTCGCATGTTGGAACTGTTGCACAAAATTCACACTGGTGTCACAAATTAATAAATGCACGGCAGTACACAATGTAATGCTTTATTTTCTTACTTATAATTGTCAGAAGAAGCAGCATAGTCAATTATATCTATCCTCTTCCGATTTTATTTTCTTGCTCACTATGCCATGTCAGTCACAGAACCAGAATTGTCTTGAGCAAGTTTTTTGGTATAATTATTCTTCAGTCTGCCCTCCCCCCCCTTTTTTTTTGGATACTACAAACTTCTCTTTGTTAAATTTGATTCTAGCCTGGCCAGTTTCTTTTGGTACCTTGTCTCTCCTGGAAGTAGGTAGTTTTCTAAAGGGGCTTTCTAATTCTAGACTTTAAGATGTATGGGCCAACCTCCAGAATTCCCCAGCATGTTGGATGGAGAATTCTGAGAACTGATGTCCACAGATCTTAAAGGTGCCAAGATTGAGAAACACTGATCTAAAACAAAAGAGACATCTAGTTAGTTCTGTCACCACTTAATCTTCTCACATCAGATTCTCATCCTTACCCAGTTGTCTAGACTACCGCACCACACAAAAGATATTGGGGTGATTGTTTCCTTCAGTATAGTTCATAAGCTGGCTCTGGAATATCTACCTGTGCCTCTGAGTCAGAGTGTGAAGTAAGCATTCAGCTGTGCTGTACCTTTGTTACAACTGCAAGCTCAACTACATGAGTGCTTCTTCCAAAGAAAACAGTACACTTATTTCTTTAACTATCACATGCAAAGTCTGAACAGGACATATATATGATCTGAAACCTTATCAATAGGCTTCCCAGGTAGAAGTCTGGCAGCCACTAGGTTGAGTGATTCCCACTTAGGTTAGGATCATATCTATATATCATTTCTTGCTTTCCCCTCTTCCATCTCTAAACATTTTCACCAGCCTGTACTGAGCAATGTTTTGACATCAGGATAATCATTCAAAAGAAATCTGATCTATGTTGAGTCTTATCTCAAGGAGAGCTTGTCCCACTTGTGCAGCAGCTATTTACAAAAGCAAGAAACATTTTGAATATGTAGAATTAAAGAACTCTCTTCTTTCAGGCCTTAATACATGGCAGGGTTGACCTTGTTCATATTTCTTAGACTTAATGTACAGCAATTCATTTTTCTTAGCAGCTTTGCCCTATTAATTACTTCTGGTTAACAGTGTGATCAATCAGAACTACAGTTTCCTTCCTTTTCTGTTTCCAGCTGATAGGGGAAAATGTTTATCTGTCCCTAACCACACAACCTTTAAGTTTCGTTGTTCTGAATGGTCGCCTCTTTTTATTACTCTAGTATTCATAAGGCTATCCTGTTTATACTGTAGAAGCTCCTAGGGTTTTAAGCAGATGTTCCCCACCTTTAGATCATCAAACATTAACCATCTTGAGATCTGGATTAGGCAAGAAGCTTGTAAAAGACTTCGGCCACCTAAACTGCAGCATTTTATCGTCACACAACATTGCAACATTATATATACAATAATCAGTGAGAAGCATACGCTTTAGTCTGTGGTTTAAATTACAGTGTAGTGAGAAAGACTAGAGCAATTAGGTTTTGGTCAATAGTTAAGTGAAAGGTTCCCATCAAAAACTTCCCTGTTTCCCTGCAGATAGCAACCTGTACCAGGTGGTGAATGTTTGTTATGTTGAGGGTAAAAACAGGACAGGCTATTCATTTGCCTTCCCCATTTGAACAAAAGTGAATTCTCACAGCCTCAGGTGAAGCAAACAAAACCAATTGTCCGACAAACTACTCTTAAGTGCACTTGTTGGAAATATTTGTTCATTATTATTTTTTAAAAATAGTGAGTTTGCTGATAATCCAGTGCAGTGTTTAACCACTTATGTTACATTATAAAATGCAACATGTCTATGATTCGGGGCACCTGCCATATGCAGCACAATATAATCTGTTATATCCCTTTATTCCTGTTACCTCTTTGTTGGCATATGGCAAACTTATTTGGGAGAGAAATAAAAGCAGTTCATCTGGTTCCCAGTCAGTACAAAAATAAATTTTATTTGTAGAAAGGCAAACAAATGCTTATTCCAGATCAAGCTTCAAACACAAGATGAAGAAATGAAAATCTACTATTCACATTTACTTCTTTAAGAAGTAAATCATACTAAAGACATCTTAAAAAGAAGTGTATTTCAATCGATGTATTAGTTTTCTCAGAGGCCTTACAATATTGTAATTATAATTATTGTTATAATACAATATATTATCATACAATAATATATTGTAATTATTATTATAATTGTGTATAATATACTTTGCTATTTCCTTTTTACTTTATTTTTTCAACCCCTCCCCCCCAAAAAATTGGGTTAATCAGGGAGATAAGAAATGCAACTCTAAAAGAAATAGCTTTGCCAAACTGTAATAATGAAGTTAAAGACTTGCAGCATCCCAGGATGATTCTTTTTAAGAAAGCTATTCTGTCCCTTTCCAAAACAACTGTTTTTTTTTAATAACAGTCCTAGAATATCCAGACAAAGTGGATATCATCTGACGAAAACAGTACTATCTTTGTTTCCAAAGCGGTAGGTTTCTGTTACTATTTCTCAATAGGTTAAGAATTTAGTGGTAATATGCAAAACACTAATTACTACTTAATAATGATATATGGCATAACTTCCACTGAGTCAAGTAGGATTTATTTGTTTGTTAATATGTACAGAATTGGATTGCAACACTATCTTTCTATAAAGTTGGAAGAAAATCCTAATGTAGTCAGGATTGAGCTATGTAGGTACAGCCTTATATTCAAGCTGTTTAATTCACATTGATTTCAGCAGCATAATGTGCAGAGACTGAAGCCCAATCATTATGGTGGATCACATTTAATTTTAGTTATGTCCTTACACACCTCCAGTACAATTTCATAGTGTCTCCACCTCACTCTGATCTTTCCTACAAAGTAACTCATACAAACAGCAAGTGGGAAAGGGTATGGAGGTGAGGGGATTTTGAGATGGGAAAATGAAGCATCTACATGGAAGGATTTAAAAAAAAACCAGAAGGATATGTATGCTGAACAGGAACATAGAACTGTAATTTGTGTGAATGAGTTATTTTTCAAAAAAAAAAGGTCTCCAGCAGTGAAGAAAAATGAGTGCAAATGTGCAATTAGACACTTTTAATACGATACAATCTTTCATATAAAAACTATACATGTACAATATATAAAACTCGAGTGATAGCACACATGAAGTGACGCTGACTAAGCAACAGCCCCCCAATGTCTCTATCAGCATTATTAATAACTGCTATGTACATAATGTTTTGCAAAAGGATGTGTAGATTATGTCACTGCCTTTCTCTTTTTAATAACCCTGTCAAGTGGACAATGCAGCTACTCCAGACTTTCATTTGGGAGGTAAGGAGGAGGCTGATTCTTTTTTTAAAAAAAAATCACCCGATGTGTATTTTCACAAATAAAACTGAAATTTGAACTAAATGCAAGATTTTTTAAAAATTCATATTTATATCCCGCCCTTCTCTGGAGACTCAGGGCGGCTTACAATTTTTGGGATACAACCCAATGCGCTCAGCAATAGCCTTCATTCCATTGTATATGCCTGTTTATTACTAAGCAGCATTTTTACAAAGTCAGCTTATTGCCCCCAACAACCTTGGGTCCTCAATTTACCTACCCCGAGAGGATGGAAGGCTGAGTCAACCTTGAGCCTGGTGGGATTCGAGCCTGCAGTAATTGCAGGCAGCTGGAATTAAGTGTTAGGCATTTAACAGCCTGCACCACCAAGGCTTTAAGAGAAGGTGAAATCTAAATCAAAGATTCTAAGGCTATAGGGAAAAATAAACTGCAGTTATAACTATATGAACATGGAATTAAAGGTCCAGCTAAATAAAGAAAAATTCTTCCAAAATTCAGAGTGAGTTTGACTAGTAGGGCTGTTTATAGTGCTCAATTTCTTTCTTACTTTTCTGTGTTCTAATATACAGTATTGCTTTTCAGAGTTTTGTAATGAAAATGTGAAGAAATTTGGACTTCTTCATACATTTGGACAAATTTGGTTTTAAAAACCTCTTCAAGTATCTTTAGCAAATGTTAATGCAACCCTAAGAGACAGGAAGAAGATACCAGACAGGAACAAGATACTATGCATTTATTTGCTCTAACAAGAAATCAGGGTCCAGTTCTCCTGGCCTCAGCTAGAATTTACTCATTCTCAGCTCAAACTCCAGTCCAGTTTTTAGGTGAGATTGCTCAGGCAAGAAAATGTATGCTTATCACGAAGTCTAGGGGATGGTGCTTTTTCTTAATTTCCTAAAGGCATAAAACAAAAGAAATCCTGAACTGGAGCATATACACTGGACCTGACTTTGGAACCTGCTGGTTATTTCCAGTGGATTCTGCCCACGTTGCGCAAAAGACCCGAATTAAACCCGTTAAAACCTCGAGGAAGATAGTAGATCACTCGGGGCCGTGAACAATGCTCGAGGGAATCGGAACAGGCTACAAAAATGCTTGAGGGCGTCGGAACAGACTGCAAAAGTCCTCGTTAAAACAAAAAAGCAATGGGAACGAAAAGAGCTACCTTTGCAGGTGCGAGGTTGTAAAGTTCGTTAGCTACCGAAGCACCTGCTCTTGAACACCAGGATGGTGTTCGATTTTGTGTCACCCCACTCCACCCTCTTTAGTAAGTTTTCGAGTTTTAGGAGCACACGGGAAGATGAAGAAAAAAAAAGGCTCCCACCCGTGTCAATTACTAGCTGGACAGATCCCTCTCCGAGCCGCCTTTTCTGTCTCGGTGCTCTTTGCTTGGGGCCTTTTTGAATGGCAGTACGCGTACAGGAGCCCCCCTTTTTTCAGGCAGAGCCCCTTCTAACGTGTGAAGTTCGCCGTGCACTTTGGGCAACTCTCGGGACTTCTTTCATTGCTGCCCGTCGGCAGACCGTGGGGAGGGGGTGGGAAGGGAGGAGAGATTTAAACGCTCAGGGGCAAAGCCGCCAGGTTAGCCGAAGAGTGAAAGCCGCCGTCCCCTCGGGAGGACGAGCGAGCAATCCAAAGGAGCATCAAACTCTCGCGCTGCTCCGGGCCGCGTCTTTCCCTCGCTCTGCCTTGCAATTTCCTCTCCCACCAGCAGCGAGCAGCAACCGGACGCCTGCGAGAAGAGGCTTGCGGCGCGCGCGCGCGTGCTCTCTCTCTCTCACACACACACACACGTACACACCCTCACACACATCGAGGGGAGGGGAAGGGAAGGGCTCCGGAGGCTTGGTGGTGTTCCTGGGTGGAGGAGGAGAATCAGTCAGCGAGCCCCAGCCTCCAAGGCGCCTCCGTCCATTCATCCAGCCTCCTCATGCCGGTTCCCGCTCTTTCCCAGCAGTCCGCCGCCTGGGACGCCAACCTGTTTGTGGAGGTCACTCCGGGGCCGCCTGCAGCCTGTGGCTTCTCCCCTTCCCCGCTGCCGGGCAGCGCCTGATGTGCTTGCCGCCGAGAAGACGGCTCGGAGCTTTACGCTAAGCGCGAAGCATCCCGCCTCGCCGCCACCTCGCACACCCACAGCGGAGGGATTTACTTCGTCTGGAGGAGCCCGAGGTCTGGCCGCACGCCGAGGAGAAAATGTTCCTCGACCCAGACGCAGCCAAAGGTAATAAGCGGCGCGCCCCTCGACCCCGCCGGACTAACTAGCTAGCCTGCGCGGCGATCGGGGCCGGGACCGCCCCCACCCCCCCGTCCCCGGGGCAGCGCCGAGCACTTGCCGCGGACGGCGCGGGCCGGGGGAGCTGCCGCCTTTGTACGGAGGGACGGGGAAGAGAGAAGAGCGCGAGGGGAAGAAGGGAGGCGGAGGTCGCGGCGCCGCTCCGCGCACCTGAAGGAGGAGGAAGAGGATGACTCCCCGCGGCTGATTGGGCGGGGAGCCTGAGGAGGGGAGGAGAGGGCTCCGGCACTTCGCTAAGGAGGAGGCGGCGAGGAGGAGGAGGAGAAGGGGGTCGGCTCGGCGGCGTCTCGTAGCTGCGGCTGCGGCGAGGCGGGGCGGGTGGCGGCGGGCAGCAAATTCGGCTTGGAGGAGGTGGCGAGGGGTGCGCTGGGCGCAGGGTTGGAGTGGAGTGGCTCGGCGGGAACTTGAGGGGGGGAGAGAAGAGCAGGGCCGCCTAGGGAGGCGGAGCCCAGCCGGCTCCATAACCGCCTTGCCTTCCGGAGACTGGCAAGTGGGGCTGTCGCCGCCGCCGGAGTTTAGAACTGAGGAGAGGGGAGAGAAGGAAAAAAAAGAGGGGGGGAAGAGGCCACCCAGCTGCGCTTCGTTCCCCGACCTCCCTCTCCTTAGTTGTGCTCCCTTTGGGCTCCCCGCCTACGCGGTCAGGCCCTGCTCCAGGTCGCCGTCACGCCCGCCGCCCCCTTCCCTTGCCTTGGCTAGACTTTACGGAGTTTCTCCCGGGCCCATAGCGTGGGGGAGAGGACTTTCTCCGGCCGCCGCCTCTTTTCTTAAGAACCCGCTGCCCTTCCTTAAGAATCCGAGCCGCGGAGGAGGCGGCGGCACCTGCCACTGTATTCCTGGGCGAAAGTATGACCCAGATCGCGGCCGCCTGCTTCCCAGCGCGACTGCTTGACCTGAGCAGCCTCGCCTTGCCTCGCCTTTTCTCCTCCTGGTCCGAGATAGGCTTGTGGCTGGCCGCAACTCCTGTTTTTTGTCAAGCGACACGGGTTTTGTGTGTGTGTGTGTGTCCCTGAGATGCTTGAATGCTTGCTTTTCCAGGAATGGAGCGACCACCGCTGCCCTGCTGTTAGCAGGCAGTGTCGGTGAGCTTAATTTGGAGGAATTGCAAATCATACTTACATTTAATCCTACCTCACCTCCCTTTCCCCCCCCCGTTTTAATTTGGGAGGACTGCTCCAGCCAAATTGCTATCTGCCTCTATAGTCAAAGAGAAAGATTAAATCCCAATGAAAAGTGGCACCAAAAGTATGGAAAGTCGTGACTGTGGGCTGCTTCTGCTATCAATGTGCGTGTAAAAATCCGCCACCAAAGGAAGTTTTGCCCATTGATGGGGTCATTAGTGGTTTCTTTCTGTGGCCTTCAAAACAGAAAGGACTTGGGAAGTGTAAGGCTTCTCTCCCCAGTGCTGAAACTTGGGGTTTATGATAACAGATCAGCCTGTGAAAAATCTAAGGGTATCTTGCAAGTTTATGCTTCGTCTAGTACTTCACAATGAACAAAATCTGCAAGGGCAGACTTACATTTGATTTCACAGTGACTTACTGAACTGCCAAAAAAAGTTTGTTTCTTTTCATGACGTGGGTGCCCTTCGAGTGGACGGGCATGCCAGAGTGGGGCGATCGGTGTGTCAAATTGAAGAGAAGAGAGCTAGATCATGAGTCTGAATTATGAATTTCCTTGGGTTACAATCATCTGAAAGGATACTGTTCATTAAAGGCTATCACTACACAGCCATCAACAAGAAGATACAAAGCCTGTCCTCCTTACTTTTAACATTAGCACAAGAATGACTGGGTGATGCTATGAATCCGTAGTGATGAAATCCCTGGCCTGGTTTACATCTGTAGATTTTTGTAATGGTAAGACAGGCTACAGGGAAAAATATACATATACACTTGTCGTGAGTTGATGGAATTACGAATGTATGAATAGAGGAAAATATATATATACCAAAGCTGTTTGAAAAAGCAACAACTTGATTAGATGGAATGGATACTCTTGGCTTCCTGTCTGCTGCTATATACCATATTTGCCAGATGTATCAGATCTGGTCACTACTGGAAAACAATGAAGGTGTGGATAAAACTTAGTTTGTTCCAGCAAGGCTATTCTTATGCTGTCATTGAAAAAACTATAATCCATAATCATCCTTGGCAATATCCTATGGCAACCATTAACACAAAATAATTATATTGTATATACTTCAATCTGAATGTTCCAGACTTGCTTTTACTTTTATTCAGGTGGAAGCAGAAAGAACACTCAGGAACCATCCTTTATAGTATTCATCATTAATAGCTAGTGTTGTGTGTATAATTTTCTATTCAGAACAGCTGTTCTTACCAGCTCAGCTTTTGTAGGCCTCTAAATTCATTTTTCCTGTTCTTTTGGAAAATAGAGAAGTCAAAACTCTGTACTGAGCCAAGTCAGAAGGGAGCCTGCTGAAGAATAGAACATGGAGATGTATTTTCACATTTTCCATGTTCCTGCCCATGTTCCAGTACAATTGTGCTTTCACAATTGTACTACACAATTTAGAAAAGTATGTTAAGTTAGCTTGTCTCAAGTAGTTTTTTGTGCGTGGTATATTCCTGTTTCTACAGATTGTAGCACTTCAGTAGCTAAGTTGGCAATTCATTTTCAAACCATTACAGCCATGAGGATCTCTTGCTCTGGGAATAGAAATGCAGAGAAAGTTTTAATGTTGAAGGTGTCATTTACCATAATCCTGTTTCTTTAACCCAGTTCCTTTAAAAAAAAACTTGTGTTGAAGATCATGTTAAGCTGGATTGGCTCTTTGCACTCTGCTCCTCATATACATGGCCTGTAAGTATATAAACCGTAACTCTTTCCTTCTAGACTCTGTTCTCTAAAGTCTGCATATATCTTTCTTAGTAAAGATAATTATTCCAATGTTAACTCTATAGCCAGTAGTTAGCATAGTGGCTGTGGACAATCACTAGCTGTGCTCAAAGGGAATTTCATAGCATAGTGATGCTTGTTCATCTTCCTTGATGTATTCAAATCTTGTGGAAAACTGAAGTTGTTTCTACCACCTGTTTACCTGCAGATCCTCCCCACATCTTAACTAATCCATAGGTTTGTTTGTGATGTATGCCATCTCTTTCAGAATTTTGTAATCTCTATCAGAATTCCAAGTGTCCTCACACGGATTCTTTAAAAGTTGTAACATAAGGAAATCTGTTTTTTAAATTGTAGTATTCCAGAGAAATCAACTCTATCAATTGCATAGAAATAAATGCGCTAGGAGCATTGTGCCTTAATTAATGCCAACCACTTTTATTTTATTTCATTCTCTAATGTTATATAAGCAATCTTAGGTTGAATGTTTTTAATGAGTCTAATTCTGGTTGATAGCTGAGTTCCAGAGCTCATTTTGTCTACACCAGTTCTAAGCTTTTCTGCTCATAAATCTCATCGATTTCAGTGAAACTTTCTTCTAGAGAGACATACAAGTGAAAATGGAGTTTGTAATGCACTAGCACAGAAAGTGTATGGGAGGGGGAAAGAAGATTGGTAGGGGAACAGAAACAAACTTCATCCTTCTGCATGAATTATTTGACATTTGGTACTCCAGATGTATTACGCATTTCTGTTTGTGACCTTGAGAAACCATCAGGAATAGATAGGAATTAAGTTTAAACTGCCTTCACAGCATATATTATAGATGATCCAATACAAAATTATGAATTTGAAAATCTTAACATTGTGACAGCTAAATTATATATTTGAAGCCTTGAAGAACTAGCACGGCCAACCTTTCTAGTCTTAAGGACTATGAGCTAGTGGGTCGGGGTAGAGGCTGAGTGCATATCTGTATCCAGTTGTAATTACTCTCTCTCTCTCCCATATGGATTGCTCCATTGTTACATAGAAATTACACACAGTCATAAATGCATACAGTGCAACAGCCGCCTCTCTTATACAGACATACTCAGAGCATGGTTACTGGAAAGAAAGGGAAGTAACAGGGCTGCCTCCTCCCACCTATGACCTGTTTGCTGCTTATTGGTTTTGAGCTGCAGGCACAATCTCTTACAGCAGGGATATAACTTGACCTATTCAGAAACATTCAGTGGGCATGTGGGAAAATAGAATGTAACTGCCACCAATAAGAGAGCAGGATATAGTCTGTGTGATGTCATATACAACCATTCTAGATTTGTAGACTAAAGACTGATCAGCCTCTCCCATCTGATGACTCCAAATATGTTCAATTACAATTCTTATTCCAAGCAAGAAATTGATTGGATTGATCAGTTGATGATTGTTAACTGATTAAAAAAGTATCATTTTTCACCCTCTCCTTGTTATTCGGGATGGGGATAATTGATATTTTATTTCAACAATTGGAGGATAAAATGTCAGGAGAGGTCACATCAGTCCTATTCAAAGATTGTGAATTTCTAGCTTAGAAGAATTGTTTCTCCAAATTCCATTTGTCCTCATTTGATCTTTGACACAGCAGATGGATGTCTTGTTTGTGGTAATGTGGTCATTGCATTGTCACAAGTGAATAATACAGAATGCTAAATTCACTGGGGATTAAAAGGTCTTCATCTGGCATAGAGATTCTGTGGTCAAGGCTGAAATGAATACAGGTAGTCCTCAACTTATGACCACAATTGAGACTAGAAGTTTCCTTGTTAAGCAAGATGGCTGTTAAGCGAATTATGGCATTGTTATGACATTTGTTTGCCATGGTCAAGCAAATCATTACAATTGTTAGGTAAATCAAGTGGTAGTGAAATGAATTGAGTTTCCTCCATTGACCTTTGCTTAATGGAAGATACTTGGGAAGTTCACAGGTGGCATCATGTGACCCTTCAACAATGGTAAATTACAGGCTGGTTACCAAGCACCTGAAGTTTGATCACATGAGCATGCAGATGCTGTGAAGGTTAAAAGTGCAAGGAACGGTTGTGAGTTTTTTCAATGCTTTCTAACTTTGAACAGTTACTAAATGAATGGTTTTAAGCCAAGGACTACCAGTATTACATTTGCATTTCTCAGAAAAATTATACAGTAACTTCAGGTCTTTGTAGATGCCAAGGCTTTGTATTATTAATTTTAGTTTCACTTCTATGTCAATTGGAAATGTGGTTCAATTCACACTACTTCAGTATCTGCAAAAATGTGGTGGCATGGAGTTCATTTGAAGCATTAGCAACAAGTAAGGGTGAACTCAGTTGCAGGCTACATGCAAATTAATTACAGAATTATCACAAGAAGAGTTGTGGGAAGTGTGGGATTTAGGTAAGGAGGAGCCGATTGACTTAATAGTTTATATAAATATGTAAAGGGAGAGGGGAAGAAAGCAATATGTGAAAAAAAAAACTGATCACAGAATAAACACATATGCAGAACACCAAAGTAGATAAGCAGGAGTAGAAGTGGGGAAATAATTTGCATGGAGAAAATGGAAGCTAGACATGACCATCTCATTGAGTTTATATCCCTTTTAGATTCTTGGCAGAGTTGCTTTTGTGAAGAATAAATTGAAAGGACAAGAAGATGCTAGGTATAATACTGAAAACTCACAAAGCTGCTTCAGATTTTCAACCTTTTGAAAAGTTTGAAGATGTGTAATGGACATTGTGTAATGGACTGCTGTCACTGAGCTAGTAAAAAGAGCAAACATTTCATAGAAAAGCCAACCAGTGACATTAACAAATAATCAAGATCTTAGATGTAATCTTACATAGCAAAAGGGAGATTGCATCTCACTTGCATTACTCAGGATTACCCCTATTCCAATTCATACCTGCAAGCAATTTCTTCCCAAATCCACCTGTTCTCTAAGTGGTGTGACCAAGTGAAAGTTGGTCACTAAGTGGTGTGGTAGTTAAGCAAATCACCACTGAACCTTATTGGATGATCATTTTTACCAGTGTTATTAAGCTAATCATGTACTCATTAAATGAGTTGTTAGGGAAATCTAACAACTCTCCCATGATTTTACTTGTTGGAAGTCAGCTGCAAAAGTCACAATCAGGTGACTGCAGGATGCTGCAACCATAGTAAATATGAATTGACTACCAAGTGCCCAAAGCCTGATAACACGACCCTGGAGATAGTTGTAACTCTTTGAGTATGGGTCATAAGTCACTTTTTTCAGTGCCAACATAACTTCAACCTGTCATTAAGCACATTATTGTAAGTTGAAGAATAACAGTATTGGTTTCAACCCCTTGCTAGCTATACTTTGTAAAAATACTTCAGTCCTTATCTGACCAGATGTTTACAAAATGATACGGCTGGGTGGTTAGAAATTCACCTGAAGTTTCCCTAGTCATATGGGAATGAACGAGAGGATTACTGGGAAAGGTGTCATGTGTGCATTAATACCTGTTGCCTCATTTATGAATCAAAATAAATCCACTCCTTTTCTTGTGCATGATTGCCAAGAAATGTATTTAATGGATGCATACATTGTCATAAATGTTGCCTGAAGTGGCTTGAGCAAGGGCATGCCAAATTATGACGAAGTGGTTTAGGGACAACAGGTTTAAATTATCACATATGCCTTTGCTGTACTGCTTTACAGGATCCAAAAAACCAGTTAGCTGTTGGCAAGATTGCTCCTTATTATAGATTAAGGAGTCCAGAATAAACATACCTTTTAATTAAAATATTGCTAAAAAAAGAGAGAGAAGCAGTAATATTGAGGAACCCAATATCTGTTGGATGGTCACAAATTGTAAGTGTTGAAACAATCCTTGGGCGAGTTGCTACTTATTCATATGCTGCCACCCAGATTGTCTGCCTATTTTAGGAAAGATGTGCCTGCTGCAAATAGTGTGGCGATCCACCAGTGCCGATTTGAATCGGTATGGGGGGAATTTGCCCGGCAGACTCCAGGAGGAGAGCAATCAGGGTGCATGTGTATGTGAGAGAGGCAGCACAGTGTAGCAACCCACTAGGGATTGTTGTGCGCAAAAGAAGATTGTGGGCTTCATGCCCCACCCCTGCTCGGCTCTCTCCCGGATAAAGGCCACCTTATCGGAGTCGCTTTGCTATCCGTTTAGTTTCCTTTCATTAAGAGGGCACCTCATGGCAGAGGGTCCTCCCAGCCAAGACAAACGCTCGCGCGCTCGCTTCAACCGAGGCAACTCCACCGGGTATTGGACGGCGAGCCCCTCAGATCGTGGCTGGTTCCCGCTGTTTGCCCTTAAGGGGCCAAAGAGGCTTTCGGACCCGAGCTAATGTGGGGAGGCGGATATGGAATAACCAAGCGCCTGGAGGGTGCCCGAATCGACCCCCGCTCTTCCTTTCTTTTCCCGGAGGAGAAACAGGGTCCGAGTCCTCTTGCAAAGCGTCAGAGGGAGAGTGGGCAAGAAGGCGGCTTCGAGCCCGGCTGGTTCAAAATAGGCGGAAACACCGGGGGAGGGGTGAGAAATGTAGCTGGCCGCCTTTGTATTGTAAGGAGTGGGGGGGAGCGATGGAAAGGCCGGCGAGCAAGAGGAAGGGCTGGGCAGCGGTTCCCTGCGGGCTTTCGGAAATGGTGCGCGGTTCCCGGGAGAGAAAAGGGTCTGCGTGCGCAGCGCATCTCCTCCTCGCTGCGGCGGGCTAGGCGCTTCTTCGAGCACGGTCAGACTTCGCCTGCGGGGCGGAGCCGGCACTGCAGCCGCGGTACCGTCTTTGCTTCGCTGAGTGGCACGCCCTCTGCCGCTCCCAGCGATAACTACCAGGTGGCTCTTTCAGGCACATGGCTTCTCGGAATTGGCTGCTTCCTTTCTAGGTTTCTATAGAAAAATATATGATATATATTTGATACACACACACATATATAAAGAGTCCTTTTTAAAGCTAGTGGCACAGGATGCTTCCCCGCCGATCTGTTTCTGGATCTTTATAGCGATCTCTGGGTGCTGAGCAAACCATCTCGGCTTTCTGTTATCCTTAAGCTGTGGGGCACGGACTATTCAGGGAGGATCGCTAGAAGCTCGCATTCTTGGGGTTTTAACAAGGGACGGAGGCCAAGAGTCCTTGGGGCGTAAGAACGAAACTGTTGCTTTCACAGACCGCTCGCCTTTTCCTTCCAGTCTGTGGTCTAGATCCCGCCCCCTCGCTGTAAAATTCCTTTGATGCTGTCAGGTGTTAGCAGTCTCCCGGAATAGCTCTTGTCGTGCATCCTGCCTGTGTCCTCCCCAGTCGAGCGGCAGGTGAGGCCAAGCAGCTAAAATTAATCCATCCCAGTTTGGGGGTAGAAAGAAGGAACACATTCTTGCTAAAGCGAATCTTCCATCGCGGAAACATGTAAGGGGTGCGGTGCAGACTTGAAATCAGAAGATGTTTTCTTCATCCGAAGGGGGTGCGAACAGGGGGAAAAAATAACCCTGGACTTACCGCTTAGCTCTTAACCTTCCAGAGAGAATCGGAGACTGACATGGTGATAAAGATTGATGGAGATAATGTAATTGCTGCCATCTTTCAAGTCCCCAAAGATCTGACCACTATATCGGTGATGAATTTAACAGGAGCCAGGGTTTGAAGGACAGGCAGTAAGGCTGCTATGGAGAAACTCTGTTTAAAAAGGACAAGCAGACTAAGAGGAGAAGTGCCTGTTTGAATGTGGATAAAAGAGGGGCTTCCTCCCCTAGCTTTCTTCTCAATTAGTCCACAAATCTTAAAGGAAACTTGTATAGAAAGAAGAAAGATACTGGGCGCTTTCCCCTGTTTTAATGAGAAGATAAAAGCTTGACAGTGCAGGGAAAGTATTAATGATACTTGAAATTGTTATTATTCCAAGACTATCAAAATTGAACCACTCATGCTACCAATAACTCTGTAAAAGCATTATCAAAGGGAGAAGCAGAGAAAAGTAAACAGAATATAATTCTGTTGCCTCTCTTTGTACTTTGAGCATTGACAAATGTGCATTTAAAATACAGATTTCTGATTGGTTCCAAATTTACAACCACTTCTGCTTTAGTAGAATATCCATAAAGAATAGCCATTAGCTCACCATCAGGAAGAATTGTATTGTGTGGTCAGTAAATAGCATGCAAAAGCAGAGCAAAATAATCAGCTGGTGAACAATTAGAGTGGGACATTAAAATCTTGCATCTAGAATACCCTTTCTATGATTGTGTTTGTACAATGTACAAACATTGTATATATGAGGAAAAGAAGGAATTTTGAATATATACACTTTATTGCAATCACTTTATCTCACTCAGATTCAGTCTTCCAAGGTTGCTTTGGCTAATGATGATGCACAATCATATGTAGTTTGAATAAAATAGAGTTCTGACCTTGAAGGTTTACTTGTTTATTTATTCACTCGTTCATTAGATTTTAATCCCTTAAAAAAAGCTTAGTTTCCTCTGCCATACTTAGAAATTGCTTTACAATGTCCATCAATTTCAAAAGCAGCTAAATAAGTCATAAGGGATTAAGAATATATAAGCATAAAATATTTTTTGTCTAATTCAGTTCTTCAGATTTCTATAAGAATGGGTAGGGCTTCTGACCCATAATAAGTGCAATGCTTATTGTGCATTTTTTTCACATTGTATTGCAGGCAGAAACATGTTGCGATTGACCCTGCCACCCCAATTTATACCACTTCATACATTATAAGCTAAAGTTCAGCTACATTTGCTGTATAAGTTTACATTTTAACAGGTACTCCACAATATGTAAAACATCACTGAAGAAGATGTGGACATTCAGAACAGGAAAACCTATAAGCTATTTTCTTTCTCCAAAGAACTCATTTTCTGATGGTAGAAGTTTATGGTGCAAAAGCTAAAATGCAAGGCCAGTTCTGTTTTCATTGGGATTGTTCGCATTTGGAACAATCTTTCAAATTGTTCCAACTTCTTTCTTTGGAAAGAAGTTAGTTTGCCAATCTGCTTTAAGATGGAATGCTTCAAATTATACCATTAAATATGATTTCCATCTCTTTTTAGATGTGCAGAATGAGACACATTACTTACTTCTTTCTATGCAAGATTTCCTGAAACTAAGAGATAGTGTACCCCAATATCCATTGAGTTATTTACCTTGGAAAGATTTGGACCAAATATTTCTTTTTAAAAATACTTCCTTTAGAGTAGTTTGCCACAATGATGCTGTGCTTAGAAATTACGAATCTTAAAAGTGCAATAAAAAGTGGGAGGAAGGGCTGTTTCTGCTGCTGCTCATATCAATCCAGAATTGGATTATTATTAGTATTATGATTCATCACATAATCAGCTAGATGTTCAGACTGGATTTACCATTTTTATCCACCTATTGAGTCCTTCCCAACTACCTGGGATAGGCAGATGTGGATGTTTTATGGGTGTTACAAGTATCGTCACAGGGTGTAAGTTGTTCCTTCTGAGTAAAACTGTTTTTTTTTGCAATTGATTGATGGTGAATTTATCAATGCAAGTGGTGTTCAAGTGATGCACCAGTTGTTTTGGGATTGCACCCAAGGTGCCTATTACTGTTGGTTCTGCCTTTGCTTTCGCCACAGTCATTCCATTTCTATTTGCAGCTCTTTGTATTTTGTTATCTTCTCCAGTTCTTTCTCTTCTATTCTGCTATCTCCAGGCACTGCCACATCCACCATCCAGACTAGGTTTTTTTGTCTTTCTTACCAACAATTGTTAAGTCTGGTGTCTTGTTATATGACAGATGCCTGTCTGTTTGAATTGCAAAGTCCCAGAACACTTTAGCTTCTTCATTTTCTATGATTTTTTTTCTATTTTACAATCCCACCAGTTCTTGCTTGCAGGCAAATGGTATTTCTTTTAGATCTTCCAGTGCCCCATTGTTGCTACTTCGTCATGCCATGGTCTGCGCCATCTTCTTGCAGTAGCTAATCAGATGATCCACTGTTTCTTCTGCTTCCTTGCAGAAGCTGCCCTTGCTATCTGTTGCTGTCTTCTCAATTCTGGCTTTGTATGCATGTGTTCTTTAGGCTTGATCTTGTGCAGCCAGAATTAGCCCCTCTGTCTGTTTCTTCAACTTTATTGTTATTATGGTTCATCACATAGTCAGACAGGTATTCAAGCTCCATTTGGCATTTTTGTCTACCTAGTATTATCAATAGATTTTTATTCCACTTTTAATGTATTTTCATCAGCTCAAGGCAGCAGACATATCGGACATTCTGGTTCACTATTCTACATACTACAACTGTAAGGTGAGTTCTACTTGGAGAAAATGTGACCAGCCCAAACTCACCCACTAGGATTTCATGTCTAAAGGAGGCGTAGAACTCCCTGTCACCTAGATTCTAGGCCAGCACCTTCATCACTACACCAAAGTGACTCCAGTAACGTTGGATATGGAGACAGAACCAGAACCAGTTCATTAAGTTATTTTGGACAGATGCAAATATCACCTCTTATAGTAAGTTATTTGTTCTTAACTTTCAGCCAAATTACAGTTGATCTTCCAACCTAGAGGGATGAGGAGGTCCTGGAGAGTCTATACCCAGGCAAAAAGCCAAGTAGATGCCTTTCCCATTAGGATAAGACAGTTGTATAATTTCCTGTAAGAGTTGGCTTACTATTTCTTCCTCAGACTTATTTTCAAATCAGATAACTTTGACCTTCCCACACTGGTTTTGCTTGCCCACTTCTTTCTCTAGTGAAGGCAAGAAAAATGAACCATCTTTTTTGGCACCTAATCTATGTCTGTTAGGGACACCCTGACTCCTAGTGAAACCTCACTAAAACATTATTAGATCTTAAGTGCCAGCAATGAAGAAAAGTCTCCTTGGGACATGAGTAGAAACTTTTGAGCCAGGAATTACAAAGTGAGAAGGGATCCTGTGATGTGATCTTGTGCATCTCCATGATAATAATGTGTAGAAGGGGTATTCCACAGTGGAAAAACACTACACAGGTAATTCTTGGTTAATGGCAACCAGGGCTGCTAGAATTCCATTACAAGGTGATGATGCAATTGTAAAGCACAGCATCACTTGACTGCACTGCTTTGTGATGGAGACAACCCTGGTTGTCTTTGGTAAGCAAATCACCATGGGTCGTTAATTGAAGACTTCATGCGGTCACCATTGCGACGTTCTCTGGCTTCCCCATTGACTTAGCTTGTCCAAAGCAGCACAGAAAGTTGAAAGCAGCGATCACATGACTGTGGAGGTGCTGCTTTCAACATAAAATGTAACTACCACTTGTTCAGCACCGTCATAAGTTTGAATAGTCACTGAAAGAGTGGTTGTTAAACAAAGACCACCTGTATATAAAATGTTTCTCATATTCTAAATATGTTGTTAGTTTAAAGAAGGTGAAGTTTCTGCATGGTGCAGTGTCCCATAATCTTACACTGTCCAGACATTGTGGACTACAACTATTACAACAGTTGGCTGGCATAGAAATTACTTTTGGATAAAGGGAAATATAGTTCAAAACATCTGAAAGGCTGAAGGTTGGTGAAGTTCATCTTAAGAGTTAACAGATCTGCCTTTCTGAGTCATCAGACTTTATAGGAATTAAAGCGATTAAAAGAGGCTCCTGTCCAGACTGCTCATATCTATTTCATGATCTCCAACTTAAGTTATAGTGGTTCTTCATAAAATCAACCCCCACTTCACCGGATCAAAGAGCAAAAGATAGTTCAAGTGCACATATATACACTACTATAAATTAACAACAAAAAACAAATACAGAGTTTGGACGGGCTAATTCAATTTGAAATTTATTTGATCAAATCATCGCATTGATGCAGATTTGTAAAATGAAGAGGTGCCGTATGTTGTTTATCAGACTGAGACATCCATGTGGCTGTGCTGCAGTTGCTTCTCCTGCCCTTTGGGGATCTCCTGCCTGTGCATAAAAGCTCCTCGCTCCAAAAGAAGAAAGATGGTTGAGGTGAATCAGTCCAACCTCTAATGCTTCTCTTTGAATACAAAGGCAGGTTGTGTTTCTGCTAGAACTTAAAGTGAAGTTTAAATTCTAGCAGTAGGCAATGCCTGCTTTGCACAGGCCTATGGAGCACCTCCTCATCTCATCCAGGGCGCCTTTATCCTGAACTATCTTATTCCTGTTTCTTCCTTTCTCTGCCTTCTTGAAAATTCTAATCTGTGATTAACTTACTTGGGTTGCAATGAAGAGGATGGGTCCAGGTGAGATTGCTGCTCACAATGCAGAATGAAAAGGATTTATAGAAGGGAAAGGTGACCTTGTATTAAGATAACCAAGTCTGGATGAAAATGGCCAACTGCATAACAGCAGATAAGGTAGGTCTTATCAAAGTCCAAAGAGATGATGGAACAGATGCGGGAATTTTCATGCTCCTTTAAATATTCTTTTTTTCTTTGTCCCTTTTTACAGATCCCCCCCCATTACAAATATTTATATGACTGAAACACTGCAGCATTTAACAGTAATGATTCTGTGGCAAGAATTGTATGTTTCCAAAAACCTGGAAATATTCACTAATGCTAATATAATACATATTTATATATGCAAAGGAATTTAATTACAAAAAATGTCATTCCAGCACAATAAATTGATTTTTTTTTGAAAGAAAGAAAACTATAATTACAGAGGAATTGGTTGCTTGCATGTGGAAGTAATTTTTCCTCCCCTTGGAAGATCAATCTAACTTATAGTTAATAGATATATTTCTATTTGAAGTGGGTTAAAACTTAAAGAATGTAGTACTTATATTGGCATCAAGGATAACATTTTATGAGTGCTATTCCTATGCCCTCAAGCATCTTGTCTCAGAAATTGTCAAGGTTCCATTAGTAGCAGTAAATTTCCAGGGCCGGAATGCAGAATATTTGTAAGCAAGTATGAGAAAAGAAACAATAACCAATTTGCTATCATACATTGTGAAACACACATAGAGAAAATATTTTGGAAGCCAGGGAAAATATAAATTCAGGATTTGGCTTTCTATCAGACTACATTATTTGTTACGATTGAGTTACAGTAATGTCCTACTCATGTCATACTGATTTTCTGGGAAGCTTTGGTTAAATTTATACCATTCTTGGGGAAGCCTCCCAGAAATGGAAGGAGAATGCATGTTAGAAATGTTACCATATTTTTCATAGTCTAACCAATAATTGGCCTTGGGTGGCTCAGGCTGTTAATTGCCTGCACTTTAGTTCCAGCTGCCTACAACTGCTGTAGGCTCGAATCCCACCAGGCTCAAGGTTGACTCAGCCTTCCATCCTCTCGGGGTAGGTAAATTGAGGACCCAAGATTGTTGGGGGCAATTAGGTGACCTTGTAAAAATGCCACTTAGTAATAAGCAGGCATATACAATGGAATGAAGGCTATTGCTGAGCACACTGGGTTGTATCCCAAAATTGTAAGTCCCTGAGTCTTCGGAGAAGGGCGGCATATAAATGTAATTAAAAATAAAATTAAAAAAAACCTCCTGTTTGTAGAGTGTGTAAAAAGCAATAATTGGAATTACAGACAAAATTTAATACCCAAGACTCAAAGCAGTTATTAGAAAGTCTGGTCAAATGAATCTCCCTTGTCTTCTTAATATATGAGAAGGAATGTCTATGGAGATTCTCAGTCATCCAGGTCATGGCTGTCACAAAGGCACTTTTTCAAAGGGCAATTGGACTTCCTTTGTTTTTCCTTGAAGATGTTTTGCTTCTCATCCAATAAGCTTCTTTAGCTCAAGGAAAAAGTTGCCTTTTGAAAAGGCACCTTTGGAACACACAAGAAGGAAATTATAAGTATGCATTATAAAGATCTGACTGAAAAATGGCAATTAAAAGTATCTTCAGGCTAGCACTAAGGGAGAAGCAGAGAGATAAGACATTGGCAGTTATTTAGAAGCCGTATTCTTGATAACTCATGACTGAATATTGTAGATGTTTGATTTGATGTTGGCATTGTACTGGGACAATATTTGCACGATTTACATATGAATATGAATGACCTTAGAGAGATTGACTAATCTTTGTTCTAGGATATTGAGGCACATGAGTGAATCAAGGAACTTATCCCCTTATAAAATGAACTGATTCATCCAATAGTTTCACATTTTTATATGACTTTATTTCAGAAGCACATCTTTGTAAGGTGGCTTACAAAATAAAAATCTAAACCCCAAAACAAGTTAAAATGCGACCATAACATAATACATAAATAGACAGCAAAACCTCTCAATAAGCCATATATAAAACACACTCATGCATTTTAATTAAATAATGCACACACTGCAATAAGATGAATTTAAGAGACTGATAATAGACCGTAATGACATCAAATAAACCTCCATTAGAAGGTTGAACAGTCCAAGAGAAAGTGTCTTTTTATTCATTTTTACCAATTCTTATTTGATTGTTAATGAGATACTATATTGTAGAGAGCCTCAAATCTCAAGAAGTGAATATAAACTGGTGTTGTGTCATATCAAGTTTTAAAAGTGTAATTGACACCTTAAGTTGAGCCCAGAATGAAATTTGTCATTTGTCATATGAGTTATATCACTGTTTCCACACTAAATGTAATCACAGTCTTCTGAAGCTATTGAAGTTTCCAGATTGACTTCAATTGCAGCTTGATTTGTAAGTGCCTTACAATAGTCCAATGTAGGTGTGACTGCAGCATGAATAGTCTGAACTAAATGGATCTTTGAGAGAAAAAAATGATTCATTAACAAATTAATTAGTAGATAGATTTGATCAGAGGTATATTTTTCTACCATTGTAACTTACAATTATATAAGCCCAAATTGATTGAGGAACAACTCCAAGATGCAATTTTTCTTCTTCTAGATAATGCAAATTTATTTAAAGCAGGATGAAGCATCTCTTCCAAGATTATCAGTACCTCCATCCAGTAGTTTCCATCACATGTCTCCATCTTATTTCTGTTCAATTTTGTTCATGCTTTACAAGGCATTCATATACAAGGCACTTCATCCTGCAGTTGCCTTGAACCTCCAGGTAATAAAATAATCCTGGAAATATATAAACATAATAAAATTAATAATAACTTAAAGATGTTACCATGTACCATGAGAGATGTTGAGATATCCATGTGCAAGTTGCCACCTTTTCTTATTCTATAATCTCCTTGATGCAACAACCCATACTGTGAACTATTCTAGTCTCCCTTTCAACAGAACTGTCTTCAACGATCCCTTTGGCCTCTTTGCTTGATAGATCTGACTTACTGTGAGTATACAACACTCACTCTCAGATCTTTATGTTAGCTGGGTAAAAAGCCTGAACTGATCCTATTTAGTGTTAAATTTTTCCAGCAGCACACAACCTGGTTAAGATTCATGATCTCCTTTCCTTTGATGTTATTGGCATGGTTCCCTACAGTGCATGTAATTTCATATTAATTCATCACATCTCTGACTGGGTGGCAATAATGCCTTTTTAATAGGGGACATGAATAATATAAAATTAATTCTCTGCTAGAAAATTTGCCATGAATCTTTGGTCAATGCTTAGAATAAGGATGAAACATGGAAAATAGACAGCCTTGATTCAAAGCATTGTTTAAAAGATAAGCACAATCTTACATCATTAGGAATTGGGGATGAAACTGGAGCATGAGTCCCATGAAACTGTTGGATGATTGCAGGATTGCATATTTTATGAAGCACGGTCATGCAATTCATACGTGACAAGCAAATTACAGAAGGAAGATCCCTGTTTTCTGTGGACACTTCAAACAGGAGCCCTTATTTGTGCCAGTCGGATCAGACTAATGGCCTAAGATGCTTGCTACCCAAGGAGAAAAATAGACACAAGAGGTGGCAAAGAACACAATGAGATAGAAAGGAACTTTGGTTGTAAATGCATTTTTCTGTGTTCTAAGGTAGTATTTCCTAGTGTAGGCAAAGATACAGAGCTGATCAGATATTTGAATGAGTACTTCCTTTTTCCCAGCCACATAAAAAGACCCAGAGACTAAAGAGCATATTCTATTGCAGCTGTATACAAGCAATAGTTAATTTATTAAAAAAAACAGCTGGGCTTAACCTGTCTGAAATCCAGGTCTTTTATTCAGAAGGCTGCTTTCTAATCCACCAAATATAAGACATGCCTGTAATTGCTGATGAATGATGGAAACATACTGGACATTTGGTCAGGAATATTTTTGATGTTGTTTTTATTATGGCATTAAAAACAAGCTTGGCAGCTCAGGCTTGATTTCAAATATAAGCCTATCCTCTGGATTAGGTTATCCTTTTTTAAGAAATCAGGAAGTATCTCTAATTGTTCTTCTCAGCTTCACACCTCTCTCTCTTCCTCAGCTACCCCTGACTCTCTCACCATAAATGCATATAAATAATTGAAATCCTTGGAAGCAGCATGGAAAAGTGATTTTGAATGCTGCCAAGGTGTGAGGGCTAGTCCAAGGCAGTTGGCAGTTTCTGGCTGTTCCTACCACACAGAAGCCATTTAGAGAGCTGTCCAGCAGGGCAAGGATTTCATTCAAAACTTTGCCCTAAAGGGATGGCGATGCAAGTTGTATCAGAAGTGCTGTAGTCTGCTTCTGTACCTCCCTCCTCTCACGGTGAAATATGCAGACTATCTGGAAGCTGTGTTAAATGTTTAATGAGGCCCCTGACCGAGCAAAGCTGGAGGAACCACAATCAGAGAACTAGTTTCTTCCTCATAGGTCACTGATTTTACACATGGCTCACTCTGTGGTGCAACCCAAAAGCCCTTCCCTCATGGGAATGATTGTATGCAGAAAAAAAGGGCATTAATATTTATAAAGCAAGCAAGCTCTACAACTGCTCTCAGGACTACAATTAAACTTTGACAATAGTAATAAGGAGCCTTGTGCCTTCTGCAGCTGCTGCTTGCCTTGGGTTCTGAGAAAGCAAACCTCACAGGATAATTGGGGAAGTGATATCCAGTCCACAATCCACAATGGTTGATGGAGAAGGCCTTTAGAGTTTCATACATGCAGTCAGAGACAAAAGGGCTAATACATAGGTTTGTAGAATGGAGAAAGCATTTAAAAAAAGATAGGAAGTATTTCGCTAAACCCCTGACTCAGTGAAGATAGTTAAGGGCAGTCTGTAAATGGGACCAGAGCTTTCTTGCTAGTGCTGTTCTTGAAGAGATGAACGGGCATTCGGAAATAATGGATTGGGGTTCAATGGTGTTCATTTAATCTTAGACTCCAGAGATGTTAGGGCTCAAAATCTAAAGACACTACTTTTTTTAAATTTAGGTTCAGAACCAGTAATCAAAATGGGGACCATTGATATTTAAAGATTGCTTATCCAAATTATGGCAGTTGCTCAAGGCCAGGATGATGACAGTCCTGCCTCTGTAGTTCTGCTTGCTTCTATGTGGCATAGTTTACTGTTTTTGTTTTGCAGTTTTGTTGCACATAGCAGCATATTCTTGGGCGCTTTTAGACAGAAATGAACCAACCCCTTATCCCTATAATATTGGGTGTTTGATGTATCAAGAAAATGGCTTTAAGAGACGAGGTTTCTTTCTTTGAGTCATTCTAAGACACAGCAGTGTTCCAAGAATATTCTTTTAGAAATCCTAAGGGCCCATTTCCTCAGGGATCCAGGACAAGGAAAAAAAACTCCTTCTAAGCTGCATACATTTAAGAATATTTCTTATGGAGGACAAATACATACATCTGACTCCCATGAATATATAATTCAAATGCAAATGTTTTTATTACTGTCTTTGGGTGGTCTTGAATACTATAATACAATCACTCACTAAGATTAATTTTGGTTTGGGTGAAATCATGGTCTCCTGGTGTTATGTGAGAGAGAGAGAGAACCAAATTCTTACTCGGTGTTTTGACTGCTACATCCTGCAAACCTTTTAAGACCTCTCATTCTGTACACTTGGGTAAAATTCCATGTTGAAATTATGACCGGTCTCATTACAATGCAATTTTACTGGGATTTAAAATTATTCCTAGAACTTTCCCCACATTCATATTAGTATTCACTGTTGGCATTAGATATTCTACAAGCACAAGCCTTGAAGAGAGAGGGCGATGATCATGTAGATCCAATAGGAAACAAAATCCAGAAATGATTAGAGGAAGATTTATTATTTAAACTAATGGGCACCACCTGGGAAAATTTTGGAAGGTAAAGCCAACTTTGGCCAACTATAAAGGCATCACAAGCAATTAAAGAGGATAGCATTATTTTTGGGAGCTGAACCAATGAAGCAAGGATTGGTTTGAAAATTATTTTAAATAACTAGTTTTTCAGATCAAAATGGGAATTGCCTGATTTGTGTTCAAAGCAGTGATGTATTAATTTGTATGCAAAGAATCTTTGGCCAATGCCATTTTTAAAATTTGAAATATATTTCTTAGAGCTGTTTGTAGCAAATCCTCTTTCCACCCCTAATTTTGACATTGTGCTTTGGAACTAACACTTTACATGACATTATAAACTGACACTGAATCGGGCACTGTAGCCTCTTTGGCTGTTAAGCTAGAGGTGATACTGCATTTCTTGTGAAGGGCTGACTTTAGTAGCTTGGGTGTGGTGTTCCAGTTCATTTCCTGCATTCATGTAAACATTTGCACTCAGTGGATCATTGAATGAAAGTAAACGATCCATTCATTTTGCACTAACTCCAGAATTTCTTATGAAACAGCAACAAATTAAACAGGCAGTGCTTACTCTACTTCCAACTCCACATGTAAGAATGGAAGATGACAGATCACTAAGTATAGATTAATTACACATTAATGCACGTTAATCATATTGCCATACTAAATCAAAGTGGGTTATGGTTTTTTTTGTTTTGCCGTAGCATGCTAATGAACTGGGGCGGGGAGAAGGAGGTCAATTTGTGACTGTGCGCATGTGCCTTCATTGACAGGGTCGGTCACAGAGACACAGCTAATCCTGTGGGGGTTTATCCTTTTTCACTGAAGACCAAGGTCAGGATGTGACTGTTTAAAACAAGGGTCCTCAAACTTTTTAAACAGGGGGCCAATTCATGGTCCCTCAGACTATTGGTGGGCCGGACCGGCTGGGTGGGTGTGACTAGGGGTCATGTGACTGGGTGGATGTGGGCAATTTAGCAGTCCAAACAATACACACAAATTAAACTTTAAATGTGTTATGCTCCTGGGGGTGGAAAGCAGGTTAGTGAAGGGATGTGGCTGCCTTGTGTGTGTGTGTGTGTGAGGGACTTTTGTTTCTCTTTCTTTCTGTCTTTTTCTCTCTCTCCCTTCCTCCTTCTCTCTCTCTCTCGGCCAGGGCCTTTGTGCATCCTGTATTTGGCCTCCTGGACCTCCAGAAGCGGGTGGGGGTAGGCGGGGTGATGTGGGTGGGGCAGCCTCGTGGTCCTGCATGGGCCGGATTAATGGCTTTGGCGGGCCATAGTTTCAGGACCCTTGGTTTAAAATGTATTCACTTCTTTGTTTCTTTGCCAAGAGTTTCTTAGTGACATACAGAAGTATTTAAAGTTACCAAAAGAAAGAAGGAAATTAAGATACAGTAGAGATAAATTAATATAATCACAGCAAACAGATTTAATGATTTCAAACTGAAACCTTTGAAAGTCTCTTTAGGTTTTCATACAGCCTGGGTGAAAAGGAAGGGTTGTTTCTGCAGCTTTCCAATGGATGTTAATACTTTAGGCTTAGGCTGCCTGAATTTGTCTTCCCATCTTTCGCACTTAACTAGGAAAGGTTTGTGGAAAATATAACTTAAAACATCTGGAGGGTGGGAATCACTGCTATTACAGGTAGTCCTTGACTCAAGATCATAATTGAGCCCAACATTTCTGTTGTTGAGTGAGACAGTTTTGCCCCATTTTACAACCTTTCATGCTTCAGTTGTTAAATGAATCACCACAGTTGATAAGTTAGTAACCCAGTTGATAAGTGAACCTGGTTTCCCCATTAACTTTGCTTTTGAAAAGTTCACAAGAGGGTCACATGTCCCCTGGGACACTGCAATGGTCATAAATATGAACCAGCTGCTAAGCATCTGAATTTTGATAATGTGACCATTGGGATACTGCAAAGGTCGTAACTGTTGAAAAATGGTCATCAGTCGCTTTTTTCAGTGTGGTTGTAACTATGAATGGTCACTAAATGAACTGCTCTAAATTGAGGACTATCTGTACTGTCTCTGGTGAATTCAAGGGAGGTGTGAATGAAAGCAGTCCTTATTGTAAAGCTACTTTTACAGAATCTTATCAGTTTAAGGGGACAATCCTCTACCTACCCATCTCTTTTACAGCCCAAGAAACTAGGAAAGGCCACTTCTGAGCCTCTTGCCCTGCCCTCATTCCTGCGGTAGGCTTAGCTGTCATTTATCCGACCATTTCCTTGGCTACATCTCTTTGCTTTGTCTCCCAAGGTCTTTCCCACATGCAATTGCACCAAGGATTCAGGTTCAAAAACCTTCATTTGATGTCATTGAGGTACAGCTGGTATTATCACCCCTATTGTTTATTTCAGACAGAATTAAAAAAATGTTTCAGCTTGTCAGCAAATCCAAAATAGTCAGCAAATCCAAAATAATCTCAAACATAACTTTATATATATATTTTAAAAAAGAATATATAGTATATTAACACAAGCTGGATTGGAAGAAGATGGGTATGTTTTTAAAACTGGTTGAAGAAACATTAATAACCTATGTTATGCTGATGATGCTATTCTTATAGCCCAAAATACAAAAGATTTGCAAGTTCTTATAATGAAAGTCAAGGAGTACAATGAAAAAAATGGAACTAAAACTAAATATAAAAAAGACTAATGACAAGAGGTGTAACAACCTTAGAATTAACAATGAAGATACTAAAGTGGTAGGTAGCTTCTGCCTGTGAGTTTCAAGCATCAACAGTAACGAAACAGTATTCAAGAAATTTGCTTCAAACAAGCACTTGGTAGGGTAGTCATGAAGGCCTTGGAAAAGAGATTACTGCAATGTATTTATAACTGCAAAATCAGAACAGTACAGGGAGTGGAATTCTCCTTGATACTTTATGGAAGTGAAAGTTGGGCTTTGAAGAGAGAGGAGAGAAAGAACATTGATACTGCAAGATCCAATCTGGGTCAGTCACCAGAACCAGAGGTTTTGTCTTCCAAGCTTTCAGACTCATGCTGGAGCCCATCTTTAGGGAACTTCTCTTGAGCTGAGAGTGTGCTGTTCTGTGTGTGGTATTTATAGGGTGCCTGTTGTATGTGGCTTTTTAGATGTTGATTTGGGTGTTGATGGCTGGCTATTAAGTCGTTGGCTGTCACTTGCTTGTGCTGCCCAGCCATGCTTTCTAAATACTTGATAAACTGGTAGTAAATCAGCACTCCTGTTGACTGAGGAAAGCCCATTTTCTAGGCTTCAATCTCTTCCTTGGCTGTTTTTGTGCCTGCTCATCTAGCAATCTTAGTAGCTGCAAAATTGAATGTAGGTCCTTGTTCATTGCACATTGATACTTTTGAACTTTGGTGTTCAATGTTCAAGACTTCTAAGTATCCCATGGTCAGACAAGGAAACAAGCAAATGATTTATCCAACCAACCAAACCAGAGTTCTCACTCAAGGCAAAAATGACCACACTCAAATTATACTTCAGACAAGCTGATTAACTAGCTTGCAGCTACATCTTCTGGTTGACTAAGCTTGTTTATTACAAGAACTTTAGCTAGCAGAGTGCCTAGCACAAAACTCTTTGGAGGTTTTGGATCCATGGCTGTGACCTCCTGAGCTTCTAAAAGGAGTTAGTCTTTCAAAACATAATTGATGCTTTAAAGTGGTCTTTCCAACTTAATGTCCAAATGAGTTCCCCGTCTTTTTCATTGAGCATTCCACACCCAAGGAGGAAAAGCTATGTTTTCAAACAAATCTACTTTCATTTTCTTGAGATAGAACCACAGCCTCTTTAGACAAGCCCAAATTCTCTAGCAATTCTTTGTTGGACCTTCTAATTTTTATTGTTTCTGTGTATTCTTTTTGCCACAAGCTCTTTGCTTTCTCTTTTTCTTTTAAGATCCTCTATATAACACTTCCCGTTCTTGTAGTGCACCTACTTTCTTTGCTTCTTCCTTCTTTAGTTCTCCTCATATATGGTGAAGCAAAGAAATACCATAAAGAATTATTGGATGAAAAAGCAAGAAGCCATATCTCAGCCATTTAATTGGCTTTCAGGCAAATGTTCTCTAATCTTTATATAAAAATGAGCTTATTACATGAGGCAGTTTCCCTGCCATACTTTGCCATATCACTTCTTTGCATATCACTGTTTAACTGACTTATTGAATTAACCCAGTTACCCAGATGTGCAAAACACAGTGAGCCATACACTAAACACATGGATGGGTTTATATAATATACCAACCAACCACAGATTAGCCTGCCAGCTTTAACTTAGTGTATTATGTGAACACAGCCAATATTTTTCATTGGGTTCACTTAATCTTTTGCTTGGGGCATTTTCTCAGGCACCTGTCAATGGATAATCAGCTTTGCACGAGCAATGAATTCCAGATCTAAGCCAATGATTCTAATTCAGCCTTAGACCTGTAAATGTTCAAAATAAAGTAATTTTGATGATAACTTTCCTAGAATAATTACACATAGATAACACAATTATCTATTATTATATGTATTTCAGCTCTGATTTATATCAGCATTTTGGTGAGAGTGTTGGCGATGAGAAATAGAGATTTTGCCATTATAGCTAGACAGGCGTGATGAAAGGATTGTTTTATCCCTTTATTTAATGCTGTTAATCTCTTGCTTCAATGATGAAACAATCAATTCTGCTGACTAATTATATAAAGTCATATTTTCATTTATCTGTTCTGAATTTACCACTTTCCATTTCCATTTGTTGTTAATCAACAGTTCTTTAGAAGGTGTTAAAAGCCCTTATTAGGAACAGAGAGTCACTTTGAGGTAATAGCTGTTGCTGCTGAAGCTTTTTAAAGACCAAAGTCACATGCAGAGGGAAAGGAAAGAACAGCCAAGATAAGGAGAGACGGTTTCTGTCATTTTTTGTGCCTGAAGTTTAGTTGCTGGAATAAAATTCCCGGCAAAACATGCATTGCATAGTTACTTGAAATTCCAGCAAGGTTAGATAGCATCATTTTAAAATTGTTTCTTGACCTGAATCATGTTGCAACAAATTTGTCCAACCCAAGCGCGCACGCGCATGCGTGCGCGCGCGCGCACACACACACACACAAAGAAATAAGAAGAAAGAATGAAGGAAATCATAAGAGAACAAGGTGTGGTTTGTCTGGATGCAGGTTACTATTTTTCTCTTGAGCACCTGGCAATAAAGCATCAATGTGATTGCCAAGAGCCAAAGCTTTTATTAGCTGACAAGCCTTATCATGCCATTACTCAATTCATTTTAGAGATCTTTCTCAGTCTGTTTTAGCTGGGTCTCAGATAATTGTGCTAAAATTGAATGCATCAGAACATTGCTGAATCCCAACAGTGAAAATAAAGGTCTATTGCAGGAAATTTCCCAAGGTTCAAAGGTGAGATCTTCTGCCCAAATGAGAGTGAGCTGGGGCAGGGGAAAATCAGCTTTAGAGTGTATACACTGATGGGATAAAATCAGGTTTGCGGAGGATACTTCATGACACATAATTGAGGCCTCGAAGAGAAAATGCAAAAACTATATTCATTATTTAAACGGTAACTCTCACCAGTTTATACAGGAAGACAATCCTCAGCCCCAAATTAATTATGAGGATTGTAAGATTGCTGACAAAGCAAGAAAACGTATGTCACACTAACATCAATTCAGTGTGCTATTTTGTGCTAAAAATACAAGATGGTATATATGTGTCTGTTATTCATGTGAAAGCTACTTTGGGGGAGCTAATCCCAAGATATTCATCACATTTTACTACATTTTTCTTGTTGCAGGCTGCATATAAATTGATGATCAACTTCCCAGTTAATATTCATGAAACCTAAGCATAATGTCAAAAGTGACTTGAGCATCTCAGTTATACCTTAATGGAAACAGCTAGCTGGGCATGCTCTTCTCTTCTGGTTTGGCAGGTGCCATTTCTCAAAAGCAAGTGTGAGAAACTAGTGCAAAAGCAGTAACTATGGAGTGAAAATATATCTTTTCAATCAATCAGAATAGAAATGGAAGGAAGGGACCTTGGAGGTCTTCTAGCCCAACCCCCTGGTCAAGCAGGAGACCCTATACCCTTGATGGTGAACTTATGCCACATGTGCCGGAAATGGCACGCAGAGCCATTTCCCCCGGCACACGACAGCTCACCCGGAAGAGCCCCACTGCACATGCGCGTGCACCGCCACTGCCAGACAACTGATTGTCGGGTATCTGGCACGCATGCGTGGGGGGCGGTGGGCACGGGAAACATGCTCGCATGTGCAGAGATACGCAGCGTGAGCTGGGGGGGTCGTGAGCGCATGTGCAGAGGCACACCGTGGAGGGATCACGTAAACATGCGCAGATGGATGGTGCACAGAAGTGATCACATGCGCAGGCGCAGGCGCGCTGCATGTGGGGGGGTGATTGCGTGCACAGACACACGATGTGCAGCAAGGGGAATCGTGCGCACACAGGCGCAGACACGGAGCACACTGTGAGGGGATCGTGCATGCAGGCGTAGGGGGTGTGGGGGGAGCCAGCACGTATTGCCTTCTGGGTGCTGGCACGCAAGCACGCACGCAATTATCGGCACGGGAGCCAAAAAAGGTTTGCCATGACTGCCCTATACCATTTCAAACAGGTGATCCAACCTTTTCTCAAAAACTTCCAGTGATGAAGCACCCACAACATCTGAAGGCAACCTCTTCCACTGGTTAATTGTTCTCACTGTTAGGAAGTTTCTCCTTAATTCCAGGTTGCTTTTTTCCTTGATTAGTTTCCATCCATTTTTTCTTATCTTGCCTTCTGGTGCTTTGGAAAATAGGCTGAACCCCTCTTCTTTCTGGTAGCCCCTCAAATACTGGAATACTGCTATCATGTCACCGCTGGTCCTTTTTCAAAGAACTAACCATATTCAATTCCTGCCATGGTTCTTCATATGTTTTAGTCTTCAGACCTTTAATTATCTTAGCTGCTCTTCTTGCACTTTTTCCAAAGTCTCAACATCTTTTTTGTAATGTAGTGACCAAAGCTGGATGCAGTAGTCCAGGTGTGGTCTTACTAAGGATTTATAAAGCGGTACTAATATTGCATGTGGTTTCATTCTTCCTCTCTTTTGCGAAACCTTCCTTAGGGAGCCTGCTAAGTTTGCCTACCAAAACATTGTTCTAGAACAGGCCTGTCAAACTCGCTGCCTTTGGGCTGGATGCATCATGTGCTGGCCATACCCCCGCCTGGGTTAGTGAAGGGGAAAAAAAATCCTGATACGTCACGTGACTCCACCATGACAACGCGAGTTTGACACCCTGTTCTAGAACGATAGAGGTCTTGCTCAATCAAGTTAACAGAACGGAGAGCTGAGGAATTAAGTGAATGATTTTGATTTTGGCCACTCTTTATACTTATAAATTAAGCTCAGAATCCATGGCTATATTAGGAAAGCCCAATTGTCCTTCTGTATTAGATGAGAATTGTATTATTTCATTCATTTCTCTTGTTCCCTGAATATATAATTATGGGGAACAGAAGGATTTACATTCTTTTCAGTCATCTGGTTGTTATCACTTTGAAGGAGAATCATTAGCTCTCTGAGAGCTATCTGTGCCCTCAGGGTCACCTGAATCAGAATGCAAATGGGTATGGAACTGCTGAAAGGACTGTGTTGTAAGTAGGAGATAGGTGCTGTTACATCCCTCCCCCTCTGTTGAGAAAGGGCTATTCAATTTTAACATAAATGCCTCTTTTACCTGTCTTTCAAAGCAGTGGTCCTTTCAGTCCAGAATGTGGACTCCGCTGTCTTCGAAAGAGTGACATTTGTCTTTCAAATGCAGATGGACTGCTGAATCTTGTCCTGATGGGTTTGTTCTCCTCTGTTGTGTTATATGTTTGTGAAGTGGTTGTTTCATTTCTCTAATGTACAGAACTGCACATGTCTCACTGCATTGTATCACACAAATCACATTGTTCAGTTTGGGTCTAGATGTTTTACCCTTGGGGTGGACAAACTTCTGCCTTAGTGCGTTCTTGAGTTTAAAGTGTGCATGTATATAGTGTTGGTTTAAAATCCTCCTGAGCATTTCAGATATTTCTGCAACTATGGAATGACAACATTGCTTTGTTTGTTGTTCTCTTCTTTGTCTGTTTTGGAGGAGCTCCTGCTGGGCCTTTTTCTAGATTTGAGGAAGGCCAAGTAGGGAAAGCTACAAGTTATAAGTGTTTCTTTGATGTGTTTTAGTACCTTTTCTTTTCCCTCTATGCTGGTAGGCAAACCTTCAGCCTAGTGGTATAGTGTTCTGGTCACTCCCATTTTGTATTCCAGTGGGTGGTGAGAATCAAAATGTACAAACTGATCTATGGATCAGGAATGAATCTATTCTATGATCCGTTTCTGTAAACTTCAATGTTAAGACTTCTGTCTTCCTTAATGTGTACTGCAAAGTCCAAGAAAGCCAAATTATTTTCCTTAACATCTTCCTGTGTGAACCTAATGTATCTGTCCACAGAGTTGACATGTTTGGAGAAGGCTTCCAATTCCTATGTTACAATCTTGACCCAAGGATCATCCACATACCTATACTGGTGAATGGGTGGAATTCTATCTCTTTCATATAGAGATTGGCCACAATGGGGGACACAGGTAAACCCATGGCACAGCTGTCTCTAGAAACCATTATATTTAAAATAGGTAGTGGTCAGGCAGAGGTCCAGCATGGCACATATGTGATCTGGGCGGAGGTTAATTCTGTGCTGTATTGTAGCAGTTATTACCGTGACAGCTTCAGTTGTAGGTTTGCATGTGAAGAGTGACGTCACATCATAAGAAACCATACTTTCATCTGGATCCATAGTTTCATCTGGATTTCATACCCAGTAAGATGCTGCTGGTCTTTCTCTCCTTTTTCCTTCAACTTTTCCTTCTATTAAAGACTTTTCAAGGGAACTAGGCCTTCATATAATGTGTGAAAAATAGGATAGTTTACAGCTGGTCATTAATGCCTCAAGTGAAAATTCTGAAGTGATTTCTATGATCCATTTATTGGTTTCCCTGGTTATATTAATAGTAATCCTTAAAAGACTTCTGCAGCATTAAAGTTCATGTACATTGATGTGCTTTCTGTCCTGCTTTGTCCCACTCCAACATTCACTTTGATAAAATGTTTTAGGAAAAGACATTGAATAATTCTAAGCTTCATGAATACAGTCACATCATGACCACTGAATATCTTTTCCAAGGTTTTCATAGTACTCTTCCAAGTGCTAATCAATGGAGTTATTCTTGATCGCTCCATACTTTAGTGTGGATGATGAGTCCTAAAGATAGATGTTACTCACCAGTACAATGTCTTCATTATGAATTTTGAGGTGATACTTCTCATTATTTTAGTCTTCTTTATATTTAATTTTTTCCCTTTCTTTTCCCATTTTTTCACTGTGATCCTTGATTTTCATTACTAGAATTTCCAGATTATTCACATTTTCAACTACTAGAGTAGTGTCATCAACACAGCGGAAGTACTAATGTTTTATCTTCAAATTTTAAAATGCTTCTCTTGGTGCAATGTTCAGCATACAGACTGAATATAAATAAGGAGAGATTATTATTATTCATTTATTAATAAAATTTATACACCAACCATCTCACTATCTAAATGACTTTGGGTGGTTTACAAGTGAAAACCCAGCGGGAAGTTTGTACCTTCACACTTGCCAGATGACAATAAAGTAGAATTCCTTCATCTAGTGGTGTTTCCTGCCTGGTTTGCCTGGGATGGCTGACATCATTCTTCTAAGTCTGCAAATGAGTCGCCATGGCGAATAGGGGGCAATACAAATCTAATAAATTAATAAATAAAAATATAATTTCCTGCTGCCACTTTTAACTGCTTGATCCATGATTAAGGCAAGTCCTTCCTAAGTTTCTTCCTCTGACCATTAAGCCACTGGGGGCTCCTTCCCCCAATAATTGACTATTTCCTAGGCAGCATTCTCTTTCCCCTCATCCCCAAAGTCATCCACACAATTTAGGTTGTGTCAAATTTTTCAACTTTCAATTTCCAAACATTAGGGGTGCTCAAAAGTTGTGACATGCATTGGGGATTGTAAGATATTTTGGTTATTTTAATATAATTTAGATGTGCTTGGTAAGTAACTACATAAATAGCGTAACTTTTTAACATTTTGTTTTATTCCTTCCCATCTATTAGATATTCAATCTGGTTTCTTATGTCTCTTGGTCTTTTGCAGTCACTTTACATATTCATCCTTAATAACTTTGTTGAGTATAATAAACAGTTCCTCTGACCCCCCTCTCAATATGGTTCAAGGCTTCAAAGCAGTCACTTCTTGAAAGTTATGGTTATATTAGCAAAAATGTGTTGTAGAAATTGGCTGGGTAATTTCTAATAATGAATTTCTAAAAATGAATTGGAGATTTTTTAAAAAAACTGCTTTCCCTCACATACCCCAAGGTGTCTGTTTAAGATACCACTCTTTAAGTACCATAATACTATGTCTTGTTAAAATGCTGAGCTCTGAGTTATTTGTGTTGGTTTTTCCTATATAGTACAAAAGCAGCAGGATTTTTAAACCAGGTTTTATTTTCTCGTTTTTGTTTTATCTGGGATGTTCGGACAGGAACTGGGAGTGTTAGAAAGAGAGGAAATGTAAAGCTTGTAGGTCCTGAGGAAATAAAGCAGGGAGTATGGAATAGAAACAACTAGGAACAGTCAATATATTTTACTTCTCAAATGTTTGCTTGGTTATTATCATTGTAATCCTTGCAGGTCTGCTTCTTTTTCTGTTACAAGAATGCAGTAACAGGCACTCCTTACTTGATATATATAATTGCTGCAGCATCCTATATTACAGGTAGATGGATTGTGCAGCATTATAACTCAATGATTGGACTGCATAAGAACATTGCACTTAGGAAAAGGTAGCTGGGTGGCCAGCACAGAAGAAAGTCTAAAAACCTATTCAACATAAGCTGTAGCTTTAGCTAGTCAGGTGGATTGAAGTCCAGAATATATTTTTGAAGTAAAATTACAGAATCGGGTATTTGTGAAAAGTGACCATCTAACTATAGTTAGACATCTTTCAAGGATGAACATTACTTCCCAAGAACGAGGGAGGCCTAGGTGGGATTTTGCCTTGCAACAGCAGAAATTCTTGCAAGCAGAATTCTTGGCTGCATTCCGTTTTGGGATGAGACAGAATGAGACAAATCAATTCGTAGTTTTATTGATGGGTTGTGGTTGGAAAAGTTTCTGGGTTGACTTAAAATTATCCTTTAGAGAATACCCCAGATGTTTCAAGTAATGAAAAAAGAGAAGCAGAGGAACTGTGAGTAAATTGTGGTGAAAGGTGAAACAGAAGACTTTTTCCTCTGTTCTTAAGTCAGCAAATGTCAACAGAGACAGGTGCCAAGTCATTTACTGGCAGTAGTTATAAAACAACTCATGTTGCTACCTCTAGTAAGCATTTTACCCTGCCAACCTTAGTATCAGCTCCTGATAGTAAATTGAATCCTAATCTTGTTTCATATTGACTGTTTCCCTGGCTAAAGCTATTTCACATAGGAACGGATTTATCAGATTATCACTGAACTGCTAAATATTTTTGGCATTTAATCTTGGAAAAAGACATTATACATATTCAACAGTTATATCTCAGTTTGAACTTGTAAATTGATTCCTGTGCAAACATATAAGCAAAAGAAAGAGGCTCCGTCCAGATCCATTTGTACTCCACCCTTTTGGGGTTTGCAGCTCTATTCAGATAACAGATAATCAGAGTTGGAAGGAACTTTGTAGGCTGCATTTCTCTGCAGACCACCAAAATTTTTCACGGACCACCAGTGGGCTGCGGCCCACCAGTTGGTGACCGCTGTTCTAGTCTGTCAAGATCCAGATACCTATCTTCTTGGGTGTTAGCTATTCCTGCCAGCTTAGTATCACCTGCAAATTTGGTAAGTGCCCCTTCTATTCCCTCATCTAAGTTGTTAATGAAGAATTGATGAGTACTGGGCCTAAGACAGAACCTTGTGGCACCCCACTGCTTACTTCCCTCCATGTAGACTTAGACCCATTAAGGACTACTCATTGAATATGATTTCCAAGGCCTTTAGCAAGGGTGAATGGAGCCTCTTGGACAATATAGGTGTCTTTTATTCTTTATTTTTGTTTCTTATTGTATTTTTAAAAAAATATTATTTGTCAGCACCTCAGACTTATCTGAGGGGATACAAATTTAATCAATAAATTTCTCTTTTGACTGATTCCATGAAATTGCAGGATTTGATTGAGCTGTAAATGCCCCACTTGGATGTTGCACATACCAGTTAATTCATTTTAGCTTCTGGAATTATATTTTGGGATTAGGTGAGGCAATGGAGAATTATATTTTTATCCTTTTTACCTATATTTAAAGAACACAATAGGAAAAATTCTGGCCAGCACAGATGGTCCACGATGCTATTGATGGGTTGGTTATGTGAATATACTAAACCTGGCAGAATCATCAGTAAGCCCTTTGGTAACACTGTAATTTATTCCACCTGCATACTTTTGACAGATTTGAATGATTGAATGAGTATTTCTGTAGTTTCTTTGAGGCTCTTTGGAGCACTTTACCTCCTGTGCATATTGCTCAGATGTTCAGTCTTAGAAAGAGCTTGTTTCCTGATGTAGTCCAATCACACACAATGTGCTTGTTTTAAAAATCAGCTATCACAACACCTTTTAGGACTGAGTCATGTTTTTTGTCCACTTATTGACAGGAGAAAGGTTCACCGTTTGAATTTTGAACATTTGAACTTTGTAGATAATTCTGTCATGAACACTTGGTTTGTGTAGAGAATTGTTTATATTAGAAGAGGGGCAAGATCCTGCAACATTAAGGGTGAATAGTGCCACTATTAATTTGCCACTTAGTTATCACAAGTGCTGAAGTATAATTCAGTTACTCAGCTTCTATGGGCCTTTCCCCACCATCAAATTACACTGTACTCCACCTACTTCAAGTTGACAGAAAACTATTCTTGCATGAAACAAACTGTTCCCATTGCTAATCCCTATCCTGTCCTTGTTGCTTCTATTCTTAGACAGTGCCAGTTACCTAATTTCTCTCCACTTTAATGAGTGAGAAAGCTTGTCAGATTTTAACAAAGCTCAAGGTTGCCCTTGAACAATGTTAAACTAAGGAGAGAAATGCTATTTCAACACATGTAAAGCTGAGGGCCTGAACTCAAGTAGAAATTTCTCCCTTATTCTAACACTTTGGGGCAGCTTTGAGGTATGTAAAATCTGCCAAAGCTGTCTTTATTCATGGGCTGGGAACAAGATCTTCTGGTCCTTGGTCTCCACATTATGGAGACCAAGCAGCAGAAGAAAGAATATATTCCTAAACCATGTTTATGATGTACTTAATTCCATGTGAGTTTAAATATAGAATGAAATTAGGGTACCATATTTTTCTTTACTCCAAAAAGCAGCATGTTGCAACACTGAAGAACATTCTTTGTTTTTTTTAATACAAGTAGATACATTTCTAAACTTAGTGGTAAAAACTACTTGCCCCCAACAATACATTTATAAGCATATTTATTGAGATCAAAGCTGTTTCCAGTGATGTTTGTGTGAGTTAGAAATGCAGATTTTTGCTTCAATAGATTTTGGTGCTCTGCAATAATGTTAATAAGGCCTCTTTCAATATTTTTTTAGAGAAGCAGAGACTTTACTAAGATCAAAATGAGAGGCATAACATCATTAGGGTTTAAGAATTACAGGTCTGGACTGAAAGTTTAATCCTCAAAGGCTCTGTATTATAGTTATATGCCTCTTTAAGTTATAATGAATGTTAAATCTGAATAGGGTAATGAATCACTCATTTAGTGATTGCCTCATTTAGCTACTCTTTGCAGTTAGAATCATGTTGAAAAAGTAACTTTGTGACCAATTCTCACATTTCCGACCATCACAGACAAAAGAAAGCTGAAATAAGATCATAAGCACAGTTGTGGTTTTACATAGTGACTGCTTCATTTAACAACTAGGTTGCTGGTCCCAATTTTGGTCACTAAACAAGGACTACCATATATTATATGGGCCATCCATTAATTGCTGTAAGGGCCTTATAGAAAACTAACTGTTACAACTGAAAGAGAAACTGTAGATGGGATCCTGGTGATGTAATCGAATATGCAACCATAAACCTTTAACCTACAAGCAAAATTATTGGTCTTCTGAATTCCTAAACAGTTCCAAAAATCTTTTCTTGCTGACATTGCCCAAGCATTACTCTAAGTTATGTTTAACAAGTCATAATGGTTTGCAAACACAGTGATATTAAGCTACAAATGTTGGTTAATAAACCATGGTACCTAAGTTCATACATACCACTCCAGGTTTTTAAGAAGAGATTGGAGAGCCATTTGTCCAGAATAGTCTCCCGCTTGGCCAGGGGGTCAGACTAGAAAGCTTCGAAGGTCCCTTCCAACTCTATTATTTTATATTTTATATACAGGTAGTCCTCGGCTTGCAGCAGTTCATTTAGTGACGTTCAAATTTACAACTTCACTGAAAAAAGTGACATGACCATTTTTAACACTTGTGACCAGTGCAGCATCCCCAGTGTCACATGATCAAAATTCAGATGCTTGGCAACTGACTCATACTTATAACGGTTGCAGTGTCCAGGGATCGTGTGATGAGCAAACTCAATGGGGAAGCCAGTTTTCACTTAACAATCATGTTATTAACTTAACACTATAGTGATTCATTTAATAACTGTGGCAAGAAAATCCGTAAAGTGGGGCAAAACTCACTTAACAAATGTTTCACTTAGCAACAGAAAATGCTGGGCTCAATTGTGGTTGTAAGTTGAGGGCTACCTGTATATCATGTTACGCCATGATTTATCTTAGCCATAGCTTGCTGAATAAACTGCAATCTGTGAGTTTATCCAGAGTCGTCAGTCATCAGCCATTATGCATACAGCTCACATTCCGTTAAGCAAAATCAGAGAAACAACCTGTGATTTGAAGTTGATAGAATATTTCCAGTGAGACTGGCTTCTTGATACTGCAAGTGGCAGCCAAAGGTAAAGGATGAGTGTGGAAATCATTTCCATTTGTTTCTTTCCTGCATGCAAATACAAGAGGCTGTTAACGTGGCCCAGTTATAGTACAAAATGGATTGCTGAAGTGCATAGGAAGAGTGTCACTGGTCAGTCATGTGTTTCGGACTCATCATGAACTGCATGCTCCCCCTCTTCCCCTGCTGGTAGGGATACCATCCACTGTATAAGCACATTCTTTGAAAATCCTTTGGAGGTATTAGTAAGGGCAAACAGAAAGTCACACAAGCAATGAAAGTTCTGTTTTCTGTGACATGCTTGTGTTGTATGGATGTGCACAGAACATAAGATGATGTGGCCCGAAAATCAAGAAATTCAAGATCTATCCTGATAGGGATTCAAATTGTTCTAATAAGCTTTACTTCTTTTTTGTCCTTAAGCAACAGCTTGGAGCTAGTGCGGCAATGTTGCTGTTGTTCTCTTAAGCTCTTTGTCCTTTGCAACATAAAGGACTCAGCAAGGAGGCAGTCAAGAGAGAAAGAGTCATAGGGACTTTTCATTTCAGCCGAGTTAAAATGCTATTTCTCAGTCCCTGAGCTGGCAGAAAAATTATACCAATGTAACATTTGCCCCCTATTGCCATGTCTCTTCTGCCATAGGCACAGTGCCAGCAATTAGTGCTGCCTTTATTTACATATTAATGGCATGGATTCATGGATTCCACCAGCTTTGTTTCTCTCCACTTCTACCAAACATTACTAGCCAGTGGGAAAACATTCACCAGTCCCTCTCCTTAATGTGTGCTAGGATCCAGGGTTGGGGGAAGAATTGAGCTTTGACAGATGGCTGTACTAGTAGCCAGATGACATTTGGGCTTCTTTTGAACATGACTATAGTGCTCTAATAATGGAATAATAAACTGTATTCAAAAAGAGTCTGAATCAGAGGTGGTATTCAGCAGGTTCTGACCAGTTCTGGAGAACCAGTAGCGGAAATTTTGAGTAGTTTGGAGCAGTGGTCGCAAACCAGTGGGCTGGGGACCACTGGTGGTCCACGAGAAAATATTGGTGGTCTGCAGAGAAATGTCATCCCCACAAAGACTCATTTCTGGCAGAGTTTGGGGGAGAGAAAGAAAGACTTCTGCTGCTTCTGCTGCTTTCCTTGCATGAAGCCAAAAGTCTCTCTCTCTCTCTCTCCCTGAGAACGGAGCTGGAGATAGTATCCTGCGATCCCAAATAAAGAATGATGGATCAATAGGAAAACAGGGTGGGGAATTTTCCTGCAGACTTTTTGGGGGATTTTCCCAGGGTCTCTGCTGCTTTCTGCAGAGACCTGGGAAAACGTCAGCAAGCTGTCATCAGTCAAAATTCATAGTAGTGATCCACGGGATTTAAAATTATGAGTTTGGTGGTCCCTGAGGTCCCAAAGGTTGGCAACCCCTGGTTTGGAGAACCGGCAAATATCACCTCTGACTGGCCCTGCCCCTATCCTCTGCCTCCCGAGTCCCAGCTGATCGGCTGGATCTTCTTTGGTTGCCCTGCACAGGAGAACAGAGCTGGAAAGCAGGTTAGTGGGGTGGGGAGGGAATGGAGATTTTACAGTACCCTTCCCCTGCCATGCCCAACAAGCCACACCACACCCACCAAGCCATGCCCACAGAATCGGTAGTAAAAAAATTTCAATCTCACCAGTGGTGTGACAATGTAAGGAGAGTTCTGTTCAGGCTAATTCAGGTGTCTGATTCTGATTCAGAGATGGTCTTAAAGAATACAGGTAGTCCTTGACTTACAACTGTTTATTTAGTGACCAAAGTTTACAATGGCATTGAAAAAAGTGACTTATGGCCATTTTTTACACTTACAGCCACTGCAGCACCCCTGTGGTCACATGATCAGAATGTTGATGCTTGGCAACTGGCATGTATTTATGATGGTTGCAGTGTCCCATGGGATTGTCTTTTGTGACCTTTCGACTAGCAAAATCAATGGGGAAGCCAGATTCACTTAACAACCATGTTAGTGGTTTAACCAATGCGGTGATTCACTTTAAAAACTGGCAAGGAAAGTCATAAAATTCACTTAACTGCCTTGCTAAGCAATAGAAATGTTGGGCTCAGGTGTGGGATCCGACTGGTGTAACTACCGCTTTGGTGATTTACGATTTGCATATAAATCATCGTCAGCTTGCTGCCTGGACAGCTGAGCAGTGCTGCACGTGGATGTGCAGTGGTTGAAAAAGGACTTTTTTCCTGCTTTTTCAACCGCAGCTGTGCCGCCCAAAGCAGCTGCAGTTGAAAAAGCAGGAAATAAAGGTCAGGTAAAAGCCTGGGCTGGCGGTGGGACAAAACAGCAGCAGACATAGAACCAGTTCTATGTCTGCTGCTCTTCAGAGCTACCGGTTCTACAGAGCCAGACAGAACCAGTAGAATCCCACCCCTGGTTGGGCTCAACTGTGTTTGTAAATCGAGGAATACCTGCAGAGTAGTATGGGGTGACTCAGTTTGAAAGAACCAGGTTCTTTTACTGCCTAAAGCAAAATGGATCTAGAGCAGGGGTGTCAAACTCGATTTTATTGAGGGCCACATCAGGGTTGTATTTGACCTCAGGGGTGGGGTGGGCGTGGCCAGCTCAACGTCACTTATGATGGGGGGGCCTCTCCTGAGCTCCATTTTCACTGGCAGAGGTTGCTGGAGGCCGTCGCAGCTGAAAACAGAGTTCAGGAGGCCAGCGCGGGGCCCTCCCAAGCTCTGTTTTCACTGGGAGAGGCACCACGGGCCAATCCTTCGCTGTTTCCATGGCAGCCACTCAGGCCAGATCTGAGCACTCTGCAGGCCAGATCCAGCCCCCTTGAGTTTGACACTCTTGATTCTAGAGCAGCCGTGGGCAAACTATGGCCCGGGGCCGGATCCAGCCCGTTTGGCTGTTCTATCCGCCCGGATCCAAAGAGCGGAGGGTTCTCTTGCTCTCCCAGAAGGCTACGTGAAGTAATCTAACTTTGAATTTATATTAGTTCACACAAATACTCCATCCATGCTTTTGTTCCGGCCCTCCGGTCCAGTTTAAGAACCCATTGTGGCCCTCGAGTCAAAAAGTTTGCCCACCCCTGTTCTAGAGGAAAGTGCCCACACTGGGAATGAAGAGGAGGCAGTATACTCCCTCCAGCGTAAAGTGGGCAAACAGGCCTGGATTTACTGAAATTGAGTCCTGGGAATCACCAGAACTATATCACTAGCACAAGGTTGGAGAAGCACATCTGATTTTGTCCAAGGCAAAATATATTTGAGATAAGGAGGAAACCATGCTTTAAAGTTAAGTAAGGGCATCTTAAATCTGTCTCTGGTTTGGGCTGGGGATCAGATGAACGTAACAACATGAGGACATGTTAGGCATGTTTGTGCTGCAGGTAGATAGATGTAAGTGAGGAAAGGCTCAGATTCAAGATTCATTAGAATACAGGTCTGAAATAGATTGCTCTTTTATTAGCCTAGTGAAGGAGGAAATGCTATGTGTGTATTCCTTACACATCTTTTGGGAATTACTGTCTTGGCAGATTTCAGTATTGGAACAAAAAAGTGGAAAGTTTAGTTCTCAGAGAGATAAATCATGACACTTATTGTGCAATGGGAATAATTTTCTTTGGAGAGACATAGACAGGACCTGAACTTAGGAGAGCTTATACTTATTTATCATTAATGTGCCAAGTGCTTGACATATTTATCTAATTTAGCATTAAAGCAACCCTGTGAGTTGGATGCTGTATTTCCATTTTACAGGTGGGAAATCAAGGCTGAAAAATAATTGCTTCCCTCAGCACTAAGTTAGAATTCTAACTTAATTCTTCAAAGGTCACCAGTCTAGTTATTCTGTACTTTTTCTGCCATCAGTATTCTTGTAGGGTAATGCACAAGGGTTTTCTGAAGATACAGTGCTAGCACTGATAAAGCCTCAGACAGTGATTGACTCATTTGCCAGCTTATCAAAAGCCAAAACAAAAGCATCTCTTCCCAAACAGATCCATCCAAATGACCTGTAGTTATGTTTTTCTTCCCTATCTGCTTATCAAAGAGAGACTGGTGATTAGAAGGCCATCTGGCAATGATCAGCTGATGCTCATATATTAATTTGAATTAAGAAGTGAACGTTTGGCGTGCTTATGCCTTGGATTCTTCAGTTGCAAAAGAAAAAAGAAAAAAAAACACAATATTGGCATAAAATTTGCAATCTCTGCTGGTGATCTCTATTCTACCACAGACATGATGCTGTCCTTATTTATAATTTACAGGGCACATCAAGGAAATAAATTTCCATGCCATTGTTTCTCTCTCCTCTCACAAAATATTACCAGCCAGTAAAAAAAAATCCATTAATCTTGATGACCATGGACTGGGATGGGAAAGGAGATGAATTTTCATTTGGTTGGTAGATTTTTTTTTACTAGTTTAATATTACTGTATTGCAGAAGAGCCCTAATTCTAGAGTCATTTGAGAGTCAAAATCTTTTGTAACATTGGTTTAGTGCTGCTCAGATCAGCAATGTACTCACAAGGAGCAGGGAGAGTTGTGCTGTGAAGCAGTAGGGAAAATTGTCTCTTTCTGTTTTTACCATTTAATGTGAACCCTTCTACTCCCACTTGCTCTAAGATTCAGTTTTTATCTTAAGTTTGCATACTCAATTAGTCTCCTCCTGCTGGTACTTATCTACTGTTTGCCTGGAGCTGCTCATGGTAGATGTCTTAGACTCTACTTGGTTCCCTCATATGTCCAGACCTCCCTTATTCCCAAGAAAAGGCTGCAGGTTGTGACAACCATTGTGGATGAGTACACATTATCCCCAGAAGTGTAGAACAAGATTCTCTCTTCTCAGTTTTTTCTTCAGCTTTCTAGTGAATTGGAAAGTACCTAAGCTTTAATGATAGATGTTTGAAATGGATCTAAGCCCACAATGTGAAAATTGATTACATGAGTATGTCCCTGTTACTTTCTCAACTGAAGTTTGAAAATATTTCTTCTTAAATGTAGCTAACACATTTTAAAACAATGTTATCACACTTGGAAGTTGACCATTTATACCAGGGGTTCCAAACTTGGCAACTTTAAGACTTATGGACTTCAACTCCCAGAATTCTCCAGCCAACATAGCTGGCTGGAGAATTCTGAGAGTTGAAGTCCACACAAGTCTTAAAGTTGCCAAGTTTGGAGACCTCTGATTTATACCTTTGGAAGAAGATGGCATGACCCTCTTAGAGAAGTAATGTCCATTCATTGGTCATTTTTTAATATATTCAGGGCCTCAAGATAAGATACTTGAGGATTCTTCATTGACAAAGCCAGTAGTAAGTACACATGATAGCAATGTTTCTATAGAAAGAGCATCCTTCTGGAAGAGCTAATTGCCTTCAATATTATTACTATTCTTACAGACAACAATATGCCTTTAATATATTGCCTTCATTACATTTGGCACATATATACTATAGATATTAGAGCAGGGATATTTTATGGAGCTCACTACTTCTCAGCTAACCTACCTCAGCACTTTTCTGCTGGGAAAAATTCCTGTGAGATCTTGAACTCCCAGAAAAAAGATGAAATAAAAAGATAGCAATAAACTAGGAAGTCAAGACCTTTCGTGTATATAACTCCTATATATATGAATTGTAAAAAATATTTTGTACAATTTAGACAATACTGTACATGGACAAATAAAATGGTATGATAAACATGCTGCTAACCTAACAATAGCAGTTTATGAATGGGTACATTTATATACCATTTAAGATATACCATTTATAGCTTAATATGTTTCCTTTCTCAATTTAGAATATATGTCATTGTCAGCTACTACATAGTGACCAATGCCCCTCAAAATTCAGTTTTTAAGAATAAATTTGTAAATTAAACTACCGGAAATCCTATGAGAGAATATTTTTTTAGAAGAGTTATGTATATCTGACCAAAATCTTTGCTCTCTGTATATACCACTTTTAAATAATAGAATGGTACCTAAAAAGATAACTAATATGCTATAAGATATGTGCATCAGTACATACAGCTATACCATTCAGTGACAAATACTTATTGTCACATTATATGTATACAGACAATCCCCACCTGGCCCTAAACTCACCAGTGATCTGCAGGAGCAAAAAACCGTGTGCTCTAATTAGTGTGTTTATTTTGGGTGTCTTTGTAAAGTCAACACTAAGCAACAAGGTGTCTAATGGCATGTAGATCCCAAAAGAAATCACAGCTTTCTCTGCCTGGGATTAAAGCAAAGATCTCTTTGCAAAAGCTGGTAAAAATTCACATGTGTTTCTAATATGTAGAGACTTTAAGCAATGCAGAGTTGGGTGGAAGAAATCTGATTACCAGCCTAGTCTCTGGGCTTCCCTTTTTTCATGCCTTTATTCCCTTTCCTTTACTGTGCATATTACTGCAAATGCTGATGAATGTAACTCAGAACTCAAAGGGCCCTAAGCAAATGTTGGAGAATTCCTAACAAACTTTCATTAACCATTGTGATTAGCCTTTACACTGAAGGAAAAGCTGGAAAAGAGCATTGATTATCTCTAGGGTTAGGAGAGGAGAAAATCTAGACATTTCTGCCAAAGATACAGCATGCAGTGATCACTGGTTGTCCACTTACAGGGCTAAATTCTCAGTAAAGTAGACCAAAAGGAGGAGAATTGGCCAACATTATTTTGTTTACACCATTAGGTCAGTATGAAATGTAATGATTTCAGTAGACCTAAATACTATTATTAGATCAGGAGAAGCAGAGTCAGGTACCTTAAAGTCTAAAGACAGAAAATCCTGGAGGGACCACTATCCTGTTACGTTAGCTTCTGACTGCAGCATCTGCATGAATTTGACTGATTTTAGAGATTGGAAACCCACCAGAAATTTCAGGACTTTTGACAAGACTGGGGTTTGGGGCATTGAAAAAATCTTGTGGAAAAAGACAACAGGAAATCCCTTCCATAATATCATCAAAGAAACATCATAGAGGTGGTCATCAGAAGTTGAGGTTTACTTAAGGATTAATGTACTTACTTGCACCGTAGGGTCTTAGTGATTGAATGATTATTTGCCATGAAATCAGTGTAGTCTCTTAGCAACTTCATGGATAATTTTTTTTCTATGAAGATCTGTCCCTAACTTGTCACTTCAAGTCTTCCAGTGATGCCATATCGACACTAAAACTGAATCCATCTACCTTATTGCTAGTCACTGTCTTCTTTCCTTTCCTTCCCATCTCTTCCAGCATTTAGAGTGTTCTCTACTAGCTCTTTGCATAATGTATCTGAAATATAATTTGAGCCCGGTCATTTGTGTCTTGAGAGTAAAAATCAACTTATGTTAATAATCAATTTGTTTTTTTCCTGGCTATCCATAGGATTCCCATGAATCTTCTTCAATTCTGAATTTTAAAGGCTTCAACACAGGTTTTATCCTTTTTTCCTTAATTCCAACTTTTGCTTCCATAATGTCACAGGAAATTTCATTCCTGGTGTTATTTTGAACTTTATAGGTGTAGACACATCACAGCATATGAATATCTTCTCCAAGGCCTTCATGGTTACTCTATTATGTAGTGTATGTCTATACTGCTTGTTCTTTACTGTTGATGATTGATCCTCAAACACAGAAGTCTATCACTTAAATATATTCATTGTTAATTCTTAGTTCTTAGAGGGATGCCCAAATTAAATACACATTAATTAAACACCAGTTTTTAATGCCCAAAATTATGACAGATTTTTTTGGGTGAAATTTATTGATTTTGACTATTAAAAAGGCCACGTAATGCAGGGTCCCCAACCCACGGTCTGTGAACCAGCACTGGGCCACGGCATACCAGAAACCAGGCTACACAAACAAGCAAAACCCCATCTGCACACTAAACCACATCTTCTACAGTCCACAGAAAACCCTCTCTCTGCAGAACCAGTCCCTGGTGCCCAAAAGGTTGGGACCCAATGACCTAGTGGGATCCAGAAGGTGTCCCATTTGTGTTGAGGCATTTACTCTACAAAACATACAGTATATGCCTTCCAGAAAATATTGAAGCTTCTTTCAATTTCTGAAGGACCTTGTTAATAGAGCTTGACACATATGAGTTTAATTGGGATATAATTTTTAGGGGAGCAGCCACTTCAGTTTTATATTATATGCTTTATGCTTTGCATTGTAAGCTGCCTAGAGACACGGGATTGAAATTATAGACATAAATATTTTAAAAACGGATGAATGAAAACATTATTTTGGTACCTACACTAGGGATCATCTGCTGTACCTTTATGAATCACCACTCTCATTACCAGAGCACACATTGTGAAATATTGTCCTAGAAGTAAAAGGATTTTCAGTATGGTTTCATTATTTATGGTTTTTTAAAACTATCAAGGTCCATTATTACATTGTGTGATGCATGCTGCTCTTTTTCCTTCTCTTCCTATTGCTTTCTCCCCACCTTACTCTCTCCCTGTCATGTATTCAGTAATTGCTCCAGCTTATCTACCATGTATTCCAAATCAGATCTATTCCTGACCTGACTTTTAAAACTCAAGAATAGAAATATGCAGTGATAATAAAGCGTGACTTTATTAAGTTTTCGTGTCACGGTTCAATATATGCTTCAGCCATGAACTCCTCCCACTGTGCACCAGAAATGTTGTTACTTGAAGTGGGTGAAAAGTCATATTTTGATTTTTACAAGAGGACTAATTGCAGTACTACCCATATAAACATATGCTTGTTAGTAACATAATTAACTCAAGAATTTTTTGTATCTTGTTCCTGAAATTCAGTTCCTCTTTTTTCATGGTGAAGTCTATTAAATAAAATTATTCAATTTCAAGCTACAGACTTGCAAATTAATAATTTATTCAGTTTTGCTTCTGAGTTTTGTGATTGTGATTTTTTCATTGTTATTTTAAATATCTAATTACATATCTAATGATACATATACAGTGTATATAATATATGCAATGTAATATACTAAATATGGTAATATTAAATTACATGTGCTAAATATGGTAATAACTGCCATAGTTTAGATCAAGTGTGGATAATTTGATATCCTGCAACTGTTTCTGGATTCTGTATCTATGATTGTCAGGGACTAAACATTCCAAACAGCTAGCAATAAACAAAAATATTTTTCCCTGTTTTGATTTATCAGTTAAGAAAATAGAGACAAGATTAGCTAGATACTTTATCAAAATCCTTCACTGACTTTTAATTTATTTCAAACAGGTCTTTGTTTTGTTCTATTTGGTGCATAATACTAACCATCCAACCCCCCCTTTTCTCTGTTCTCATAAATAGAGAAACCCTTATCTAATAGGGTTAATGTTACAGCTGAGATATTACTAGTCAGATATGATTAGAAGCCACCAAAATGAAGTGGTAATAATATCCAGCAGTTGCTTGGTGTTTTTGTTCCTGAATACCTCTCTATGACTAGAAAAAGGAGTTAGACTGAAGCTTATTAAAAGAAGAAACTTTGGGATTGTATGATTGTTTAGATGCTAAGTATTAGAATCATAAGTATTTCTAATATAGGAAATAAATGGTTTATTTGTTTATTTGGGATCTTTTAAAATAATGACGATAACTGACATTGAAAATATTGTGTTATTTTACTACAGGCAGTTTAGTCAAAGTTAAAGGGAAACTGGGTGAGAGTTGTCTAAAACTCTCAACTGTAATAAGATCACTCAACTTAGATAAAATCAGAATTGTTTTAAATTTAACATTAAGCATATGAAATCTATACATTTGATTATATGATTATGGGAAACAGTAATGGACTGAAGTATGCTGGGGAAAATTCACATTTTTCCTGGTTTAATTGTTCCACTTTGGACTTCTTCCCTAATTCGTTGACAATTAATATAGGTAGGTAAGTCAATTTATTTATTTATTAAATTTATATCCCACCTCACTTCCCCCAATGGGGAACTTGAGGCGGCGTACAAAAGGATAAAAGCAATTTCTATACAATATAAAAACAAAAACTCATTCATACCAATCCAAAACATACACGGGGGGAAAGCAAGGTCTCAATGCCATGCCCTCCGACAAAGCCAGGTCTTAACGGCTTTGCAGAAGGCAAGTAGATTTGGGATGGTTCTAATCTCCAAGGGGAGCATATTTCAAAGGGATGGCACCGCTACAGAGAAGGCCCAGCCCGTGGACCCGCCAGCCGACATTGCCTGGCCGACGGTATCTGGAGCAAGCCCTCCCTGTGAGATCTAACTGGGCGCTGGGAGACATAAGGTCGCAGAAGGCGGTCTTGCAGGTATCCCGCTCCTAAGCCATGAAGGGCTTTAAAAGTTGTCACTAGCACCTTGAATTGCACCCGGAAGACCACTGGTAACCAGTGTAGCTCACGGAGGATAGATGTTATATGGGCACGTCTAGGTGCACCCATGATCACTCACACGGCCGCATTTTGCACCAGCTGAAGTCTCCAAGTGCTCTTTAAGGGCAGCCCCATGTAGAGCGCATTGCAGTAGTCCAATCGAGAGGTGATAAGGGCATGAGCAACCATGTGTAGACCGCCCCCCGGTCCAGGAAGGGTCGCAACTGGCGTAACAGGCAAACCTGTGCAAAGGTCCCTCTGGTCACAGCCATAAGATGGTGGTCAAATTGTAGCTGTGGATCCAGAAGGACTCCCAAGTTGCGGACTCGTTCTGAGGGAAGCAATTTCTCTCCCCCCAGTACCAAAGTTGGATAATCAACTGAACCCCGAGGGGGCAAGACCCATAGCCACTCGGTCTTGTCAGGGTTGAATCTGAGCCGATTAGTCCCATCCGGATCCTCACATCCTCCTTTATTATTAAATAAACTTTTCTATAAATTACTTGACATTAAAGAAACTTAACTGGATATGAAAATATTTGTACAACGGATCTAGGAATCCCTTTCGATCCTTGCCCTTGCTATCTTTATCTTTTGAAGCTGCTTATCATGTAACTTCACATCCCATTTTACTTTCCTTTGTACTTTCCAACTTAAAAGCAAAATGGAGATTTGACCTCCAGTTCAAGGAAACTGAATTCATTTGTATGCTATTACACAGTTACTATTTCACCAAACACAGGAAACAACTGAATTTGTAGATTACGCCCATCCACAAGTTTCAGATGATAGTTGATGACATGAAAGGAAACAGATGATGACATGAAAGGAAATCTGTTGAATTGCCTTAAGAAGACAGTCAGCTGACATACTTTCTAAGAAGCATTCATTTTTTTCTTCATTTTTAAATGATTTTTTAAAATTACAACTGGCCATAAAGAAGTCTCAAAATGATAAAAAGAAGCAGCATACTGACAAAGAATAGGCCTGTCCAGATAAAAGGCAGTTAATATTGACATTCGATTTCCAGATGCTATATTTTCTATGACATATATTTTATTCTAAACTTTTATAATAAAAGAGAGAACTGTAATTAAAATTCAGTGTGTTTAAAATAAAAGCTCTGTGAGGACCATGGAGCAGGAAACAGAGTTTTAAAAATGTATCCCATTTCATTACAGCAATAAAAAAAATACTGGTTCCTCCTTCGTGTCAACATTAGAGCAAATAAAATACCTGCTTCATAGCGTCACTTCATGATATGACCCCATTGCAAAGTGGGTCAGTACAGTAACTTGCAGGATCCAATCTGTGTTGGTCACTGGGATCAGAGGTTTAGTCTTTTGAGCTTTTGGACTTGTGCCTAGAGCCCATCCTCAGAGAACTTCTCACTGCCAGAATGTGTGCTTTGGGCTATTCTATGCATAGTATTTATGTGTGCCTGCTTGTGTATGGCTTTTTATTTGTTGATTGTGGTGTTGATGGCTGGCTATTAAATTGTTGGCTGTTATTTCCTTGTGTTGCCAAGCCCTCAGTTCCTAAGTACCTGATAAGCTGGTGGTAAATCAGCACTCCTGATAAGTAAGGAGAGTTTCCAAGCAAAGGTGGTATTCAGCCAGTTCTGACAGGTTCTGGAGAACTGGTAGCGGAAATTTTGAGTATTTTATTTATTTATTTATTTATTCATATTTATATGCCGCCTTCTCTGGAGACTCAGGGCGGCTTACAATTTTTGGGATACAACCCAATGCGCTCAGCAATAGCCTTCATTCCATTGTATATGCCAGCTTATTACTAAGCAGCATTTTTACAAAGTCAGCTTATTGCCCCCAACAATCTTGGGTCCTCAGTTTACCTACCCCGAGAGGATGGAAGGCTGAGTCAGCCTTGAGCCTGGTGGGATTCGAGCCTGCATTAATTGCAGGCAGCTGGAACTAAGTGCTAGGCATTTAACAGCCTGCACCACCAAGGCTCATAGTAGTTCGGAGAAGTTCAGAGAACCGGTAAATACACCTCTGGTTGTGCCTCCCCCATCTATTCGCTGCCTCCTGAGTCCCAGCTGATCGGCTGGGTCTTCTTTTGCTGCCCTGCACAGGAGAATGGAGCTGGAAAGCAGGTTAGTGGGCTGGGGAGGAATGGGGATTTTACAGTATCCTTCCCCTTGAGTGGGGTGGAAATGGGAATTTTACAGTACTCTTCCCCTGCCATGCCCACCAAGCCATGCCCACTAAGCCACACCACACCCACTAAGCCATGGCCACAGAACCGGTAGTTAAAAAATTTGAATACCACCACTGTTTCCCAGGCTTCAATCATCTCCCTGGCTAACTTTATAACTGTTCTGGTCAACAATCTTAGTGTTTGCAAAATTAAATGTATGTCCTTGTAACCTGCACCTAAGGATGGCTGTTACCAATTGTAGTGGGTGTTAGCTAAATTATGTTTGTCTTCAACACTTACTATTCATCTTTTTAAAGAAAGCAATAATCCTTTGTTTGAAGAGCTAGTAAGTCACATAGATTTGACAGTATTGATAGACCAGGATGATGTGTTTAAGAGTACTGTATTTGTGTCATGGAATATTTAAAGAGAGATTAGGAATCTCAGGGTTATTTGATTTTTCCTATACTCTCATCTTTTATGTTATTAGCAATATAATAAACCAGTGACTTCATATAAAAGTTAAACAGAATATTTGTAAAAGTCAAGGAGCTTGAGTTTTCCTCTTCCCCACCAGTGATTGCTTCCAACTACTCGCTGAAGTGCAATTCCTCAACCCCCAGCCCTATCCTATCCTCCAATATTATATTCTGGGTTGAGAAGAATTCTCTCTGTATAGGAGAGCAGAGCTGTATATACTCATCTGTAATTTAACAATGATTAAGGAGAATAGACACAAAGAGGCACAAAGGTAGTCCGTTGCCTACCCATTACAGATGAATGACTTGCTAAATTGTGGCATAGACACAATTATCTATGTGCAGAGAAATAATTCATTATCTATGAATTATTTCCTGTGCAGAGTAAGAAACTTAGTGATATTCCCCCCACCACCCTCCCAATTCTGCTCAGCCATCTTGCCAGCTGTAGATGAATGAAGAATTGAACCAGTCAGCATCTCAAAGGAGCTCAATCAATCCAACAACATAATGTTGCCAACTCCATGTGGAGCTGAGTTGAAAATAGCAACAGAAATAGTTTTTTTTTTTAAAGTAACTGAACTTATGTCTTTCAGGAACTTTCATGGACAGTTAAATGAGTCAGAGTTAATGTCAGTGATGTAAGAAGGTTACTGTATCTCATTATGCCCAATTTTCTTTTTAAGAATATAAACTTAACATCTCTTGGCAAATAGTCCTGGTGAATGCCATGAAATGAATTCAATCACCTGAAGCACCAATATTACTTTTTTTTTAAACCACTCAAGTTTTCCCTGGGGGCCTCTTGACATCCAAACTCAACCAGACTTCCCTATACAGTTTATGAGAGATGACAGGATCACAGCCCAAGGTGATAAAGCTGCAAGCATACGATACTGGGTTATCCAAGAAACTGAAATGGAAGTTACAACTGAAAGCTCTTAGCTTCTACATAAAGGCAGATATTACTTGCTTCTGTTCACTAAGTGATAAACAACAAACAAAATCTCAGTTAGAAAGTGGTTTCTAGAGAAAGTGTTCATTTAGCCTTCACATTTTTAGCAACAGCACAGAAGTTTTATCCTAGACTTAGGAACAGTGGCATAAATATAGTAATAACTTGTTTATAAATAAACTAGAAGCCATAGCAACAAAAGGGGAAAAAATCAAAGTATACTACCATATATATTCTAAGCCATAGAAGATAGCTTAGAAATACTACAAAGCAGAACAAAAAACATTCTATAGCAATCCTTAACATAACATAAATATTTTCTGAATACACACACACACACTCATTCATTCTCTATCTGTTCAGGTTCACTCCCTGGCATAAGGAGATATTTTTGGGAAAGACAATCATCTACCCTGGACAGCTCCTGCAGTCATTGATATGACAATATTCATTACCTCCATGGGCTTGTCCCAAGCAACAACTGGATGAACACATACGGGTGGGGAGAAATTAGATCTTAATTTTTCTTCACAGAGGTCTCCATAACATCTGGATATAGAGAATGTTAGATTGTATTCTTTATTGTGGTCAGATGTGAAGATAAAAATTAATTGAATAAATGCTTACTAGATCCTACATGTTTGAACACAAATTATCCTTCATTGGTAAAATTTAGAACAAGGACCAAACAGTCTCTGTGTTGGTATTCTCAAAAGTAAGGAAAGTGTAAGTGGAACATGACATTCATTGACTACATTCAGTTTTTCAGAGTTTGGTTATCAGATATAGTCTTGTGATGGCAATTTACCAGAGCGTACACCTAGAACCTTGTGTTTAGATTGCTGTAAGAAATAAATTGAAATCTTTCTTGCTTGTCTGTCTTACAAACTAGTACACAGGCTGATAGGATTCGTATGTTGTAGTTCAAGAACATCAACTTACACAAAAATAAATGTGTGGCAATAGCGAGACTTAACCATAGGCCTATCCAAGTACAGACCAACTCTTTAGAAACAGGAGCACCTCAGTCTTGTGACCAGGCCTTCAGTATTAACTGCTGATGTGGAGAAATCATGGAACATTTATTTCTCTCCTGTATACATTAGGAAGATCACCCTAGCAATGCAGAGAAGATATCATGATTGATATATGTTCGATTGCAACTGAAGATGTAAATAAAGTATGACATTTCTCATGACATGGGAAGTGAGAATGGTACTGAGAAGCACCTTGCCTCCCCCTCTCTCTCTTACAGAGAGAGAGAGAGAGAGAGAAATGGGTTCTTAAGATAAAAAGAATGGCTAAGGATATAAAGAACAAGGTATATTGGTGCCAGGCTGCAGCAGAACCAGTGGTGCTGATGAAGGAAGCTCTGAGAACACTAGATGAGGTAAATCAATTCCCTGGTGGTGATGAAAGCGGGCAGAAGTGAAAGACTGGTGTGTCCAATTAAAGAGTTAACTATGCTCCAGTCACCACCTGCCCTCCCTGTCCCCACGGTGAGAAGAGTACACAAATAAGCTTGTTCTAATTATCCCTCTGGCAACCACACACACCAGCCAAGAGAAAAAAGTGCCTGTCATCTGTGGCCTTGTCCAGACTTGATTCCACATGGGAAAGAGGGAGGGAGCAGCACCAAAGTGCGCCTGCACCATTTGTTGGGCTGTTGTAAAACATTTATTTTTGTGTCTTGCATCTATTTACAAGCCCTATTCTGTTCTAGGAGGAGGTGGAAAAATAGATGAATGAAAAAGTTAGCTACAGTGATAGCTACAGTTTTAAGCTACCCCTTAGGTTGCACGACTGTGTTTATTCCCTTTCCATGGCCTGTTGCTAGATTGCATTGTGAGGAATTTGATTGTTTTGATATTCAGCCTCTCTACTTGTCCCAAGGTTTTATGCAGGAATTCAAGAGACCTCCTAACTTAGCTTCAGATTGAGTGTGGAAATAGCATCTAAACATCCTCTCTGCTTTATCTCATGTTTGCTCTGCTGTTTCTCTCATTTTTTTCAGATGAATAGAATTATCCAAATGCTAGAATTAGCTCTAGAAACTGCAAGGATAGCTTATACTGTTCGTAATATTACTCTGTATTTTAAATAATATAAATTCTTTTCCTCATGGTAATAAGATTTTGCATCTATACGTGTTACATTCCAGATTTTTTACTATAAGGCTGGCCATCTTGCTAGCACAGGAAAAGACAATAATAGCCTTTCATGTGAAACAGAAATTAGAGCAGGGAATCACACAGTCAACTCATTCCTATCCAGAATCCAGAAGGCTCAGTGCTTGAGGGGAGGGGGCCTACTTCAGTATTATCACATTTTGAAATAAATTGATGCTTGTTACAGGTAGTCCTTGTTTACCAACTGTCTTGTTTAGTGACTGTTGGACGTTATGACATGTAAAAAAAATAGCCTTTTCATCACTTCTTACATTGCAGCACCCTGCTGTCACACAATCACTATTTGGGCACTTCACCCCTGGCTTGCAATGTGCAGAGTTAATTGAGAAGGGGGAAATAAAATTGTAAGTCGCAGACATATAATGTTTTGCTGATGGGGAAGTGAGGTCATAAGTCCATTGTGGTCATGTGATTTTCTGCATAGCAATCATGTTGCTTAGCCATGGAATTGTTAGTCCCAATTGTGGTTGCTAAATGTATCTTATATACTGTTCCTCCACCACAATAAGATCATTAAGTACACTCTAAAGTTACTTAACTATTTGCGGCAATTCCCATCAATAGAAATAATATTTCTATACAGTAATACGTTTGTTTTATCATTTCCTTCTCAAAGCTTGGATAATGTCTGCTACAATCCCTGCTATAGTTTATGACTAGTTTGTGCAAAATGAATGGTACCATTATTATAAATCAAATAAAAACAATACATTTGCTTGAAAATGTCACTGCTTATATATTAACTTTCTGCTTGTGTAATGGGGCGATAGTGGCGCTATTGTACTATTTCAGAGTATAGAAAGTTTAGAGGAGGTGTGTGTTTGTGTGTTTGTTTTGCCATTGCCTCCTTCCTAGGGTTGAAAGAAAATGACTGGCCCAAGATCAACCAGATGTTTTGTGCACAAGTTGGGAGTAGAACTCACAATCTCCCAATTTTGGCATCAGACCTAATGCCTGATGCGAAACTAGCTCTCAGTGAGACTGCTACTGAATTTCTTTAAATAGTTGTAACAAGAAGCTGTTGCTAAAATATTTAAAAATAGTATCCTTGCCCCCCCTAAAATTCATGAATGTGCCCACTCTTACTGCATTGACAGATCAGAAATTTTATCTAACATCAGAAACAGTTAGATAATGACACTGCAAAGGCAAGGTGGTATTATTAATCTGTTATTCTAACCCACATTAAAATAATTAACTTTTAAAACATGGTGTTTCATATTTCTGGACAAATCTTTTTAATGTTTATTGTGTTCTCATTTGTGTGCTGAAAAGAAAATATGTAAGGTTAATCTAGGAACAGCATTAAGAAAAAACAGACTTGTAACTCCAACAACCACATCTTTTTATAGCTCAAGGCTTTCATAGGTGGCAGCACCATCTAACCTTAGAGGACCCTGAAAAAATTAAATGGGATAGCAGACTGGTTTGTTCTTGGATGGGTGACCTACAGGACATATGAGGCTATAAACCACATTGAAAAGACAAAGACACTATAAAATCCAAAGCTATTAGATAGATGCAGAATTAGAGGAGGAAAAAAAAACCTTTGCCAAAAACCTTTGTCAGTAACGAACAAAAGTACATTGATGTGTTCATTACACAAGCCACAGTGAAGTGCAATTGAATGTAGATTTTGGGCAATTGCATCTATCTATGGTATGAAAATGCCCCAGTATCTGCCATTCCATGTACTCATGATGATACTGTTACCTCATCCCCACCTAATACCTAAAATTGTCCTCAGTTATCTGGGGTTAAAATAGAGTTTTTTTATGTAAAGTTGGAACTAACAGGTCATGATAATTTTGGTGAGGGTACAATTTCACTGACCATTTGGGTAGTGTTGAAGCCAAGTCATCTGCAGGAGATAGGATTCACCTATAAATCACTGTAGGCTGTGATTTACACACAAATACACACTTCCCTCTGATTCCCGGGCATTACCACTCAGGGACATTCGGATATTCTTTTTTAGGTAGCAGGAGACTCCAAATCTTTCAAATTAAGTTCTCGTCCATATGCATCTGGGCTCCAAGCTGACCTAAATTAGCTGTATAGCGATTGATTAGTGATGGTGATGATAGGGGATATAAAGCAGGGCTGTCAAACTCCTGGCCCACGGGCCAGATGCATCATGCGCTGGCCATGCCCATGCCCAGTTAGCAAAGGGGAAAAAAGTCCCGATACATCACGTGACACCGCCATGATGACTTGAGTTTGACACCCCTGATATAAAGTAAAGTGAAATGGAAAGAGAGATCATGTTATCTTTGCCACTTCATGGCACAACCGAGCCATCTCATATGTTCATTACATTTCAACATAGACTTACTGCTCATGTGTGAAAATAATTTAATTTAATGGATAATAAATTTAGGGGTGGGGATTGTGTGATGAATTGGGAAATTATGTTCTCACTAAATCAAACAATCTTCCTTGTTATCTGGTGATAAGCTAGTTTTAGGCTATGGTTCACCATTCTTCTAAACAGTGGTACACTACATGTTTGAAGGTAACAGCTCACAAATGCTGGAGGGCTATGTGATGAAGCAGGATCTTCCCTGCATAGCACTTTCCTCAAGTCATTCCCCCCCCCCCATATCCCTTGTTCAGGCTACTTTCAAATCAAGATTTACCACTCTCCCCTGTTCTTCTACCTGATCCTACATTCACAGGTGATCTCAGGTTAGGAGAGGTGGCAAGAGAAGTGGTGAATCTGCTTCTGGCTTCTCTTGCTGCCACTCCTAGTTCTGATCACCTGGAGTGACTTTTGAAAGATGGTTAAACTTGTGATCTACCCAGTAATCAACTCATCTGTTCCTCAGTCCTCTAAAGCACCCAGATTGGTGGATGTATTTCTACTGGCTAGTGATATTTTATAGGTAGGAGGCTGGTGCAACCACATTCCTTAATTTGTCCTCAGGTAATAAAGATATTGATATATGCAGGCATTGTACCTGGGATATAGAGCTGCAACAAATTTTCTACCAGTTTAATTTTCTGCTAGCCCAAGAATCAATAGATAGCATCAAGTGAACTGTGGGAAAAAGTCCATTATATTACTCCATCTTAGGAAAGGAGAGAAGGATAATATTTTGCCATTTCCAAAGTACTAATATATGCAGTGATGCTACTGCTCCATACAACAGTAAATGATTCTTCAACAAATAGTTTTTAAAATAAATTGTACAGGACTTTCTGCTTATGTACAATATCCCTGATAATAATGTGCAGCACTGTGACATCCCATTGGCATATCATCCATTTTGGAAAGGTCACTAATAGGCAGCTCTGTGCTAACCCCAGGATGCCTTCTGGAAGTATATGCAGAATAACAAGATTAGTCATTTCTTCATATGTTGTTGCCTGTGGTGATGACAGTATGAATTCATATACTTAAAGTTAATTGCTATTTTAAATTATTTGCAAAGCAAGTGTGACAATATAAACATTGGTGCAGGAATTTGTATGCACAACTATATGAGAGTCACCAGAGGTCCAGGCACTGACTCATTCTTAAACTGTAATGGAAGAAGGGGATGTGTGTCTTCATCCATCTGCAGACCACTTTGTAAGGTATGCTGCTTACAGGGAATTTAAACACTAGATTAGGCTACCAATCTATTTTGGAGCTAGGAAATCTCCAACATTTTGAGTTTCTTGGTAGGCTAGTAATGCAAAGGAATTCTGCCAATGTCACTTATTTTCCCATAGGTAGGATTAGTTAAACAAAGAGTAAACATTTGCAAACAGTCTACACACATAGTAGGACAAATTCACACACGATTACAAAGTAATACATATCAATATACCAGTTAAATTATGTAGATATATGCGGGGGGGGGATACTAACAGGATAGAGGAATAAAGTGGTTAAGCACAAAGTTCCAATAATTAAAAAACTGTATACCCCAAAATGTAGCTTGGAGGTATATAATTCCTGTTATTTTAAAAGAATTATACTGTATTTCCCAAAAATAGGTGGGGAATTAGTTTATTTATCTAATTTATATGGAGTTGGGGTTTAAAATCTATTATACCAATATGTGTGAGAGTATTAAATGTTAATTATCCTGTCAGTTTTGTAAATTTGCATAGGAATGCTTAGAGTAAGCAAGAGAAAATAAGAAAAAAAAACCCTGAAGAAAACCAGTGTTGCAGTGAAAAGAACTGTAGCAAGCATTCAATATGTTGTGAAGGTCCATGGCGGGGTATAATGGGGGAGATTGTGTGGATTTAATGGGTCATGTGAATTTATGCATGTACATACATGCAAGTATGTAGCTGTTTAGGGAAAAAGAGGCAGAGCTTGGACAGTGGGACACTTCCTTCAGTTTTTTCAAAATCGGCCAAGATTAGTTAAATGACAAGGATAGTTAAAATAACCCTAATCACCTCTCTTAGTGCTGTTGAAGTGGGATTATGATGAATCAGACATGCCTTGTGGGTGATACAGAGTCATCTCCCTAGAGATATCATAGGTGCAATTATTAATCTCCACCCAGGACTAGATTCCAACATGGAATGTTTTGTGGCAGAATAGAATTCCGTTATTTCCTACACCAACTTAGAAAGATATATCCACCCTCCATATAACAGAACAATAGAATAACAGAGTTGGAAGGGACCTTGTTCTAACTATCAGGGAATTCCTCCTTTGTTCTAGGTTGCTTCTCTCCCTGATTAGTTTCCATCCATTGCTTCTTGTCTTCCCTCCAGGCACTTTGAAGAAAAGCTTGATTCCCTCTTCTTTATGGCAACACCTGAGATATTGGAACACTGCTATCATGTCACCCCAGTCCTTCTTTTCATTAAACTAGACATACACAATTCCAGCAACTGTTCTTTATATGTTTTAGCCTCCAGTCCTCTATTCCCCAGTCAAGTGGGAGGAAGTGGGAGAATCCCCCAAAATACTAATTTGAACTTGGGGGAGGGGGAACCTAACAGTAAAAAAAAACCTCCTTCTGGACCAGCTAGTTGCTGTGCGGAGAGGAGAGGAGAAAGAAAGGAAGAGAGAGAGAGAGAGAGACAGATACATTTTATGAGTAAGCAAAATTAAATCAAGTAGACAAGGAATAGATGGTCTGAAAATATAAATAAGTATGTGGGGAATGAGACCGTTTATGGTGTGAGAGGAGAGGATTGATTGACCCATGCTATTTTCCTGATAAATTTGCAATTCATCTCCAGCTGGTATTTGCTCTTCCAAGCCAAGCATACAGGTCTTCAAATGAGAATTGTGTGTTTTCATTTTATCTTGGGGGTGTTTTTATGTCATGCAGTTATTAATAGCAGTATAATCATTTCATAAAAATGATGGCTGTGGGTTCCCATTTAACAAAAATAAGCCTAAACCTCAAAAAATGTCCTTTGCAAAATCAGCCTTGATGGTGAATCTGAATGTAGTGTCTCATAGTCAAGGCTACCAAACTTCTTTGCTAATCTATATAATTTCCCAATTATAGTGATCTGGAACAAAAACAAGCTTGGAGGAACTATGCACTTTTAAATTCTGCCCCTGTTTATTTGTGTGATTTTTAGAACTATGTATTTTAATTATATCGTTTTATCATAGCATGAAGCAAATTAGAGCCAGGCCTCTTGAACACTCAAGAGCAATCTCTTGGCCCACCAGTCACTCTGAGCAGCCACAAACTACATCACTCCATCTGTTCTGCAGTCATAATTATCTGCTGTTGAATCCAGGAGCTACTTTCTTTACCATAAAATCTCAGATGGCAAGAAAATGTGATTAGCATACCTGTTCCACTGACATTTGGCTGGTGTGGTAATTCCTCTGGTTGGTATATTTTCAAAGTATTTATTTGATTGTTCTCTTACCATCTTTGCCCAAGGGGCTGCTTGAGCAACAAGAAATGTTGAAACTGGAAACTTCTTAGAACAATAAAAGAATTTTATTTTAGAAGGTGTTCTCTAAGACAGAAATGAGATTTATTAAACAAATATAGTTGACTTTATGACAGACGTTTGAAATCATATGTTGAATCATATTTTAATTTGTTTTCCATAATGCCTACTAACATAGCAATAAATGATGCTGAGTAAGCTTGAATGCTCACTGAAGCATTCTTAAACATAGAGAGATGTAAATTTAGGTCTAATCTTCACAGGAGAGAACCTTCCCAATTTTTGTTTTTCAGTTGAACTGGTACAGGACCAATGCTCATGCTGAATTATGGATGATAGGATTGTAGTCTATCCTGGAATGCAGCAAGTTGAAGGAAATAGGACAAAATTTTATTTTCTTATCCTCCAATTATAGCTCTTACAGGTCAACTTAATTTTCTCTAGAATCACGTAATGTGTTGCTTTATGGCAGTGGTGTCAAACTGGCGGCCCGCAGGCGTCATATGTAGGTCATGCCCACCCCAATTCCGCGAATGGGGGAAACTTCATGAAATGTCACGTGACAGCAACATGATGCGGTGAGTTTGACACCCATGCTTTATGGAACCACATTAGTCTATGTGTTCACTAACAGAAAGCATACCTTTTTTATTTGCTTTGTTCTTTACAGGTAGTTCTTGATTATGACAACAATTGTGACTGGAATTTCAGTTATAAGTGGTAGTCATAACTTGAGTTGTACACAATTTTATGATTATTTTAATACAGTCATTAAGCAAATCCATAGTTGCTAAGTTAATTTGCGGTCATAAATGTAAACCCATTTTTTCCCAAATGGGCATTTCTTTTACTGGAATTGGTGGGGTGGGGAGATTGCTTTCATCATGTAGGACACTGCAAGCAGTCATTCATGAGGGAGGACCAAACTTTTTTTCAGCATTTGAATGGTCACTAAATGAATGCTCATAAAAAGGTAATAACTTGAGGACTTAAAAACATTGTGTTAAAGATAGCTTTGCTGGATAAAACAAAATTGATGAGTACTTCTGGATGGAAGTTACCAGCAATTGCCATCATTTGTCTACAATACTATAGCAGACTTGCCTTGGTTGATGGATGGATGGATGGATGGATGGATGGATGGATGGATGGATGGATTATGTGCTATCTGGTCAGTGTCAACTCTTAGTCCTTCCTTCCTCCCCCTCCTCCCTTTTTATGGCAACTACTAAAACAGGTATAGGAATGTTTTATGAGTTGACACCAGATGGATCGACCTTATCCAGGATGATCTGTCCCCAGCTTGGCTTTTCAGATCTTTTCACTGCTGTGATTGAATCCATCCATCATGCTACTGGTGCCATCTTCTCTTCTTTCCTTCTATCTTTCCCATCATTATAGACTTTTCAAGAGAAATTAATCTTCACTTAATATATCCAAAGTATGTATATCATCTGAGCCTAATTGTTTGTGCCTTGAATGAAAACTCTGAATTGCTTTATTCTATGGTCCATTTGTTTGTTTTCTTGGGTGTACCTTCTCTTCTCAGCGAGACTTCTCCAACACTGAAGTTCAAAAGCTCCAATATTCTTTCTAGCCTGCTTCTTCAAAGTCCAATGTTCACATCCATAGAGTGTCACTGGGAATACCATTGCCTGCAGAGTGCTGGTCTTTGAAAGTAAAGATACAGCATAGCATCTGAATATATTTTCCAAGCTTTCTATGTAGATTGCTTTCTATCGAAGCTACCTAAAAAGTAATAATTTATTGGACATGTTTATGTTACTGACTCTTAAAGGTAAAACTTGACTCTTTATGAGTACATAATGATAATTGTCTATGCCAAGTCCTAGCCCATTACATACATTTATCAGTTAGCATAATGCCTGTATTTTGTTGGGAATAGAAACAATTCAAAGGATTTCAGAAAAGTTGGAGCTGTCTTCTTTGTGGGAGCATAATAGAGAACAATTGTATTTTATTTTTTCATTTATTATTTTATTGTTTATTGTTGAATGTTAATGATTTGGCAATAGATATTATTTGGCACAGATCCTATGAGACATATTTTTCTGTTTGTACAGGCTACAATTTCCAGCTAAAGCTGCTATTACCTACAAAAAGTCTGTTTCTCAGCTAGTGGCAAATTAATGAGTATTGTCTGGTTATTGGTGACGTCTCCGTTACTTTTTCTAAAATGCCCATCCTTCTCACTGCTTCATTCCTTTTCTCTGCCCAGGGGAAGGCTGCTCCCATTGCTCAGGAATGCTTCTGATACCACTTGACATTTTGAAAAGCAGAGAAAGAAGTGTCTTTGAATTTTAATCTCTTCCTTGTTAGAACAATTATAAAATTGTCCTTCATCTAGGTTCCATTGAGTCATGTGTGTTGCACTGGCATTCTCTTCATTTCTGTATCCCCATCGGTCATCCCTAAGGGTTTCATTGATAGGACCATTATTCAGTGCATCCAGTGGTCAAAAAGTAATGAAGATGGAGTGAAGTTTCTGTCTTTCAATCATTCTTACTTCAAGAGTCCTTTTTTAAAACCAGTTCCCAATAAACATGCTGCTGTTCCTAGGCATTTAGATTCAGCATAGGATTCTGAATATTAATGGCATATCTGCACTGTACTCTTAAGCATTTCCTAACTTGAGCTTATGCTGATTTGATTAAAATGGCTTTAAGAAAATCTTACTTGGACTGCAACAGGTTGGAAGATAATCAGTTTGAACATCATCTTCTCATTGCCAATTTCACTGCAGCTGTGCCCTCCCATTTTTGTTCCAGAAATTGCCAAATTCCTGAGTGTAAGTCTCACTGGATATACATACCTTTATATGTTTATGTGCATGCATATGTATATGTATACAAAACATTAAACCAAATTTATATATACAAAACAAAAGCATAAAAATGCATGTACATGCCGGCACAGCAGCTAACTTTAAATAAAAATCCTTTCATGCTGTCCTGTTGATCTTTCAGATTTTATATAGTTATCTCCCCCCACCACTCAAAAAAAATACTTGTGTAAATAGCACAAGTCCACTAAGGTGCTGTTTCATTATTTCTCCATTAATTTGAGTGAAGAGGGTTTGAGAGCTGAAGGAGAAATTCTTTTTTCCTTGTGACTCAAAGATAATGAAACAGTGCACTGCTGGATTTATTTTTAAAAAATCTAGGAAAAAATAGCTAATTCAGAGAAAGAAAAATAGGAATTAAAACAATATTCTGTTGGGTTTCAAAGTCAACAGCTTGGCCTTTACAAGGCAAGTGTTGTACAGGAACTTTTACTCTATTATAGTATTCCTGATAAAGAATAGTACACACTGCAGACCATCATAACCTTTGATCTTTCTGCTGTGACCTAAAAACATGGCTCTTCCAGCTTGCCAACCTGGACTGACGGAGGGATGGAAATTTTTAGCAGTTAGTTTTTATGGTTAGTTTAGTGAGATTTCTTATTTAATTTAATTCTGTTTTAATTTTTGTACTGTTTCTTTTTAATGTAAGCCGCCCTGAGTCCTTCGGGAGATAGGGCAGCATAGAAGTCTCATAATAATAATAATAATAACAACAACAATAACCACCACCACCACCATCACCACCACCACCACCACCATACAATCCTGCCTCTTTCTAGCAGCCAGTGATCTGATGGATTAGTCTGCAATGAAATTAATAAGGTACCAAACTGAATAGCACTATTCAAGGCAATATTAGGGAGAAATGAGTAGAAGTGAGAAAGGAGTAGACATAGTCCCCACTTAAGGACCACAACTGGGACCAGCAACTGTCCCTAAGTCATTAAAGGAAATGTCACATGACTGAGCCAGACTTATGACATCAGTTCCACTGTAGTCATTAAGCGAGACACCATGTAACCACAACTTACGATTTACTGACAGCTTTCCCATTGGCTTTGCTTATCAGGAACCAGCTGTGAAGCTCGCAAATGGAAATCACATGGCTGTGTGATTCTGCAATGGTTACAAGTTTGAGAAACAGTCATAAACCTGGTTTTCAGTGACATTGTAATTTGGAACAGTTGCTGAATGAGGCAGTCAGTAAGCAAAGACCATCTATGTATTAAAACAGTATCAGAAAGGTGCTCTCAGAAGAGACTGATCAAGTGGAGTGAATATGCAGCAATGTTCAAAAATGATTGCTAGACTGTTCTGACAGCGGGACAATTGCCAGTGCAAACACGCTGTATTGATGAATTCATCATGTGTTGTTCAACAAAGTAGGCAAAGGCAATTCAGTTCAGTGTTCAGGCACAAATATTGCCACCTAAGATATGTGTGTTCTTCTGTATGTGTCACAAACATTATGAGCGATGGGGCAGATTGTGTAGTACAGTACATGAGAAATAAAGGATTAAATTTCTCCACCTGGCATCTTCTCTTCCACCATTTACTGTAGTGGTCAGACTTAATTTCTTTATTAGGGAAGCAAAAATATGAACTGGATCTATATATAGCCTTGGGTGATAATGATGGTGATAAAAATTAAGATGGCGGTCACCATTTTTAAATAAGTGTCACACATGCAATTTATTAAAAGACAAGGCTTCAGTTGCACAGCCATATCCATCATTTTATCTTATGTTTTTTGATGCCTTCCACCCACCCCATCCACAGTGATCTCTGGACTTAGGCCAGCGGTTCCCCAACTTTTCTGGCAGCAGGGACAGGTTTCATGGAAGACAGTTTTTCCACAGACTTTGGGGGCGGGGAACAGTCTTGTATACAACCTAAATATGTGCAGTTGAAGCTTTGCTCACTCACCCACTTGTGCAGCTTGGTTTCTAATAGGCCACAGACCAGAGGTGGGTATTCAGCAGGTTCTGACCAGTTCTGAAGAACCGGTAGTGGAAATTTTGAGTAGTTCGGAGAACTGGCAAATACCACCTCTGACTGGCCCCGCCCCCATCTATTCTCTGCCTCCTGAGTCCCAGCTGATTGGCTGGGTCTTCTTTTGTTGCCCTGCACAGGAGAATGGAGCTGGAAAGCACGTTAGTGGGGTGGGGAGGGAATGGGGATTTTACAGTATCCTTCCCCTGGAGTGGGGTAGGAATGGAGATTTTGCAGTATCCTTCCCCTGCCACGCCCACCAAGACACACCTATCAAACCAAGCCATGCCCACCAAGCCACACCCACAGAACCGGTAGTGAAATTTTTTGAATCCCACCACTGCCACAGACTGATACCGATCCATGGCCTGGAAGTTGGGGACTCTTGCCTTAGGCTACTGTTAATGATACTCAGTTTTCTTTGAAGGAGAGTAATGTTTATTTTGGGTCATATGCCGTGCACTTCCGTTATAAATGGTACGGAAGCAAGATGTTTAAGATTTCTGCCACATTAATCCTGCATGCCAGTCTCAACATTTTTCAGAGTGACTTTTTCCAGCTTCCTTGTGCTTATGCTGCAGTTTTTACTCTCACCTGGTTAGATGTAGCATGTAATTGGACTAGCCTAACTAATATTAGGATGACCATTGATCTCACCAACAACCAGGCTTTGTGAAACCCTGAATGACTTCTTAAATATTATTTTCAACAAAACTAAGAAATGAAGAGCATTACTTGCGGGGGCTTTCCAGCTTGGTAAATGTGCCCATTCTGTTCTCTGTTATGGATTCCTTTAAAATTCCCTGCTGATTTGAAGGCACCAGCTTCATCACACCATAGGAGGTAATATCAATGAAGTCAATCAATGAAGGGGGGGCGGGGGAGAACATTTTAAAATTATAAAGCCAGCTCAGCGTGATAAGAAGAGTAGGAGTCTTTTGGATTGTAATGAGAGAAGAAATGAATCGGAGTTGTGTCTCAGAATGGGAGGGGGTCACTGGGAAAAGGCATTGTAAATGTTTGTTGCAAGTGCCCTCTTTCCTGGAACTCTCTTATGCAGGACCAGCCTTTCACAACCCAGTAAGTGCATTGGGATGGCTGTTTTTAACATAGGAATTACAGGTAGTCCTCAACCTATGACCATACTTGAGCCCAAAATTTCTGCTGCTAAGTGAAACAGTTGTTAAGTGAGTATTGTCCCATTTTACAACTTTTCTTGCCACAGTTGTGAAGTGAATAGCTGCAGTTGTTAAATTACAGGGGTCCAGAGGTGGTATATTCAGCAGGTTCTGACCAGTTCTGGAGAACCGGAAGCGGAAATTTTGAGTAGTTCAGAGAACCAGCAAACACCACCTCTGACTGGAGGTTTTACAGTATCCTTCCCCTGCCATGCCCACCAAGCCACGCCCACAGAACCGGGAGTAAAAAGTTTTTGAATCCTATCACTGAACAGGGCTCAATAGCAGTAACTGTGAGAGGGATCTTGTAGTCTTAGTGGACAACCAGCTAAATATGAGGCAGCAGTGTGCAGCAGCAGCCAAAAAAGCTCATGCAATCCTAAATTGCATTAACAGAGGGATATAATCAAGATCAAGGGAAGTACTAATACCACTCTATAAAGCCTTAGTAAGACCACATCTAGAATACTGCATCCAGTTTTGGTCACTACGTTATAAAAAAGATGTTGAGACTCTAGAAAGAGTACAGAGAAGAGCAACCAGGATGATTAGGGGACTGGAGGCTAAAACATACAATGAACGGTTGCAGGAACTGGGCTTGGCTAGTCTAGTAAAGAGAAGGACCAGGGGAGACATGATATCAGTCTTCCAATATTTGAGGGGCTGCCACAGAGAGGAAGGGGTCAAACTATTTTCTAAAGCGCCTGTAGGCCAGACAAGGAATAATGGATGGAAACTGAACAAGGAGAGATTTAACTTGGAAATAAGGAGAAACTTTCTGACAGTGAGAACAATCAACCAATGGAACACCTTGCCCTCGGAAGTTGTGGGAGCGCCATCACTTGAGACTTTCAAGATGAGATTGGACTGCAATTTGTCAGAAATGGTGTAGGATCTTCCACTTGGGCAGTGGGTTGTACTAGATGTCCTATAAGGTCCCTTCCAACTCTGATTATGTGTTAAGATCTATCTGTTAATGTCTTTCCCATTGACTTTCCTTGTCAAAAGACTACAAAGGGACACTGCAACCATCATAAATATGAACCAGTTGCCCAGCATCCAAATTTTGATCACATGACCATGGGGATGCTGCAATGGTCGTAAGTGTGACAATTTGTGGTCATAAGTCACTTTTTTCAGTGATGTTGTAACTTCGAATGGTCACTAAGTCAACAGTTGTAAGTTGAGGACTACCTGTACCAGACCAGGCTCCTTGTCTACCTTATCCAGTATTGTCTGTCTATTGCTCTTTTACAAGGACTTGGGTTACATTGCGGATATCAAAACTCATGTCACATTGTTGGCATGTGACGTATCGTGACTTTTCCCCCCTCCACTAAAATGGGGGTGGTCATGCCCATTGTATGATGCATCCGGCCCGCGGGCCATGAGTTTGACACCTCTGGGCTACATGGTTCTTTCAGTTGGAAATGCCTGAGATCTTCCACAGTGAAAGAAATGCTGTACCTCTCAGCTGTAATCCTTTCCCAGTATGATTAGTATCTGGGAAGAGGGGACATGTTGAGTGCTGTCATTGCTGAGGACCTGCTTTTATTCACAGAGGGCTTTTGTTTAAAAATAATATCAGTGAAATAGAACATCAAGAGATCTTTCCCACCACTTTTCCTCAAACACACTGTGCTCTGGGGTCGTTTAGATTCAGCTCAGGATTCTGAGCGTTAAAGGCTGAATTAATCATGTGCACTGCAAACTTGCACACGATTATTTCAAGAACATTTCACTGCATCTAATGGAACATATTTTCAGGTTTAATTTTAAGAGGCTAGCATTCATGGCTATAGCAATGAGATTAATTCTGTATATGCATGCATGCGTGTGTGTGTGTGTGTGCGTGTGTGTGCATACATATGCAGATGCTTGAAAATCTCAACATGAAACTTGTCAGAATTTCATATCTACAAGGCAGGGTCTGTTTCAAATCTTGTTAGAAGCCATGATGGCTAAATATTCTGGGAACTGCAGAGACAGCACCTCTGGGGTCTTCTGTATCAGGTTGAGAAAGATTATTGTGCTATTTGGATTGAGGTCTTCTTGAATACTGACTGGGTAACGTGTGATATAAAATGACAAGCTGGTTGGTCTGTGGGGTGAATCTAGCTGGGCTCTTCTCAATATTGAGAAATCAATTACCAATCTTTTCTTAGAAATCTGTGAAAAGTGTTTATTGTTCCATGTAGTTTAGTGTGTTAATTTATTTCCATAGGCATTTGAAATAGCGTTGAATAATGCTTTACAATGTTTTGCTTCATTTTGTATGCTGTATATACAACTGCTCCTGTGCTATTTATATGACTGTTTTTCATTCAGCAATAGACCTGAAGCAAAACTTGCTATTCTGCTGCTGCTGGGTCACTTGAATTATAAAATATAATCATGTGACTTTCTACATAGTAGCATGTATGTACAAAAACCATTGTTACTCTTATTGCTTTCATCAACTTAATTAATACATGAGTGGTAGTCAAACAGAAATATTTGGAGTTTATAAAAAGATTTCTGTATTACTTTGTGTCTCTTATTCTGATTCCTATAAGCACCTTTGAGGGTTTTTTTCCTACTGGTGTGATATATATATAACAAGAATAATGTGAGCTGGTGACTGAAATGACAACAGAATGCTGATTAGCTATGAGAATTGTCCTAGTTATGCTTTGCAGCTGATATGGAGAGAATTCCTTCCATATGTATACTTGGTGTTTGTGAATAGCGCTTCCCTTCTGATCTTGGATTCTACAGCAAGAAGCTGAAGACCAGCCTTTGCCTTCAGGGGGTTAACAGCGGCTGCCAAATAATTCACATAGTAGCTTGAACACTTGAATGTATTACTGTAGCCTGGTGGTTTCTCTATGGCAAAGTGGCACACTGAGCCTTTCTTTTTTATCAGCATTAATCAGCTTGTTACAAGTCCTTGACAGAAGAACTAACAGCCATAGTTGAATATCTTTGACTTGCAAATAAGACAGCAGGTTATTTATTTATTTTTCTTTCAGTGCTTTTATAGATTTAGATGATGCTATGCTTAAGCTTTTAAATGCAATTAAAAGATAATACTCAATCCAGAATCTCTCCTCTTTTCCTTCCTCCAAACGAACAATCTGGACTTGCTGTGAAAGAGGCATCTGGATCTGGGATGGAAACAGTTATCTTCTATTACCTCTATTCACACAAATTTTGTATATTGGTATCATGCTTCAGAACATCTGCAAAGTATGTGTGAATCTGTAAAGCCTTAATATTCATTGTGAACACTGTTCCAATAAAATATAATGTCTACACTGTATTTCTCATTCTGCGAGCGCATAAGCAACCACTGTATGTACAGAGAATGAGTTACAGTCCAAATTATTAGATCTTGCAAATAGAGATGAGACTTAAAACAGATTCTGAACTAATAACAATCAGCACTGAGTTGGAGTGATTGGCCTTGAGGCTTATTCATGAATCATAGATGGGTTCTATATAGTTCTCCCACCTGTGTCTTTATTCAGGTTGCTTTCATGTAGAAAAACACAGTGTATAAATCTGGTTTCAGAACTGTACTTGCAATTCTCCAGTGTCATATCTCACAATAACATGACATTTTTCCCCAAGCACATCACTTTTGAAACAAACCTGGCTAAATATGCAAGCTATTTAATTCAAATTTTTAGAACCATTGGGTTGTTGAATCACTGGAAAAATTTGAATGCACTATATAATTTTTTGTAATATAGCATAAAATTTACCAAGTAGCATTCTAATAAATTGCTGGTTTCTTCTCCTATGCCAGTAATTGAACAACCAACCATTTTCTACAATACAAATAATTGCAAATATTCCAGTCAGTTCCCCAAATTTGAGTATTCTTGTTCTGTTATTAAAATGTCCTATGTGTTCTTGAATGGAAGATGAGATTAGATATTTTTTCTAAAAATAAATATTCTGCACCCCTGGGACAGGCAATTTTTAAAACACACTTTTTTTTAGAAAAGATTGACTATACTTATATCCCATTCTCATTGAAAGCTTGTGTCTCTGTCCTCTGTGTATTGATCCACTGCCTTTTTGAAATCTTATACTACCAAATAGGATAGCACAGAATGGGAGGCATTCCGGATGTTAAAAAAAATGAAAAACTCATTTGGAAAGAGTTATCTTTTGAACACTTGAGTGTGTTTTAAAAAAAACAGAGCAAGCATTTCTCCATAATTCTACCTTGAAGCAATTCTGCATCATATACCAAGCTCTGACAAATTTTATCCCACGAGTAACATATTAATAAGCAGTTGCATTGCAAACATGCTCAAGATACTTCGTTTTTACAGAGAGGAACCCAATTAGATTCTCATGTGCTGGGTCATTATTGGGTAGGGACTCTATTATTTTTTCCCTGTAGAGAATTATCTACAGTTTTGGCTAGATACAACAGTATACTGTGGTTGCATTTCATCAACAAACAATATTCCTTTTAGAGTACCTGTTTTAAGATCAAAGCCACACCCATCGGAATATCACAGATTAAATAGAAGAGTTCAAATGAGATCCAAAGAGTTGTTTATTCGTGTGTATTTGTGATTTACCTATTCAGAATTATCTTCAAAGAACTATCTTCTTAAGAACATTAGTTGGGTCTTGCATATATAGAACACTAGCTTGATACCTGTGCTTCACTACGAAACTATGTGGTCGGGCTTAGTTTTTGGGGAGGAAAATAAGTGGGGGAGGAAATCTCCCTCTGCCTACCAGCATCCATCAGTATTCATCTGGCTAGCATCCTGTCAATATGTGAGAGAATTGAGGGCTGTTTGGAAACTGAAAAAGTATTTGCTGTGTGAGCAAAAAGGAGACAGCAAGGAGCCTGGGCATGGTTTAGCTCAACTGTTCTGTACTAAAGCTGCTTGGTGCTGTGAAACTAAAACTGAAACTGAAACTCCTCTGCTTGTGTTTTGCTTTTGGAACAGATTTCTTTTCAGGTGGGGAGGGGAAGTAGAACTCCTTAGCATCAGAGTGTGTTAATAATAATATATGAAATACTAATGCTGTGATGGTCATTTCAAAAAATCCTTCAAAAAATCAAAATGGTTTTTCTTCAGTGACAATAAACTGGAAATTTATTACATATCATCAACTGCTAAGCACACAAATTATTGAATCAAATAATGAAGAAGCTAATAACTTGTTGAGGTTTTGACACACACACACCCAAGAATGCCTCAAAGTTTCCAAAATAACCAAATCTTAGAAGATCTAGGACAGAATTATCCATTTATTTTTGGTACTTTCAGGCTGTCCGTCTGTCTATCCATCCATCCAAGCACTTTTTTAATGAAGAAATAATACCTAATTAGTAATGGTAGTAACTGGCTTCATTTCTTCAGTGTACTGACATAAATGAGAAATAGGCAGATTCAGATTCCTTGAAAGCCACTTCTCCCTCCCCTTATCAGAGATTATGGGACTTACATATAATTTCTAAATATATTGCCTTCATATGATACCCTGATCTGTTCAGTATAATGGGTTCATAGCTGAACTGTCCTGACTATAAAATTAGCAGTTCTGTTCACAATATATATATTAGACCCCAATAGGGAATAGGACTATCTGTGATCCAGATTCCAGTGGGCTGGTCTTTCAAGTAGGGATATTAAATATCTAAGATAGGCATTGAATTGACAATCGAACAAAACATGAGCAATATCTTCATTGACTAGGGCATCCACATGTACACATCCTCTCACAGTATGACAAGTGATGAAAGCGCCCGTATTTGGCCATTGTACCCAACAACTTAAATCTTGCTCTAGAATAGACCTTTCTCAAGAATTGCATCGAATTCATTGAGGGCTATTTTTTGAATTTGAAAATTATTTTGTTCTTAGTCATCCAATTTAAATCTCTTTTTTTTTCAAAATAGCTCCACATCTGCTTGGGTACCGATATCTAGGACTCTCTGTTTAAAAATTTTCTTTGCCTGGGAGGCTGTTGATAGTAAACACTGGGTGGAAAACCCATGCTGTGAAATAAGTTAGATAAGGGTTAGGGTACCCAGGAGGTGGGCTGAACCATACTTATTTGTTCTACTAAGCATGTTTTGGGTAACCTGTCCATTCAACCTACCATTGAATGGATCCTCTGCCCAATATGTGAAACCTTTAATTATTGAGTGGCTATATATGCTGTGGATAACTGTATCTGTTCTGACCATGGGAGCTGATGTGTTCTTGTCAGTTCTCAGGATGCTTCTTTAAAAAAAGAGTCTGAACTCGTTCAAGTGAGGTAGGTTTTGTAAGGCCCTACAATTTCACACCATAAATCAACACTGAGAATATTTTAGTTCTAAGATACTTTCAGTATGCAGGTAAAGGTACCTGGGCAATTGTAATTATATAGTTTATATAATCTTCTGGTACTTGCCTTTGCTTCACCTAGCTTTAGTACATATGGGTGTGTGTGTGTTTGTGTGCGTGTGTGTGTGTGTGTGTGTTTCTGTGTTTTCCAGGATCCAGAATTTGCATAGGGTGCAAATTGATATAATTTATGACTGCCAAGTCATTGATAATTCACCATTAGCATGTTAGAATCATGTGGTGTGAGGCTTCTTGGTTATACACATAAGAACTGAGAGTAGTTGAAACTGCGAAATCCAGAATGGGCCATTGGGGTTCAGCAAAATTATTCTTATGCTAGTCTGGCAAATGTGAAATATATTAGGCACAATCAGTAATCATATGGAAAATAACTTACTGGATTTCTATTGGTAATAGAATTCATGTTTCTGCTTTGATGCAGAATTTTAGGTTGAAAAAACTAAAGGAAACATTAGGCGCACAAAATTTTCTTGGGGGCAAAGTAGAGCAAGTATTAGTGCTTAAAGAACCATGTGCAAATTTCTGTGTATGAATCTCTGCTGGTAATTTTATCTGTAGGGTGTCAAAATGGCTGCATCAGAAAGCCATCAGGCAGATTTATGCAAATAGTTATTCTTTTTTCTGTCCATTTTTTTCAGGTACTTGCTTGCAAACAGAAGAGTGAAAATGAATCTAAATATTTAAGATGTTGTTTAAGACAGCAATACTTGACATCTCATTGGTTGTAAATTGCCTATAGTACAATAGCTAGAAAGGTCTGTACTAAGCTTTTGCAGGACTAACAAAGCAGTGACCGATAAGATCCAGTGAAAACAGATTTATATTCCTTCAAAACCAGCCCTGATTTCTAAGCTTTCCAGCTGCTTTCTGCAGTCTTTTTCTCAGGCATTTCATTTATTTCATCTCTTTCCTCTGGTCTCTGGAAGGAGGCAGTAGCCTATTTGAGACCACTTGGGTATATACTGTCTGTGTATCAGGCAGTGCCAGAGGGACAGTGTATATGACAAAATAACAGGGAGGGAAGCTACACTAGCTATGGAATCATTTGCAGCCTACTATTACAATGAATTTTTCCTTGACTGAATGAACATAGCATTCTGTCTCAAGCAAGCGACCTAAATCATGTAACCAGCAGCCACTAAATCTGGCACCCAGATATGCATTGACTTTTGCAAGCCCCAGAGCTTGCTGTTTCTCACACTTGTACTTTGATTCTGTCTGCCTGAGCAGATAAAAGAAATTTATTGAGAGAGCTGGAGAAAGAAGAAAGAAGGTTATAATCAAGTGCCTTATTTGTCATATGTTCATCCCTGTAACAGTAGATGCTGTCTCCTTGGACTTCAGAACACACTTTTTTCTTCTCTTTTGTATGAGCTCTGAAACATACAGAAACAATCAGTTTCCATTACATTCACAAAATAATGACTTCATCTGTAGTCCTCATATATCAAACATTGCTTTACAGGATTCCTAATATCCTGGTATTCTCCCAAAATTAGAGGCATTCCTCACTTCTTTTTATTCTGCCAGCAGAATGCAGACTTTTTAAAAAGATCTTTAGTAATTGCAGAGAAAGAGGGAGAGGTTATTAATATTGTTATAGTGAAAACATTAGTCGTGCATTTGCAGTATGTGGTAGCACATAGGATCGATGTATTGACCCATATTTTCCCTCCCTGCTCCTAGCAGCTTCCATTCTGTAAAATCTGGACATTACAGCCATAGGCAACCAATCTCTTCTTCTCTCTTCCCATAGAGCTTCCAATATTCTCATACAATGCTATCATATCAGCATAGCATGTTTCTGTATGCAGGCTTACTAGTATATCCTTATGGTCATTAAGCTGCTGTGTCCAGACTGTCCTTTTATATATTTTATAATTGGTTTTCCCTAACCACCAATGTTCACATAGTATCTTTTCAAGCCTTTACCCTATTTATTCATTTACTGGACAAAGGTAGACAAATATCTAGATTGGGGGAGAGATGTCAATACTAACAAATTGTCTTATTTTTGTGAAGGAGAGATACAATTCAGCTTTGTTTTTTTTCCCTTTGGTTAATTCACAACTTGTTGTAGGTGAGGAATTTACAGGCAGGTTTCATAGCACTCCTTATTGCTTGCGTAGGGGAAGCATTGATTGGTTGCATTGATCTCCATAACCATTAGATTCACATAACTATATACATGTCCGTAATTATAGTTCTATAAATATCAGCATAGCTCTAAAATAGGTAAAGATAGCTTTTTGAAATCATTTACTGGTTCATTCTAAAGATTTGGAAAAATGGGCAGGTTGGCCAACTGAAAAGCCATATAATACTTTTTAATAGAATTGGTCTGCATATTTAGCTTCTGCTCATTATTCATTCATGTGTGAATCAACTCTTGCAGACAATCTGAACATTATTATGAACAACCTAAGCATGACGTCTTTGCTGCAGCCTGCACACTTTCTCAGTTTGCTTCTGTTCCTTTCCTCCTGATGGTTCAATATTCCCTTCCTTGCTGTTTTCTTTTCTTTTGCTTTTTATCATTCCCTGATGAGACAGAGAAAGATGCATAAGTGTAAAAGTGATGGGAGACTGAAATAGATATGCTCTGTCATAAAAGTTTGATGAATGGGAGGAAGGTACCTCCTCTGTATTGAAAGCTGCTACTCAATACAAGCTCCTTTTGGCCAAAAGCATGTCCATTTTTGGAGAGTGAAGATCTTTACCGTGCTTTGCCACCAGAGATCTAAATTCCAAACTTACTACTCTTGCCTACTCAAGATCCCATCATTTTACAGTGGTGCTTTCAAGGCAGATAGTTCTGATATAAGAGGGACTGAGGTTCTTGCGCTAAAAGTGAGGTTCCTGCCTGATTCTGTCAATTTTTCAGCTGTTTAGGTAGGTTACTTCAAGTCCAACTTTAAAACCTCAAAACACCAAGTAAAGATTTTTTAAAAATTGCATAGATGCCTATCTTTCTACACTTATATAGTCATTTGCAGCACCCAGTTCTCATCTTCCAAAAGGCATAGGAAACAAGATAAGGTAAAGCTTTCCTTGTGGAATCACTGCTGTTTATAAAAATGTTCATATTTTGTGAATGACAAGCCACTTTGCAGTAACACAGCAACAACTTTCTGCTATACATTTTCTTTCTTGAAACTGATGCCAGGTATTTTATTCTGACATAGAGATGTGGTAGTACAAAAATTAGTAGTTAAAACTAAAGGCAAACCTGATCTTTCGGAATGCATACTTGCTCTCAGTCTTCAGAGATATTTAAAACTGAACTTTAGTATGGATGCCGTTTTTTATGCTTCCCCCAAGTTCTATAATGCTGATGGTTCCACAGATAGAGGGACCTCCAGGATCTAATGACTGAAGGTTGTTGTGTAATTGGAAACATTTCTATGTAGCATAGAGCAGGGGTGTCAAAGTCGTGTTGTCACGTGACATATCACAACTTTTTTCTTTCGCTAAACTGGGCATGACCAGTGTGTTACACATCTGGCCCATGGGCCACGAGTTTGACAGCTCTGGCATAGAGCAATGATTTTCTAAATGTGGCAGAGAGACCCCTTAGGGAGATGCAAGCAAAGACGAGTACATTCAGATACTGCCATTGTCTAATAGTGGTTAAGCTATGAGACTAAATAAGTGCAAGTTGGTGCCTTATCTGGTATTTATTTATTTATTTATTTATTTATTTGATTAGTCAATTGCTTACAAGATAATAGGTATAAGTATAAACATAGTTATAAATACATGGATACATATAAGAAAATAAAAGAAACAATAGAACAGGGACAGTAGGCACTTTGGTGCGCTTAGGCATGCCCCCTACAGACCTCGTAGGAAAGGGGTGAGGTCAATAGTAGACAGTCTAAGGTTAAAGTTTTTGGGGTTTGGGGAAGAAACCACAGAGTCAGGTAGAGTATTCCAGACATTGACCACTCTGTTGCTGAAGTCGTATTTCCTGCAATCAAGATTGGTGCGGTTAACCTTGAGTTTGTATCTATTGTGTGCTCTTGCTGAAGTATTCATTGACTGGAAGGACATTGCAATGTATGATTTTATATACTATACTTAGATCAGACCGAAGGTATGTGGAGCTGTGTGAGTCCTTATAAAGCAACTATCTTCTTTTTCTATGGCAAAGGGTATATAGATTGTCCCTGGAGTAGGGCTTCTAAGTACAAGAGTCTGGGAAGGCAAAATCCTCTGGGTTGCAAAAAGCCACAGGAGGGTATTATTTCCTTCCACCCAAACCCTTGAGTGACTTGATAAATGGGTTAAGTCTGAATAACGTAGTACAAATTTGCTGAATGAACTTGTTCTGTCTTACCAAACTCACAAGGTTCTTATGACAATAAAATAGAGGAGTTGTGCTTGGAAGATGCAGACTGCTCTGAGTAGTGGGATAAAAATGAAATTAAACATACATTTTGGGTGATTTCTGCAGAACCCTATGCATAGAATTGTACAGGGTCTTCCTTTTGGAGCCCCCTGAAATATTTACTCCTTCCTCCAACTATTTTTTTACACAACAGAAAAAGAGGAAGAAAAGAGAGAATATTTCTCTGGGACTTTCAATGTACTGCTAGGAATTATCTATTTGGATGCCCCCCCCCATGGCTACATGGCACAAATTAGAGTTATTATTTATTTATTTATTTATTTATGAGACTTTTATGCCGCCCTATCTCCCAAAGGACTCAGGGCGGCTTACAAATTAAAAACAATCTGGATACAAATATACAGTTAAGAGTTAAGTTAGAGTTAAGTTAGAGTTAAGATGCACTGTGCTACTCTACCTCTTTCAAGAAAGGGACATACTGAAAAGGTCAATGGTTAAGCCATATTTTATATTGAGATGCTTACCTCCACCCTTGAAAATAGAGGTTAGACCAGTTTTCCCTAAACCAATAGAGTAAGCATATGATAGGACTGGAATTCTAGAATTTTCAGCCAGTGCTTTCAAGAGAAGATGGTTGGGTGGGTCTTCATTCTTCCAGACTGGTGGCATGAATTTGGTACTGTTAACTGTTGCTTTAAAGCCATCTTTCCCATTAGAACCCTATGTGTGCATTAGAGTATGTACCTTGTATCGAAATGAACTTGTTTGAGAGGTTCATTTCTGAAATGAACACAAATATTGAATCTTGTCTTTAGAACAAATGTACAACAGGGTCATTATTATGTCATACATAAGAAGGCTCCAGTCTATGAATGGAGAGATCTGTATCTAAAATCAAGGATGAGAAATGGTATAGAAATAACTTTTTAAAAGGTACCATTATAACCTTTCTACTGGACCAAGCAATTAGTAAATCTTCACGGGTCCATCCTAGATATGCCATCTAATTAAAATCATCCTAGAACTCTTTTGAGTGCTTTTGTAGTAATATTTTATGTTGCTATTTGAATATTATTATGTATTGAGTTACCATTGGTTATCATTATGAGTGCGTATGATTTTGCTAGCCCAGTAACATGGATTTATGTTTATCACTTTACAAATACAGTGCTACTCAATAATTATTAGTCCTTTGTTTTTGAAAAGTGAGGCTCATTAACATCCTATTGTTACTTAAAAGTAAATCATCTATAATCAGTAGGTCTTCTTTTCTAATTAAGAGCATTTTTCAGGTAAATATTTCACTTGCTCTTTGTGTCTCTAAGCAGATACCATTTTGCAGTGCATCTGGTCTGTGGCTAAAATGGACTGAATTTTATTACTAGGGCAGGTAAAACTTCATTTAACAGCAAAGCAAAGATTACAGCAGATACAGCTCAGGCAAATCATTCAGAAATACTGGTCAAGAACTTGAGAGAATTACATCACAACATTAATGTCCAATGGATTCCAAAGAAGCACAATCACCAACCTAATGAGGGAGACTCAAAACCAAAGACACAGAACAGGACAATGGCATGCGCCTCCTACTTACATCAAAGGCACCACAGATAAAATCAGCAAAATTCTCCACAAACACAATATCAGGACAGCCTTTGGCACTGATCAAAAATAGCCAACATCTTAAGAAACCCCAAAGACAAGATCCAGCTAGAAACCAAGGAGTTTATAAAATACCATGCAAAATTTGCCAGCCACATACATTGGACAAACCAACAGGAGAATAAATGCACATCGCAGAACACAAGAACGCAGTCAGAAAAGAAGAAAAACTTCCTCCCTTTTCCAGCACCTTAAAGCCACAGGACATGAAATTGATTTTGAGGGATCAAACTTATCTCCAATACTGAACACTTCAACAAGAGAATAATTAGGAAGCCATCGAAATAGAGAAACACCATAACATGAATAAACGGGATGATACTTCCCGCCTACCAGACATCTGGAAACTAGCCCTAATCAACAAACGAGTCCCAGCCACAAAAACCAACACGGACCCAAAATAACACATGATGCCACCACCAATCTCCTTCACCAGACTCAAACCCAAGCCCACACCACAGATGAAAGGCAACCACCATCCAGAAACCAGACCATGGCTGCAACACCAGCTGCTACACCCCTCCAACCCCCAAACTAAGCAAACTGACACACGCTATAAACACATAGCCAGACCTCAAACTCGGAGCCAAACCAAGGCCCAGAATGCCACATCACAGCCTTCCACCCAGGATACTACATCACAGAACTCAGGAGATCACAACACAAAACATCAGGAGGTTGCAGCACAGACAACGACCCAGGAGATTACAGCACCACACCCAGGACATCACAACAATAGAACTCAGAAGGTCATCACACAGCCCATTACCCAGGTCGTTACAACACAAAAGGCTGAGACACACCTCCAGCACCTCAGCCACACAGGGTCTCAGGAAAAAGCCATCCAATCTGCATACATCAACTCCACAAACCAATCAAAAAGTAACAACATCCAACTCTAGAGTTTAAAGGGAAAAACAGCCATGATCACACACTTCTCCCAGGAGAACAAAGCTGAAGACACCAGCCTGAAGATGACGGATGAGATTGTCAAAGCGTTGCCAAGGTATTCTCAACCTTACACGGGACAAGACCCGAATACACCAAGACCTACATATATATATATATATATATATATATATATATATATATATATATATATATATGTATAAAACTTCCAACCTTCATTACAACTATAGACAAACAAAGTCAACCCCTACAAGGTTACAAACAGCTTTGCTTCCAAGCATATCTCATCTCTTATTCAATCTTAGTATCAGCAAAAAGTCTCTAAAGGGTTAGAGAATTTTGTAAATAAATGTCTTATTCTAGCTTGAGCAAATAAACCAACTTTGTATTCCTTCCTTTTACTTATAACAATTTTAATCTCTAGTTTACTCAAATATTGTCAAAGGATTTGATTTCTCTTCAGTTCTTCCTTATAGTATTACAAGGCTTTAACAAGTCTCTTTTGTAGATATTCCAGGTCATTCTTTTGATATGTCATTTGCATTTTCCATTTAATTATTAAAACTGTCACTTTCCTTTGTATGTACAATAAAGAGTCCTTTTCTAAATCATTCCCATGGCCTGTCATTTGTAGTTCCACTTTTGATATTTTCTCTGTCTTGTCAGATAAAATTTCTTCCACATCTGTCATTGCCTCATTGGCATCTTTTGGACATAATCTATCCATACAATCAGACATCATCAGTGGCATTGCTGATATTATAGCTAGTAATTTCTGGCTTCATGTCAGGCCCAGGGAACCAAGAATGACATGAGTAGTTACTTCAGAGTAGTTTATTTATTGCTGCTCGCTTATAGACAGAAATCATGCCTGACTAAAGCACTTATCTGCATAAGTAAAAGATATAGCTGAAAGGGGGTCTGCTTTCACCCTATTTTTACATACCAAAATTTCTAAGCTATCTTGTCTCTTTACTCCCTGGGAATGAGCCCTTTCCTCCTGCAACTCTGGACTACATTCCAACACATTTCATTCTTCAAAGATTTCCTTTAATATTTACAATCTTAGACATTTTATAACATTTTGTAACTCCCAATTAATTGACAATAAAAACTGGGTTATATTTTTGCTTTTTACTTAGAATCTTTAGTCCCTTCTAGTGTCCAGTTTCTAAAATCATAATCTACTTATTTTTGTTAAGAGCCAAGGCAGCCAAAATAACTCTGGATCCCACAATAACCTATTTATTTTTTGTAGTTGATTTCAAAATGTTATAATAAAAGTCAATGTTCCAAACTTGATTGGACCCTTAATGCATGTGTAACTTTCTTTGATCAAAATCTTATTTTGCTTTTTGAAAAATATTTTATATTTTATTTTATTTATACTTTATTTTAAGTTCTTTCATTTCTTAAGATTGTAATTAATTTTTCGTTTGTTCAGAATTGCAATTTTTTAAAGTTATCATTCTGAAAGTGTCCAATAACTTTAAGATGGTTAATAAGCAATTTCCAAAAATGATTAGAAAATAAGGCCTGAGAACTTAGTGTCCTTTAAGAGGCTCAACCATAATTGTGAGCAAGAAGGCTAATTTCTTCATCGCCTGGTGTTCAAACTCATAGAAGGCCACTGTGCTGTGGTGTCCCTGCAAGGAACAGTCATCCAGAGTACATGTGGGTATTCTCCTCTCCTTTCCTTATCTGGAGGGGTTCCAAAGAACTGGTCTATTCACCATTTCTTTGATCTTTGTCATAAACTTCAGTTCCACTTTTGCAGAGATGTCTCTACTTCACCATGCCTACCTTAGAAATCTTCCTATATATATATCAGATACTTCTTAACTGTGGCTCTTTTTTAGATCCTCTTGACAACATCTCCCCTAGGAACCAGTGGATTGTGTCTTTATCTTTGTATGCTAAAGCCATGTGGAACAAAAGACCACATATCCTGATCATTTGACAGCTGTACCAAATAGGTTGCTGCACTTAATTGTATTTCTATCCAGTTTTTGCAGGAAACCTAGTCCAGCTTTTCACAGAATTGTAATACCTGTAAGTGGTTTTGACTGTAACACGTTCACAAATGAATTAGTTAGGGATAATTAATGGGGGAATAATGTAGGATGATAGTAAAGGATAGAATTGAATGCATCTTTCCCCCTCACTATATGTTTATGTTTGTAATGTTATTAAAGTGAGAAACCAGAACAGTGCTTAATAGGAATTGACTCGATGAGGAGCTCTGGGAATTTGTATCTGTCATACTGTGAGTTGACTATAGTGCCATAAAGATAATTCAGTAATACATCAAATTCCACTGAAACAATCTTGTGGAAAAGTTGAAATGATTAACAATGTAATTTTTTTCAGGAAATAATCAATGAACAGCTTTCAACAGGAGCTGAACATCCTGCTTCTGAGATCAGTTGAAGAAGGGCTACATGGATGGCACACTGAATTGTTTTCCAAAAGCTTATAATCACAGAATTATTTCAAAAAGGCACTTCAATGAATTAGTTAACAGTGAAATGGTTGAGTGCTACTATTCTACCTATGTCAGAGAATCGTGTTAGGAAAATTCTATATTGTAATTTTAAGTAATTACTTAGATTATATGTCCCACTATGCTTTACTGAATAAACTGTAATTGTCTACAATTCATACAGACACATTGTATGCAGGGGTGGGATTCTCCTGGTGTAACAACCAGTTCGCTAATTGTGCACATCACACGCACACAGCTATCACAATTACTTACCTTCAATGTTACTTCAGGGAAGTAACACAGCTGAGGCACGGTAATCCGCTCTGCTGCGCGAATCAGCTGAGCAAATATAGGTGAGTACAGCGCAGAGACGGGTGGGTGGACCCACATGACTGTTGGATCAAGCCAGTTTGGAGCCAGCTGATCATCACAGCTAGAGGTTGGCCTAAACCAGTCCAAACCGGGAGAATCCCACTCCTGGTTGTATGGATCCATTTATGTGCTTTATTTCACTTAGGCTTAGCATGTTCTGTGACCCAGCCAAAAAATGATAATGGAGAAATAGTAATGCATGGTTACCCAGTGTCTAGTTTGGGAAGAACCTGCTTCATTGTATCTGGAACTTACAGTACAGTTCTATTGGATCATGGCCCTTTAATGATATTTAGTTAGCTTTATTGCAATAACAGATAACAGATAATCAGAGTTGGAAGGGACCTTGTAGGTCATCTAGTCCAACCCCCCGCCCAAGCGGGAGACCTCACACCATTTCTGACAAATGGCAGTCCAATCTCTTCTTGAAGGTCTCAAGTGATGGTGCTCCCACAACTTCTGAGGGCAAGCTGTTCCATTGGCTGATTGTTCTCACTGTCAGAAAGTTTTTCCTTATTTCCAGGTTAAATCTCTCCTTGTTCAGTTTCCATCCATTAATCCTTGTCTGGCCTACAGGCGCATTAGAAAATAGCTTGATCCCTTCCTCTCTGTGGCAGCCCCTCAAATATTGGAAGACCGCTATTCTATAGTAGAGTGAGAGGCAAGGCTACAGGAGACTCAAAAGTCAACAAAAGACAATAGAATGATGGTTTGTCATACAGTAGGCCAGATGTTTAAGATGGATTTGGCATTTTATGTAACTATCAAGTCTTTCTCAAAGACCTGGAAGAAGCAGATTGTTTTTTGATGGTATTAAAGGTATCGTTGCAGGATATAAGCTATTCCAAGTGAAGCTTCCTTTGCAATTGACTGGTGGTGATTTTGTCATGCCTCTTGTTGGATGTGACAATAGCAATAGCACTTGGACTTATATACCACTTCACAGTGCCCTCACTAAACAGTTTACAGAGTTAGCCTATTGCCCCCAACAATTTGGGCCCTCATTTTACTCACCTTGGAAGGATGGAAGGCTGAGACAACTTTGAGCCTGGTGACATTTGAACTGCCAAATTGCAGTCAGCTGGCAGTCAGCAGAAGTAGCCTGCAATACTACACGCTAACCACTGCGCCACCAAGACGTGATTTGTAATAATTATTTTTGTTAATCGGTTCACAACAATATGAAGTCACAGCTGCAAGTTCTTTATCTGGTGTTGTCCTTCATACATGTCGAGTTATTTCCAAGAACCTAGGATGTCATAATGTTTTGGTTAGTACATGTATAGATATAAGCAGTGTAGCCTTTTGCAACTGACAGGTGGAAATTTTGTCAATGTGCAGATTTTCTAAGTACTGTCCATTATTATTACTGCTTTTGCTTCAATGTAAGTTTAATAGTTTTGCCCATGGGGCACAAAAGAAAAAAAATATGGCTTTGAAATGTATAGCATGATTGACGAGTGTCTGATATATGTCCTAGAATGTTAGAGAATAATTGTATTCACAAAAGAAGATGCTAGAGAAGTACAGTCTGTTCAAGAATGATGGAAGAGGATTAAACTACAATTCCTTACTTGCTTACTTGACCAGAAATCAGCAACCTGATGCTGTTTAGGTATTCAAGTCAGTTCCTGGTGATTTCATGGATACATTCATGAAATTTTCTTGGTTACAACCTGGGGCTGGTTTGCCATTACCCTTTTCTGGGATATTTTAAAAAATCCAAACCTAATTTACAAACCTGGAATTCTTTAGTAAATTGGAGGGTTTTCACATAAATTGCTGACTTGGTCTAAAAAGAACTCAAGCACATACTAAAAATGATTTTTCAGACCTTAATCAATGTTATGGGCTCACCAACTCCTGTCTTCTTGTCTTCCATCTTATTATCACATCATGGGTTGCTATTCCTCATTACTAGCCTCTTCCTCTCACATGCCTCAGTCTCTATAATTACTTCTGTTTCTCAGGCTTTCTTTTTTGATTTGCATAAGGGAAGGGAAGAGAAGACAAAACAGCAGCGGACACCACAAATACTTCCTCAGAAAATAATCCAAGAGCCTTTTGAAATGCCTTCTTCTATTTACATTGTTTCCTGTTTTTGTGAAAGGGTGTGGCAGAATGCTATCCAGCCTAGATAATAAAGTACACAAAATATTGTATGACTACAGCACCACACATACAGAGACACGTTCTTTTAGATTTAGTCATGACATTTTGTTATTTCACTGGCATTCATCCATGGAAATTTATTCACACACATACACAGGGAGAGAGAGGGAGAGGGAGGGAGAGAGATTTACTTTACCATAAAAAATTTTCTGCTTGAAGAGATTTATGTATGTGGTAGATGTTCATTTGTTGCAGAAATGCCCTACAAAATATCTGAGAACTCCCCAGAAGCAAACAGGAGCCAACATCTTTGTAAACCCAAACTACCAAACTTCATACTTCAGCATTGTTTCTGCATGGACATGTTTTTTAAAAAAATTGTAATCCAATGATACAGTGATAAGCTTTATAAATATAATACCTTCAGAGTTATATGGTTGATGGAATGGGTACTCACAATTAGAGGCTATCATTCCTAATATATCCCACTGTTCCCTTTGATGAATTTAGTCAATAGGCTATTGTCCTTACTTCAATTACTCATCAATTGGATATCTAAAACAATAGGTCCTATTACTTCTGGGGAAAACTCCTTTAGATAGGCGTCTCAACTGCAGTCCTATGATTGAGGTATGGAAACAAGAAAAAAAATGGTTCTCAGTCTCTCTACTTGTCAATCTTCCCAGATAGTCCAGATAGGAAACATGGCCAGATGAGTTAATTCTACTTTATTATAAGGCTACAGAATCTTGCAAGTTTGAAAGTACAAATCTACCGCCATCTCTTCTACCGCCTCATAAATTAGAGCAGGAGTGTCAAACTCAATTTTATTGAGGGCTGCATCAGGGTTGTATTTGAACTTGCGGTGCGTGTGGCCAGAGTGGGCATGGCCTGCTCAATGTCACTCATGTCAGGGGTACCTGTGGTGGCCCAAGCACTCTGCCAGTGAAAACAGGCTCCTGAGCTCTGTTTTTGGCTGCAAAGGCCTCCTGCAACCTTGGCAGAGGGTTGTAGGAGGCCTTCACAGCCAGAAAAAGAGCTTGGGAGCCCATTTTTGCTGGCAGAGGCATAGCAGGACGATCCCTCACTGTTTCCAGGGTGGCCCTGCAGGCCAGATCTAAGCACCCCACGGGCCGCCTTGAGTTTTACAGCCCCCCATTAGAGAGATTCGTTTCCGAGTTTATTTCTCTGGCTATTAGGCAGCTGCAGGCTCCTCGCTCCTCATCTGCTCACTCACTAGGTGGAATGTAAAACATATTGTGAGCCCATAGAAGAGGGAAAGGGTGAAGGAAATGTTTTGGAAGGGACCCTCCTTAGTAGAGGAGAAATATTTCCAGTCTTACAAAATTCTTTTATTTTAACCTTACAATAGAGCTAGTCTTCCTGGTTATGCTGATTATTTGGACTACCTCACAGGGCTTACAGTCGCCTTCAAGAGACACAAACTTTGGGAACACTTTGGAGGTATGATAACTGTCAGCATGAACCATCACTTAGTTTGCTATTTACCTCTCGTATTAAAATCAGCCTCAGTTGATAAAGAAATGAAAGGTATTATTATACCTCCTATCCAGAGATTCCCAACTTAGAATTTTTCCAGTTCATACTAGCAAGAGGTTTGTAAGCACTCTGGCCATCATACATGGTCAGTACTAAGGCAACAGGAAAGTAAGTATATAAAGTCCTCTTGTCAGGTCCCAAGAACCAAAAATGACACATGGAATTATTTCTGAATAGTTTCCTTTATTGTTCTTCACCTATAAACAGAATCTTGCCAGACTAAAGCAACCATCTGCATAACTACAGATATACTCTGGAAATGGTCAGGGAGGAGCCATTTTAACCTTCTTCCTCCCTACCAAAATTTCCAACCTTTGCTGCCTCCTTGGCTACTGGAATGTAGCCTCTTCCTCCCGGAAACCCAGACTATATTCCATTACACCTCTAGAGATCAGAAAAGATCCTCTTATCTTACTTCTGCTCCAGCTTCCCTTCTACTGCTGGGTTGCATTATAAACAGACAACTCTCTGTTGTTTATTTTTCTTCTAATGAATACTCATCTGGAACTCATGGCACAGTTTGGGTGAGGAAATGAGTAGAAGAAACAAGCCAAGGCCAATTAACCCAAATAATACTGCAGCTCCATTAAGATAAGGTGCAGGAATTGGTTTCACATTGGTAGTACATTGTTGGCATCTGAGCACTTAGTTAAACCTGAGCATCAGTTTCTTCATGCCTGCCTGCATTCCTGCACAAATACAACTCTGCTCTAGTTAGTGAGTAAAGCTAAGAGGAGGAGATTGACTGTGAGAAATTTGGGGGCAAGGAAGGCCAAAGTCAGATACGTGGCAATTCAAATTTGTAAAGTCTCATTTCTTGGATTTGAGAAATGAGAGCTTTTAATGCTGAGTACCTATAATTCTCAAGTACAAAGAAATCATGCAGAGCAGGACAATAAAGGAATGACAAATCACTGTTGTTCTGAGATTACAGTTAAGACTGGAAAGCCGTGGGGACCGAGATACAGCAAAAGCACCACTGAAGAAAAGGACAGAGGGGAGGGAGGAAGCATGTAAGTGAAACAATGCCCCGGACAGCAACATAATTCAACTCTGCTATACAACTTCACAGGGTGCTGCTCAAGACTCTTATTCGTTTCTTTCAGCCTCATGTGAGGCACTTCTGACACAGTCTCAGTGCAGTGTCCAAGCTTCATGCCATACATTTTCCTCCTCCACATCTAGAGTAGCATAAGACAAGCATATTTGTTGCCAGCAGAAAACTGGAGCCAAGCACATGGGCGTCAAATACAGGTTTTAAAAGTGCAGTGTAGGAGGGCATGTTTATGTTTCTTACTCTATGAGTGATTGTGTGTGGGTGAAATATATGTGAGTGTGAGGGAATGTTCATGTGTGCATGAGGGGAAAGAGAACATTAATGTGCTGCTGAGAGAGAAAGAGAGGGGGAGAAAAAGAGTGCAAGCAGATAGTATCACTTTGGATTCTATAGTTATCCAGGCATTAAAGCCCTGGGATTAGCCAGCTGCCTCTACTCCACAAGCAGAGTGGGTTTGTACTGACAAATTCCTCCCTCAATTGTTTAAATATTAAAAGTTGTTATGATGGATGAATTACCTGTTCCTATAATTTCTAATTTAGTTATTTCCACTCAGCAGAGCATCCCATGATAGTTTGACGTCGGCTGTTGCTAAAAGAGGTAACAAATTCCCTTCATTCTCCTCCAGATTTTCAGTAAGGGGCGGAGCAAACCACACTTTTTGAGAGCAATATATGCAAGCCATTCTCTTCCACAAGTGATGAGAGACAGATTCTGTTAAAAAAAAACTTTTTTGATGTTTGCCTACTAAAGCAAGACTCAGATAAGATCGCTTAGGTTCTCAGTTCTCAATCAGGACTGGGTCTGCTAATTATAAAGCACAATTGCAGGAATGTGCCTCACTTTTCTTTCACCTCTTTTTAAATGTATTGTTCTGCGCTCCACACTTCATCATCATCTCAGCTGTAACTAGTTTTTTTTCCTAGTTCCCACTACCAGTGAAGTGGTAAGTCATCTCCTTATCATGCAGATTGCTGGAAGATAGAAATGAGATATAACCACACTTGGGATTATTACAGATCCCTCTGAATGCATTAGTTTGCATGAATGAGCTTAATAGGATTAATGAGCACAAAGGGGCTATTAAGCTCTGATCTGAATCCTACTTGAAATATCTAAATTTTCAATAGAAGAGAATATAGCCACCTCAGGGTTGAACTGTGGAGTCCTTGGTACTTGATTGTTTGTTTGCAGACAGTTCATTACCTGAGTAGGTAACAGAAAATAATACAGTAATCAAGGAACTATCAAGGAGAAAAGCACACCCCTATCAACACTGACAAGGCAAGCTACTGTATATAAACAAGGAGAAAACCCCACTGCATACTAGAAGTGGTGATGTTATCTAGTCAGGCAATGAAACCTCTGCAAGCAAACAACCAAGCTCAGACAGCTCCATCTAAATTTCCCATAGAGTGCAAAATGACCTGTGAATAAACAGCATAAATGAGAGGGCATCTGGACTAGGAATGGGCATCTGAATTTTGTTGATCTGCAGCTCTTAGTATCCTCTACCAATTGGGGAGTTGAAGCTCATGTATTTGGGCATCAGAAGAAGAGGTCTGTAACTGTATCGGGTAATAGCTGAAGACCAAGATCTTTTCCAGAGCTTCCTGGGGATGCCCAGATGTAGAATACAAAGATGATGCTGTGCCCTAAGCAATGGGCCTTCCTTCTTTTACATACTGTTCTCTTTTATGTGGGATATGTATGTTTTTTTTAGCTTCAGTATCTTATATAGATTTCTTTGGGTTGTTATGTTTTTATTTATTTTCTAGGTTACTGAGGAAGTTATTGTGAAGATTATGAAGCTTCACGGTTTTATTCAAATCAAATGTATTCATTTTTTCTTCAGGTGGAAGAGTTTTTTGCCTTACTTTTACCACCGGGTTTCTGTCTTCTCTTGTTTCTGTGGATATATTTATCACCATAAATCAAAGGTGAGGGAACTTAGCTTACAGATTTTGCAGCATAAAACTTCCGGGCATTTGACATGAAAAATCAAACTTTGTGGCATGTACATAACAGGAAACTGCTGCTGCAAATGTTATACAAATTATCATCTATCTATGTATCTATCTATCTACACACACACACACACACACACACACACACACACACATTATGTCCATATTATGTTGCCATCAGATATCTGTGATCTATATATTTAGGTAGTTGGAAAAGGGGAAAGTATCACATCATGCTTTTATATTATGGATATATCATCCTACATGTTATAGGAGATGAGCGCAGCAAGATCTAAAATGTGTTCCTCCATGTTTTAAAGTTAAGTAGGAATAGACTATTGGTTCTTTGTGTAGAAAGAAGGAATAATTTAATGTTTACACCGAGATGGATGAGAAACAGCTTCTCAGCATGTGGCTCCAAATACCTAGTGCTTTCTTTATATGTAATTTAATTCCAATGTATCCTACTATTTGCATTGTAAGAACTCTGATAAATATTTATGCAGCCATTTTGGTTAATTGATCAAATGGTAATCTATGCAAGAATTACTCATGTCAATTAGGATAGCATCATAGAAAGTATTCTTCTTCCCCCAATAGTATTTGAGGGCAACTAGTTTGCACTGTAATCTAGAGAGGAATAATGCTAGGAAATAGTAAGAAAAACTGTTCAGACAAGTCTGGATGGCTAAATGAGCTCTTTTAATTCACTGTGAAATTTGAAGGAAAGATCCAGAATAAGCTCTGAAACACGTTTTGTGTCCAGCCCTGCGAAGAAGTATGTGAAGCATCAAATGTGGCATAGCTGTCATTCCTGATACATTTTATATCACCTGAAGCTTTTCTCCCCTTTTAAATCAAACCCTAAATGGTTTGCTAATGTGTCGCAAGAATGCATATTTCTTATTGCCTTTCTGGCTTGTGTTAAGCATGATCTGAAGTGCAGCAGCCACAAGCAATAGAGTTGCTTTTGCTTCCGTAATGATTATTTCAGTACAGCCTAGCAAAAATTGTCATGAAGAAACAGTAATGCACAAAATGAGCATATTATCTTGCTCTCCCTAGCATAATGGTGCTTTACTTGAAAGTTGACATGGAGAGCATATCACTTAAATATAGGCTTATAATTCTGCTTATGAAACAAAAGGCGTCTTCCAACAGACAATTCTCTTTTGTAGAGAATTGAGCCCATGCGGAGGGTTGCTTTCTCCATAAATGGGTTCATATGACAGACTGAACCAAATATGCTATTGCTAGTGTGTTTGTGTGTGTGCTTGTGTGTATGCCCATGTGCATCTATGTGTATTATGCAAGCCTGGCTGATCTGATTTGATTAATTTATGATCCAGTATATTTTGTGAACCCAGTAATTGGATTAATCCAATAACTAAGTTAAAAGGTGAGCGTATGAATATATGCATTGGATAGCACAGTCAAGGTGCATGGCTTGGTTGGGTAGCAGAGAAGAATCCCACCCACCAGAGATGACTTTCAACAGTGTCTGAATCCATTGCTGATAACTCGACAAATTTAGTAGGATATCTTCATGCACAATGTTTGGATAAGCATCTGTGATTATTTCAATGCAGAATTGTTTCTGGTGTTACTCATAATAGGCTGGGGATATAGTAAAGTATAGAAGATAGTGTTACTGTGGAACTGACTTAAGTTTCTACTCTTCTGCAAATAGGAAAGTTTGACAAATAGATGGGAAGTAAAACAAATTATGAATGAATCAATGTGTCCCGTTCCCCACCCCCGGTTGACATATTTTAGTTTTCATATCTGAGTGAATATTCCGTATAGCAGACAATCTAGCCACCAGTTTCTATATACCCAAGAGCATTAATGGTGATCATAGAGCTGTTAATGATTATGTGTCAGTTCAGTTACTGTGCAATAGTAATGAGATTGATTGATTATTATCAAGTCAATATTGATTCCTAGTAACCATTTAGGTAGACCTTATCCAGAATGATTTGTCTCCTTAGATCTTCCATTGTTACATCTATCACTGCCATAACTGAATCCATCCACCTTGATTGTCCTCTTCTCTTTCTTTCCACCTTTCCCAGCATGATTGACTCCACAGAGAGATATTGCACAATGTGCCCCAAATATGATAGTTTTGAGACTGGTTATTTTTTGCCTCAAGTGAGAAGTCCAGATTGCTTTGTTCTAAAATTCATTTATTTATTAATAGATTCAAGACATTATCTGGAGTTCTTTCCTACATCAAAGTTTAAAACCATCAACACTTGTCTATAGTGCTGTTTCAAAGTCCAACTTTTAGTTTCATAATAATAATGAGAGCCTCTATATAATCATCAGAAATTCAGAAGAAAAAAATTAATGGCAAAAATCTGATAATAAAATGGCATGTGACAGATTATTACTTATTTCAATTTACAGATGGATGGTTAGATAAAGATAGATAGACAGATAGATAGCAATAGCACTTAGACTTATATACTGCTTTACAATGCTTTAGAGCCCTCTCTAAGCAATTTACAGAGTCAGCATATTGCCCCCAACAATCTGGCTCCTCATTTTACCCACTACGGAAGGATGGACAGCTGAGTCAACCTTGAGCCTGCTGAGATTAGAATTGCCAAATTGCAGGCAGCTGGCAAGCAGCAGAAGTAGCCTGCAGCACTGCATTCTAACCACTGCGCCACCACGGCTCTTGTAAGATCTAGTGATCTTAGATAGACCACTTTGGGAAGACTGTACAAGATTATATGATAATGTGCTTTTTTCCAACAAATAATTTTTAGGTTCTCATCTTTAGTCTACAGTATGCCTTTATGGACCAAGAAATATTGTTCCTTGCAGGCTGGCAGTTTTTTTTTGTGTTATATTTATATGCAGTTTTCTTCTTTAGTTCATTTCCCTCCTTTTCCCCAAACCGGAAGGTTGAACCTTGTTGGGAAAAAAAAGACTCTTGGGATTAATGGCAAAATCCAGAGTTTTGTTACTTTTTATTTTATTTTCCTGAGTTTGTTTGTTTTTACTTTATTTTCCCAAGTATTTCTTCCTGCTTCTGTTCTAATTACACTTATTTCCATATATGTTAAGTATAAGATACATGACAAACTCATTTTCATTTTATTTTAGTTTTCCTGTAGACTTGGTCTTCCATGCAAGGACCAGCTTCACCTGCAAATAACTCGGTAGCTTAATGTCCTAGTTTAGCAGGGGACAGATGGTTTGCAGTTGTTTCATAACTTTTTTCATTTATTTTCACTTATAGATTTATTTTGATGTTGGCTCTCAAAGAGTGAAATAGATTCTATTTTATTAATTCATTAATTAATTATTAACTAGATTTACAAGACCACTAAACTCAAACAATGCAGCTTTGACTACATCAATAAGAACAAAAGCTAAACAATAAACTAAAAAGATCACACACATTATAGCGTTTTTGCTCCCAGGAGGCTTCCCTGAGGCCCAGGAGACCAAAAATGGAGTGCGGGGGGGCGCAGCACACACCCCTTCTGTGTGCCCCTTTTTGGCCCCTGGGCCTCAGGAAAGCCTCCTTGGCAACGCAGTAAGACAGTGAGAGGGATCCTGACACAGCTGATCGTCAGAACAGCTGATCGTTGGGAGGAAAACAAATACCTTAAGGAGTGACTGGGTGGGGGAGAATGCAGTCAGCGATGTCGGGCACGTGTGCAATGTGGCACATGCACAATAAAGACTGACTAGGAAGGAAGGAGAGGGGTGGGGTCAGCCAGGGGCCAGTTCTCTGAACTGCACAGAATTGTAACAACTGGTTCTATAGAACCAATCCGAACCGGTAGAATACCACCCCTGGGGAGGACTCCACTTAACTGGCCCCTAATGACTAGAGCAAAAACCACAAGTCCTTTTCCATTTAGGGCTTTAAAAGTGAGAATCAGCACCTTGAATTACACCTGGAAGTCTGTTGGAAACTAATGCAGATTATGAAGTAGCCGTGCTATATGGGCATATTGAGATGTAAACATACCTACCCGTACAACTGCATTCTGGGCCAACTGAAACTTTATAGACAGAATAACAGAATGGTTTATTTATTTATTATAGGATTAATCTTTAATCTTAGAGAATTTTATTATTAGAACACAGGCATTGATGGGTCAAAATCTTTTAAATGTTACGGTAAGCCAAAACACTCTGCATGGGTCTTTTCCATGTACTTTGCACCTTTCTGAATTATGGCTTTGTAAGTAGGAAAGCATGAGTATATGATCATTTAAGCATTATTCTAGTTATGTGGGCAATGTTGCATAGAAAATTAGCTTCTACATGGTACAGAGAATGTTTAAAGAACCCTGAAGCCATAAGAATATGGAAGGCAAAACCTTTTGGCTTGTTGTCTTTCTGGGTCATGCTCTTTTTAACCAGACATAATCCTTCATTTGAGATTGCTGCTCAGCTACCTTTCTGCAATCAAAAGATTTTATGAGACTCAATTCTTTCATGCACACACACCATACATATGCCAGCATATATTTAAGAAATTGAACCTTATGAGTTAGTCTCATTTCATCTGTTACCTAGAATTCTTACTTGTGTAGCTATTGCCTGTGTGACAGTTCCTTTTTGAGGTTCTCTACTTTTAGCATTTGATAAATTTCCAAAGCAATCAACTTTTTGGAGTTTACTTTTCCCTAGCTTGTTCTTTTGGCAGAAGAGGTGTCCCACCCTGCTACTAAAAATACATTGGGGGCGGGATGACTGGGTGGATTCTTTTCTAATGCATCTCAGTAGCAATGTAATATATAAATTAATATAAAATACAGCAATAGCTGCTGCATTTGAGCAAAGCACTTGTCTCACTTTCATTGTAAAGGCAGCATAGCTTGAGTGTCATCCAAATAAAGGTTCTGAATGCTTATTGTTAGGTTAATGTTAATGTTAATTTACAGGGTAAAAATTATTGCAGTGCTGGGTGGCCTTCCAGATGTTGAATTGATGGTGAAGGACCTAGAGTTTGTCCTTCAGTAACATAGACCATTTACTCATCAGCCATCTTTGTAGATCCCTGTAGACTATCCTGTGGTACATACACAGAGCCAGATGTCCAAATGTCTACAGAATGTATGTATGAGAAATCTAACATAGAAGACAAACGAGCGAACAAAAGAAATTCTAAGTCAATCTGAATTAGTACTACTTTTGAGTTGCCAATCCACCTGTTCCTCAGACCCAAAAAACTATAGGGTCTTTCTGAGGAAAATATTATTTGGTTCAACTCCATGGATACAAAACAGGACTGCAATGCTGTGAAATATAAGTAAATAGTACCAACCCTTTTTTTACAGAAAGTATACATTGTATGCAGGTGATTCAGACTTCTGGGAAAATATTTGCTTGATGCTGTGGTTATATTATTTGCACAGTTATGCAGAATATGTATTGTATGTTACAACCTTGACTAAGACCAAACTATATTTGGCAAATGTATTCTATGCAGTTTAAAAAAAATCCATTTGTAAATGTTACATTCAAAGTAAACATTTATAAATCAATAATAGAAGAATCTTTATTAAATTAGAAATCAATAAATTTGGGTCATCATAACTTTTGTCTGATTCTGTAGCTGTTTTTATATAAAGTACCTTTTACCCTCAAAAGAAATGTAGGGAAATTCTATTAAACATTGAGAGCTGTGCAAAAGGTGCTTTTGAGATTACAGCTACTTTATAAGCAATATGTGTTTCATCCCTGTTCTGTATTTGGATGTTCCTAGTTCATTTATCTCGTATCATTCATGCTGCTGTATGCAATATGTAGACAATAAGAAAGAGACACATACTTTGTGTTAAAAGAGACTGAATTAGAGAGAGAGAGAGAGACAAAGAAAGAAAGAAAGAAAGAAAGAAAGAAAGAAAGAAAGAAAGAAAGAAAGAAAGAACAATGTTATTGTACGATAGGAGAAGAAAAATATCTAAACCATCAGTCCAACTGACTCAGAAAAAAGCTTATGTATCTGGGGCAGGAGGAATCAGATATCTTAGTTTTAGTTAAACCATGGAAAATTTGTATGGAGAACATACAAATCCTATGAATAAGTGTTGTAATGAAAAAAAGAAAAGAAAGGCCTATGCCACTTGATGTGAATGGGCTTTATTGAACTTTAATAGTATGATTCTATAATATGTCTGAAGATCTGATTTATAGAGAATGGCAGTACAGGATATTTTATTCTTATTCACCTTTAAGAATTCAAATAAATAGCAATGATACAAATAAAATAACTCTCCAACTGCCATTGGCTGACTCCTGCAGACACAAGAAATAACTCAGAACACTCACATAGATGTAGGGTTTCTTTTAATCCACTTTGGTTTGCAAATAAAGCAGCAACAACAGACAACAAGCCACATATCAAGCTAGTACTAGGAGCTTTGCCTACCAGTGCTGCTTTTATGCCTTTTCCCCAAACACCACCCATAGGGCAGTCCACCCATTCAGGAGCCCTCCCCCTATGCAGGTTACTTTGGCCTCCTCCAATCCCCAGCAGAAAACAAAGCCAACATCCGGACCTGTGGATGTTTGCAGGATTGGTCCTGCCGCTTCAGCTACTCTCCCTTCAGCATTCCTCCAACAGTGGTGTTGTCTTCTCAGTCCTGCATCACACCCCACCACCTGGTCCCTGATCGTAGCAAGTCCGTGACCGTAAGTCAGGCTCGACAGGTGGCTCTCCCTACCAGGAATCCACCTGTAAGACCTGAAAATGGACATAGGATATAGATTTCATAACTTTGTAACTAATAAGTTCCTGTCACCTTCTCCCTGGCTTATCTGGAAATTGACAGTGAAATTGCTGTACCAGTTGGTGGGGTCTCATCTCTGTGTGGTTTACCCAAGATGCCTCAATTATTGGATAGCCTACCCATTTCACCAGGTATTGGATCTTGCCCCGATGCACGTGGGAATCCAAAATAGCTTCCACCTCATAAAACTCCCCTTCTACTGGTCCAGGTTCTGAAGTATTGGTATATTTTCTCTTGTGGTACAGGCTTAACAAGACTGCTATGGAATACTGGGTGTATTTGACTCAACAATGGTGGGAGTTTTACTACTACTGTTACTGGGTTAATGACATGTTTGATAGGAAAGGGGCTTATAGATTTGCGTCCAAGTTTTTTGCTAGTTAGACTGAGCTTCAAATATTTGGTGAATAAATAAACTTTATCCCCTACCCTGAAGGGCTTATGGACACCACATTTCTTATCTGCATAACTTTTATATAGCTCAGTTGCTTTGTCCAATGCCTTTCTAACATTAGTCCGCAAACTCTGTAGGGATGCCACCCAGACCTTTGGATCTCCCCCCTTGCTTTTCTCAAGCACCCACTCAGGTATGGGTACAAAAACAACACCGTGCACTATTCTGAATGGGGTCAACCTGGTACTGTTGTGTACGGCGTTGTATGCAACCTCCACAAAAGGAATAAAATCCACCCAGTCCTGCTGCTGATAAGACACACAGCAATGAAGGTATCTCTCTATCATAGCATTCGTTCTCTCGGACACCCCATTGGTGCTAGGGTGGAAAGCAGATCTTAATCCTTACGAAGATCCCATTAACTTTATGAATTCATGCCAAAATTTGGCAGTAAATTGCACCCCACTGTCAGAAATAATTCTTCTGGGTGCACCATGGAATCTGTAGATGTGTTTCACAAATAGTCCAGCTAATTTCCAAGCTGACGGTAACCTTTTACATGGCACAATATGGGCTTGTTTTGAAAACAGATCGATGACTGTCCAGATAACTGTGTGCCCTTTGCTGTCTGGCAGCTCAACAATGAAATCCATTGCTAAATCCTGCCAAGGCTGCACTGGATATGACACAGTTTGTAAGAGACCTAAAGGTTTCCTGATCCTCAGTTTGGACATGGCACACATAGCATACCCCTTTACATATGTCTCTATATCTGCTCTCATTTGTGGCTACCAAAACTGTCGTCTAGTGAGGTGAAGAGTCTTTAGAAAGTCAAAGTGTCCGGCCCATCATGACATCTTTTAAGTACCATAGGATGCAAGGATTCTGGAATATATAACCTATCCCCTCTCCATATCAATCCATCTTGAGTAATACATTGTGAATTATTTTGTGATACCCATGGATCACTTGATACAGCCTCTCGTACGGTTTGTATCCATGGTTCCTCTGACCACACCAACATTGCCTGGGTTGGAGTTGTCTGGTCAGGCATTATGGATTGTATAACCTCCTCTCTTTTATAGTTATACTGAGGCAATCGGGAGAGCGCATCAGCAAAAAGTTTTCTCCTCCAGGAACATACCGAAGAGTAAACTGGAACCTTCTAAAATATAAGTCCCACCTAATTTGTTTTGGGGACAACTTTCTGGGTGCCTGTAGTGCCTCCAGGTTTTTATGGTCTGTCCAAACCTCAAAAGGTTTGACGGCCCTTTCCAGCAAATGATGCCAAGAGAGTAACACCCAGCGTACTGCAAACACTTCCTTCTCCCAAATAACCCAACCTCACTCAGTGGGATTCAATTTTCAGGATGTGTAAGCACAGGGTTGTAGGTCACCGTGTTTGTTCTTTTGCAAGAGTACAGCCCCCACAGCCACATTGCTGGCATCAGCTTGTACAACAAAACTCTCCTCAACATCTGGGTGTTTTAACACAGGTTCTGTGGGAAACAATTGTTTCAGGGTTTCAAAAGCCTGTTGACATTTATCAGTCCACTGAAGGAGTTGTCCAGGCTTGAGTTTTACGAATTATTATCAGGCTCGACAATAACTTTTATTTAAACAATGGATAAGTGAGCTAATAGATTTTACAGGAGACATTCCTATCAGTGGGATTGAATAAAATTAGAGTCTTATAGTAACACAATTTAATTTTGCAGAAAAGAATCATATATGATGACCTTTGTAATATATTTTCTTGCTAGTAAAAATAATTATACCAATAACCCCCAATTAGTTAACCAGGATGGAAGGAACTATAAAGATTTGTGATGTGTATAGAAAAAAATCAGTTTAAATTTCTTTATAAGTAGTTGTCCAGTCTCTTGTTAAAAACCTCCAGAGACAGAGAACCCATAACTTCCATAGATCAGCTGTTCCACTGTGAAACAGGTCTTATGGTCAGAAAGTTTACCTTATATTTAAATGAGATCTAGGTAGCTAGGTATTTTATCTTTTACATACCTGTGTGCTTATACTGTATCTTTCCTCCTTCCTCTCTCCGGACTGATTATTCCAGATTCATTCAGCTTATTTTCTTACTGCACGTCTTCAAGTTGTTGTCTGTATCTTCTTTGACACTCTCCTGGAACCTGTTCTAACCTGTCAATAGCAATGCCCAGATATGCAGTGCCCAGATTTGCACACAACACCCAGGAGAATAAGAACTTTATACATCTTTGATATGGTGCTTTGTATAATGCAGCCTATTGGCATTTGTCTGGGACTATTGGCTCATCATCAGTTCTGTTGTCCAGGTCATGAATAAACATGTTCCCAAGAGAGATGCCTATAGGGGACCCACTGGTTACTGCTTTCCTACTCAATGTAGCACCATTAATGCTTACTCTGTGAATCTACCATTCAAATTGTATTTAATTGTTTGTCAATGAAACCATGTCATATTATCTGGAAATGTCATTGGGAGACAGGGGGAAGATGCTGCTCAGGGAATGGTCATTTAAGAGAGGCTACAGCCCTCAGCTGCATAATGGAGCTGTCCCCAACCTTTGCGGCTTGGCATCCTGGCTGGGGAGGAGAGAGGAACAAGGCCACACAAGCTCAAGTCACATAAGCAGAGGATTGGGACCCATGCACATGCACATGCAGCTCAACTGCAAGTTGAGCTATGCACACATGCATGTGGGTAGTGCCCCACCACTTGCATAAGTTGGGCTGGGCTCTTGCATGCACTAGCCCACCATTTTTTTTTTAAATTACATTTATATGCCACCCTTCTCCGAAGACTCAGGGCGGCTTACAATTTTTGGGATACAACCCAATGCACTCAGCAATAGCCTTCATTCCATTGTATATGCCTGCTTATTACTAAGTGGCATTTTTACAAAGTCAGCTTATTGCCCCCAACAATCTTGGGTCCTCAATTTACCTACCCCGAGAGGATGGAAGGCTGAGTCAACCTTGAGCCTGGTGGGATTCGAGCCTGCAGTAATTGCAGGCAGCTGGAACTTAAGTGCTAGGCATTTAACAGCCTGCACCACCAAGGCTCACTTGTGTGAGTCATGTTTGTAAATAAGTAGACCACAGCCTGGTAGTGGGCTGTGTCCTGGGGATTGGGGGCCCTTGTCATAATGGATGAAGAAAGAGGCTCAAAAGGGAACATACCCGCATAAATTCTCAGAATATAAAGCAGACAGTGGGATATTATAATTTCAGATTTGCAAGATTCTGTCAATATAGCCTTCAATAAAGTTGAACTCATCTGGTCATGTTTCCTGTCTGGTCTTCCTGGGAAGGCTGAAAGAATGTCATGTAGAAATTTGTCAAAATGCTTTGCTGAGATTATGTTCCATCTGTCCACTAAAATATTTACTTTGTCAAAGAAGATGCAATTTAGCAATCATGCCTATGAGAAACTTACATAGGTCTGATTTATTCTCTGCTCCAATATCTTTACAAATATTGATAATACTTATTAATTGATAATTCTGGGATTGTCTTTATCCATTCTTGAAGAATGGGACCACATTGCATTATCCCACTTACCCAGAATTCCTTACATGTAATATTGTCACTTCTGAATGAATTGGATTTCAGTGCCACACAATTCCTACCCAAAATGGCTATTCTGATTAGTTGGAAATTATGGGAGCTGATGTTTAACCTATCTATGAGGATAAAAGATCTATTAGTTATACCGCACACTCTTTAGGTGGTACATAACAGAGATTCTATGGGTAATAAATTGAAGGGACTGAGCATAGTTTCTGGCAGTTTTCATTTTTCTGATCTCTATTTTCTAGCTTTATTATAAATTAAGATTCCACAATGATTGCAGAGAATCCAGCATGTATGTATACTAGTGGCCCCGATGTTGAGTGAAACTGCTGAATCACTATTACATAAATAGCTATTTTCCTTTATGCATCACTGTTTAATCATGACATGATCATCAAATGAAAGCAGTTTGCAAGGAAAAGAAGGGAAACTTTTGAAACCACAGAATGTATTGAAGTCGATAAAAATCTAGTGTTTTGATAGTAATGGACAGAGTGGAGAGACTGACACTTTTTTGCTGGTCAGTGAAAAACTTTGGTAATTGTTCCAATATCACCTTGGCATTTTGCTGAATATGAATTTTGTCAGATCTTACTGTTTGCATGAAAGAAAAAACTAATTCAGGACCATGGACAGAATTCAGTTTTCTGCTATTTCTCAATTAGCAGAGACCACTTAGTTCCTTAGTACTGACAGTCTTTGATCAGCACCATGGAGAGAGAAAGGTGATTCTTGCCTACTTCTGCTGGCTCTGCCATGCAGGCTAGAAGAGTTTTACTGAATTACCCTTATAGCATCTTACTTAGTTTCAGGTTATAAATATTTAAAATTGAGGGATGGTCCAAATTCTTTCCAGGCAACTGTTACTAAGTATGTTCTACACAAAGGCTCATTATTTTTGATCTGATTAAGAGACTACACACATACATACACACAATATTTACATATACTAATATTAGTTTCTTTAGGAAGACAAATGAGAAGCTTCTTTATCTGAAGTATCTACCATCATAATAGCCTGTGGTACAATTATTACAATGAGCTGGTCCACTGTATTTCTCTGAAAGACAGTTATTTCCATCACTACACCTTTTCTTTTTTAAAGGAAAGAAAGCATCTGTTGAAACACACCTTAGAGCCCATTGGCAATGACACTGAAGGGGTTGAGTACTTAATCAAGCATATCTTTTTTTCTCCTCTGCTTCATTATCTTGTCTAAGAAATCATGTATTTCCTACCACACCAACATATGATGCTGTATTCCAGTCTTCCACAATCTGGTATCTTACAGATGTTTTAGAACTGCAACTCACAGAACTGCCAAAAACCATGCTGAATGGAAATTCTGGGAATTGTGCTATAACATGTCTGCAGTCCCATCACATCTCAGGAAAGCTGCCAGGGTTTTTTGTTCAATTATTATTTCTCCTATAGCCCTGCAAACAATGTGTGCACTTAGGATAATATAGATGAGTTATATTTGTTCCACTCCTGTCTTTTTTTCCTTGAAGAGCTATTTATATTGTTAAAAGAAACTAGCCCAGAAAAACATTCCCCCTGTATTCCTATATTCTGGAATGCAGTTGCATCCATTCTCCTCCAGAGATAAATCATAGTACTGTTTTTTAATTAATAACTACTTTTTTCTCTGATTATTACTATTTATGGCTTTGATACACATTATTTTTTCAATTATATTGCAGCATATATTTTTTTTGCCTCTGATTTATACCAGTTCACAAAAGTGGCCATTTTCCTATCTACTGAGAAGCTATTCATCTAATGAAGGGATGAATTATGGGAGACTGGGATAGTCAGCAGAGAGTCAAGTCAAAAGTAATTCTCTAAATTAGAAACTGATATTAGTAAATGCAGTTTGAGAGGTTTAGGGAGGAAGGAGAAGCATTATATCAGAATGATTTAATATAATATTGTATTTGGTAATAAGAATAATGGTTTGGAAATGCTGTGAAGGAGTTGAGAAGAAGGACTGTGAAAAGAAGCTATCCTGTGCCTCATAATTCAGAAAACTCAGTCCAGAAACACAAAACATGGACCTTTATTCTGCACTACTTGACAATTGGTTCCCATGCTCCAATACCTCAAATGCTTTTCTAGCAAAATCAGCATTCTCCCATAGTGTGTAGAGCTTAGTTTTAGTCAAGGCATAATCCTGGATCATTGGGAAGGAACAAAAGGGAATGGGCTGAGAATACGTAGTGCCATGTGCAGCTGGATATGATCTGTTCTCATGCAGTTGGTGATTAGGGTAGGGAATATAATTTTCAGGCTACTTAGAGTCCTTGAATCCATGTTTAAAAAAGACATGGGACCTGGGCTTTGAAGACACATTTATTTATTCTTTATACTATTTGTGTTTGTGTGTGTGTTTATAATATATAAGCCTAATGAAGGGGAGACTTTGTTTGCTTCATCGGGGCAGCCTTCTTTAAACTGATACCATCCAAATGTTCCAAATACCAGTTCTCAGCTTAGTACTGGGAGTTGATACCCAAAGCCTCAAGACAGGGAAGGCTTCAGGAGCAGTACAGCAAACTGAGCATGATTCTGCTTTTTGTGGAGGTGATAGCTGAATGGAGTTAAAATAAGAGCTCCTCAGAACTCCTCTCCCGATTAAGGAGAAAATGAGGACTCCCCATGTTTGGCTTCATACAGATTCTCCCTTATGAAGAGTTTACAAAACAGTGTTCTCCCATGGGTTTAAGAAGCCTTAAGAACTTTAAAGCAATAAATTTTACTACTAAAATTAACAAAGATAGCCAAGACGGAGCAATACAAAGTGAGGTAGAGGTGGAATCTTTTCTTAATCTACTAACCAGTTCCAGTATCAAATGCCCTCCATGGGGATCCCAGGCTAATTGGAAAAGCCATTTTTAAAGGCTCTTTGGAAAGCCTAGAGCAAGGGTCTTCAAACTTGGCAACTTTAAGACTTGCGGACTTCAACTCCCAGAATTTCTGAGCTAACATGACTGGAGGAGGAATTCTAGGAGTTGAAGTCCACAAGTCTTAAAGTTGCCAAGTTTGAAGACCTCTGGCCTAGAGAGTAGAGGTGATTCTCACGTCAAAGGGCATGATGTTCCAGAGGGCAGGAGCCACAGCAGAAAAGGCTGTTCTAGACCCACCAGGTGGAAGTCCCTGACCAATGGAGTGAGGCAGTTCCTCAAACAATCCAGACTCCTGCCATAAAGGGATTTAAAGATGATAACAATAACTTGAATTGGACCCAGAAACAAAGTGGCAACCACCTAGCGCAACAGAGATGCTATGTGAGCCCCTGAGGCCCCATGAACTATCTTCATAGCTGCATTCTGTGTCAACTGTACCTTCCAAATACACTTCAATGATTTTTATTTTATTTTAATGTGGATTTAAAAAGTGCTGTATTATAAGAATGATATGGAAAAAGGTGTTGTAGATCTGAAAATGAATTTTAAAATGCCAGAACATAAGAATAATGTAGAAAACAATGTCAAAATGAACTTGCAAATTAAACCAGCTGATATCTTAATAATCAAAGGTGACATACAAATAATAAATCAAAAGAATGACTCAGAAAGCCTTCTTAATTCTGGATATACAAAAAGAATGTGCAGAATCAAAGAAACTCTTGTTAAAATGAGAAGTTGCTCAAGTTGTTCCTGGAAAGAGACAAATAGAAAGCGATAAGAAATCAGCTTGTGGGACACTCCTTGATGGGAGTAAAGATTAATTTTTTTAAAAAATGAAAAGGACATTTATAAAATGATTTTTTGGGGATAAGGATTAAAATATATGTTATGGTTTCTGATTTCTACTAATCAGATTTTTACTAGGATTATATGACAAGGTCTTTAAAGATTTGTTTATCAGTGGGGAAATATTTCTTAAGTTTTATTTTTTTAGACAAAAGGGTTGTTTATTTAGCACATGATGAGAACATGTCAGAAGAGAAGTAAACCTGTACACACAATTCATGTAATTATATACAAAATGTGATGTGTTTTTGTAATTTTATTATTAGTAAAGGATGATTTTTTTTTAATGGAAGTATTAGAGAAGGTGTTGAATTAGCCTAATCTCTATGTATAAAAGCGAAATGCCACTCACATATCATCATAAAATCTCCAGAACCGTAAAGCCTACAAACTTGAAATTTGGCACGTATATTCCTTTTTGATTCTAGGTGCTCACTAAGAAAGGATTTTTTGAAATGACCATCAGAGCATTAGTATTTTGTATATTATTATTAACACACTCTGATGCTAAGGAGTTCTACTCCCCTTCCCCACCTGCAAAACACAAGCAGAGGAGAGGAGTTTCAGTTTCAGTTTCAGTTTCACAGCACCAAGCAGCTTTAGTAAAAAGTAAAAAGAACAGTTGAGCTAAGCCACACCCAGGCTCCTTGCTGTCTCCTTGCTCACAGAGCAAATACTGTTTCACTTTCCAAACAGCCCTGAACTCTCTCACACACTGACAGGATGCTAGCCAGATGAATACCGATGGATGCTGGTAGGCAGAGGCAGAATTTTCCCCCCCTTATTTTCCTCCCCAAAAACTAAGTCCAACCACATAGTTTCATAGCGAAGCACAGGTATTGAGCTAGTTGTTTATACTTGTCTGGAAGGAGGTGAGAGTCATCCTTTATATATCTTTTCTTTCATTTCTGTTTTTTTTTTCACCTTCTATTTTCTATCTCAACTTTTTCATTTCAATATTTTTTATATTTTTCTCAGTTTGTATTAGTTTTCTATCTCTGCATTTGTAAACTTTAAATGAACTTACCGGGGGGGGGAGGGAAGGTAGAGAAGACTGGTATAGTGTATCTATAAGATCAGGTCCACTTTATGCTTCTGTTAAATGTTCATTGAAGAATATAAGTCAGAATATGCCCATTTAAATAGAAGAAATTCTAGGCTCATAAAACCCAGAAGAACTTTCATGAGAATCCAGAGATGAAAGGATGGAACACTGTCAGTTCTATGCGTAGTTCTCCCCATGCCTCACTACAGAGGCAGTGGCCTCATGTGGCTGGCTTTAACTTGGATAACAAGAAAGCAGAATAGAAGTCTATATATGGATTGCCTGAATCGTAAACTGATCTTGCCTTCAATTGCATCACAGAGACTGAATTTCATTGAAATCACTGTTATGTCTTTCCTTGATTGGTTATAATGATTGTAATAGAATAATCATGGGAAAAAAGAATGAACACTCTTTTAGAAACAAAAACCTGTACAGAAGCCCCATCATGATGGGATATTTTTGCATCTTTTAAAAATACATGAAATAGTGAAGGTGCAAGATAAGCCAAGAGGCATACATACAGTGTTTGCCTTTTTATTTGTTTAAACAATTTAAAAAATGGGGAAATAAATGAGGAGCCAAAATCTGGGTACACAAATGAAATTTTACCAAATTCAAAGCTAAGGACTTTGATAGATTCTGAAAAAATTGTCTTGTATTATTCCACATAACATAAGTTGTTCATCGTATACTTTCTAGAATCTGGACCTGTTTTCATATTAATGATGAATAGAGTTGGATGAATCTAAACATATTTACATTTGTGAGAATTAGCTATTTGTTTGGCAAGGTGTTTGATCACAATCCAGATAATATACATAACGATATCCAGTAGTAATGAGTGAGCCAGTTTGGTGTGGTGGTTAAGGCTTCAGGCTAGAAACCAGGAAATCATGAGTTCTAGTCTTGCCTTAGGCACAAAGCATCTGGTTGAATTTGAGCCAGTCACTTTCACTCAGCCCTAGTAAACAGGCAATGACAAACCACTTTTGAAAAAATGTGCCAAGAAAACTGCAGAGACTTGTCCAGGCAGTCTCCGAGAATTAGACACAATTGAACAGGGGTGAGGGGTAATATCAGGGGTGGAATTCTACCATTTCAGATTGGTTCTATAGAACCGGTTGTTATGATTCTGCGCAGTTTGGAGAACTGGCAAATCGTGCCCCTGGCTGGCCACGTCCCTCTCTGCCTGCCCCTCCTCTCTCCATCCAGTCAGTCCTTATCGTGCATGCGCAACATTGTGCGCATGCCCGACATCACTAACTGCATTCTTCCCTGCCCAGTCACAGCTGCAATAAAGGTATTTCTTTTTTTCTCCTCCCGACTATCAGCTGTTCCTATGATCAGCTGTGCCGGGATTCCCCTCGCTTACTTACTGCTTCACCCAGGAGGCGTCCCTGAGGCCCAGGAAGGCAAAAAATGGAGGGAGGCGCAGCTCCCCACTACCCCCCCTCCATTTTTTTCTTCCTGAGCCCCAAGGGAGCCTTCTGGGAGCAAAAACGCCCCCCTGGAGGCTTTCCTGAGGCCCAGAAGGCCCCAGAACAGAGTGCAGAGGGGTGCTACGCTTCCCTCTATGCTCCATTTTTTTTTCTTCCTGAGCCCCAGGGGAGCCTTCTGGGAGCAAAAACGCCCCCCTGGAGGCTTCCCTGAGGCCCAGAAGGCCCCAAAACCAAGTGCAGAGGGGTGCTACGTATCCCTCTATGCTCCATTTTTTTCTTCCTGAGCCCCAGGGGAGCCTTCTGGGAGCAAAAATGCCCCCCAGGAGGCTTCCCTGAGGCCCAGAAGGCCCAAAAATCGGGGGGGGGGGGTGCTGCCAAAAAAGCCACACCTACCCAGTCACATGACCATGCCCACCTAGCCACACCCACAGAACCAGTTGTTACAAAATTTGAATCCCACACCTGGGTAATATTCTACAACAGTCTCATGAATACATAGCTATAAGCTATGGAGAAGTCTGATTGATAGAGGATGCCACATTCTGCTTAAACTCTGAAGCTCATTTCTGTCAGGTCTCTTCACACTTGGAAATCTTCTCATGTATGAAATTCACATTTACATGTATGTAATATAGTAACCATTTCAAGAGTCATCTCCCATTTAGCTTTTCTGATATTCAACAGTCAGGTGAGGCCAAATAGACTCCCATAGATCTGGTTTCTTTAGCCCCCCTTTGGCCTATTTCATTCTGCATTTCAGTTCAGTACACTCCTGCTTGCCATCATGTCACTTGCTGCTGAAAAGATATACTTAATGGCGATCAGGACAAGACAAGTCATTGCTTCTACTTAGAAGCTTTCTTTCCAAGGAAACAAGGGAAGGAGAGAGACTTCATCCCCATACTCTCTAATTTTCTCTCTTCAATCCTCATGCTAAAGGTTAGCTGCGGGAGCGGTGGTGCAGCTGACACTGAGCCAATGGCACCATAAGGAGCCTGAGTCTCTTTTTGGTTTCCATAATTTGAATTATATTTCAAAATGCCAGTCGGATTTATTCCTTCTTTCTCTCCTTTCCCTTAGAAAAAGGCAAAAATATGTAACTTTAAAAAAACCATTTTGGAACATTTTGCTTTTAGTGAAAACCGCCCCCTCACAAGGACATACGCACATGTGCATGTATCTACACAAGCCCTACCCAAAATTGCTCCAGGCAGAGAACATTACAACTGCCTCTTTCTACCGTTGTTCACTCCACTGCCTGCCTTATGGAACAATAGCAAGAACTGCTTTCAGCATCTGTCATCCAGATGGAAGGCTCCAGTTCTAAACTACCAAGCCATCACATCCAGAAATAGTACCCAACCATGTGTGTGGAAAATGCCCTTCTGAGCTTCGGCCTCAGAAGTGTAATGGGAGAGAGAGGTTGGCAAGAATCTGGTGACAGTAGAAACTGCTGGAAGCTTGACTGGGTACTGGTGGCAAATCAAGAATGTACACTTTAAAAAAGAAAGCTGTCCCCAAAAGAATAAGTGGAGTGCTTCCTATGAATTGAAGGTGGAATCTACTGGATAGGTGATTTCTGCAAGAGAACCTGAAACTAGTTGACACTAACTCCCAGCAAGATGTTGTTACAGTTTGTCCAAAGACATCTTGATTCAGTGAAGATCCCAATGATAGCTTTGCAAGGGACTTTTTGTAGCTGCTCTTGGACTTATAGCTCTACTTGAGTAGCAGGTAGAAACCATTGCCAGGGCTCTTTGCCCAGTTAAAACTTGCATGATGGTTACAACAGTACCTGTTTTGTGAAACCCTGATAATAGAGATTCACAACTTCATCATTACGTTGAATGTATTGTTCATGGAGCTACCTTAAGAGGATTCCCCAGCTGCAGTTAGTACAAAATGTGGTGTCCAAACAAACAAGATAGGGTTAACAATTATATTGGCAATAAATAACACAAAATACATATATTTACATTTATATCCTGCCTGTCTCTTATTCTAGCTCCTTGTTCACTGAGATGTTGCTATGGCCGGATGGTGGGATAACCCTTTCAGAGATCATCCTAGCTGGGTTTTGGTAAAACATGGGTGAGTGTAGGGTATGGTGATTATTATCTGATAATCCTTTCTGAGTCCAATTCAAGGTGCTTTTGACCTTTAAAACCCTTCCAGGCATGAGACTAGGATATCCCATTTGATCCAGCAGAGAGGACATACTATGGGCTCCATTTGCAAGGGACATAACAGTTGATGGATCCCAGAGGGTTGGTCTTCTCTGTCTGTCTTATGGAATGTTTTCCACCCCAATGTCAGTTTAGCTTCATCCCTGTTAACGTTCTGGAAGTCCTTCAAAACTTGGTTATGTCACCAGGCTTAGAGGTCTGAATAATATTTTAAGGTGGCTCCCTAACTTACTCTCTCCATTTATGGTTTGTACATTGTAACGGTTAATATTTAAAAAAAAAATGATTGTCCATATTTTATTATGATTATTTTTATATTTGTTTACATATTGCACAGGTGTCAAACTCGATTGCATCACGTGATGCATTGTGACGTATCGCCACTGGTGGGCATGGCCTGTGTATGACACATCCAGCCCGCGGGCCATCAGTTTGATACCCCTGACGTATTGTGATTTTATTTGACCGTTGTAGGCACTTCTGGTGAGATGAGCAGCTATATAAAATTTGATGAATAATTAAATATATTTTTGTAATATATGCTTGAAATTGTGAGCCACCCAGAGTTGTTTGCTAAGACAGCTATAGAAATTGAAGACAGACAGGGTTGTACAAGTTATGTATCTTCAGAATGTTGAACTACAACTCTTAGCATTCATCACCTTTTGCATGTTAACTGGGAATTGTTGGGAGATGTGGTTGAGCAGCATTTTGAGGGATACATGTTTCTCAGCCTTGACTTATCTGAACTTAATGATTCCATAGAGCCCTCTCTGCCACCCAGCTTATTCTCTGCATTCATCCTGAGAGAGAATGCTGAAGGTGTCTACTCTTCATGATTAAAAGAAATGGGAACCTGAGACCCTCACATTATTGAATACCCCAATATACCCAATCCCATTTTTTAAATTTATTTATTTTATTTAAAACCAAGATGGTTTCAATTGAAAGTAGGTCTGGGCTCAAAATCATCCAGTATAAATTTCTTATAGGAGTGTGAATCTGTGTCTGTTCTACAATCATTGTGCCATTGTTTTTATTTCCCTTCTGTTTCCATTCCTGAAACATTATTTGAAGTAATTTTTTTTTGGATTATGTTGCTTTACATAATAATAAAAAAAGTTGTATGTCCACATGTATAAGTTCTCGTGTTTTCTTAGGATAACAAATGTAGCACATATTTATCTATTCTCCTATAAGAATGACCTGCCATTTTCAGAAATGTTTTTAAAATCATTTTAAAAGATGCATACCTTCTCCCTACCAGCCCCCGGCCCTGTGAACATCTTTCTCCCTGGGAGCCCCTCTGGCAGCCATGCTTCTAGTGACTGGGAGACCTCAAAAGCTGTCTCTTCCCGCAGGTGCAAAGAGGGGTGCATGTGGAACCGAGTGATTATTATTACTGCTGTTTCTTTGGGAGATTTTTAAAACAGGTTTTTATTGTTGTTGCTGTGAAGTGACCAGAGTTATAATGGGTAAGATGAGAGCCATATCATTTTTCCAAATAAATAAACATAAAGTAAGTACATAGCAATAGTACTTGCAATTATATACCGCTTCACAGTGCTTTACAGCCCTCTCTAAGCGGTTTACAGAGTCAGCATATTGCCCCCAACAATCTGGGCCCTCATTTTACTGACTTCAGAAGAATGGAAGGCTGAGTCAACCTTGAGCCAGTGAGAATCGAACTGCCTGCCAAACTGCTAGCAGTCACCAGTCAGCAGAATTAGCCTGCAATACTGCATTCTAACACTGCACCATAATCTATTCTTTAAATGTTTATCGAGAAGACTTGATTTTAGAGATTGGTATACAGGGAACAGCAATGCTGCTGTTTCTATTTTAACTCCTCTTTGATCTATTTGGGTAAAAATATTTTAAGAAATGTAATGAAAAGCATAAATAACATCTACAATAAAAACCCTATCTTGATCTCTTTAAACAACTCACACACATACACATTAAAAAAATCTTTTGATACCTAGATGATCACCATATATACTCAAACACCATTCTGAAGCATCAGTGAGGCAGATTTCTTTCTTGAAGTCCTTTTCACACCTCCTGGCTCTTTCCTGAAAACAAAATGACCCCTACCCTAAAGTTATTGTTTTGCTTCAGCATCTCAACAAAAGCAATAAAGCATTTGTGGCCTAGTAATTACTCTCTTCTACTGTAGAGCCATAGTATGATTATCATTAGGATTTTCTCAAAGCTCTTTGAGAGGCCTGATCTCTCAGTAGCTTGTTTGGAGATATAATGATATATTATTAATTGTCAAAGATAAAGTTAGCGAAAACTAAGAAAGAGAAGGAGAGCTATAGGCAACTTTTCATGCCTTGGCCAAGTATCATTGGAGGGCTTTTGAATGTGATAATATTCCAGGGTGACATTTCATCCTCAGTAGCAACCTATTTACCAAATGAACTGTCATAATTTTCAAATTGTCTCCTTGATTGTATTATCAGTTCACAGTCTCTTTCCACCTCCATCTTAACAGTGATATTAACCCACTTCTTCACATACCATCTAATTAAGAATCATCAAACTATGTAATTGTCCAGTAAATAAAGGGATCTAAAATCCAGATCAGACAAATCCCAATCCGCTGATAGATCTTATAGTTGACAATAGATTAGAACACTGTTTCTCAACAATGGCAACTTTAAGATGTTTAGACTTCAACTCCCAGAATTCCCTAGCCAAAATGGCTATTTGGAGAATTCGGAAGTCCTCACATTTTAAAGTCACCAGGGTTGGGAAATACTGGATTAAAATCATGGAACCATGCAGTAAGACCTTCCAGAAGGCAGTAGCTCTCCTCAGTTCTGTCACAGACAATGAATTTCTTTCTAAATATCTGCTGAAAAAGCTCTGTTCTTGAATTCTAGGATACTTCCAGTTCTCAATCAAGATTTTGCAGATAGTTTTGGAAGCAAATTGGCAGCCAATGCAGCTCCCAGAGGAGAGGTGACACATGTGCACACCTGGGTCTGCACAAAACCATGTGGGCCACTACATTTTGAACCAACTGAAGCTTCTAGATGCTTATTAAGGGCAGCCCCATGTAGCCATGCAAAGTGTTTATAAAGTATTTGTAAATTGAATTTGCTTTATTTATACAATAGCAAGGAAGATTGGGAGATTTTTAAGGGCAATGGGAACAGAGATAGATCGATCTGTTTCTCTTAGCATAAATTACAGGAAATGCATTTTTTTAACATGAATTGCTACACAACATGCAGGAACAGAAGCCTCTGTGCCATAATAGCAGGAAATCCAAGGTATCTGGTGTGCTCCTAAGCTGTTTGGGCTGACATAAAATACAAGGTAGATAGAAATATCTAATAATGCCATAAGAGTGGAGCTTTGGAACATAGGTAATTATAGGTAAGTGGAAGGTGCAAGGAGGTGACCAAATATAGCAGGCCTGGCTTACATTTTGAAGTAGAGAAACAATGTTACTAACTGAAGAAGGGGACTGATAACTCTTAGAAGACTCAAAAGTCTTCCAATATATTTCTGAATTCAGAAAACATTTCTAACCTTGAATTGGTACTGTATACTAAAGGATGCCAATGAATGTATAGTAACTATTTTAAAAATATTAAACAAAGAGGAACGATTAAATATTTTTCTACAGTAGAGATGTCAACGTCCACGATACCTATTTATAAAAACTTCTAGTAATAGGACATGCTGTTAAATTGCACTCTAGTCACTAGAAAGTGAAACAGCTACAAGCATTGACAGAATCTCCAGAAGTAGGGCACCCAATAGAAACATATGTCTGTGCAGGTTCTATCCAAACAATGCCAGCAAATATTATTCAACTATATCCCACAATCTACCCTAAAATATCCTAAAAGAAAATCATAGATGATTTCAGCTTCTGCATTTTTATTAGAAGCTTATATGTTCATTGCTGTCTTCTGCTTATAATATTTTGCCTGCAAATTACATCTGGAAGACTACAATGGATTGCATTACATTTTTCATGGGCATGTGTATTGTGATCCGTAGTGGTATAAAACATAGTGGAGTTCTATTATTTCATTACTATCTGAAGATGAATAATCCAGACTCCAAACTCATAAGATTTTCTCATTTGCATCAATATTAGTCAAGCCAAAAGGAGCTTATTTTATATCAGGCTTGCTGCAGGAGAATATTCTCCAGAATATGTTGCAGGGTTCTGTTTTCTAATGAATGCATAAGGGCTCTAAAAGAATCAAATGTCTCCTTCATTCAAAGCACTCCATTCATATTTCTGATGTCCTGCAAGAAGGATTAGATACAAAAGTTTAACCTGTGTCTAAAGCAATTTCAGTTAGGGAACATTTTCTGGTCCTAAGGCTCCTATATTATCAGTGACTTGGATCAGATCTAAGTTCAAGACACTTATTACAGCTGTCAGTATTACAGCCCTGTTTTATTGTCTTGCCATAGGAACACAAAGTAATTATTCTTGTTTTGGGACTAGACTGGATGAGGGAGAATAAACCTTCTACACCAGCTGCTTGTTTGCCTCTAACCACAATGATCAAAGGAGTCAGTTTATTAGATAAATTGCAAATTCTATGTAGGGATCTTGGATTGAGCATTCAGAAATAGATGAAGCAAACAACAGCCCTATAAGCAAAGAAGTAAACATGTCAACATTTCCAAAGCCTACAACCATTGTTCTCATTCTCAAAGAACAGAAAATCTTTTGCAAATACTGAACATGCAGCTCCTAATTTTATAACTATGAAATATGTAATGTTCTCATATTTGTAGTTTTCCACAAGAAGCTTATTGCATGAATTCACCTCTTGATATGCTGAGAAAAACATACAAGAAATCTCAAAGCACACTGAATACCCATCTACTATTCTTGGGGGATGTTTCTAATCTTTAAGTAACAATTTTTATTCAGTGATAGATGCTATATTCATAGCAGCTGTCATTGCTAATGCTGTGCGGACTCATATTAATGTCTGCCCTTTTTGTGAATTTCATTGAAATGTTTTGTCTCCATAAGGCCTACAAGTGAATTAAATATTAAATCTGTTTAATATTTATACTGCCATAGTGTATGGCAGCACTTTTCACTGGGGAGAATCATTTGCCAGAATCTGGAGCAACGAACTGTTAAGAATAAATGTAGATATTGTCTTTTCTTTAATCAAGGGAGTCAGTGTAACCATCTCTGCAAATTCCATTCTCTTATCAATTATTCCTACGTTGTGGGCAGTGGGAATCTTTCCACTTTTGAACATTTAATAATTTTACTATAGTTGTTATATACATAAAAAAGTTCCATGACTTTTTTTCTAGCTGTCTATTTGTTCCAAAAGAACAGCCTTTGGTTCTAATTTACTTTCATCATTATTTTTTTCTGAATTAGTGACTATATTTAAATCCAAATTTTTATGGTTTTTTTACATGTCTGCTAAACTTAAAATGTCCCTTCATGTTGCTCATATTTCCAGTATAAATTTCAAGTATCTTTATACATTGTACACCAAGGGGTATCAAGCTTGAGGCCCACAAGGTACTTAAATCTGGCCCATGGGGCCACCCTGGAAACAGCGAAGGACCAGCCTGGGTGCCTCTGCCAGTGAAAACAAATTTTGGGAGGGCCACAAACTCGGTTTCCACTGGCAGAGGGTTGCAGGAGGCTGTCACAGCTGAAAATGGATTTCAGGAGCCCGTTTTTGCTGGCTGAGTGCTCGGGCCAACACAGGTGCCCCCGACACAAGTGATGTTGAGCTGGCCACATCCACCCTGACCATACTAACCCTGGTCCCCAGAAATCAAACACAAACCTGATGCAGCCCTCAATGAAATCGAGTTTGACACTCCTGTTCCAGACAATTACTCTTAAGTCAAATTCCAACAGTATATCATTTATAAAAACTCTCTTTAAAATTAGAACATGAGTTTTTTTAGTCTTTTTACCCCGTTGATTCATCTGAAGATTGTAACCAATAGTTTTAGCCCAATTTTATCATACGTTATTTCACTTGTTCTTCTTCTATCTTAAGTTTTAACAATAGTTTATACATTTTAGTAGCAACATGTACATATTGCATGTAATTCTGTTTCAATCTCAATTTTACATTGTTCAAGAGTATAAAATATCCTTTGAATATTTCTAATAGTTGTTAGAAAACCGTGGACAATTATATATTGCAAGATCCCTGATGGTACAGCAGTTAGTGTTAAGTTTGCATGAAGAGGCAGACATGGAGTGCTTCAGCTCTTAAGTTTTATTGTGACTTCAGCTCAGAACGGACCCGATTTGGTTTAGCCAAGGCAGCTATATATAGCCGGCTGCCTCGGCTGACAGCCAATCAGAGTGCAGGATTTTCCCGCACTTTTTAACCAATGATTTCAAACACTTTACAAGAACAACCAATCAATTCAAACTCTGCATACATAACACCCCTCCCCACTAGGTTTAGTCCATACTCAAACCCCATCTATCTAATGTATTCTTTTAAATAGGTGGGGCTCTTAGTATGCGTTGAGACCTACGTGGTTCAGGTGTTTTAGGGTTCTCACATTGTGAGGGAGGAAATGTGTCTGTTAACATTTCCTTACTTGGACTTCTAGTAATGGTAGAACCTGTTTGGTTACTACAACCTGGTCTCTCCTCCCAATCCATCTCCAACCCAATGTCAGCACCTAAGTCTGGTAGTGATGTGCAATCTTCCATTTGTAAGAATGGTTGTTGGCACCGTGACAGGTTTTGGGATGGTTCCTGTCGTGTTAGCTCGTTACACATGGGATTGATTCTTGCTTGCTGATAATCCTCCCCTTCCCCCCTAGAAGAGGCAGTAGGCATGGGAACCAGAGAGGAGCAATGGCGATGCTCCTGAGGTAGTCTGGATCTTAACTGATCAATGTGCCTGCTCCAGAGGACACCATCCTCCGTTTGAACCCTGTAAGACCTGGAGCCTGTAATTTGGGTTATCTCCGCAAGAATCCATAATGGTTCACCCATAAGGTTTTTTGCATAAACAGAATCACCCACAGTGAATATGCGAATTTTGCTAGTGGAATCTAGTGGTGCGTTGGGTGCATAAGTGGGATGAAGGTGGTCAAGGGGAGATCTGAGTTTCCTACCCATCAACAATTTAGCTGGGGTTAAGTTAGTTGAGGGGTTGGGAGTGATATGCTGGACACTGAGTAGTTTTTCAACTTTCTCAGTGATGTCCCCTGGACCCAATTGCTGGAGTTTCTCCTTGGTAAATCGTAGCGTTAGCCCAGCCGTTAGCTGAAGGATGCCCAGGGGCTGTAAGGGCATGTCTTATACCCTGCTGTGCTAAATATGATTCAAAAAGGTTGGATGTAAATTGAGGACCATTGTCAGAAACAAGCACATCAGGTAACCCATGAGTTACAAAAAGTTTCTTAAGCTGTTTGATGACAGCTTCAGCTGTGGTGGATGCCATAGGAATAACCTCTAGCCATTTGGAGTATGCATCTACTATAATAAGGAAGGTGTGCCCTCTGGTAGGGCCAGCAAAATCAATATGAATCCTGGACCATGGGCCCCTAGGACATTCCCATTCCTGTGTGGGGCGAGAGGTGGGGCAGGCCTGACTCCTGACAGTTGGGACAGGATGCAACCCAGTTTTCAACCATTTTGTCAATACCTGGCCACCATACATAACTCCTGGCCAATCCCTTCATTCTGACAATTCCCGGATGACCCTCATGTAACATTTCCAAAACCTCTTTCTGTAGTTTTGCAGGAATAACCACCCTGTTACCCCACAAAATACATCCTCTTAATACAGATAACTCAGTTTGTCTGGACTTAAAAGGTTGGGAAGGTTGAGGTAGATCTTGTAGTGGCCAACCTTTTTTGATCCAGCCTACAATAGGAGCCAATAAAGTGTCTTTGGCAGTTTCTCTGGCAATCTCAGCAGCATGGACTGGAAGCTTGGCAACAGTTTCTAGAAAAAAGGTGTAAGTCTCAGGAGCAGGGTCCTCAGTGTGTGAAGGAAGTGGACAGTGACTCAAAGCATCTGCGTGCCCAATGTCTTTTCCAGGTCTGTGGATGAGTTTGTACAAATAAGCAGCAAGAAATTCAGTCCATCTCAGTATTCTTGGTGACAGGATCGTGGGAGTTGGTTTGTCCCCCGCCACAATGCCTAAAAGAGGTTTGTGATCTGTGACAATGGTAAATGTTCTCCCATAAATGTATTCATCGAATTTCTTGACAGCTGCCACAATTGCCAAAGCTTCCTTGTCCAGTTGGCTGTAGTTTCTCTCTGCTTTAGTCAAAGTGCGAGAGTAAAATGCAATAGGGGCTTCCCTTCCACTGGGAAGCATGTGGCTCAGCACCCCCACTCCAAAAAGGGATGCATCACAAGTCAGTACAACAGGCAAATTGTCAGAGAACTGTATCAGTACAGAATCAGAAGTGATTTGTCTCTTAATATTGTTAAATGCAGCTTGTTCTTTTCTGCCCCAGACCCATGCAGATTTTTGTCCAGTAATCTATGTAGGGGTTCTGCAGTGGTTGCTTTCTGAGGTAGAAACATATGATAGAAGTTAATGAGTCCCAAACGCTTGCAAGTCTGTTTTGCATTTTGGCCTGGGGGCTTCTTTGATTGCCTGAACTTTGGCCTCTGTGGGGTGGATGCCATGTTTATCAATCATGTAACCCAAGAATTCCACTTTGTCAGTTCTAAGTGTGCATTTTTCTTCTTTGACTTTTAACCCCGCTTTTTTGATTCTGGTTAAGACTTCTCTGAGTTTCTCATGTAACTGAGTGTCATTTTCAGCAGAAATTAAAACGTCATCAAAGTAAGGCACCACCCCTGGCAATCCTTGGAGCATCCTTTCCATAAGGCTTTGGAAAATGCCTGGTGCCACACTCCAAATTGCAACCTTTGCATTTGAAGGCACCTCTATGGGTTACAATGGTTTGGGCTTCTGCAGTTACATCATCAACTGTTAACTGTTGATATGCCTGGGCCAGGTCCAATTTGGTGAAGACTGTGCCTCCGCCAAGAGAATGTAATAAATGATGCACCACTGGAACTGGATATGCACTCTGTTGTAGCATGGTTCAATTCCCTTGTAATCTCCAGATTCTTACAGACCCATCAGCCTTGACTGGTGTGACTATGGGTGTCTCCCACCTGGAGTGGTCAGTGGGCTCTAAAACCCCTTGAGCTATTAGTTTATCTAATTGTGCATCAATTTTTTCCTTTAATGCAAATGGAACCCTTCTGGGTTTTAAACAGATTGGTTGTACCTTGGGATCTAGGTTAAAAGTGATAGGGGTCCCCAAGTACTTGCCTAATCCATCGCTGAAGACCTCTGGAAATTCAGACTTCAAGGCCTCTTCCCACTCAGTGTTGCTCACGTGATTGATGCCAGTCACCTCAATGCCCAGGGTTGAACCATTCAAGTCCCAGCAGCATTGGGCGATCCTTGTCAACGATGGTCAGGGGTAGACGCTTGGTGTGGCCCTTGAACTTTATGTTGAATTCTCTTGTTCCAACTACTGGAATCTTGTTCCCTTGGTAGTCTTTAAGAGTCAATGCCTGCTTCTTGAAGTGAGTCTTCTGAATATCTGGTAACAGTCTTTGAATAGTGTCCCATGACACCATAGATAGGTATGAGCCTGAGTCCACTTCCATTTGGCAAGGTCTTCCTTCAATAAGTACCTTGACATGCACTTTTCTGTTTTTAAGGAGATGAATGACCAATAGTTACTGTCTGATGAGTTTCATTCTTCCCATTTGCTTCTGTGCTGTGCCCCATTTTCTCATTTGGCTTGAATTCTTTGTCTTTGGTTGCAGCAAACTTCCTTCTGTTTGGTGGAGTTCTGGATGATTTGCAGACTCTTGCTAGGTGCCCTCTTTTTTCACAACGGAGGCAAATGGTGTCTAGAAACTTGCATTCAGTGCGGGGGTGGCTTCCCCCACAACCTCTGCAATAAAAGTCTTGCCTCTTTCTTCCCAGGTCTTTTCTTTTCCGCTCCATTCTGAGTCTGTAAATTCCTTCCTCCACCTCACTGCAATCTGACTCAGAATCTAGTTCCTCACAATGATTTGTGGTGGACTTTTCCCCATCAGAATGGCTCGTGGCCCTGTTCATCTTCCTCATGGCTGCTGCTGAGGACTTGGTAGCTTCTGCTGAAGATGCTTCTTCTGTTCCGCGTCGCCTTCTCTTCAGGAGAATCCCACCTTGTGTTAAGTTTGCATGAAGAGGCAGACACGGAGTGCTTCAGCTCTTAAGTTTTATTGTGACTTCAGCTCAGAACGGACCCGATTTGGCTTAGCCGAGGCAGCTATATAAGCCGGCTGCCTCGGCTGACAGAGTGCAGGGTTTTCCTGAACTTTTTAACCAATGATTTCAAACACTTTACAAGAACAACCAATCAATTCAAACTCTGCATACATAACAGTTAGAATGCAGTATTGCAGGCTAACTCTGCCCACAGCCTGGAGTTTGATCCTGAACAGCTCAAGGTTGACTCAACATTCCATCCTTCCAAGGTTGGAATGTTAGAGGCAATATGCTGACATTGTAAGCCACCCAGAGAGTGCTGTAAAGCACTATGGGGTATTATATAAGTCTAACTACTATTGCTATAATTCTGTTATCAGGTATTCTCTTAATTTCATTTTAGATTTTGATTTGAAAAAATTCTAATAGATCACAACAACAATTTATATTTGCTTAGAATTTCACACCTATAAAATTATTTTGATACTAAAAACCACAAAGGTGTTTTGGGGGACACAACCTAGATTTTGTTCCATATTGTCAAAATGGTACATCAGATATAATGATTGTTAAAATCCACATTAACCATAGCTTTATTGTACCATAAATGACATCCAAATCTCAGATTATATCCTTTTAACTCCAATAGCCTTTTATTTTACAGCAATACCTACTTTTTCATCCAGACTAAACAGCAGGGGCAAAGTATAACTTCAAATCCTCTTCTTCCCTTTGTATCTTGTAATATCTTGTACTTAACTCATAGTTTTTCCACCATGCTAATGTAGATATATCCTTCTGCCATTGTTTAATAGTATAATACATCAGTTGTCAAAACAGGTATTGTCTGAAACAAAAATAACATTCTACATAAAGCATTCATCTTAATCACAGAGATTCTCCCAAGAATGACAGTTGTACTTTATCCCATCTTAACTTGCCTTTTTAAATTTCATTGCATGTCTTAACATACTTATTTTGAAATAGCATACAGATTATATTTGTCACAGGAGTACTCAAATGTTCTTCTCAATCTTAAAGTCCATTTCATTCATCAATTCTATTTGATCTTGTATTTCTATACTCTTATTAACATATTTGTCTTCTATGCATTGATCTTGAAACATACTAATCCACTAAATTTACTTTATTTTTGGTTTATTCATTAATTATTCAATTAATTGAATTATTAATGAGCATAATAAATCATAAGTTAACAAATTAAGAGCTTTTGCAGATGATTTTGTGTTAGTTCTGAAAGACTCTTTAAAGGGAATTTTGAATCCTGGTCTTCAGTTTTTAATTAAGAGAATCCCATTTCAAAATGTTTAGTATTTGGCTTTTATGAGACATCATAATTATAGATTGGCCCCTAATATATTATCTTCTCCTTCATCTGAAATCCTTTAGAACACTGTTAAATAAACCATTGGCCTTCTTCTCTTCTTCAGTATTTTAATATGGAAGTACCAAACAAATTCTGTAACAAATATTTTCCAACACAGAATATTTGGACCGCTAGTCTATAAAAGCACATTATCCTATTTTCACATTCTGCAATTTATCTAAGTCTCATAATAATATGGTATTTAATTTATTTATCATTATGTTTTATCACCTAGTCTGCCAGATATTTAAACTAGATTTGGCATGTTTACCCACCTGTCAAGGATCTGGAATAGGAAGATACTGTTTGGTGGTGTTAAAGGTATCGTTGCAGCATGCAGCATTTTGAAAGCCAGTTTGGTCTAGTGATTAAGGTTCCAGGCTAGAAAGCAGGAGAATGTGAGTTCAAGTCCCATGTTCGGGATGAAAGCCAGCTAGGTGACTTTGGGCCAGTCTCTCTCATTCAGCACATCACAGGATTGTTATGGGGAAAATAGGGGGAGAAAGCTGTGTTGGCTATGTTCACCATTTTGAGTTATTTGTAAAAATAGTACAGGCAGGGTACAAATAAAAATAAATGTAGGATGCACCCAAGGCATCTATCTATCAGTTTTCTTTCTTTTGCCACAGTAGTTTTACTTCTATTTCCCGGTCTTTATATTTTATTATTTTCTCCAGTGTTTCTTTTCAATTCTGCTGTCTCCAGATACTGCTATGTCTACTATCCAGACATTTTTGTCTTTCGTACAATTGTTACATCTGCAGTACTATGTGGCAGGTGTTAGTATGTTGGAATTGTAAAGTTTCAGAGCACTTTAGCTTCTTCATTTTCTATTTTTGTGGTCCCACCAGTTCTTGCTGCCAGGCATGTATTCCAATGGACCATTGTTGCTATTTTGTCATGCTGCAGTTTGTAGTCAGTCTGTGTGATCTTCTTGCAGCAGCTAAGCAGTGGTCCATTGTTTCTTCAGCTTCTTTGCAGAGGCAGCATATGCTGTCTGTTTCTGTTTTCTCAATTCTAGCTTTGTATACATTTATTCTTAAGGCCTGGTCTTGTGCTACCAGAATTCTGTCTCTTTCTTCCATTTTGTTGCTCTTAGCTATTGCCAGGTATTGATGTTTTGCCTGCTATTTTTTTTAACGTACGGTGTGGCCATATAATATTTTGCCTTGCCGTGTCTCTTCTATCCTTCTTTTGGTCTATCCTGTAGGCCAGTTTGTTATCTCTGATAGTAAGCCTTCATGGTATACTAACTCCAGGGTATCTTCTTCACTGCCTTTCATGTATTCTTTCGATGCCCTTTTTTCTTTTTCAGTCATGTGATATACTTGAAATATTCCATGTTTACCTATTTTCCTTGATAAATAAAGTCTGTCAAAATCATTGCATGGATGAAGGGTATAATTCATTATCATTATTTTTCTGGTCTTCCTATCAAGGTCTTTTAATACTACTTGAGTCCAGTCCGCTATTCCAGATATTTAGCTAAGGGCTGGAATTACTGAGTTGTTAATTCCTTTGATGATATTTCTCCACTGAGTTTTTGGACTTTAAGCTCTTCTTCTGTCTCATGTTATATTCACTTCTAATTTTTTCTAGACTTCAGTGTACTTGATGTTGCTGGTTTAGGATACCCAGGTATTGTACTGTATGCAGTCATTGTCTTCATCCAGATTCTTGAGGTCATTTCCATAAGGCATCTTGATTCCTTCAGTTTTCACTCTTTTTCCTTTGTTGATGTTGAGAGTGGCACTGTCATGCCCCTGGTGGAGACTGACTCTGAGGGAGAGGAGGAACAGCCGACAGGGAGTGGAAGTGTGGCTCCAGAGGTTGTGGAGGAGGCTGGGGAAGGACAGAGGCCAGCTGAGCAGTCAGAGGAGGACCCAGGCCTATCCCCTATCCATCCTAGGGCACACAGGGAGGAGAGGATAAGAGAGAGACATGGTCTACTCGGGAGGAGAGGGCCTTGATCCTCTTCATGGGCTACAACTGTGACAGCTGAATAAGAGTTTGGACCTGCGTACTGGCAAACGCTGGAAACAAAGCATGTAAATATCTCTAGTTTATAGTTCCTCTCTGAGTTTGGTGTCCTTCCCAGTGTGTGTTATCTGTGGACAACCTCCAGCCCTTATCTTGCCTGGTTTGTGTTGCTTTTTTCCTTCTTTGTGTAACTGTTTGTGTGGGAGTTTTTTTGTCTTCCGTCAAAGATATTCGGAGCTTGGAAGCAAAGTGAAGGAATAAAAGGGGCTTCACCTGTTTTCTGTGACTGTGTTTGTATTGTATCCCACCCTGGGTCATCACAGGCACATTTGTCCATTCCAAACTCCATTGCAATGGCTGTATTAACAATGTTGAGCAGCTATTCTGTTTCAAATGGTGTTTTTTCATACAGTTTCAAATTGTACATATAACGGAGCCTGGAGACGTTTTTGATATTTGATAGCCATGGCTCAATGCTTTCAGTATTGTTAACAGAGGAATTAGTGCAATGACAAACAGTCGTGATGATACTGAGACTCCTTGAAAGATTCCTCTTTTGATATTAACCTCTCCCAGTCTATCACCATTGACTAGCAATCATGTCCTCCATCAGGCCATTAATCTTTGCACAAAGCTTTTGGTGTTTCTATTGACTCCTTCTTATTTCTAGGGACTTCATTATCCAATCACATGGCAGGGAGAGGAATGCCTTCTTGCCATCAATCCAAGCTAAATTCAGTTTGATCTTTCTTCTCTTGTAGTTTTCCAAAAACATCTTATTAATTAGGAGCTGATCTCTTGTTTCTCTACTGTTTCGGCAGTTTTCTTTCTGTTGAGCTAAAAAGAGATTGTTTTCAAATAGATACTGTTGGACTGCATCAGCTACCACTCCAGTTAGCAATTTGGAAGTTGTTGGTAAGCAGGTAATTGGCTCGTAGTTGCTTGGTGATGCCCTTTTTGCTGGATCTTTCATTATCAAGTAGGTTTTGATAGATGTTAAGTAATTTTCAACTTCACCTCCTTGCAGTATGTTCTTAAACTGGTTGGCAATCAATGGATGCAAACCAGTCACGTGTTTCAGTCAAAAACCATTTGGCTCATTTTCACCTGCTGCTGACCAATTCTTGATATTCTTTGTCCTTTTCTCTACTATTTCTGCTGTTACTATAAATTCTTTCAACTTCTTTTTTATTCTTACTTGCCTCCACCCAGAACTGCACTGCACTGTTTCTTTGTCAGGAATTGTTACCTGCTTATCAACAACATTTAAATTGCTAACAGATGTTGATGTAATCCAATAGCATATATTATTATCATTATTTTGCCACAGCTCCTTGGTACATTAAGCAAAAGTTGTGGCTGTCAGAAGTGAATTGTATTCAGTCACGTATATTTCTTTGTATTTTTCTTGTACTGATGTCTTGCCCAGTTTCTCTTTTTTTCCAGAGTTCTTTCTTTCCTTCTGCCTAACCTTAATTGTTTGGCCAGCAGCAAAATTTGCCATCTCATTGCTCATACCTTTCCTGAACTATTAATAAATATCCTTGACATTGTTCTTCAATTTGTGCAAGAGATGCACATGCATATATACACAGTTCACTAAGTGAGGCATATTTAGAAATGACAGAAAGGATTGTGTTATAGTTTATTACGTCAGCAACAGCCACTTACATGTTTTAAATGTCAATTAAAAGGGCTGCCTATTGTGCCAATGTGCCATATTTCCACATTTTACTGTTTTCACTCCCCAATTCATTCACTTTGAGAACAGTTTGCAATTGTTGTTACGTCCGATCGTTTCAGCACAGGAAAATCAGGCATGGGACACCATGAGCCAATCAGTGATCTTTCAGCTGTCCAATAGCAGAGTACTAAAACTACCAAGCAGTCAGTTCCTCACCCTCTGAGCAATGACGGTTCTTGGAATAGCAAAAGTCTCCTCCTCCCGTTGCACACAAAAATGGGAAAAATACTCCTACCCTACAAATTGTATATACAGGTAATCCTTAACTTACAACCTTTCATTTAGTGACCATTCAAATTTGCAATGGCACTAAAAAGAGTGACTTATGACCATTTTTCACATGATCTTTGAAGCATCAACATGGTCATGTGATCAAAACTGGGACGGTTGGCAATTGGCTCAGATTTGTGAGGGTTGCAGTGTTTCAAGGTGATGTGATCGCCTTATGGCACCTTCTGACAAGTGAAGTCAGTGAGGAAGCCAGATTCACTTAACAGCTGTGTTACTCACTTAACAACTGCAGTGGTTCAATTAACAATTGTGACAAGGAAGGTTGTAAAATAGAGCAAAATTCACTTAACTGTTTTGCTTAGCAACAGAAATTTGGGGCTCAATTGTGGCCATAAATTGAGGACTAGCTGTAAAACAAATTAGGTGTTGTTGTATATGAATTGTAAAGCTGTCTAAAAGGACTATGTTCAGATTCACTAATGAAGTTGCCCCTGGCACCTAACTAAAGAAGTCAGAGGAGGACAAATGTAAAGCAGGATTTCCTTGTGAATGGGATAATGGACTATTCCAAGGTCCTAGGGAGCTCCAGCACTTGAAATTGCAAATTAATTTTTCTTCACTATAAATATTTTGTAGATTAAACCCAATGAAAATTGATTCTGCCATTCAAGCAGGACAACTTAATGAGAAGACAGCCAATTAACATCAATATCAGTCACTGCAAATGCTGTGAATTCCTAGTGCATTTCTGATCCTTGGGGTGCAGATTATATCATGCACACTAATGCAGTAAGTAACATCTATAATCATCTACTTTTTTAAAAAAAGAAAAATATCTGGAGTTTGTTATTGGTTTCCAACAGTGCTTCCAACATGGAATTATGCTGAGGCAGCCTTCACTCATGTGAGTGTTCCCAAGATCTGTGGACTTCAATTCCCAGAATAGGTAACTAATACAGCCATGTTGGGGTTTCTGTATGAATTGATGTCCAAAATTGAAAGATGCCCAGCTTGCAAAAAGCTATTCTGAGGAATTATGAGAAATATAAATAATATCTGTCTATAATACATCAACAAAGTGCACAATTGCAGTAAGCTTATTAAAAGTCCCACACTGGCATCCAAGCAGGATTTATGCCAAGGATTATTAACTTCATTGATTTGTCCCAACTGTGACTTGGCTAACTCTCTCCTATGACTGCACAGGAAAACATTGGTAATAGCAGATCAGCTGCCTTTCAGAGAAACTTGTCCTCCATTATTTATCTTTCCTTGAGGAAGTTCTGCTAGGCTTCTAAGTCAGCCACAGAATAAAGTTTGACAACCACTGCACCAGGTATTCACAGTAACATGGTTTGTGTCTGTGTGTATGTTTCTATAGTGTTTTTAAGTTGTGAACAAAATTAGGGACTGCTACGCATGGAACAGGGAAGGAATCTGTTCTGAAAAGCTTATAAATTAAGAAGAGATGAAGGGGAAATCACAATTGTGTTGCTGGTGGGAGTCTCAGAGAAAGGTGATTGCCTGTGATTACACTGAATTTAAATCCCTTGTGTATGTTAACTACATGTTCTCATTTTCATCTTATTATATTGTTTTAAGAGTGTATATAAAACCTTTAAAAAGTGCGTATTCTGTTCATGTATTTCATTTGGTACTGGAGTAGGGAGATGAGATACAATTATGGATGTGTGTTATACCTATGGGCCATTTGAACCAAAAGTACTTGCAAAAACTATGAATCAGATGTTCTAGCTATTTAAATAATTTATTCTCACTACTGTTTCAGTCAGATGCAGAACATACCCTGCTGCTTTTATATAATGGAAGACCAAACCCTTTAACAAGTCAAGCAAATCCAAAGGTGGCTGGAGCACCAAACTGATTCATTTTAAACAAGCCAATGAAAGTTCTTATAAATAAGATTACCAGTTGACCTTTTTACAGGAGAAATCCTATACTCTAACGAAGTCAAGGGAGAAAGGCTGATACTGTGTAGAACACACAGCATAGGTAATTCAAAATTAAAATCAAGAGATCAATTCAGGAAATACTACTATTGGCCACAGAACACACACTGAGCCGTGGTGGTATTGCAGGCTAATTTTGCTGACTGCCAACTGCAATGGTTTGGCAGTTTGAGTCTCACTGACTCAAGGTTGACTTAGCCTTCCATTCTTCTATGGTCAGTAAAATGAGGACCCAGATTGTTGGAGGCAATATGAAGCAGTATATAAGTCTTAAGTGCTATTGCTATAGCTATGTCCATACATAACACATGAAGAAAGAGACTCAATGAACACTGTTCAACAACTAGAGATCTTTAGTGCACACATTCTATGTTATCACATAAGCAACAATGCCTACCATGCCCATCTTATTAGTCTTAGTGAACCATGGCCTTGCTATTATTAATTTCCAAGAATTTCAGGCAGGGTGCAAATCTGTTTCCTTGAAAATTATCTGTATTGCTTACAAAATAATTTTGGAGCCTAGCACACTAAAGAAAAGAGAATTGTTTTCATTGTATTTGAGGATCACACCTCCTGGAATTTGGTTATTTAAAATATCCCCATGGAAAATTATCTCTTGTCAAGCACTCATAAATACAAGTTGGCAACAGTTTCCTGAAGTGGCTCACTGCCTTAGGCATATAAAGGGTTGGAGCAAGCAGAGCCCCACTCAATTTTTGGAAAGGAAGAAAGAAAAAAAGGAAGGGAAAGAAAGAAAGAAAGAAAGGAAAGAAAGAAAGAAAGGAAGGAAGAAGAAAGAAAGAAAGAAAGAAAGAAAAAGAAAGAAAGAAAGAAAGAAAGAAAGGAAAGAGAAAGAAAGAAAGAAAGAAAGAAAGAAAGAAAGAAAGAAAGAAAGAAAGAAAAAGAAAGAAGTGGGAGTGGTGTGTGGGAGTGTGGATGTATCAAAACCAATATTGTAAGCATAGTAACTTTCTGACATGGGTGCATTCTGGAATGAAAATCTATCTTTCTGGGACTGTGAACTAATCACTCAAGTAGGGAGAGAAACAGGTAGTGGGGGATAAAACAGGCAGGGTGGTACATGTGGCTTTGCAATGCAAGCAGTACCATTTGTAGATGAATCGACCTCACACAAATGCACAAAAGAGTGAACTTGAATTGTGATATTGTGACCATATTCTTGCCCTTTTTGTAACAAACACTTTCCAATTCAAGTGGTTCAAAGAATAGCAGGATTACAGAAACCAAAATATTCTCCTCCGATACCTTCTGTTACCTATAATAGGTCATTATTGGGTGTGAACATTTGGCTTTCTCATTCACTATTTTTCACTTCCAGACATTCTGGAACCTTGTTAATGTTTCAGGAATGTTAATCCATTCAGCATTCCTTTTCAAAATTCCAGCTACAACTATGTGCACACATAGATATGTAAATATCCATCACCTTTTGAGGATAAGCAGTGTTATACAGATCTCAGCAAAGGAATAAAAATACACTCTGCTCCAAGCAGCTTTCACATTCTTTTTCCTTATGTCTACTCTCCATTCATTCTCTTGGGAGATGAATTTATCTTCTGATACTTTTTCATTCTTTCTGTACTTGCATCATATTTATTTATTAAATCTATAGGTTGCCCTAGTCTTTACCACTTGGGCAGCTGTTTTATAGGATACAACAGTAAAAAACAATAAAAACATAAATTCTATAATCCACAAAGAAAATCTGGAGAAAATTCACGTAACTAAATAATAAAAATATCCCACAAGGTGTCTACCATCCATTCTAAGCTAATACTATCATGCCCAAAACCAATGGATGACCCAACCTAGTGCTTTGATATAGACATTAAATAGGAAGGGCAAGAAAGCCTGAGACATGCCTAATACTATGGGTTTCTGGTTTGAACTCTGTCTCCTCCATTGAAACCCATTGGATTTGACCACAGCAAAAGGAGGAAAACCCAGCAGAGCATTCCTAATCCTAACAGTAAACCAGAAGGATACCATTATCTTAAAAGCCACTAACAGATCAAGTAGGACATCTCACTACCCTTATCCCAGGTCCATTAAAAGTCATCAACAACCATGACTTATACATAACCAATTGTAATATTTCCATTCATTTCTTTTACCATTTTTTCCCCTTACAAGACCATTTGTCCTATGGACATTTTGACAAATGTACATCTGTAGAAAAAATGTGGCCTTTCCATTCAATAATTTCACAAGGCTCATTGGGAGGGGACCCCAGAAATGTTATACAACGTATTTAATGTCATAGGTCTTCTCTAAAAACAATTGTCAAAACCAGAGACTTATCATTCCTACTGACTTTTCCATTCTGTTTCTGTTTTCAAAACTGTACATTATTGATAGGCAGCACGAACCCTCTTAATGGTCCCAAATTTCAAACAGGGCACATGTAAGCTGTTTATCCTACCAATTGGACTGTCATTAATTTGCCTTCATTTTGGAGCATGGGGTAATGGAAATATTCCATATCCTATTCATTATACATTTCTTTACATTATTAAGACAGGAGGATATGTAAAATAAACAGCCTGCCAAAGACATTTAAAACAGAATTAAAAAAAAATAACCAGGTGTATTATTTGAAATAATTCTATAATAATAACCTAGTTTCTTTCTCCTTGTTTGATCTGATTTCTTATATTAATGTGATCTCAATCTAGATCTGCCCTTGCATACCATCCGGAGGCTTCAGCTGGTGCAAAATGCAGCCGCGTGGGTTGTGATGGAAGCTTCCCAGTACTCCCATGTTACACCCCTCCTGCGTGGCCTGCATTGGCTGCCGGTTGCCCTCCGAATGAGATTCAAGGTTATGGTATTGACATTCAAAGTCCTACGAGACATGGGTCCGGGCTACCTACGGGAACGTCTACTGCCGGCATCGAATACCAACCGCCCTGTACGAGCTCACAGGCAGGGGCTCCTCGGCGTGCCGTCTGCGACCCAGTGTCATTTGGCAGTGATGCGGGAGAGGGCCTACTCTGTGGCGGCTCCCACTCTGTGGAACCAACTACCTCTGGGGCTCCGCCTGGCCCCTGACCTCCGCACTTTCCGCCACGACTTGAAAGCCTGGTTGTTTGAGCAGGCTGCGCTGTGCTGACTCCTCATGGGGGGGGGCTCATTTTTATATTTAATTATAATGGGTTTTAGTTTAATTTGGCTTGGTTAGTTTAATTCTATTTTAGATAACTAATTTATTGTACTGGTTTTAATTGTGAGCCGCCCCGAGTCCTTTTCGGGAGGGGGTGGCATACAAGTCAAATAAATAAATAAATAAATCTAGATCTCTCAAACCCTAATCTGGTAATTTAAATACTACACCATATAGGCTCAAAATACAGAGGGCTTTTGTATACCAAGTCCACCCACTGTTTTATCTAACTTAGTATTCTTTAAATTGACTGGCAGTGGGTTGGGTTGTTTTTATTTTTTTTCTTTATTTAATGAAGAGAAAAAACTAAAACAATAATGAAAGGGAAGGACAAGAGGGGAAAATGCACGAGAATAACAAAATTATGTATCTGAAATTTCATACTAGTCACATGAATAGATGACCATTTTCACTGTAATTGTCTATATATAATGTAAGTCTGTAAGAAAATGCATCCAGTTACAAGTAACAGCAGATCTTCAATCCACTGATTAATTAGGTCTATAAATTTATCTTTCCACTGTTAAAGGATTAGTCTCTTCTCTTAGCAATAAGAATGGCACAGAGAATCCAATTCCATTGTCCAGCTGTGAATTTCAATGTAATAGTTCAAAAGAATATGGACACTGAAAATACTAAACCTTGTCTCAGACTCAAATTAATATATGTAATTGCTTTCTAAAGTTATTATGTTCCAAGAAGAACTGACTGACAGTTTTAGAAGCATGTTACATTCTGCTTGGAGAAATAAGGAATTGAACTTTGGGGCATTGTGTATTCAATGCATGAGGTTTCTCCTTCATCTTCTGCACTGCTATCCTTCCCTATGTTACTATCTATGCATAATACTGTAAAACATTTTTTTAAAGTTTTAAAAATAACATTTTTGCAGCACATTATTACTGTCAAAAAAGTTGACTAATGGCAGACATATTTGCCAAGAAGTCAAATTTATTTTCTGATTTATTTAATCACAATATTGATGAATATTTATAATACAGAAATACCTAGTGTGTTTCTATAGCTACAACTATATGCCTTTTCTATAGAATTAAAATGTTTTCATTCTCTCCCCTTCCCTTCTCAATTTTTATATCATGTTGTTACTCCAATTCAGTATTTTAAGCCTTGGGCTACGCACTTAAGCACCCTAGCTTCTCAAAAGAAGCATTAAAGCCTGCATATTTTTCCTAATCACTAGTCTAAATAATTTGTTGTGAGACTGTGCGGCAGCTCGGATTTAATAGCTTCCTCTGCTTTCAAGCTACCCTAGAAATAAATGTCACTAGTCTACAATTGTCAGTAATGCCGAAAGTATATTTTCTTCAGAGAAGGACATAGTTCTGGTTATTCTCCAGCGCACCTGTGGAAAAGTAGCTATTTTTCATGATAAATTGTGTCTTTTGGTTGGTGGCCCTGATACATTGCTCCTGAAAGCCTTCCAAACTCTAGGAAAAATACCATTTGGCCCCAGTGATTTATGAGAGGCACGAAGCTGATAACTGAGGAGGCAGTTCCATTCACAGTTGCCAAGAGAAATGACCTGATGGGAGACAGTTGTTCAGCTTTTCCAGGAAGCAGGAATAAGTGTCTAAAATGTATGTGTGCAGAAATTGATAAAATTCCAGTTGACACTTCTGAGACACTTGATTGAAGAAAGAAAGATGACAACACCACCCTAAGTCTTATTGTGGCACTGTGATTATTCACATTAGATTTTTTAAAAACCCTTCTCACTTGCAGGAGGCAGGCTTGTTAGGGCTGCTTTCATGCATGTACAAGTTGAAGAAATTCAGAGTCGTGGGTATTTGGTCTTTTTGAATAAAATCAGGTCACATCTTTAAAATATATACATGTAAAAATAGCCTTGGAAACAGGCAAATGAGCCTTAGCTCTTTCCCCACCCACTTCTGTTAGAAACTGGTTTCCTGACCTAGAATAAATTATACCATTCCTTTGGGCTGCAACTGTTGATAAGCCAATTCAGTGAAAGAAATGTAAGTTTACAAATTTAAGCCCAAGAATATGCAAAAATGATTGCAGCATCAAAAATTACCAGGGCGCATTATAGTTAGCTCTAATCTTGGATAATTCCTCTAATCTTGGATAATTGCTTGCATGCATATATTTCATATGGCCTATTACATAGCCTAATACTGAAACCTAAACTGGGGGGGGGGAGTTACAAAGCTATTATACAATTCATAAGTAGGAAAGTAAATGTGATCTGATTTCAGACAGTTTCAAGACAAAATACTGTGGCAGCTGTATCTTCCAAAATCTGGGCAACAAACTACGGTAATGTGTTGTTTGGAGATCAGTAGATAGGATTTTGTTAGATTACAGATACCCCATCTTAATAACCAGCCGTGGGACTTTTCACTTGCCATAGACATGTCCAGGAAAATGAATGTTTTGAAATACAGTTTCTAATTATTTCCAAAAGTGCAGCACATGTGCCCCCTACTGATTTCTCCCAATTTTAGCTTTCATTAGAATAACTCTGGACAGAAAAACAACAACAAAAAAGGACTAATGCATGTTGTTTATTGTTTCATGGATATTTATGCCTGGATAAATTGGGTAGTTTTATGGAATAAGTCCTATAAACTTAGTAGGAGTTACTTCTGAGTAAACATAAAATTGACCTAGTATATCTTTGGATTAAAATAAATCAAATCCCTGTTGTCTATTTGTGTTGAGAAATGAAATCAAGATTTCAAAACATTGAGAACAGCACTTCTCTTTTGGAGGGTCCACCTTTCATTGCTCCTATGAACCTTCATGGCCCCATGATAAATGTGCCTTAGTTTTAGGTGGCCCCCCATTTAATATTATAGCATTAAATTTGGGGGGGGGAACCAAAGGAAGAGTTTTCAACAACAGTACCAATTGCTGCGAGTTTGTTGTAACTCCTAGGGTTAAAAACTGCCTTGCTGATTAACTTGTACCTGTTTATAAAACCATGTTCAGTTAGTCAATACAGTAATAGTATTTCCACTTAAATGATTGTAGTGAACTTACTCTGGATCTAAACCAGCATAAATTTCACCTTAAAGGCAAGCAAATTCAGCAGTTCTTGCTCACTTTTCTGAGGCTACAGATTTTATTAGACTGATAGTTTCCTTCAAGAGCCTAAAAAAACTGATCCCTTAAGCATCATTCAAACAAATTGCACAAATCCTTTGAGTTATCCATATTTATTTATTTATTTATTTTGTCAATCGCTTACAAGATAATAAGTATAAGCATAAACATAGTTATGAATACATGAAATGAATACATACAAGAAAAATAAAAGAAACAATAGGACAGGGACGGTAGGCACATTGGTGCACTTATGCACGCCCTCTACAGACCTCTTAGGAAAGAGGTGAGGTCAATAGTAGACAGTCTAAGGTTAAAGTTTTTGTGGTTTGGGGAAGAAACCACAGAGTCAGGTAGAGTATTCCAGACATTGACCACTCTGTTGCTGAAGTCGTATTTTCTGCAATCAAGATTAGTGCAGTTAACCTTGAGTTTGTATCTATTGTGTGCTCTTGTATTGTTATGATTGAAGCTGAAGTATTCATTGACCAGCAGGACATTGCAATGTATGATTTTATATACTATACTTAGATCGGACTGAAGGTGGCATAGTTCTAGGTTTTCTAGGTCTAGAATTTCAAGTCTGATGGCATAAGGTATCCTGCAACGAGTAGAGGAGTGTAGAACTCTTCTGGTGAAATATTTCTGGACTTTCTCAACTGTGTTAATATCAGATATGTGATGTGGGTTCCAGACTGATGAGCTGTATTCAAGTATTGGTCTAGCAAATGTTTTGTATGCCCTAGTTAGTAGTGTGATATTACCAGAAAAAAAGCTACGTAGGATTAGGTTAACAACTCTTAATGCCTTTTTGGCAATGTAGCTACAGTGGGCTCTAGCACTTAGATCATTACAGATGAGTATTCCAAGGTCCTTGACAGAGTTTCGATCATCAACAAGGTCTTGACTATTCAGCTTATATTTTATTTTCTGATTTTTTTTGCCAATATTATTTGTTGAGATTTGAAGTTGCCATTTGTTTGACCATTCTGATACATAGTTGAGGTCTTTTTGAAGGGTAGCAGAATTGTCTGTGGTGTTGAATAGCTTTACATCATCAGCAAAGAGAACACAGTTCCTCTTAATATGATCACAGAGGTGATTTATGTAGAGTATGAAGAGAGTTGGTCCTAGAACGCTACCTTGGGGGACACCACTGTTGCCAGGTACAGAATTTGATAAGAATTTGATATTGCTGTTTATCACATTTAGGTTTAGGTACTTTCTCCTTCCAACACTACAACCTTTACATCCAGTTGTGTATAGTCTATGCTGGGATGAATTGACTTATTGTATAGTCTCTAAAGCATACGTAGATATCAGAAGAGACAAGTAGGACAAAATTTTTCTTTTAAAATGTAAAGTACATAGAAGAGGAATAATTGGTGCTTTTTCTCAGCTTGGACTTGACACCTGGAATCTGCCCAAATCCCTTTTCTGTAAGATGACTAATAATGATAGATGAACTCTGGCCCCTGTTGCACCCCACCCTAGTTAGTAAACAGTGTTGTGGGTTTCAATATATCTCATGCATTTTCTTCTTTGATTGTATTAATTCTTTATCTCCAAGAGGATAGAAAAGATAGTTGTTTAAGAATGCAGAGAAGCAGCATTCTTTGCAATAGTTTTTTTTATAGAAGAGCAGGCAGAGCTGTTAGACAGAGTTAAAGACTTTATCCTGGAGCTGAGTGGGTGTGACCAGCCAAAGGTTACCCAGCTGGTTTTGTGCCTAAGGTGGGACTAAAACCCATGGGCTGCTGGTTTCTAGCATGATAGCAATAGCGCTTAGACTTATATACTGCTTTATGGTGCTTTTACAGCCCTCTCTAAGTGGCTTACAAAGTTAGCATATTGCTTCCAACAATCTGGGCCCTTATTTTACTGACCTCAGAAGGATGGAAGAATGGGTCAAGCTTGAGTCAGTCAGAATCAAAGTCCTCACAGTGAGCAGTGAGTTAGCCTGCAATACTGCATTTTAACTTATGTGCCACCAAGGCTCCTTAACCACTGCAGAAAACTAGCTCTCTAAATTCTATACTAAGTCACTATCAAATCAAATCAGGCTGCCTGATCAGGTCGTCATTAAATCCCTCCTGCTCTTCCTTCCTCAGTTCCTTACAGTAATTCTCTCAGATCTAATCTTATGCTACAATTTCAAAAGGTAACAGAAATTGCTTTAGGTAATGATATCCTTAAGTGGTTTTCTACTGATCAGTACCTGAGAAAGAAGATTTTCATCATATTATACAACGCAGCGCCTCCTTAAGAGACAACAGAATCACTTACTTCTTCCAAATTCTTCACAGATGATGTGAGGAATACACAATCTGAAACTCATAATAAATTACTGAATCTGCTACCAGAGGAGATGATGCTTAGCTAACGAATATATATTTAATAGGATTTGGATAAATTTATAGAGGAAAGCCTACTCATCATGATGATATATGTTACCTCAAGGATCAAAACCTCTGAATGAAAACCAGTTACTGGGGGGGGGGATCCAGAAGAGATTATTTCCTCCTATTTCTCAGCTTCCCAGAGGCATTGAGTGCTGTGAGAAATAGGACACTACAGTAGACAAGTCTTTGGTCTAGTCTCTAAGTGAATTTGTTATGTTTTTCCTCCTCTTGCATGCATGAGTGATCTTTGCCAGGAACCTTTCTGGTGACATAAAATCCCTCCTTGTGTTTACTTCTGAATACATTTATTTTACTACTGATATATATAGATCATGTTAGGATGGTTTCTTTGCTTTGTGCTTAAGTGTTTTGTAACAACCAAGCTACTGTGGTTTGCAAAATTATGCTTTTAATTGCAGTTACATATCTTCCACTCCAGAATTGACCAACCTTAGTGGTTCTTTTTCATTAGAAGTCATTTTGGTCCACATATAAGAAGCATGAGGGGTGTTTATCCTTGATAGCCCTACAGAGATTTAATTATGTTTGGCTTGTAAAGCAACTGTAAGTAGGTGAAGAATTGGTAGAAGGGTTAGATGGAGATATCACAACACCAATATATTAAGCTTAATAATTGTTATTAAGCCTAAATAAGTCTAAATAAATAAATAAATAATTACAATTAATAGCTCAACTTTAAGGTATAAATATTACTTAGGTAAATGAAAATGAGCACCCCCCCCCAAATGCACACATAGGCAAATAGACCTGATATGTACCTCTCACTGACTGATTTTAGCTTAAAGCACATTTTATGAACTCGGGCAATTGTGAAATATTTCATAAACAGTTATCAAATTGTAGCTTAGTTCCTAACTTGATCTTAGCCATAAACACACGCATAACATAGGGACTATAACAATGCCAAGGAATAATAAAAATAGAGTGCTACCATCAATAGAAAGGGGTTTATATTTAATCCCAGGCATTTCTAGTTAGGGAAGTAATAGAAGCTTTTGCCCTATGTTATAAAATGGATGGACATCTTAAACTGTGTGGTTAGCAACAATATGAACACTGATTCATAAGTAAAAATGTACTTTTTTCCTGTACTATATATATGACTTATCAGGCAAGGCACATACTAATGCTCAATATTTCATTATGTATTACCTTTAATTTCAATCATATTTCTGTTGTTGTGCAATACCTTTTATGCTGGCTAACCTATCAACCCAAGTAATTTAACAATCTGTGAAAAAAACCCAAAGCTTCATGTTAATATTGTGATAGTTTTAATCTAATAAACAGTTGTATGCATGCTGTACCTGGCTTTTGTTTCGCATTTCTTTCATTTGCTGTGTGTCAGATGTTTTTACGACTGATAGATAATAGGAAGCTTTTAGAAATCCAGACTCTTTGGTAAACAAAAGAGGATTCATTCCCTAAAGATTTCAGAGAGGAGTGTCTAAAGGCCATTGTTTATTGTGCAATAAATGCTCAATGTTTGGGAGATCCAGATGTTCTTTCCAAATGCAGCCCAGCTGCTACACATGTGGGAAAATTATCTTGTTGTTGAATTAAAATTGTACCATTTTATTTCTGAGCTCCTTGAAATGTATATTAGGGACCTGGCAGTGGTCCAGAAACGGGCAGCTGAAGTGATAGAAAGGTTGGAACAATTCTGTACAAGGAAATAATTCAATGTTTTGCCATTTTTGTTTGAAAAAAAGAGCAAAAGCAAAATAGATACGTAATGTATGTGTGAGAAGCTGTAGAGAAATGCAAATCTAAACCTTACAAAGGTACTCCTGAGGAGCCATTAAGGACATAAAAGGGTACTCAGACCTGGGAAAGAGGAAGATGTCAGAAAGAAACTTAATGTAAGTTAGAGTGGAAAGAGCCACATTGATAAATTAAAAATAATTGCAAGCCATAAAGCAGTAGTTATTGCACTGAATTGTTTGGTGGCTAACAGCCTTGTGACAATGAGGAAGCTGACCCTGTCAGGCAGGCATCAGAGTCTTTCCAGGAAGTGATGGCAGAGCATTCCTGGCGATGGCAGCAATGAATTGATTGAATTTTCAAAAAGCAACTGGCTGCACAAGGCTGCTTGGCAGGCTGCATGTTGTTGTACAGGCCTGTCCTACAACAATAAAGTAGCATTCTTGTGATCCTTGTAGTATCTGTTTCCTGACGTAGCCTATCTCAAAGGGCTGGCAGAAGCTGAGGAAGAAATTGATCTCTTTCCCTCTCTGTTTTAAAAATGGGATCATCTACAGAAACGGGATTTGGTAGGATAGGTGCATCTTCTTCAAACAGCATAGAGTTAAATCATTGAATTAAGTTTCTCGTGATTGTCATGAATTTAGATTGCTTTAAAGGAGAGTGGACAAATTCTTCATGGAGGATACAGCTACTAGCCATGATGGTTACTGGGAAGGCAGTATGTTGTGGACTAGCAGGGAGAGAGGGCTATTGTCCTCAGGCCTTACTTACAGGCAATTAAATTCATGTGACAGATCCAAGCCTAACACCAATCTTTTATACCAGTGAAATGTACGCACTGGAATTGTCCTAATCAGTGGTAAAACAAAAGGTGAACAGAGTTAAAGAGGAGTCAGATAAATGAGAAAGGACCTTGCATTTCTTTCTTGTATTGTTTTTATACATGAGCAAACTAGCTTGAATTTTAGTAAGCCCCGTGTCCAGGATTTTCCGATTTGCCTGGAGTTCCTCCACAGGTAAATGATATGATTTGGAAATACCTTTTTCTACTAGATGTGCATTTGCTTCTACTGCAGTTAATTGGGCCTCTTCATACTCGTATCAGCAGAATATGTTGGAACACTCAGTTTGCTCTGCTTATGATGTTCATTATTTTCCAGAATTCCCCGTATCCCCCTCATTCTTTTTTTTTAAATCCTCAAACTATCATAATCCTTCCATTCCAGCTCATAGAAAGTGATTGGCATGTCTGTCTGTCTCTGATGCCTTTTCATACATTTCTATTCTTTATTCTCCATAATATTTAAATCATTGCATAGGAATCAAAAACTGTGCCCAATGCCCCCACAGTTTCAAAGACACAATTCCTTTATCATCACAAGGGCAGAAAAGTTACTGAAAATAATAACTATCTTATCATTCTATTCCATGTCACCTTAGTAATATGGCAAGAGTTCCATAGGATCATCTGCTTAGAGTTCACTGGTTTGAAGTAGTACGGAAATGTAATAAATATTAGATTATTTCCCACAGTAAGATTAGCATCAATTAGAGATGCATTTAACAATCTGATTATAGATTCACACTGATCCAAGCTTGCATAGATATATATATATATATATATAAACAGATGATGCAATTTTTCAGACTAGTCATGACAAAATAGAGAATGAAATGATACAACACCCCTCTCCAGAAAAAATACTATATTTGAAATTTCAGAAATGGATGAGAAGTGATAGGGGGAATAACATGGAGATAATTAATCAATATAGCCCCTATAGTTTGTGCCTCTGTGAAATTAATAAGTAGACCTCTTCCTTTATTAGGTTACAACCAATTCAATTTACAAAAGAAAACTTTAAAAAATGTGCTGCTATTGCAAAACTTCCTGTGGCTTCATTTAGTTTATTTATCTTGGAAAGAGTTGCTGTATCAGGATGTGCTTTCAATTTGATGGTAGCTTTAATGGATCTAGGGGTCTGCAGGCTAGGGGGTGTCTCTAAATATAATAAAAGCCATGTATTTTTCTAATGAGAGCTAAGGGAAGGGGGAAAGATCTGTACTTGTTTGACTCATCAGTCTTGACTACTTGTTTGGGGAGCTATTTTTGCTTAGTTGCATAGTTCTGCTTCCATTCATGATTCCTCTATCTCTTCACTCAGTTTGTTTGCAGATGATTGAATGCCACCGTGTTTCCCTGAAAATAAGACCGGGTCTTATATTAATTTTTGCTCCAAAAATTTGCATTCAGGCTTATTTTCCAGTTAGGTCTTATTTTTGGGAAAATACAGTACTAAATGCATCCGTCTGGCTGACAATCTTAACCAGGGCTTATTTTTGGGGTAGGGCTTATATTACAAGCACCTTGAAAAATGCTAGGACTTATTTTCCAGTTGGGTCTTATTTTTGGGAAAACAGTAGCTTTGGTATGAACCTGGTGCAGTTAACCAATTTACTCCTTATTATGTTGCCTTTACTAAAATAAAAATCCTTTCTTTGTTATTTCAGGTTTTTTTTTAAAAAGAACTCTAGCTCTATTGATCACACTAGTACCCTAGAGCAAGGGTGTCAAACTCGCATCGTCCCGTGATGTATTGGGACTTCTTTCCCCTTCGCTAAACTGGGTAGGGGAGGGGCCAGCATCTGATCCACAGGCCACAAGTTTGACACCCCTGCCCTAGAGTACAACATCCACTAACCCTGGTTAAGAGGGAAAATGGGAACCATTTATTTATGTTTGATCTTAACAAAAGATCTTCAGTTCCATCTAGATTCAGGATTGGCAATTCCCCGTTAAGATCAGGTAATAGCCATGTAACTATTGGTCTGGGTAGAACCATTTCACCTAAGGTAGGCACCAGAAATTCAGAGAAAGAGAGTGGGAGGATGGCAGTCCTGATTAGCTTGTATGGCTCATTTGTAATAGTCATGCCTCTTCTTTCTTCAGTAGCTGCGATATATCTTCACAGGCAATCTTCTATCATCAACCCAGATAATTAAATATTCTGTTTATTAGTGCAAGATCTTAGAGTAAATAAGAAAAGTGAACACTTTTTTTGCATATTGATATAGCCAACTCACTGGTCTTTGCAGCCACACTGTACCATTTCTTATTACCTATGCTTGGATTAGCCTTCTGCTTTTATTTCCATCCCCTGTGTTGTAATGAAAGAAATCCATTGGATTTTTCATGATACCACTTCACCCTCTTACACAAGAGGCTACTGTTAATTTAAGACACAGTGTTACGTCTTCTCAGTATTACCTTGAATTTATTGAATTCTAGCTTGTTCTGTTTATTTATTGTTTGGTTGCTCTACATTTTCCCTAGTTGTTTATACCAGAAAAATAATAATGAAATAAATGCTGAATTATAGTCTGTTGAAGAAAATGTTACACAGTACTTGCTTTGCCTGGCTACTTATCTGTTGCTTTCCATTTATCTTCCTCTGCTAAATGTGGCCTGAGTCATGAAACCTTGTATAACTATGTACATTTGATGAAATGCATGTTTAAGTGGAGGCCTATGTGTGGAATTAAAGTTGTGCTAAGCTATTGAAAACTCCTGACCCATATATACGGTATCTTGTGGAGGTAGCCAAATCATCCACTTAACTTAGCTAGCTCTAAACAACTGGGACCCTTCCATGTGAATTGCAATTAAAATAGCTCTGGTTTTAATACTGCCATATTTTCTAGGTCAAGGCCACTATTTTAGAATATGGATTCATTCTCTTGAGCTGTAATTAGAACCTGTGCTATTTAAATTATAGATCACACATGGACAACCCACAACCTAGCAGGCTACTTTCTCTGGCCTGTGACTTGGGGATATTTTCTCTACTACCTGCTTTATCAGCAGTGAAAAAAAGATTTATCTCTTTACTATTATCTAGAAGAAAAACAACAACCCTTGTTCAGGATCCTTTGCTGCAATGTTTATAAAATATTGGAATAAAAACAGCAAAGTAGCACGAATCCAAGGAGTAAAATGGTGGGATTAAAACCCATCTCCTTCCCAACTATCTTGAGAGATGTAAGACAGAGAAAATGATATCTGAACACTATTTCTCTGGATAATTCAGACTCAAAAAGCAGTTAAATGAGCCCTGGTGGCGCAGTGGTTAGAGTGCAGTATTGCAGGCTACTTCTGTTGACTGTTGGCTGCCTGCAGTTTGGTAGTTCAAATCTCACCAGGCTCAAGGTTGACTCAGCCTTTCATCCTTCCAAGGTGGGTAAAATGAGGACCCAGATTATTAGGGGCAATAGGCTGACTCTGTAAACTGCTTAGAGAGGGGTGTAAAACACTGTGAAGCAGCATATACTGTAAGTCTAAGTGCTATTGCTATTGCTAAATACAGATTTCTTCCCAACAACATAATCTTTCCTCCCCCCCACCAACCTTTCCTTTTATTTTCCTTTATTTTTAATTTGTGAGAGAGGGGCAGTACTTAACAGTTGTTTGATCTGTACTTTTATTTAAAAAAATGCAATGTTCTTTTGCTGCTATAATTGTTCTATAGAAAGACGTGCAGCTGGAGTGCCATGAAATCATAAAGCATACTAATGATAATCTATGGTTGGGTCTGGGTGTTGAATTGCAATAAGGCTTGCCCTGTCCATGTTAGGGACATTCGCATTAACAGCCAAAGCAGCAGAGTTTCAATCTCTGGTTTGATCTCCCGAGTCTGAGACCTATAGACCTATAGTTGTTTTTTTCTTCTTACACTCCTTCACCAAGCTGGAATTAGAACAAAGTATTAAAAAATATTGATTCAACCAGATGTTTGTTGAGTTTAACAGAAAATAGTATTAAGTACTAAGCCCAGTAGAAATCCAAGCAAAATAAAGAAAGACCTTGAGAAGTAGGGATCTGAGGCACTTGACACATGCGTAGAGAAGAAACTGTTCATCAGTTCTGATGGCCAGCAGACATTCCATTTTGTAAGGATTGCTGAGAGAGGTGGACAAAAGCAAGTAAAACACTTTAAAGGACAAGGCGGCAATGTGATGAGAAATTATTCTTCAGATTAACGTGGCTAACTTTGGGCTTTCTCTTCTCAGGGACACCCTCCCGTGATGTCCTCCTGGTTTCAGTCATCATCACCATTAGCCTTAGTGTTACCATTGTCCTGTGTGGAATTTGCCAGTGGTGTCAGCGCAAACTGGTAAGTTGTAGTTATATATGATCAGCTACACAAAGGAAGATGCCCCAGAGAGGTGGGGAAAGTAGCAGTTGTGTTTCCTTGGCAAACCATCTGTTTAAAGGCATGGAGACCCTGGAGAAATTATTATAAAAGCTATAAAAGCTTTGAGAAGTTCCTTCTGTGGAGGGGGGAAGACTAAAGCAAGAGTTTAATTGCAAATAGTACCAAGATGATGATATAGGGCCACCAATTACAATGGGTCTGCATATTTATTTTAATCACACTAATTTAAGATCAAGAGCTTCAGGAAAAGAGTCGAAATGAAACACTAGATTGGAAAGAAAGCAGAAGTGGAAAGAGGCAAACAGATGAACATCACAGAGATATCTGTCCTTTACAGAACAACGTGGGATTAAAAGATCAGAGCCCTTGCAGGACATGGTGCTCTTTTTTTTTTAAATTACATTTATATGCCGCCCTTCTCCGAAGACTCAGGGCGGCTTACAATTTTTGGGATACAACCCAATGCGCTCAGCAATAGCCTTCATTCCATTGTATATGCCTGCTTATTACTAAGCGGCATTTTTACAAAGTCAGCTTATTGCCCCCAACAATCTTGGGTCCTCAATTTACCTACCCCGAGAGGATGGAAGGCTGAGTCAACCTTGAGCCTGGTGGGATTCGAGCCTGCAGTAATTGCAGGCAGCTGGAACTTAAGTGCTAGGCATTTAACAGCCTGCACCACCAAGGCTCTTTCACCCTGCCACCCAAATTAAGGTGCATATTGATTAAGGGTGACTATGTTATTTGGGCAAATGAACCAGAATGCACTTGTCTTCATATGTTCAGTAAAAATACAGCAATAATAAATAATTATTTGTTGGGGTTCTCTCTTTTCATGATATGCTAACACCTGCTGCTTAAAATAGTAATCTTATTCAACACAAGGGGATGATGTTGAAAAAAGGCATGAATTGATGTTGTGGAAGATATCAAAGCTGGGCATCTGATGGCATCCTCCCTTCTGCGAATATAGCTGAAGACAAAGGGAGAAGATGCACACGCTAAGCCAAGAACAATGAAAGGAGGTGTCTCTTCTTAATGCTTCTTTTATGTCAAATGCAGTGACAGTATCCAAGGCTGAGAGATGTGTATAAGGACATTATGGAGTTTTAAGCTGTTTGATACTTTCCCTTGAAAAATTGTACTCAGTCCAAGGCTATATGACAGGGTAGGGTGGGAGAGGGATAACTCCTTTATTGTAAAAGGGGAATTCGGGGAAAGGTGGGGTGGAATGAGCTAATTGGGGCTTTTCTGCTCTGTAGCCTTAAGCCGCTTAACTCCCATGTGTAAATTGGCTGCATAAAGCTCTCCATTATTTCTGCTTGCTAGAATCTGGTTGTGAAGCATGATCACCTGATTGCGGGACACTGCAACAGTCATAGATATGCACCGGTTGCAAACTGTCTGAATGGCAATTTTGTGACCACAAGATGCTGCAACAGTCATAGATGCAGGGACAGATCAGGAAGCTGTTGTTTTCTTCAACCGTCATAACTTCAAATGGCTGCTAAATCAGGTAGTCAGTAAGCAAAATCTATAGTAGAAAGTAGCAGGAGAGTTCTCAACAGTTCCTTAGTCAAACAACCTGAGATAAAAGAATAACATTCATCTCACTGTTCTGTGGCAGAAGGAAGATGCAACTGCTAAATAATCAAGTATTTGGTATTTTGTTTAATCCAAATTTGGGAGCTAGATGAAGAAAACTTAATTTAGTCTTGAAGACATCCTGCCCCTTTGTTTGAAAATGTCCTTTCTAGGCAATGTCTTATAATGGTATTTCACATAATCTGTAGACAGCCCACGTCTCTTGTCAAAGTTGCTTATTGGTTTACTTTTTCATTCTCATGCACGCCAGTCACAATCTTTTGCACCACCACGCATATCATTTTCTTTGCAGAAGAAAGCCTCATTATTGCTGTTGTGAATGCTACTTAAAATGCATACTGTAGGTGTCACAATGCAAGCACAGAAGAAGAATGCAGGCTGCCCATTCAAGTGCCTATAAGCCTCATAAGCCCAGATTCTCAGAGCAACTCCAGAAATACTGGCAGATGGCCATTTTCAGTGCAACAGAATGGGAGGCATATTAAATGCATAAGAGATAACTATATTAACAGTAATTGATCTAATTTCCTTTAAATTAAATCTAATACAGTTTGTTTTCCTTAAAAAACAATGTCCTTCTTTTGATCTACCTATTTTTGGGAAGAAGGCTACTGTCAAGCTTTTAAAGACCTGGGTCTTGGCCAGGGGTGGGATTCGGACCGGTTCTATAGAACAGGTTGTTATGATTCTGTGCAGTTCGGAGAACTGGCAAATTATGCCCCTGGCTGGCCCCACCCATCTCCACCCGCCCCTCCCCTCCCTGCCTAGTCAGTCCTTATCGTGCATGCCCAACATCGCTGACTGCGTTCTTTCCCGCCCATTCACTCCATAAGGTATGTCTTTTCCCCCTCCCAATGATCAGCTGTTCCTATGATCAGCTGTTCCAGGATTCCCTCGCTTACTTACTGCTTCATCCAGGAGGCTTCCCTGAGGCCCAGAAGCCCCCAAATGGAGCGCAGGGGTGCTGTGCGAACCCCCCTGTGCTCAGTTTTTTTCCTTCCTAAGCCCCATGGAAGCTTTCTGGGAGCAAAAACATCCCCAGGAGGCTCCCCTGAGGTGCAGGAGCCCCCAAAACGGAGCACAGGGGGGTGCTGCTGCCCCCCATGCTCAGTTTTTTTTTCCTTCCTGAGCCCCAGATAAGTTTCCTGGGAGCAAAAGCGCACCCCCAGGAGGCTTCCCTGGGGCCCAGAAGGCCCAAAAAACAGGGGGGTTGCTCCAAAAAAGAAGAAGCCATGCCCACCCAGTCACAAGGCCACACCCTCCTAGCCACACCCACAGAACCGGTTATTACAAAATTTGAATCCCACCCCTGGTCTTGGCCTTAAACAGACAGTACTATATGTTGAATCGACGGTCTGTTGCTGAAGACATGTTTAGCAGCAGATATCATACATCCACTCTGTTATTTAATGTTAATTACATGTGGTATTTGTTTTTGTTTTTTTCTTAATGTTATCTTTAAATGGAGCATTTGTCAATAGTTACAGAATTCTCCAACAGAATTTTCTGTTATAGCTCTGTGACCTTTTAAAAAAGGCATTAGAAACTATCTCAATATATTACTTCAAGAAAGAGGAATTAGTAGATAATTCCCCTGCTTTTATTTGTATTTTATTTTCTATGCTTCATTTTCATTAGAAATTTATTAATTTTTTTTAACGTGTAACCATTTTACTGACTAAGTCACTGTTGAAAGAGTCAACAAAATTGGAATGCATGTCTAACTTCATTTATGTTTAATTAAAAAGAAGGAAGGGGACAAAATTATCCCATTATAAGAAGACTGTAAAATCTCTTTCTCTTTCTCTTTTTCATTAAATTTAGAATGAATTGCCTGCTAGGCCATTACTTAATGTGCACTTGTTGTCCACAAGTGCTATAATGTAGCACATTTCTCACATTTGTATTGACCTCTGCTGAAGGTGCTCCTGGCTGCATGCAACCTCCATGTGGGACACACTACTAGGCCACCCAATGAGGTTATGGAGTCTTTTCTTGACTGTTTTATTACATTACTCTTACCCTGCAAGGTATCCTCCAGTCAAGTTAGCTTGTAACTTCTAGAATTCCATTCTGCGAGCTGTTCAGGGTGGCTAGAAATTACAGTGGCAACATTTACAGTTTTCCAAATACTATAAAGCTTTCTGGCAGCTGGCAAATCTTTAAATTCCAGGATAAAAACTATCAATACAAATATGGGTGTGCTACTATTTCATGAACAAAGGGCTCTCCAGTCATAGATCGGGGAAGAGATGGAAGTTGTTATTTGATAGTCCAGAAAAACAAAGCCATGGTGTTTCTCTCACTTTTTCTTTCTTGGTATTCTTCAAGAACCAAGGCAAAGAAGTGTGATTAGGTAACAGTGCAGGCAGTCCTCTCTCACTCAGTATTTTCTGAACTACTGCTCTCACTAAACATCTCTTAACACAGGTGTGAACTACCATCCTCATGGTGCCTACATTCCTTCCTTCATCTTTGCATTTATGACCAAACTACTGTGAGCAGTATTTCTCTTCACATTATCTCAGCATTTAGATCAGGGATGTCAAACTCACGGCCCGCACTATATTTTCACTGACAGAGGGATGCAGGATGTCGAGCTGGCCACAGCCTGACTACGCCCACTCCCCCTGAGGTCAAACACCACCCTGATGTGGCCCTCAATGAAATCAAGTTTGACACCCCAATTTAGATGGTTATACTGTGATATTTTAAAACAAAACGTCAGTAATTCTGACACCTTCACGCCCCTCACCAATTTAAGAGTGGACTCCCTCCACCATGTTGTTGAACAAAAACAAAGAGGAAAAAAGGGCATAAGGCATTCAAATAATGAGAAGAGCAACGATTTATACATTTTCAGGGATCTGTATTTGCAAATATCTTTGCAGAGGCTGACGTTTCGGGGATTCACAATTAGTGTTATGGATGAAGATTGGAAAAGCGAAACCATAGCAATTCAGATGCAATGTTGCACAATTGTTTAATAGCAATCTGAATGTTTCTGCAATTTCAAAATCTTTGCCTAACTCCTGTATATGCAATCTAAGTAAAGCTTTGATTAAATATTTTGATCTAACGTGCGCATAGACTTGCTCAGTATGTTACCTCACAGAGCAGCAGAGGGGTAATATGGTATGCGCCCTCTCAGCACCTTATGTCTTATAACACAATAAAGGCTACAAAAGTATTTAGCATAAACTTTATGACTTTATTTCATTAGATTTTTGAAGTATTACACCAGGTCAAGACCCACGCATACACACGGCAATGGGAAATGGAATTCAGGAAGCATAGTTAAAAGTTAAACATATGTAGCATTATTGAGCTCCATCTTTAAGCAGTGTTGATGACAACAAAAATATCCTATTTCTCAGAAGACATAAGAAAGAGCCAAGTGTTCATATTAAACCAGTTTATTCAATTCAACGTAGACAATACCCAACCCTCAACTGACTCTCCATTTTATAATAGCTCAGATTTTTATAATAATCTACCTTATAATAGATTTTTTTAGAGAAATATCCGTGCAACTTGGGTTATGTTGTAGTAGCTGCATCTTGGATGCCCATCACCTTGACTACAATATCTACTTGACTACAATATCTACACATTAGAATGTTCTACTTCACCATGTTTCCTTAACTGTCTTTTTCAATGTTAGCAGTTAGTTATATTTTATTCAACTGAATAAGCTTTGAAAAATGCATAAGATTTTCCCAGGCTCCAGGCAATCAAGGCAGCTGACCAAGATCCCAACTGTGTAGAGGCGCCAGATGGTATTTGGTTTCCAGCATTTGTAATAGATGGCTTTAAATGGGTGTGTATTGTTAGCTCTAATTTCATGTTCAGAAAAGAATATTGTTTAGAAATAGAAGATTTAATTTTTGCAGAGATGTTTCTCTTGCTATTTGTAGCACTTAATGAGTAGATTTATCATGCAACCCTCAAATTGGTTGAAGTATTTCCCTATCCCTCATTTATCAGTTTCAGGGTTGACTCTGAAAAGTTTTTTTCCAATTTCATTGAACATATGTTGTGCATTGACAATAAATGATTGATTGATTGATTGATTGATTCCAAGGTTGGTAAAATGAGGACCCAGACTGTTGGGAGCAATATGCTAATGTACACCTCCCAGAGAGTGCTGTAAAGCAGACTCTCAACCTTTCCACCTTTGTCGACCAGCAAAGGGGGAAAGGGGATGGTTCTGTATGAGTGGCAGGCACGAGCATGTGCCCAGCTCCATTTGTGCAAGTGGCAGGCATGCATGCCTACCTCTTGTGTAAATGGAGCACACTCATGCTTGCTGCTGCTCACACAAAAGGGGATGGCTCACACACGTGCCTGCCCACTACTTCCATGGCCTGGTTCCAAGACCCAGTAGTGGGCAGCAGCCCGGGGGTTGGGGACCCCTCCTGTAAATAGCTATGAAACAGTATATAAGTCTTAAGTGCTAGTGCTATTCTTTCTCTGGAAAAATATATGTCCTCTATGTACGATGAACTACTCCAACAAAATGGCGATTCTAGGCTAAATTACATGATGTAGGTTCCAATAAATAAAAAGCCTATATGTGTGCAGTCATGTGAAAGACTTAGTATGGAAGACCAAAAACAGCATCTAAGAGTGAGGTAGTAAGTCTTCCTCCAACCCACAGATTAAAAAGAGACAGGGAACATAATGTCCAGATGACTAATCCCATCATCTCCCAACACTCAAACCCATGGAAAACCACTGTTTTGCTATCTCCTCACAAGGAGCAGCCATCTAGAATATATGTGGCTGATCTCCCAACCTCTTGTTTTTATTATTAAATTTATATGCTACCCATCTTACCATCAAGTGATTCTAGTTCAGCCGTGGGCAAACTACGGCCCGGGGGCCAGATCCGGCCCGTTTGGCTGTTCTATCTGGCTGGTGGAGCCAAAAGAGCGGAGGGTTCTCTTGCTCTCCCAGAAGGCTACATGAAGTAATCTAACTTTGAATTTATATTAGTTCACACAAACACTCCATCCATGCTTTTGTTCCGGCCCTCCGGTCCAGTTTAAGAACCCATTGTGGCCCTCGAGTCAAAAAGTTTGCCCACCCCTGTTCTAGTTGCTTACAACAAGTTAAAAATCACAATATAAAACATTCAAACAATAAACATTACTATTAAAATTAACAACGATAGCTAAGGAGGGAGCAATATACAGCAGGGTAGAGGTAGAATATTTTCTTGATCTAATAATCACCTACAGTATGGAATGCTTCCATAGGGACCCCAGGTAAATTAGCACCTTGAGGAGCACAATGTTCCAGAAGATAAGAGCCATGCAGAGAAGACTCTTCTCCTGGACCCCACCACCCAGAATTCCTTGACCAATGGAGTTGAAAGCATGTCCCTTTTGCCAGGATGGGTGGGCAGGCAAATCCCATTAGGGTAAGATGGTTCCTGAGGTATGTGGAGAAGTTCCAAGGAACTGGTCTACATACTGACTCTGTATTTTTTTTTCCCATGGTTGTTGGCTTCATTTTCACAGAGCCATCTTCAGTTTGCCATACCTCTACTGGAAGCCTCAGAAAACTACTTGTTTCCATAAAGAGATGGAAAGGTTGAGGGGGAGTTAGACATAATGAATCAAAAACTCATCATTCACTTCTTCTGTTGGTATGGTCACAATTGTGATGTTATCAGCAATATTGATTACCTTTACAGGAGGTATTTCATGCTAACGATACTGCATTGTGCATTAATGTAATCTAATACCACAAAATATGGCTGATGTGAAATTTGGGTTTAAAAAAACTTCTGAGATAAATCAGGTCAGCAATTTCAATGTTTAATCATGACCATTTTAATATTTATATGAAATGATAGAGAGCAGTTGGACTAAGTGCAACATATTTTTTAGAAGTCTTGCATTTCTTCTAGAGGAGAAGGAGAAAGAAATAATGTTGGCTAAAATTAACTCAGATGCAGTTTTGCCACAGCTTTTTGTGTCATAAAAATTGTATAAATGGGAAGAATTTCAACAGATGCAGCATCTTCTATGGTAGGGAAACCGGTTTCAGCATTTTCAAACAAGTTCCTATAAAATTTTGTCTCCTGGAAAGTTTCTATCATTCATCTAGAATGGAGATGAAAGGATATAGCCTTAAGCATGCTTATTGATAAGTAAGAAACATTTCATTCAGAAAGACCTAGTTCTGTTTAGGATTAAATCAGGATTAAATGGCAGCTGGGCTGGACCAGAACTAACACTCTCCTGATTTCTAGCCTAATGCTTTAATCACTAACATACTCCTTGACTTATGACCATTTGCTTAACAATGGTGCAAATTAGCAACAGCCTTGAAAAGGTGCTTTCTACTTTGTAAAGCACTTCTGACCTTTGTAAAATATTGCACTGCCCCCCCCAATCATGTGATTGCAATCTGGATACCTAGTAACCTGTTCATACATACAACCCATTGTCAAGCATCCCACAATCTTGTGGTCATTGTTTGCAATCTTCTCTGACAACTTCTCCAAAAAGCCAGTGGAGAAGTGGGTAGGGAAGGTTGCAAGCTGCTTCTTGCTGAGAGGACTACCTCTTGTGTATGTGTCTGGATGAAAGAGCTTCCTGCTGAAGAATTTGGCAATCCAAGCAGGTACCAAAGTTGAAATCCTTTGGCAGGCAGCTCTTTCAGCTACCTCACAGAGACAAAAAGGAGCTGAAATCGAAGCAGGCTTTTCAGCTCCTAAGTGGAGAGGCAGCATGGTAAAATAAAGAGTGCAAGGAATCTCAGGGCAATGGAGAAGGCCATGAAAAGCCCAGCACAGGTTGCATGCAAGTGTCTTTCCACTCAGGAGCTGAAAAATCTGCCTGGGTTTTGGCAGGGAGAATTTGCAGCTCCTAAACAGAGAGATGTTCGCACATGGCCTGCCCTGAACCTCTCAGTATTTCCTTCCCCTGAGCCACCCCACACTTCTTATCTGGGACTCCATCCATTTAATGGCCTGCAAGATTGTTTAATAACAGCAACCAGGCATACCATATTGTAGTTGTTGAGCCATGCAGTCACATGACACTTAATGACTGCTTCACTGAACATCCAAGATTCCAGTCCCAATTTTAATCATTACTCGAGGACTACTGTACATCAAACTGGCTTTCAAAGAAAGCTATTGTGTACTTAAAAAGAAATCCATGTAATGTCTCTGCTGTATTTTTGTTGCTGCTTTCTCATGTAGCCTGTAATCTCCATGTATCTGGTATGGTGCCAGAAGAGCATTACTAATGGCTCAAAGGCTATCGAAAGGTGAAAATAAAAGTTGCAGGCTGAAGACAAAATGAAAAAAGCACTGTGAAAAAAAAGAAACAACCAAAAAGCTTAAAATATTTTGAAAGCTATAGTGTTTCCATTACAATACCCAAAGCATCCACTTTCATAAATCACCTTCTATTTTTGGGGGGGGGGTGTCTTATATTTTTAAATTTTTACTTTCATGTTTTTATTTTATTTTATTGAACATGCTGTGGGCAAAGCAAGAAAATAGATTGCAATATTCACATTCATATTCATATTCATATTCATACACACATACATAACAGGAATTAGTCTGGTGTGGTGGTTAATTCATAAGGCTGGAAATCAGGAGACTGAGTTCTAGTCCTGTCTTAGGCATAAAGCCAATTATTCTCTCTCAACCCTACGAAGGAGGAGGCAAATGCAAACCACTTCTGAAAAGCTTTGTCAAGAAAAACTCAAGGACTCGTCCAGACAGTAGTCCAGACAATAGCCAATAGAATTGACTTGAAGGCATTAAAAAAATACATGTGCAGATAAAAATATACGGGTACAAGCGTTTTTGCAATATTTTATGATGCAGGCAAATAATGTTTCAGAGAACTCCAAAGGCATGTATCAAGGAATCATCCTGCTGTATTCATAACATTTTATAGCGATCAAGATAATGTAGTCTTCCATTAAAAAAAATCCATCTTTCCCACTACTTCCATCATTTTTATATCCAGATAAAATAATAATTGTACAATTGCCTCTTTCTTAGGAATTTTCCTTTTGGAAGGGCCTAGTAACATGAAATAAGCAACAAATACAATTAAAAAATAAACGGCTAGATATATCAAATACATTCCTCCCTTGAGATACATCTGATCTAGGGACATGATTTTGCATCTTACTGTCTCTATTTCTGTAAAGGAAAAAAGAAAAATGAGTAAAAGATGTTTCAAGAATGAAGATTAAGAATAGAAGTTCAGGGTGGGTGGTGAGTCTTGCATCTTCATTCTTTGGTGTTTCGATATGGAAAAAAAAGGGAAGAGTAAGAGTTGTGTTAATGAAGTAATAAAAGAGTTGCTTGCAAAATCCAGGTTTTGTGATAGAGAATATAATCCTTGCCTTCTGGCAGAGTGACAGTTTGCTAATGGGGAACGGGCTCTGTGAATGAATGAAAGATGTAACAACCAATGAATAGCTCTTATTGAATGAGCTATTTTCATTGTTGGTTTAGCCGTCCTATAGCTTGTTAGAAGATATGTTAGTTTAGTTTAGTTTATTTGGACTTATAAGCCACTCTCTCTCCTGGAGGAATCAGGGCAGCATACATAAAAGACAGAAAGTACAAAAGTTAAAAGAAATTAAAAAGATATTAAATTATGCCAAATAAACAATCAGATTAAAAACCCCGATCCCCCATCAGTCCAGGCCGGATTGCAAAAATAGGCATGTTTTGAGGTCGCGGCAGAAGGAGCGGAGATCAGGGGCCAAGCGCAACTCAAGGGGTAGTTGGTTCCAGAGGGTGGGCACCCCCACAGAGAAGGCCCTACCCCTAGGGGCCGCCAGCCTACACTGTTTAGCTGACGGTATCCCCAGGAGGCCCTGTCTGTGGGAGCGCACAGGGTGATGTTACTTGGATGTTTTAGTGGAAATGTTTGTAAAAATAATCAACATGCAAGTAAAAAATCTGCCTGCCTGGGATGAAGAAATCATTTAGTATTGTGTTACTATTAATAAATTGTGTCATTCTCCCCGCTTGTACTATAAAATATTGTAATAGAATATTACTTTTACATTTTTAAATGCTTTTAAGTAGTTCAGTTTGAGCCAGACACTCTCTCTCAACTCAACCTACTTCACAGGGTTGTTGTTGTGAGGAAAATAGGAGGAGGAAGGAGTATTAGATATATTTGCCACTTGAGTTATTTATAAAAATAATAAAGGTGGGGTAATAAATAAAATATTTAAAGTTCATTACATTCATTTTTTTCTAGTGTACTGTGTTGATCATGACAGTACCCAAAACAAAACGTATGTGGCCTTCCTTTCATTCCAGCCATGTTCCCTTCTTAGGAATTTATGCACAGACACTGGACATTCCCAGATCCTTTCTCTAACAAGACTATTCAAGGACTAAAAATAGCCTGCAGCTTCCCCCCCCCTCTTAATAAAAGTAAGAGCTGAAAAGGCCCAGTGCTGCTTCCTGTACCTGCCCTGTCCTTGCTATCCAAGCCAAACTGGTTCATTTTTCCTTGAACTTAACCTTCACACAGCTGGTCTGGGGATTCAGAACTGGGTCAGCTACTGCAAATATGGCTTTATTTTTTTTCATTTTATTAATACCAAAATGCACAAATAAAAATAAAGGTGGGGTTTTTTTCCAGGTTTTCTTTTCCTCAGCAGGGCAGCCAGGTGTAATGCAGTAGAAAGAATAAATCTGATAGATACTTACTTTAAAGCAGACTCTATCCCAGGGCAGACATTAGCAGCATCCCAGCTGCCTTGCTCATCCCTTTATATGCTGAGATGTGAGTCATATTTGCTCTGATTCTGACTTACTATCAGGATTGCAACCAGCTTCTATCTGGACATCATCTCATTCCTTCCTAAGGAGAACCAAGGGCAACTTCCCTGGTTCAATCTGTTTGTTTGGCCCATGACATAAGAGAGAGAGCTTGCTTGTCTATGTAATACAATCATACGCTAAGCAGTGATATTGCAGCATTAATAAGTAAAGATCCTCACTTGGCAGCCAAATTAATAAAAGCAACTGACAGTGAGTGAACAAGATGAATTAAAGGTCTCACTGATGAGAAAAGAAATGAAGAGAACCTCATCTCTGTGCTGGAGTAGCTTTCAAATTTCATTGTATTCATGGAATGTAATGGCAATAAAGGTATTCTATCTATTCTATTCTATCTATTGATCTAGTTCAGTTCTATTTCAGTGAATGAAAATGGCACTAAACCCCAAATAAATTGTTTTAAAAGGTTTCATACCGATCAAAAACCAAGTCACTCTTTTGCTTTGACCAGCTGGAAAAGATAACAACCAGAGGGTAAAGAAAACCAGACACTTCCTGGTAAAAATGACAGGTAGAAAAGCTGTGAGGTAGCCATCTTCCCCAGAATTGATTTGTGTGGCTTTTCTGGTATTGGCAAATCACTCGTAGTTCTTTTGTTATTTCCCATTAGTTTCCTTGTTCAGGGTGTACAGGGAATTTATTTCTTTATATATTAATTGCCTTTAGGTCTGGGGTGTCCAATCTTGGCATCTTTAAGACTTGTGGACTTCATGCTGGCCGAGGAATTCTGGGAGTTGAAGTCCACAAGTCTTAAAGTTACCAAGGTTGGACAATCCTGTTTTAGGACTATCTTTTCCCAGATAGCTTAGAGCATTGTATATGGTTCTTTCCACTGCAGCTTCCCCTCACCCCCTTTACCCATGTGATTCTTTCAAACTCTGTTGAGAGATACTAAGAGACCCAAGGTCTCTGAGAGAATTTCAGTGTTGAGTAGGAATTAGAACATGGGTCTTCCTCAGCTTACATTGGAATTTTAACTGAGAATCTGGAAGAGTGATCAATTGGACAAGTGGGGTTCTACTGTGGACTAGATGTCCCTAAAGATATGGGGATAGCAATGTAGCAGAGAAAGGTGGACAGATGGTGGGTTTTATCTGGTACAGACAAGAGGCAATCATGCAATCATCCACTTGTCCTCTGGACAGCTGCTCCTCATGAGGAAACTGCAGCAACTGAGGGTTTTGCAATCAACTCATGAGTTGAGCAAGCAGCTGGAGATCAAGGAATTTCATTCAAGCTCATAACCTGAATGCAGCCTATAGGGACACAATGTTTGCAAAAGCCTCACTTTCTTAGCCACTATTGGATGTAATCAATTTATGCTTAAAGAGATTTTCTGAGTGGCAGGATAAAATAAATCCACTTGGTGAGTCAACATTCTTTCTGGATTAAAGAAGGAAGGGGAGAAAGGCTTTAGGGGATTTAAATTTTCAGCAAAAAGCTAGCAAGAATTGGATATGAGCAAATTTAAAATGGATAAAGGGGTAGTAATTTTGGAGGGTTCAATTTTGGTGAAAGGGCATTTGAAAATAGTGGAATTAAACAGACAGATTTTAATTTTGTGGGAATGTTATCTATTTAGCATTAAAGGCATAGAACGTTTGGTTTTACAAAATAAAACTGAACAATTGTCTATACCCTTAATTGTCTATAATGCTTATTTATAAAATAAAAGTAAAAGATAATAATAGTAACCAGATTGTGATGGTGACTATAATTACAGACTTTTTAATTTATGATTTATGGATTATCAATGCTGAACATGGAATATAAATGAAGCAAATGCTCCTCGAAAGAGGAAAAATGTTATTAAAAAATAAAAAGATATAATTTGCTTACAAAAACACTTATTAGAAAAAAGATATAAAGTATTTGACTTACAAAAATGGGTGAAGAATTTATCTCAGTAGAAACAAAATGGAAAGGAGAAAAGAAATGAAATTATTTTGTATACAAGCTCCCCAACTATAACCATAAGTTATATTGACTGATGAGCAGGGTAGATATGTTGGGGAAGATTAGAAGTTAATTTGTATAGGGTTAAGATTCTGATATTGGGACTTTATACTTCAAATGAAGATAAAACAATAATAAAACAAACTAATGATCTTTTCTTATGAAAATCAGTGTTTAATGTGAAGTTGGACATTTCCCACAAATGAACAGAATGTTTGAAAAAAATATTAAAATTACACAAGGTAATATTTTATTTGATTGACAGTTTAGAGCATGTGATGCATGGAGACATAAAATGACAATTCAAGGGAGTAGATTGTATTTTTCTGAAAGACAGAACTTTTTCAAAAATAAATATGATTTGGATTTCAAAGAATTTGATTACTAAGGTTCATAAATTAGAGATACTACCAAAGGTCTTTTCAGATCATAATCCAGTGAGTTTGGTTTTTAAAGGAAAACTCAGTTTAACAAGCTATTTTAAATGAAGTAGAAAAAACCCAAAAATTAAAGAGTTTCCAGACAAGATAAATATTTATCAATAAATTAAGCTTCTAGATTTAGAGTGACAATTACCTATGGTAATATTAAGAGAAATGGGGACAAAAATGAATTATGTAAACAATATGCAAACTGAATTTGCAAATAAGCCAGGGAAATTGTTGGCATATTAATTATACAAAGAAAAAGAAAACAATACTGTAATAACAGATAATGTGGTTATTCAAAAGTATTTTGTCAATATTATTCCAATTTACCTAAGGAACAAGAAGTGTCCCTGAAGAAAATAGAATAATATTTAAAGAAATATAATTTACCAAAGATTATTGAGAAATAGAAACAGATTATGAATGAAGCTACAACAATAAGGGAAGTTTGTCAACAGTTAAATACAAGAAATGTTTTGGATACTTTGGAATACTTGTAGCAACGTAATGAAAAACAAGCTATACTGATTTTTCTTAAACATAAAGAAGGCCTGTAACAATTTGATAGGGCCTTTCTATTTAAAGCTTTGGAGGATGTGAATTTTCAAGACAATTTTTAAAGGTAAGATTGATCCATCCTTCACAGAATACACAAATAATCTCAATGGAGATTTAACAAAGTCCTATGAAATACAAAAAAAGGAGAAGATAGGAATGGCCATTGTTTCCTCTCTTGTTTATTTTAGTTTTTGAAATATTGAATAATGATAAAAGATAAGATGAGAGAATTGTGGGAGCAAATATTACAAAAGAAACTTACAAGATTTTTTTTAAGGGCATTCGCTGATGACTTGTTAATTCTGAGGGATCCACTAAAAGGAAATGGAAACATCAACAGAAAAATTAAAAAAATCTGTACACTAGCAAGTTTTAAGATTAACAATCAGAAGACAATACTAACAAAAATATAAACATAAAGGATCAAACAGAACTGATAAAGCAAACTGGTTTTAAGATTCAGAAAAAATAAAATATCTGAGTATTACAATGACAAAATGGATTCTATATTATTTCAAAATAATTGTATCATGGAATAAAGTTTACAAAATATGTTAAGATGGGAGAAATTACACTTGTCATTGTTGGAGATAATTTCTGTAGTAAAAACTTAATCTGTCTTCTAAGCTGTGCCTAGAATCTCAAAGGTATTTTTTCAAAAGGCAATTGGAGTATTTTTTTCCTTGAGGAAAAGAACAAAACGTTTCGTTTCTCATCCAAGAAACTGTACCTATCCTTTCATTCGCCCACCTCCGCCATCACAGCTGATGAAGTTTCTTGGATGTGAAATGAAACACTTCATTCTTCTTCCTCAAGGAAAAAAACTAGTCCAGTTGCCTTTTGAAAAAATACCTTTGAGATAACTATGACCTAGATCAGGGGTCACCAACCTTTCAGACCTCAGGGACCACTAAATTCATTATTTTAAATCCTGTGGACCATTAATATGATCCACCTAATGACCTGCTAGGTGGGCGTGGCTAGGTGGTCATTTGGGTGGGCATGGCCAACTCAATGTCACACCCGTCGAGGGGCACTTCGCCAGCCTCTACTCACCCCTCCCCTCCCAGCCACTCCTCGCCTGCCTGCCCGGGCTCCTTAGGGCCCCAACAAGAAGCAATTGTTGGAGCTAAGCAGCCACCACAAGAAAGAATTGGCAAAACAGCTGGCTCAGTTCAAATTGGATCTGACTGAGAAGGAGGCTCAGCAGAAGCACCTCACTGAGGACTACGAGCATAGGCTTTCTGAGCAGAGGGAAGACCTGCAGGAGTGCAAGGCCAGATACCGGCACCTGGAGGCTCAGTGGGCTGAGATGCTCAGCCAGTTCCAGGCCATGATGCAGTCCCACTGAAACAAGGCCCTCCAGTTCTTCACCACCAGTGGCACTTCCCCCCAGCCTTCGCCCAAAGCCCCGCACCAGGAGGTTGACACAGACCCCAAGTCAGAATTTCTGCCCCCTCTGCCCCACACAAAAAGGAAGAAAATTTTGGGTTCAAATGCATGTACTGATTCAGAGGATTTTAAAGATTAGTATACAACTGAAACCAGAGGTTTTCCTCATGGGACTGATGATGGATAGACAGTCTGAAAAACATTGTGGCATTTTGTTTTGATATATGATAACCTCAGTGAGATTATTGTACACCCAAAGATGAAAAGATTTGACAACATCTACAATGGTGAAATAGTTAATTGAGATAATATAACTTGATGAGATGGCCAAATTGACCTGTTTGATTAGAGAAAGACAATATGAACATTTTGCACAAAACAGAAAAAAACAAACATGAACTATGGTTTTTATAATGGAACAGAATATATTATAGAAAGAGTCACAATGTAATTTTGGAGAAAGATACATCTATATTTTTTTCGTGACAGCATTAAAGAGGTTCAGACTGCTACTTTTTTCTTTTTCCTCTCCTTTTTCTTTTTGTACTTTCTCTTTCATTTCTTCCTTTTTCTTTTTTTTCCTCTTGCTTGATTTTAATTTTACTTTTATTTTTAAACCTATCAGTAAAATTATATTTTAAAAAGATGATTAGCTGACCGGATCCAGCTGATTTGTTGTTCTGTAGCAGCATGAGACAGATTTTGCCTGCATTGAGGCAGTAGGTAACTCGCATTAAATATAAATACATTCTGATCTTGTGGAGAAGAGCAAATAAAAGAGAGAGGATTGTTTGTTTTGGAAAACGATACAGTTAGGAGTTATCCAAGAATGTTCTCCCTTCCCCCCCAACCGTGTGTGTGTGTGTGTGTGTATGAATAAATAACAGTGACACTGGGTTCCTTGCTAAAGAAAGGATCACAGAAGAGCCCCTAAGTCAGAAGTGTCAAACTCAATTTCATTGAGGGTCGCGTCAGGGTTGTGTTTGACCTTGGGGGGGCATGGCCAGCTTGATGTCACTCATCAAGGCTCTATATGGCCACAACAGCCCTCCCAGGCTCCTTTTTTGGCTGCAACAGCCTCCTGAAACCCTCTGCCAGTGAAAATGGAGCTTGGGGAGGCCATATACAGCCCACCTGGGCTCCGTTTTCAGCATCACGGCCTCCTGCAACCCTCTGACAGCAAAAACATAGCTTGGGGAACCCAGAAAGGCCATGCGTGGCCCTCTCAAGCTCCCTTTTCATTGGCAGAGGCACCATGGGCCAGTCCTTCACTGTTTCCAGGGTGTGCCAGATCTAAGCACCCTGTGGGCCGGATATGGCCCCCGGGCCTTGAGTTTGACACCCCTGCCCTAAGTCCACAAGGTTATAGGTAATATTTCCTGAAACGGCATATACAACTTTAAAAAATAGTGGTAAATTGTAACACAATCTTTGCTGCAGGCAGGAGAGAATGGCTGATGAGGGTCTCCCTTCAGGGCAAGCAAGGGATGGAAAAAACCTACTACAGAAAAGGTATATATTGTCCCCCCATCCCCAGGTATACTTTAGTCCATATGTGTGTCATTGAGAAGTTTTTAGATAATTGAAAGCAACCTGGAATTTTATTGCAGGAAGGCATCAGGACAACCACCTGCATTAGGAAGTTTGAATGGGATACCTAACTTATGCTTCTAATACAGAGGTGGTATTCAGCAGTTCTGACCAGTTCTGGAGAACCGGTAGTGGAAATTTTGAGTAGTTTGGAGAACCAGCAAATACCACCTCTGACTGGAGATTTTACAGCATTCTTCCCCACAGAACTGGTAGTAAAAAAATTGAATCCCACCACTTGAATAAGATGTGTCATATGACAAACTGTTTCACCAGTAAGTGAGAATGAATTGTAAGAGGTTATAAAATTTGTGGCTCCCATCTTCCTTGTAACAACATGCTTTTACTTAGGTTCTCAGCAAATAAGTTAAAATAACTTTTTAAATTGTTTAATCTTTGTTTAATAAATAGTGAAAGGTGATGAAGTTGAAATACAGATACACCTTGACATATAACCATAATGGACCCAGCCCATTATGGTTCTAAGTCATCATGATTGTAAAACATGCTGGTCATGTTTTATCATTTTGTTTTGCAGCGGTTATTAAACAAACAGAGTAGTCATAAATACAAATGCAGCAGTCACTAAGTGAACCCATTGTTTGCAGCAGTGCATTCTTGCCAAAAACCAGAGGTGCTGGTTTCGAGGATGTTTTCTCCACCTTCCTAACTTTTTAAACTTTTAATACTGTAACCCTACATTTTACATCTTGGTTTTGACTTTGTCCTTTTTTATGCTTTTATTCTATAATATGTTTTTTACTGTAAGCTGTCCAGTCATCTGGCTGAGATGGGTGGTCTAGAAATGGGATGGATGGATGGATGGATGGATGGATGGATGGATGGATGGATGAGTGGGTGGGTGGGTGGATGGATGGATGGATGGATGAAACTGGAAGTCTAGAAACTGGTTTAAAATGTTTTACATTTCACAATGTAATTTTTTAGTTCCCCAGTAAGAGAAGGAGATCATACTCAAGATGAGTATTTACTGCGTGGACGTGGGTCTACTATTCCCTTGCCCACATTAAGGGTCACAGCTCTTCCAAAGCCCAGAGGGATTTTTCCCCTAAAGTCAGCAGCTGACATCTTTCCTGTCTAGGGGGTCAGGAAAGTTGGAAAAAGAAGATAAATTGTGAATACGTTTGGTCCATTGATATGCACATATGATAGGGTGTTGATAGCACAGAATTTCAATGGATGGTTATGTTCTTCTGTCAGGATAAATTTAGAAGCATAATAGAAGGTGAAATTCTCACCTTATGCCAAAATGCAGATAAAACATAAGCAGCCTGTCCTCAATCAGGATCTACCTTCCTCCTGTTCTAGCTTCAGCATTACCATTTTTGGAGGAGACAGAGATTAGAGGAGCCTGCTTTTCCCAACAAGATTTCTGTCTTCAGAATTGAACGGTCACTGTTTTATCTATGAACTAAGACAGAGGGCTTTTTTCCCCTGCTCTGGCTCTATATAGCAGACCAGATTTTAATCCAATGCATGTCCTGAGACCACCTGGACTCATTTGACAAGGACATTTGCTGGCACAGAGCAGAAGCATTTAGGAAAGAAATGAATTATGCACAGGGAGGAGCAGGTGAGCATCTTTATCTACTACCATTTAGAGAAATAAGAAGCAGCAACAGATGGAATGCAGTGTGATAAGCTTCACCCCCAGCTTCATCCAACTGTATGAATGGTTCTTTGCTTGAGAACACTGTGGGGTTCCCATATCCCATAGTTTTGAATACTCTCATATAAATCATTTCAAATCATTGCCTGGCTAGTGATGTCCCGGCTGATTGGGTTTTACCGCTATTAGTGACTAACCAAGGGTTTTCTGTTTGAAAATTGCTGTGTATATATCCCATATTAAGAGGCTATGCCCCTGACTTTCTGAATCATGCTGCCCTGACAGAGTATATCTCTGCATTACTGACCTAGTTGGAGAGAATCTGCAAGACATCATGATTTTTGCAAGCAGTTTGTCTCTATTTATATTTTGAATCAGCATATCTAAAAGAGACTGAGTCAGCCTGGCTGATCAAAGGATTTCTTTGTCTTCTGTTGCTTTCCTCAAGATTCTTCCAGGTCTCCTATGGAGCTGATTTGATTACACAAGGCATGTAGCTGTTATTGCAAGACATGCCTTGTTTCCGGAGCCCAACATTGCAACTTCTTCTGAAATTTGTTCTCTGTTCACCTTTCTGATTCAGAAAGGGTCCACTAATCTGGTCTTTTGTACACTCCACCCCTCCGGCAACACATACGTAGCTCAATATAAACCCTACAATATTGTTGCTGTATGCAGTTAAACATCTTATTGGAGATATGCTCTGAATGTAAGGATATTGTATGTTCTCAGTACTAGTGCTAAAATGGGATTCTTTCTGGAAATTTGTTGTCTGTGATTTGAATGGTAAAGAACAGTATAAATGCACATTGTGCCATGCTAGAACTTTAGGAGATGCAGTCTGTGTTTCAGAAACTGTTTGAACCTCCCCCAGTATTGAAAACCAAGACTTCCTCTTCCTGTCATACTATCTTGCACCTTAAGTATGTAATTTCTTGCCTTTATTTCTTCTCAATGTTTTGTGTTACATAAGGAGATTCATGATTTTTTAAAACCTACGAAAATAAATCAGTCTTAATCACTTTTAGCTCTGGCATTAACAATGTTTATCGTTGTTTCCAATCCTGGTAACAGTGGTAGAAATAGAATGATCTATATACAGTTGCACTATAAAATAGGTATATTAGCTTAAATGACTCATAAGAACTTCTAATAATTGGTAAGAAGTTCCATATTCATGAAGTTATTTAAGGCCCTATGTTCCAGTTTCCTTTAGAATACTAGTTAGGGAGAAGAGTATTGTTTATAGATATGTATATGTTCTTTGTTACTGTGGTTCAAAATTTTGAATAGAATAGAATAGAATAGAATAGAATAGAATAGAATAGAATAGAATTCTTTATTGGCCAAGTGTGATTGGACACACAAGGAATTTGTCTTGGTGCAATTGCTCAAGGTAATGCTTTGAATTTTTCAGTGAGACCAATATAACATTCAACCACTTGTATCTGTTTGGAAAACATATTAGCAATAGCACTTACACTTATAAACTGCCCCATAGTGCTTTACTGCACTCTCTGGGCAGTTTACAACATCAGCATATGGCCCCCAATTATCTGGGTCCTCATTTTACCAACCTCAGAAAGATAGAAGGCTGAGTCCACCTTGAGCCCATCAGGATCAAACTCCATACTATGGGCAGAATTAGCCTGCAATACTGCATTCAAATCACTGCACCACCAGGTTAGATTATCATATATTTGAATATCACATATCAATGTTTAGTATATATTGAGTGATGTTGAAAACATCTTAATTTTTGTTCTTAATGTTCTTTTGTCATTTTATTTCAGGATAGATTTTGGTAAGTGAATATATACTGTGTGTTTATTTTTCTTTATACTTTTTCATGAATTCATCTTAATGCTTCCCAATAAATTTTGCTAAGTTATTCCTACATTTTCTTGATCTCAAGCATCTTGATCCACTTTTTTACACAACCACAAGAGTACTTTGCCTTTAGCTTTAATTCACTGGAATCTAACTAGGCTCATCAGCCTTCCTGAATACTTAAAATAATACACGGTCTGGTGTTTGCCAAGAAGGTCAAAACAAGTTAGATTGCCAAACATGAAATAATAGATTTAAGTTATAGAAAGGCAATTTCTAATTGAATAATGATGGAGAAGGGGAACAATCCTAATACTAGTAAATGGACATTAAAACCTGTAATTCAGAGCAATAGTGGACTCTCCTTCGTTGGTTTTTTTTAGACTTCAGGTAAGCTATCATTCATCATGGTTACTTTGATCTGGATTTCTGCCTCAAACAAAGAATTGGTTACAGCAATCTCAGCACCTAGTTCTGTGGTTATATTAATAACCTTATCTTCCTATATTCAATGTCATAGATTCTTTCTCTATGATCATTAAACAGTTGTAAGAAAAGCTGATGTTTAACTAATGTATATGACTGAGTGTACTCTATAGTCCCAGCCTTTCCAATAAAGCCACTGTCAACTCATAAAGCATTCCTGGCCATAATTAGGGCATCCGTCGGAACCCTGACAGCCACAATGATCTGAAAAATTGTTAGGGTCCAGGCTAGAAAACTGAAGGCTGATTTCTAGTCCTTTCATAGGCATGGAAGCCAGTTAGTTGACTTTGAGCCAGTCACTCTCTCATCCCAACCCACCTCATAGGGTTGTTGTTTTGGGAAAAATAGGAGGAGAAATTAGTATTAGCTATCCTGACTACTTTGAATTATCTGTAATAATAGTAATAACATCCAGCACACTGAAGTCAAGAAAAAGGTTAGAAATGAATATATCAAGAAAGTGAAGAAGATCTCAAAGTCCAAACTCAAATGAGAAAATACAATCAAGGCAATTAATACCTGGGCAATTCCAGATATTAAATACACAGCTGGAATAACAGACTTGACTCAAGCAGAAGTAACAGGCCCTGGCTAGGAAGACCAGAAATATAATGACAATGAGTTATGCCCTTCATTCATGCAGCGATGTTGACAGGCTCTATTTACCAAAGAAAATGAGTGGGCATGGAATGTTGCAAGTACGTCATATGGTAGAAGAAGAAGAAAGGGCATGTAAGAATATATGGAAGACAGAGAAGAAGGAAGATCTACTGAGTACTAGAGAGAGCAAACTCACAAGAAAAACCAAGAGAAGAACAGAAAGGAGACACGGGACAAAGTATTACATGGCCAGTACAATACAAATAGCAGGGAAAGTAGATAATAACAAGACCAGGCAATATCTAAGAACAGGAAATTTAAAGAAAGTGACAGAGGGGCTAATTCTGCTGCACAAGACTAAGTCTTAAGAACAAATGCATACAAACTCAGAATTGAGAAGACAGCAACAGATAGCAAGTACCGCCTCTGCAAAGAAGCGGAAGAAATAGTGGAGTATCTGATTAGCTGCTGCAAGAAGATCACACAGATTGACTACAAGCAACGGCATAACAAAGTAGCAACAATGGTGCATTGGAAGATTTGAAAGAAGTATCATTTGCCTGCTAATAAGAACTGGTGGGACCATAAAATAGAGAAAGTCATAGAAAATAAAGAAGCTAGAGTGTTCTTGGACTTTAGCATTCAAACAGAAAGGCATCTGGCACAACACCCCAGACTTAACAATTTTCAATAAGAAAAGCAAAGACATCTGGCTAGTAGGTGTGGCATTACCTGGAGACCGCAAAATCAAAGAGAAGGAACTGGAGATGATAACAAAATACAAAGACCTGTAATTAGAAATAGAAGAAATATGGCAAAAGAAGGCATCTGTAAACCAAATAGTCATGGGTGCCTTGAGTTTAATTCCAAAACTGGAGCACCACTTGAACAAAATCAGCATTGACAAATTCACCATTAGCCAACTGCAAAAGGCAACTTTACTCAGAACAATCACACCCTGTGATAATATCTGTTAACACAATCAAACATCTACATTTGCCTATTGCAGGTCCTTGAGAAGGACTTGGTAGGCAGACAAAAACACCAAACACAGTCCGAACATCTGACTGACTATGCAACGGACTGTAACAATAAAAGCAAGATGGCTATTATTCCTCAGTAGTATATGTGAAGGATCTGGGGTTCTGAACATGAATGTGAGGAGTGTAATTACCTAACTTGGCTCAAATCTTCTTCTGCAACAGGGCCCCTGAGAAATAATCTAACCTTGCTACTCAAGAAATTGTGCTACAATCAGGAGATTAAAGGAGCACAATAGGGCAGCCGTATTCATTTGCTTTTGTTCAGTTTTTTTCAAGGTTTTTTGTACTCAGTGTACAACAAATAATAAGAACAAAATTGCTTTAGACAGCAGCAAGAATATATCCAGCCACTGAAGCATGAGTGACCCTTCATAATAGTTCTCAGATGTGTGTTCCTTGTGGCTGGCTCATGTTTCACATTAAGTTATGGTTTGTTTAACTCTGTTTTTTAAACATAGTAGGCAAGATTCATAGAAACAGTCAACCCAAACTGAGCAAATTGTATAATTGTTGAACATGTGATATGTGACCCCAGCCTTCATGTTTAAAAAGCACATTTCTATTTATACAATTATGATTTGCTGCTGCTGACAGTGTTAGTGATAGATTTGCATGAAGAGTCAGACGCGGAGTGCTTCAGTGAAGAGTTTATTAGTGACTACAGCTCATAACAGACCCGATTTGGCTGGACTGCACTGCTACTTATAGCCAGCAGCCGCAGTTGCCCGCCAATCAGAGTGCAGGGTTTTCCCGCACTATTTAAACCAATCATTTCTGACATTTTACAAGAACAGTTCAAACTTAACCAATGACACTCAAACCTGCATACATAACAGTTAGGACACTAATAAATCAAAACCACCAAAACGTGAAGTAGCTGTTAACAAAATGGCTACCTTCATATACCAAAACACCTTTCCAGAATTGTTTTTTTCTGGTTATACAAGATTTTGCCAAATACAAGCATTTTGCCTAAAGGAGCGATTCTAGTCTTGCTCAGCTGACATATTGAGATATTAAGATGCAGGCTTGCTCCATTTTTTTAAAGCAAAAATTAGCTATTTTGGGAGTGACAAAAAATAAAAATTATTCCTGAAGAATGGTTTAATTATGTAAGTTCAGACTGTATGAGTTTCAAAGAAGCTTTCATTATTGCAGCAATGAAAATCCCTTTGAAATAAAAATAGCAGTTTGAGAGAGCTGATTTTTTTTATAACCGCAGAGAGAGAAAGAGCCTCCTCTGAACCTCAACATTCATAACGTTGTTGAGGCATCATCGCGATTGCTGTTGCAGACAAAAATGTATCTAATTTCTTTCACACAGGTATGTTCAATAAAATCATACATTGTACTAAAGACTGCCTTAACTCACACTTTCCAAACTATCACACTAGTTGGACTGCAACTCTCACTATTTCCAGCAATTCTTACTGTTAAATTATTAAGCATTTTTTAAAAATAATATGGGCTCATAATGGGATTAGTAATCTTAACTATTATTTAATAGTTGGCTAAGATTACTAATCCACTATAAACCCATATCATATTTAAAAATGTATTATAACTTTAAAAACCTTTGACATTTACTTTCTCCATTTACCTAGAAAGACTGAAGGTAGTTCTCAATTAATGATGATAATTGGGTCTGTTTCTAGACAATGCCATCCTAAAGCACAACGTCGCATGACCCCTGGCACCTAGCAATGGGAATTCCAGGACTCCCAATTGTTAAGCAAATCACAGAGATCATGAAGTGACCACATAGGTGGAACTTCTCCAGAAGATCTTTCTCCATCGTGTTCCTTCAGGATTTTCCATGGCTGCTCCCATCACTGCTGTAAATGAGTCCAACCACTTTGCTGGCGGTTGTGCTCTTCTCTTTTCTTTCAGTTGAAATTGAAGAGATACATAATTCACACTAGTACGTGTGTCTTTCTTACATTCTCCCTTAATTCCACAGTAGATGTTACTGTGCCCCTACTGTCTTATGATTTACTGACAGGACTCTTCTTCAGCTGTGAACTCCTCAGTTTGCTTTAAGTCAGTATTGACTCCTGGTGATCACCTGGATGATGCTGTTTTCAGAGCAAGTTTTAAGAAGTGGTTGGCCATTGCTTGCTTCCTAGGACTGAGAGAGAGAGAGCAATTGGTCCAAGTTTACCAGTTGGCTTTGTTCCTAAGGTGAGCGTTGGCACCAGATGCCAAACTGCTTTCTATCTCAGGTATGCCATATCTTTATAGTACATGGGATAAGTGCCAATGCCTTTTAAAAAATTTAGTATTGTCTCCATTCATTTCATGTCCTCTGGAATCCCCCAAATCACTAACACCCCTCTTTCACTATTTTTTGCCTTAAATTTTTGCCTCTCCCCTCTGTTTTGTTTTCCAACATTGAATCACTCCCAAAGATTGATTGATTGATTGATTCGATTTATATGCCACCCTATCTCCTGAGGGACTCAGGGCGGCTTACAATTAAAACAGTTCCAATACAATTAAACAAATGTTAACGAAGTCGAGGTCTCAATGTTGGTTAGGACGATTTGAAATATGTTCAAAACCCTCTCCGGTTCTCCCTCAGCCCGGGTAGGCTAGTTGGAATAGCCAAGTTTTTAACTCACAGCAGAAGGAGCGGAGGTTGAGGGCTGTCCGGAGCCCCAGGGGAAGTTGATTCCATAGGGTGGGTGCTCCCGCTGAGAAGGTCCTACTCCTGAGGGCGGCCAGTCGACATTGTTGTGTCAATGGCACCTGGAGAAGGCCCTCTCTATGGGAGCGCACGGGATGTTGGGAGGTTGTTATTGGCAGTAGGGTCTCCCACATGTATCCTGGTCCAATGCCATAAAGGGTTTTATAGGTCAATGCCAGCACCTTGAATCTCACTCGGAGGGCAACTCTGTTTTTCCCCCTTTCCTTAGGCAACTTGAGTCAATCCTTTTTCACATACTATTTTCTATTAAAACCTCTGCTAAAAAAATTCTTCTAGTCAAATTTAAGACTCTATTGCTTGCCCTCACTAAAAATGCAATCTTCCACATGGTTTTCTGGGATTTTCCTTTCCTGATACCTCTCTATCTCTTACATTATTTCTTCTCAGTTTTTCTTCTCAGTTTTTTTAAAAAGCTCTACGTATCTCTCTTTTATTAATGCTGCTACTTATGCAGTCTACATGATGGCATATCTACCTCGTCCCTTTTTTTTAAACACACTTAAGCTAAAACCTCTGCTTATTATTTTTAAGCTCTAATAATCAAAATCATTTTTTCAACGCCCATCTTTTCTCCTTCAGTGATTAATCTTTCCTCTTGCACTTCTTTTCACCTTCAGTATGATTAATCTCTCTCTCCTGCCACTCCCTCCTATTAGAAATGCTGAGGCTTTTCTAGGTAGGCAAAAGTACCCATTGTTCATATTCAAAAAGAGTATTACCTGCAGAATTAAAAAAATATATAAGTGGGGCCACATTATGATCATTAATTTGCCAATTGATTATATCTGTTTAAGTTCCATATCACAGAAACATGTACAATGTGATGAGTCTCATACTGCAAGAACCACGGTTTTCATAGCTGTCTAATATTTGGTAATGAGTGCTTATAAATCTCTGAATTGGGCAGTTCACTGAATAGTTTTGTATACAGTGTCAGCACTGACAAAACATTTAGCTTTTAGATCAATAGATCCAAGCAGAAGCATTTGCATACTATCTAGTTGTGGGCAGTGATTATAGTTCTTAGTCAATAAAAGTTAAAACCACTCATTTTCAATGCCATTTTAATGGTAGCAGATGGTTGAGGATGTTAAATAATGCCAGTAGCATTTTCGTTTTTTTTTCCTCTGTTAAAAGGATGGTGTAGTCATATGATGTAATCAAGTCTTCATTCTTTCGTTCATTTATTCTATACCCGACATTGTCCCAAAGGTGCTTTGTCAAGAGGTAACTGGACTTTTTTTCTTTGAAGACGTTTAGCTTCTCATCCAAGAAGCCTCTTCAGTTCTGATTGGATGGTGAGGAATGGAAGGATTTATATTCCTTGCAGATAGCTGGTCATTTGCATTCTTTTAGAGAATCATTGAGGCCACTTGGTAGTTTATCTGTGTCCTCAGGGTCACCTGAGTAGCAAATGGGTGTGGAGCGTTCTTGGAACTGTTGAACGGTCGTGTGGTAGACTGGAGATAGATGATGTCATATCCCTCCCCCTCTTTTGAGAGAGGGTTGTTCAATTTTGACATAGATGGCTTCTTTGACCCCTCTTTCAAACCAGAGGTCCTCTCTGTCCAAAATGTGGACTTTGCTGTCTTCAAAAGGGTGGCCTTTGTCTTTTAAATGCAGATGGACTGTTGAATCTTGTCTTGATGGGTTTGTTCTCCTATGTTGCGCCGTGCATTTATGAAGTGGCTGTTTTGTTTCTCCAATGTACAGATCTGCACATGGCTCCCTGCGTTGTACTGCATATACCACGTTTGCTCAGTTTGTGTCTGGATATTTTATTCTTGGGGTGGAAAAGCATCTGTCAGTATATTCTTGGGTTTGAAGTGTGCATGTATGTTGTGTTGGCTGACGATCCCCATGAACTTTTCTGATATTCCTGAGCTTGTCCAATTCATATATCAGAAAAGCTCAGGAATATTGGAAAACCTCAGGGGGGTCTTCAGCCAATACAACATATGTGCACACTTCAAACCAGTGGTGGTATTCAGCTGGTTCGCACCGGATCGGGCGAACCGGTAGCAAGAATTTGGCATGGGCCCCGAACCAGTAGTAAGTTCTGGCTGGCCACACCCCCGATCCAGTCGCCCCCCTCCCGATGCTCACTTACCCACCTGCCTGACATTTGCCTGAGGTATTTTTTTTTCCCTCCTGACAATCAGCTGTGCATAGATCAGCTGTGCCGGGATTCCCCTTGGTGAGGCCCAGGAAGGCAAAAAATGGAGGGAGGAGCTCAGCCCCACCTCCATTTTTGCCTCCCAGAGCCCCAGAGGAGCCTTAGGGGAGCAAAAACGCCCCCCAGAGGCTCCTCTGAGGCTAGAAAGCTCCCAAAACGGAACTTGGAGGGATGCTGCGTGCCCCTCCCATGCTCTGCTTTTTTCCTTCCTGAGCCTCAGAAGAGCTTTAGGGGAGCAAAAACGCCCCCCCAGAGGCTCCTCTGAGGCCAGGAAGCTCCCCAAAATGGGTGGGGATGGTAAAAAAGCAAAAAAAGCCCCACACCCATCCAGTCACATGGCCACGCCCACCAAGCCACACCCACAGAACCGGTAGTAAAAAATTTTGAATCCCACCACTGCTTCAAACCCAAGAATACACTAAGGCAGAAGCTTGTCCAACCCAAGGATAAAACACACAGATACAAACTGAGCAACAATAAAGATTTGGTTCCCAGCTGTGATATTCAAATCCCTGGAGAGCTTCAACCAAGTTCATAACTTTTTGGAGCATGGCATCTTGGAAGATTCACTTTTTACATAGAGACTTATGTTACACCACACATCTAAACCATTCTTTTTAATCACAGAATGGTGGTGTAGTTCTTACCCTAAAAATAGCACATAAAAAGAAAAAAAATTGTTTCCTTTCTTCCCGGCCCCAGAATGCAAAAATATCTTCTGCATAGATAGGCACATGGGTAAGTAGGACACGTCCCTCATTGTGTGGAAAAGGTTATTCCCAGGGTCTTATATTTTAATGTTATGATTTTGATTTGTTGGTTGTATTTTTTAAAGTTATAAGTCACAGAGGGGAACTGTATTCTTGTAGTTTGAGAGATCTATAGGCCCTAAGAAGAAAGAAATTCAGAGACCTAGTTTGGTCTAGTGGTTAAGATAGAAAGTAAAAAGTGGGAGATGGTGAGTTCTAGTCTGGCCTTAGCCATAAAAGCAAGCTAGGTGACCTTGGGCCAGTCACTCAACCCAACTCATATCACAGAGTTGTTGTAGGGAAATTAGGAGAAGGAAGGTGTGTTGGATATATTTGCCACCTTGAATTAAAATAAAGTAAAAACTATTTATTGCAAAAATAATATACTATATACCTTTTTTCCTTTTTTTAAAGCATTTGATGTGTTTTTTATTTCATTGACAATGTATGTATTTTATGGGTTTTTTCTGATTTTTCTTTTGTAATTATTTTATACAGCAATATTTTTTTTAAATCTTTGCTGCAAAGGAAATATTTATCTGTAGATTAATTACTTCCAAAACTGTTTAAGAAATGTGAGTAGCTGGACTCTTTGTCCACAAAGGGTACATTAATTATTGTGAGTATAGATGGAATCCAACAATGTCCAGCTGTTCAACTCCCTTAACATCTGCAAAACTTTCATTCTGCAGTTTACTCATGAAGATCAACCATCTGGATGTAAGTGGGTTATCTCTTTGACCCAGAGAGATTTCACTGGTCAGCAGCTACCCTTCAGCCAGAATTCTTGGCCATAACAATTCTCAGCTCCTATGGAGATGTTAGTCCACCATAACCCTCACTGGAAGCTCCATCCTTCATTGTTATAATTATTGCTCTTTGACATCAAACCTCCTAACCAAAGAAGGGGGATGTTTTGAGTTTGATGCCTGATATGCCTTAAGATAAAGTGAAGTATATTACTCATTTTGCACCAGAGAACTTGCACAAAGAGTAGCACCAAACTGCTTTCCCTCCACACCTGTGCTTTCATCTACTAATGGTTTCCTAATTAGCAATAATTGTCTCTTGTCTGCCCCTAGAATCATGAAGCACACTGAACCTGCCATCAGAAATCACAACCAAGTGGTCTTATAATCAAGACCTAATTAAGAAGAAAATGCACACTTCATTATCTTATGGCATGTGTTTTGTTATGCAGACGTAATTAATTAGAGTTCAATTAATCCAAAAAATGGCTTGTTCTTTCCCTACTGTGGATGTAAGGGTAGGGAAGACAAACTTGGTCTTTGAGACTTCCCTTTCTTCTGTAGAGCATGGAATCTCCCACAATGAACAGGATTCAATCTAGTTTCCAGAAGACCAGCAGAGGGAACTGTTATAGGTGAATTCCTGCAGACTTCTTTCTTAGTTTAGAAGCAATAAAATCAAAGAAAAAATGTGTTTCATTCAGTGTGTAACTCAGAAAGCTTCAGTACATATTAGAAGGTTAATGTTAGTCCTTCAAAGTAGGCCAGGTCAGTAAACAATCATCCTATGAACTACTGGAACTCTATTTCATTGTTATGAGCGATATCAACAACATCTTGAAATCCTGACAGATTTTCCTTCCTTTTCTCTTATACAAAAAAGACTCAAGGCAAGGTTGTCTTGAGTTTATTCCTAGCTGGAGGCTGTGGGCACCTGGATGGGAATCAACAGGCATTGACTAAACCCTGGCAAGACCAAACAGTTTTGGATACACAGCAATCTGGGATCTGGGACTTTGTCTTCTTTTACTCTGAATGGAGTGGCACTGCCCCAGATGGATCTGGTCCACAATCCAGGGGGTTCTCCTGGACTCACAGCTCCTGCTCAAAAGAGAAAATGGCAATTGCAGCTTGGAGAGCCTTTGCCCAACTTTGGGTTGTGTGCCAATTGTGGCCTTTCCCTGAACTCAGTCATTCCAGGTTTATGGTAGAATTTTCTCCCCTTAAAGAATATTTTTAGTGGCCACTCCCAAATAACTCCTTTCAAGTAAATATTTATCTTCCATGTCTCTTTTTTGTTTCGTTTTAGGGCAAGCGTTATAAAAACTCCCTGGAGACTGTGGGAACTCCAGATTCCAGCCGATGCCGGAGTGAAAAGAAAGCCATTAAGTAAGTCCCAATAGGACCTATTGGAGTGAATGGGTTTGAGGTGTTTGAGTTAGTCATTGCATAAACCTACATCATAAGGATAGATTTGATATTATACCTTCAAGCTACCTTGTATCTGAAAACAAGGCCCTTCCAGTCATTTTGATTACAGTGGTCCAAAAATTGCATTCCTATCTGCTCCACAACCTTATTACACCAAGTATAAGTGCAGCTATACTCCTTATACTCTTGGACATTAGTCATATTGTTCACTTTGGGTTAATTGTTCCTCTGTTTCCATAAATACCACATTGTTCTTCGATCAGGTAACTTTCTTTCATTATTCAGCATACTCTTATTTTTCTTTTGTATTAGCTTAGCACATTGACTTACCTTCCTTTCTTTACAATATCCCATGTCTCATTATTCTAGGGTTACTGCATACCTCAAGATTTCAGAATCTATTCAATTCTTGTTATCCATCTGCCTTCCATCCTGTCCCTGGCCCATACCATGTACAATTATTATCTCTTCCTTCCCATGTCATAATCTCCTATCTTTTTTTAAATACAGTCCATCTTAAGGAGCCACAGAAAGGGAGGCCTTCCTGTTAATTGTTAGCACATGAACAAACAGCTGAACATAAATCACCCAAACAGTCTTTCCTGCTATTGTAAAACATGTCTTGTAGGCACCATTTCAAAACATTCATTTGTACATAAAAGCTAACACATGCAAATGTTGTAAAATTGTTTTCTCTTTTGCATGTTTTATCAAACAATTTGTAAATGGTTAATCAATTTCATCCAGACACATTCCTCTTTTTCAGATGGCAAGCTTTCTAAGAAATGCTCTATGTTATTTAATGTGTAAACCATTCTCACTTGTTACATTCTGGTCAGTTGAAAAGATTAATGTTTCTTCCATCTTTTGACAAATGATAAATTCTCTACCTGGAAGAGCAGTCAGTTGATGTTATCAGTTTATGGTCCTCCAGATTTAATAGACGAGAACTCCAAGCAGCCCCAGGAACATGGCTGACAGGGAAGGGTGCTAAAAATTGCAGTTGAGCAACATCTGGACCATATGTTCCCATCCCTGCAATAGGACTTTATCTCATGGCCAGCTGTAATATCAAAGTTAGCATCCAGAGGAATAGAGAAGATTATTATATAAACATAGATGTTTATATAGAAGCCTCTGTAATAAGTGATTTAGACGTACAAGGTTTAGTTACACAGAAAAGAATCAAACCTATCCTTTAGACCTTGCTTATGAAAACAAAATAAGGACACATTAATAGTAACTAATCTTTTTCTGGCATGTGATACTATTGCACCACACAGTGGGATATTAGAAGCCGTTATGGTTATCTCAGTTATTTCCTTGATAGAGCAATATAATTCTACACATAACTCAGCTGACAATGGATCATCATTCATCCATTTCTTTTACTTCATATTGCAAGGATATTTTAAGGTGAGTTAAATTTTTATGATCATTGCACATAGCAACACATCACAGTGAAATAATGATTCTCTGTTATGGTCCCATAATTTGAATTTTTGATATCTAGGCTCCCTTGTAGTGGGATTGAATATAATCTCATCTTCAGGAATTGTTAAAAATGTTACATGGAAAGCATGGTTAAGTAATAATTTCCATAAAATAGCTGTTTCACCTTCTAATATAATCACACAAGCTTTCCCTTGGTTCTCCTCTGACATCTGCCTATGGGATTCCCAAATCTAATTTTCTACACTAAAGAGCGCTGCAGAGTTTTGAGATTTGCTTGATGACGTTCAATGAAAAAGCTGGATGAAGGAACCTTCCTTATTGGCCCTGGAGTTATGGTGATTTAGTAAAGAAGTGTTACCTTAAAAAGTATGGACACCTGCAATTCTGCCTGTACATCTTCAGATGAGTTGATAAAATCAGTTGATAAAATTTCTGTCCCTCTGTGTGCATTCATGTTTGTGCATGCCTTTATATGTAACTGTGCATATATATATAATTGTGTATAATATATAGCTATTTATGTGTTTGTGTGTGTGAAAAATATGTATATATGTATGTTGAAGATATGTGCTCATATATACAGATGGTGTTTGTTAATTCCTGGATGCATGGTCTCATCAGTAGCTTATGGTTCTAGGTGACACTATTAGCCAGTCCCTCAGCTAAATTAGAACAATGGATGCCATGCTCCAAGGCCATTATAAATGTGTGAACCTGATAATTATTTCCCTTGTGCTTTTGATCTCTATAACTTATCTGGAGGTCATGGATAATTATGCTGAGGGTAGAACAAGACCACTACAAACAATAGCCCTAAGACCTTTCTTCCCAGGGACCTGCCAGTAAATAGTTACAGATATGAATAGAAACTCTCTTTTTACACTCTGCAGCTGCAAAATGTTCATTTCTTAGTCCCATATTGAAAAGGTTCTACAAAAACTGTGGCCCAAAGGCATGACGAAGGAAACAGGCAGGCAGGCAAGCATAATGAAGAGGTTCGTTTGTCTACTTTTTTGCAACACTTTTCACTCCCCCCTTTTGGTATCTTGTGGATGAACCTTGAGTTCCTTGATGAACCTCAGCTGTCCTTTATAGCAGCAAGCTTTTCATCTTCCCTCTATACATGTCTCAAGAAACCATTGAAAGGCTTTTAAATCCTGCAAATGGCAAGGACACTAGGTGAGTGGTAAGAGAAGTGGATGCAAACAGATAGCCTGCAAGGAAGCTTTGATGTCTCTAATAAATTTGTTAGACAGCCACTTGACTTCAAAAGCTATTGTGAAATCTCGTATGTTATGACTCAATTGCCATTGGAGGCACGTGAGCCCACAAACTCTAGCCTGAGGCTGATCACCCTCCTTGTCTCCTTCTGCATAGCTGAGCAGAAGATCTACACAAGGAAATGCCAGGTCCCTCAGGCTGAGTAGGCCTCTTCTTGAGGACAAGCATCTGAAGTTTTATCACTTCCCATGTTCCAAAGCTGTAATGACCAGGGCAAGAAGAACACTCCAAGCTTCAATTAAGGTTTTTTTTCCGTTCAAGGGACTTCTATTCTCCCTCCCCATTCCTTCAGAAACAACTTGAAACCAACCCACAGTTGTGTTTGTGCTTATCAACTTAAAATGGCGATGAGCAACACTGAAGGTTCTGAACTTATTTGAAGGTTATTAGAGACATGAACCAGGAGAATGGTTGAGGAAAGAGAATAGAAGAATGTCAATAGAAGAATGGAGTCAATGCAAAGCTGTGGCAGTCCAGGTAAAAATACTAGCTTGGCTGCAAATTCAGGTACTGTACATGCAAATGGATCTGGAACATTTGTTGAAGTGTCCCTAGATTCAGTATAATTGAGCATTGACTAAGATTCCTCCATAACCTTGATGCTGTTTTCCCACCATCATTTTATTATACATCTGATGAAAGAAATCTAAATAGCTACCTAAAGATAATTTTCTTTTGGATAATAATAATTCGGCGAAGAGGTGCTTTTCTCCAGTTTGATGCACAAATTCTGCACAGGAAACCGGAAAAGATTCTTTCTCTGCACAACAGCAATAGTTCTAGCTGATGTTCCCGCTATTTTATAAAAAGTTATTGTCCAAGATACTGCTTTGTTTTCCACACTACCAACTTTGGATGAAAAAAAATACAGAAAGGCAAAAATCCTGTCCCCCAAGAGGAACAGTACAGGTAAGAGACAAGGTAGAGTCCTGAGGAAAGAGTCTTAGAGTCATTTAACAGAGGTTTCTTTAACACGAATCCCTCTCTCTCTTTCTCGTTCTCCCTTACCATCAGCTCTGGAGATGCCTGCTCCTATCTTTTTTCAGCTTTGCCTTAACCTATATATCATCTGAGTGCGTATGTGTGTTTGTGTGGACACATGGGTATGAGGCACACAGAGCTTTACCTTCCACAGGAGGAGAAGTCAACACTAACCTTGCTGTCTCTCATTTGGGTTATTTTTTTTTCTCCTTCCTCCCCTTGCAGGAATTTAGATTCTCTCTCTTGTATTTCCCTTTGTTTTTTTTTTCTCCCCTCTCACCGGCTGATCTAGTGATCTAGACAGAGACTTTTGGAATAACAATGACAACACAGTGCAGCAGAAATGGAGTTCCTACCCTCCCAAGGAGTTTATACTAAACATATCACCTTACGCCCCATATGGTGATCCACGACTTTCCCTCAAGTGAGTCTCTCTTTAACTGATTTGATCATACATAGTGAGTATATGCACACCTCTTTCCCCCTACCCCTCCCTGCTTTCCTCTTCCCCCTCCTCTTCTTCCCCCCCCCCTGCACTCTACTCCCACCCCATGGACATATGGCCATGGAGACGAGCAACCCCTCCTCCCTTCTCTTTCTATCCCGCTCTTTCAGTGGTTCACAACTACTGGTTGGTACCCTTGGAATATCAGACTTGTGTTACCTGGGGCTCTATTACCTGGGGCTCAAATTTTGGTCCCAGTGAAATGGAAAATACTGTGCTGGTAGGTTTGTTGAAACCAGATTGAGTCATTGACTCATTAGAGTTTGAAGTAGTCAATCATACAGCCAATTTAAAAGGTGGTTTGGACCTAATAAATCCATTATGATTTCAGCCAACTGAAAGGGTTGGCACTGGATAGCAACTTAAAGCCTTAAATCCATTTCAAAAGCCATTGCATTCCTTTTTTACTTAAGGTCTTAGCCCAGGCTTTTCCCCTGCTAGGCTGATATGGTGCTTCCAGTGGTTTGAGAACCACTGCCTAGCAACTCACTGAGAAAGGCCAGCACCTTCCCTCCCTGCACCCTGGTTCCTTCAGCTCTCCTCTCCCTCACCCACCCACTCCTTTTCTGCAGCACAGGATGGGGTTGCCCGTTTTGGTCACCCTCTCAGCGTATTCTCTGCATCTGCACTGTGTGGTGGTGGTGATGGTAGTGGTAAGCTCTCTCACTAACATTGCTTTTTTTCTCCCTTCGCCTGCACAGTGCCTCTCCTAACGGTCTTATCCATTATTCAACCCTTCGTTGTCTATGGAATTAACTTTGGCTGCAATCATAACTTCACAAGCCAGGGCTGCCTGCTGCCTTTGACTGGGACAAAGGCTCTCCTTGGCCCTTTCTTTTGCAGTGCTGATCTCTCTCTTTCTCTCTGTCTGTCTGTCTGTCCCTTGTCTGTCTCTCTTTTCTCGTTCTCTCTCTCTCTCTCTCTTTCTGTCTGTTCTCCTCTTCTTCATGTGACCTCCTTCTCATTGCCACCTGCCACCTCTCTTTCCTGACATACCCATAGTGGCTCATTGCTGTCAGGTGCAAAGTTGGCTGCCTCAGCCACAGCTGGGTTGGCAGGAGAGCGAGAAGGATGCCACGGAGAGAGGCAGCAGCTCCGAGAGGACGGCATGAAGAGCAGCGTGTCTGCCCACAGCGAGCCCAGCATTGGGAAGGCGGGGAGAGGCCGATGGCAAATGGTGCAGAGCCACCTAGCAGCAGGGAAGCTCAGCTTATCCAAGTGAGTGAGAGTGCATCCCAGGCCTGGCATGACCTGGCCTGCTGGCCCCAAAGGCATTGCAGCTAGGAGCATGGAAGATAAACGTGTCCGAATCCCGTAATGATCTTTCTGCTGAAGTCCAGACAAGCACCGAAAAATATGAGGGCTGTCATAATGACACTATAACAGAATAGTCACAGTGTGGTGGGGATAAATAAATCTTGAGGCAGATGGTTGTGTTCTTCAAAAAAAAAAAAGCAGGGGGAGGTTAAAGGCTTGAGAGAAGAGCTTGTTTACTTTTTAATGCTTTGAGATAGATTGCACATATATAAGCATGTAAAAGCTGGTCTCCAGTTGGGTCAATCTAAAAGTCTTTTGATTGACCGCAGCTTTTTCATCAATGGCTATATTGCTGGGTCCTTCACAGTAAATATACTGTGAGGCACAACATAATTCTAGAATATACTCTTTAGTCATGTGATTTATTCCCATCCTTCTGCAGTCACAAAAGCATTCAGTACCTTGAGCAAAAAAAAATGTGTTCATGTAATCCATCATTTCTAAATCTAACTTGAATCCAGCTTTCATTGTTTACTCTTTTGCAAGAGAATCACATTGCAATATCTCAAAACTGGTGAACTGTTGTAGAAGGGAAGGAACAACTGACTAGCAAAGCACTTTTAGTATCAGATATTCCCTAAGGAACTCCCTCTAAGGAATTTCTCTGTGAAATCTATTATCACATTATCTTCTTAGTCATTGGCCAAAGACTGATGACCTGGAATAGGGGTTCTACATTTGATGATAAATAAAATTCTTGTAACTAAACTGGAAAAAGAATTGAGGGACTAGAAAATGCCTCAGTTATCCATAATTTATCGCATTTGCTTGCTTATTTTCATCATATTTTTTTAAGTGTCTGACAAGGAAGGAAAAAACAATGGAAGCTGAGTCTGACTGAATTCTAGTGTTAAATATAAACCTAAGGCCCTAATGGCTAATCTTCTCTTAGTAAGGATTCTTTTATGGAATCATTAAGATAACTTGTATTTACCAGACACTTTTGGTGGTCAACATCTTACAAGCAATTTTGGTATTGTCAGACTCTGCTCCTCCTCTTATGCCTTTGCTTGTTCACATCTCTGATTAGGTAAAGGGAGATAAGAACAGCAGCCTCCACTTACTCTATGTGTGACAATACAGATTGGGTCCAAGAAGAACGATCAGAATAGTAGAAAAGAGAACAGGCAGTAATAAAGGTCTTGCTAGAGAGGGATGCCCACTCCAGAATCTTTTCCTCAGAACCCCATAAAAACCTGAAGTGCAAATTACTAACAGTTATACATGGAGAAAGTTGCACACGATGAAGGAGCTTTGGTACAGTCTATCTTGTGCTATGCAGTTCCCACCCCTGAAGCAAAGGCACATTCTGTGGCAAAGGCAGTTTCCATATCAGCATGTGCTGCTTTGATGGAAACAGCATACAAATCTCATGCTGTATGAAGTAACAGGATAATGATTTTATCATGGATATTTCTAGGCTGCCAATCGTCACTTTCAAAATGATTATATTTCATTAGTCCGCTGAGAATGAAATGTGCTTTGCTAAATCAGTATTAAGGACTTGTAAGCTTGGAGACATCAGAGCTAACAAAGCTGCCATTGACACCATAGCTAAGCTCACCTTGCTACTGCTATGACTTGCACGATTACATTATGGCTCTTCCCATGACCCATGGAGCCCAACACGTTTGTCAGTGACCCAATAAATCTTGCCCTACTGCCTGTCCTCCCCACCAGACCAGTTATCAGACTAGTATCTCTAAATTCCAGTGTCAGCGAAAAGTTCCTCAAGCTGGGTCTTTTTCATTTCCAACAATTTGGACATTTTCTTTTAGAGTTTTTAAGCATATTTGACAATTTTTTGATGGAATTCATGGAATTCAGCATGGTCAATATAGGATCTCTCTGCGGTTTCCTCTCGAAGCAGTGATCTGCTTAACTTAAACAACATGTGCCCTGGGATCATTTTGGAATTGTAAGGAATCAACAGTAGCTCTTCTGATCTCTAGGTCTTCAAGAGATGGTTTTGTATATGTTAATGAATGTGGAAATGTTTGAGGGAAATTGTTTCCTAATCCTGTTTCCTGTTCTATTCTCAACTGCAAGCTCATGGTATCCAAACAGAGTAATATCATCAAAAATACAGATCACTATCAGAAGTGGCTTGGATTGATTACATTAAGTTGGAAGAGTTCTTATTCCTATGATAGAATATTTTATCATCTCCATAACAGGAAGCAAAGATTTGTCCTAAGGGATACATACCCACAGAATCATTCACTCTGAAGTCAACCATCAATTGCTGGCCTTACACCTACCCAGAATGTACATGCAACTCAGCTTACTTTGTTAGACTATGTCTTTTAAAACCATTGGGTTTGTGATACCTTCCAGGGCTCTATTCTACCTATTTCAAAGCAAAAAAACAGGTTCCCTCTATTCTGTCACCATTTATTATCATGCCAAAAATGTAAATGAATATTTGGGAATAGAGTATTTATCCAAGGTGTAAATGAGTACATAAGCAGTATATTCTACCAGCGCCCGGTTAGATCTCACAGGGAGGGCTTGCTCCGGATACCGTCGGCCAGGCAATGTCGGCTGGCGGGTCCAGGGGCTAGGGCCTTCTCTGTAGCGGCACCGTCCCTTTGGAATATGCTCCCCATGGAGATTAGAACCATCCCTAACCTACTTGCCTTCCGCAAAGCTGTTAAGACCTGGCTTTGTTGGAGGGCATGGCATTGAGACCTTGTTCTTCCCCCGTGTTTGTCTGAATTGATATGAATGAGTTTTTGTTTTTATACTGTATAGGAAATGTTTTTATCTTGTTGTACACCGCCTCGAGTTCCCTGTTGGGGGAAGTGAGGCGGGATATAAATTAAATAAATAAATAAATAAATAAATAAATAAATAAATAAATATTCATATTTTCCAGGCATTTAGTCCCAGACATAGAGGGTTTTTGATCATATAGCACTTTCTGTGGAGTAAATCAATCTGATATATATATATATATGTATATATATATATCCCTTCTAATGAAGACTCTTGTCTCCTTATCTGGCATGTGCATTTTGTGCCTGAGCGCTACTGTGCTTCGTCTGTCTGTCTGAGATAGCCCTTCTGTTTGTCTGCTTGCACAGTGGCCTTGTGATAGAAACTATATGGGAGCCATCAGAGGTATCTGTAGATATGTCAGAGGGCCAGGTGTGGCAGAGGCTTCTTCCCACACATTATTACCTTGATAGAAATGCATGTGTTCTACTTACTCCTAGCCCAGAGGAGCCAATTTTAGTTTCCTATGACTGAGAGGCTGAAAATTGAACTAATTTAGGATTTGATAATAAAAAAAACCAGAAATGAGGTCAGTACATGTGGAGCAAGCAGGGAGGAGAAAGGCTGATTTCTGTCTTTGCCAAGCAGGAGGAAGTTAAGCTAGAGGTGGCCAGTACATACCGTGTTTCCCCGAAAATAAGACCTACCCCGAAAGTAAGACCTAGTGTAAATCTCCAGTTCCAGGAAGACTTTTCAGGGAGCAACCATGCACCCGCGAAACACCCCCCCCTACACACTCACACCCACTATTTGGCACCATAAATATATAAGACCTACCCCGAAAATAAGACCTAGTGTGTTTTTGGGAGCCAAAAAAAATATAAGACAGTGTCTTATTTTCGGGGAAACACGGTAGGTAGAAGTATTTAAAACCTGGACTAAAGCAGGCAATGGAGAGAGACGTGACTCACTTCTTACACAGATTTTCACAGTTATTCTTTCTTTCTCTGCCTCTATCTATCTATCTATCTTTCTTTCTATCTATCTATCTATCTATCTATCTATCTATCTATCTATCTATCTTCACCCTATAAAAACTCAACCATTATTTTGTTATGACTTCCCTAAGCAATTCTGCTGATTTGAGTAAAGATGGTTTCAGGCCAAGGTCAGTCAGTAGTAGGCAAAATATGCTAGATCCCCAGCTGCTCATAGTTTCTGAATATTCTTAGTTATACTAAAGAACGGATTTGGCTTTACTTTTTACACAAGTGACGTATTTTGTGACTACTTGCCCCATCTGGCTGCTCTAGAAAAAAATGTCAGGAGCAATAAGACTGGTGGGTGATCAGCTGACTGTGCTCCTCTCTGCTTTCACATGTTCATCTTCCTGTATCAGTGATTGGCTGCCTTTGTGACAGAGGTGGTATTCAGCAGGTTCTGACCAGTTCTGGAGAACCGGTAGTGGAAATTTTGAGTAGTTTGGAGAACCTGTGGTAACTTTCCCCCAGGAATGGGGCAGGAATGGAGATTTTACAGTATCCTTCTCCTGGAGTGGGGCGGGAATGGAGATTTTACAGTATCCTCTCCCTGCCACGCCCACCAAGCCACGCCCACCAAGCCATGCCATGCCCACCAAGCCATGCCCACAGAACCGGTAGTATTTTTTTTTTAATCCCACCACTGCTTTGTGATATACTCAGACAAATGGCTAGCCATGCCGTTTAGGGAATACTGTACCCAAAAGTAACTTTCCTAATTGGAATAGTTTCACCAGTTTGCTTATTCAGCCACCCTGTCATATTCTGCATTTTCCATACTTCTTTTTGGCCTGTTCAAAAGTCCAGTTTTCAGTTTAATTGCAAGCATGGTTGTTTATAAATGGAGTTTATAAATGGAGTTTTTAATAGAAGCTAACTGGAAACATATTCTACCAAAACATGTATTCTGTGTTTCAAATAAATGATGCAGATGGATGGTCCTTGCAATCTGCACTTGATCTCGATATTGGAGCTTTTGAAAAAAAACGTAGCATTTGCGGCAAGAATAGATGTATAAGATAGATTTGTATATAGACCTTCTAATATTTAGCCCTACAGGTAGGGTTCAAGAAAGGTACCTGTCTGAGTCCCTGGCAAGTCAATGGAGATGATGGAGTTATTTGATATGAGGGGACAGCCTCCCCCACCTGCACCATTCTTCAGATATTTTCAGTAACTTAAAACTTGCACAGTATATTTAATTCCTAGCAAAATGTGCAAGGGCAGCCGCATAGTAAATGAACAGCCTTGATCATGAATTCCTTCTAATCCCTGCATGTTTCTTTCTGCATTGTCTTATGTCATTATGATCAGCCATGCCTGTTTTTCTCTTGTCGTTGGCTGTATAGGTAGCTATGTTGTGCATTGAATTACTCAATGGCTTGTCCTGTGTGGTTAGTTGTGACAGCTTTCTGTACTTATCATATTGTCTTTCAAGCTATATGTTCTGTCCTGTGCTTCACTGTCCACAGGCTATAGATCATACCTACACAGGTTCTCTCTCACACATCTACAGGTGTGTGGCCATCTTATATTTTTCCTACCTATCCCTCCTGGTTTTTTCCTCAACAAGGCGACTAACTACATGTTATGTGCAGATGCATCTGTTAGAGTCAATCAATCGATCTTTTATGTGATCTCTTAAGTGAGTTTTGCCCCATTTTATGACCTTTCTTGCCTCAGTTGTTCAGTGAACCACTGCAGTCGATAAGTTAGTAGCCCAGTTGTTAAGTGAATCTGGCTTCTCCATTGACTTTGCTTGTCAGAAGGTCAGAAAAGGGGATCACATGACCTTGGGAACACTGCAACTGTCATAAATCTGAGTCAGTTACCAGGTGTCTGAATTTTGACTACATGACCATGGGATCATGACCGTGGGGATGCTGCAAAGGTCGTAAGTCTGAAAAAATGGTCAAAAGTCACTTTTTTCAGTGCCTTTGTAATTTTGAATGGTCACTAAATGAACTGTTGTAAGTCAAGGACTACCTGTATTATAGCCACAGACCAGAATTAAAAATTCAAAACATTAAAATAAATAGAACAAAGCAGAACAAAATATAATACTATATTATAGTTAGTGGTGAAATCATCAATGGGCAGCCAAAGTCTGCCCAATTTTAAGGATTTTAAGGATAATATAACTGCACTCAAAGAAGCTGTATCATACACTGATCTGATAGTAATAAAAGAGATCAGAATTCTCAGATATTTTACCAGGTAAGGAATTATGTTTCCATGAACCCCCATAGAGGGTACAATGTAACAGGATATGAGTTGTGGTTTCAATCACGCCTTTTCCATAGGGCCACAATCTCAGATCACATGGGAAAATTTTGTATTGGCCCCCGCAGAACTGCTATGGAGAGAGCATTACAACATGCTAGAGTTGGTACCTTCTGAACTTTAGAGTCTGCTGTATAGGTATCCCGCTGGCTTATGAGTTGGGAGACTGCTTGAGAAAAGGTTCTTATATAGAGCAGACATCTATTAGAAGGGTCTCAGTACCATTTTAGTTTCATGACTTTAGAAAAGACTCTTTTGACAACACATACAGGGTGTTTTAAGATGGGTGTGCCATTTCTTCATTACATTTGCCTCACCAAGAGGCTTATTCAGGGTCCTTGCATTTTACACTCCCCTGCTTTTGGACTCCTGAGTTTCCTTTTCTGAAATGGTAATTCTTACTTGGACAAATACCCCTAGGCCTCTCTCACACTCTCTATAGAGATATGTGTGTATGTCACATGTAGTCAGACTCCTAATGGCCACTTTAAGCATTACATTTTTCAAAAAAAGACATGCCTCTAAGATGTTTGCTTACAGATGTATATATCATGTAGATGCACTCATTGAGAAGCTGTTCTTGGCTGCAGATATTCTTCACTAAGTATATGTTCAATATTGCACAAAAATGTATAACTTTGTGAGATGTGAAATGTTCCAAATCAAATCCTCTAAGGGCCATAATGAAAAAAGGCTGCAATTTGCCTGAATCCATAGAGATAGCCTTATGATCAAAAACTGTGAATGACATCCAATCAGGTAGAGCCACACCAGAAAACAGTAGCACTGCTTTCAGACAAGAGACAATGGGCTATTTGTTCCCTTACTATCAGGAGTTAAGAGGAAAGCTTAAGTGCAGAATTTTCTGCCTTATGAGGTGCTTTTGAGTTGCTTTAGGGGGATGAACAAGATGTGAAGGCAAGAAATCTGTGATGTTAAGCTTTGGTCCTTGCCAATCAATCAAGAAGTAAACAAAGTCCATTTTAAAGAGAGCTAGGGCAAGATCAACTAGTTGAATCTCCTCTCCATTACCTCCTCTGCTAAAAAGAATCACCTATAGGTACATACTCATAGTTCTACAGAACCCTTTCCTTGGCTTCTTTTTCCCTAGCTGACCAAAATTCAGCTCAGATGGGAGCAGGGGAAAAGTAACCATGGAAGAGTGTCAGCCATAAATAGGAAATAAATGGTGAAACTCCTGCTAACACATCTTGTCTTCCCTTAATTCTAGCAACTCTTTGGCAATGACAGAAGCTTGAAGAAACAGACGTGCTAGCAGCAAAGCTAGTTCTTCCCTCAAGCAGTTACCTCAGTTTCCTTGCTCAAAGAGGAAATAGGACAATGTTCAGGAACGGCAAACTTTAAACCCAACACTCCTGTAATAATCCAAAATACCCTTGCCTTAGTTGTAGGGTTGTCTTTGTCTCTAGACAAGTTCCTGGGGCTTTCACTGCAACTTCAACAAGCCACAGAATGTGTGTTTCTGGTTCTCAGGCAGTTCTCAAAAGCATATAAAGCCAACAATAAAGAGGAGAGGCACCATTATTACATGTAATTACCTAAGAATATTATAATGTGCTCTGGAGGACAGTGCTATACCAACTCAAGGGAAAGATGGGGCTGCAACTTCATTGGAGGGGGAAACGGATTAGGATATGTGACAGTTCTGAATATCGCCACCATTTCAAGGAATGGCTTCAGAGAGAGCCAATAGGGAAAGCGATTGTGGAATGTGTCACATGTCACAAGCAACCCAGCACAGGCACCAGGGAATTTGCCTTGAGAAAGCAGTCTAATTAGTTTTGAAATGAGGATTGGCATTCTGACTCTCCTTACGAGCTTGGGAGAAAGAAAAGGAGAAGTGGCTTGTGAGCACTCTCACGCTAAACCCCAGGATTGGAAAGGATCTCATGATGACAGAAGGGTACAAAATGGCCATAGGGCAGGGGACCTACACTGCCAAAGATTCAGAATTAGAGGCACAGCTCCCAAGGACAGTGTGTCGCTTCCAACCACGCCTGGCTGAGAGAATGCTGTGCTGGGGCATCTTCTCTTTAACACTCTGCTTTTCCTTCCTCCAATTTTGCCCCTTTACCTTCTTCTCCTTTTTCTCCTTTTCCTTGCCCTCTACCTCCGTAAGTTTTGAGGATTCCACCATGTCCACAGCCACTACCCTTGAGTATATCCCCACCTCAGCAGGAGACCCGAAATGCCAGCGCCCGCGCACCCTCTTGCGCCAGCAAAGCCTCCAACAGCCACTCAGCCAGCATCAGAACCCCAGCCACAGCCAGCCCACCACGAGCCAGAGTCTGGGTCACCTGCAGTCCCACACCAGCTCCTCCTCAGCCACTGGCAACCCTCGGGGCTGTCGGAGTGGGCAGTCACGGCAAGGGACCTCCGCTGGCTCCAAGCAGAGGACAGCTGGTGGCCGTAGCCGCTCCAACCCTGGGAGCTGGGATCATATGGTGGGGCAGATTCGGAACCGAGGCTTGGATATGAAATCTTTCCTGTAAGTTCCTTTGCTCTTTTCACTTCCTTTCTGTGTGACTTGCATTTGTTTATTATTCTGTTTGGTGAATGTCTACTTGATAACTGCGGTGCAGTTAGCTTCAAGCTGATTGCAGACAAGTCAATAATTTGCCTGCCTTATTAGTCTGTCCTTTGTGAAGAAGCAACTTCTTCCTTTAAACTCCTCAGAACTTGTAACATGATGTGGAAGAGTCAATTCTCTCAGTACAGAAAAGACACTTCCTAATTCCAGAGGAGGAGATTTTTCTGACTCTTACCTATTGCAACAACTCTGGTCCTTATGCAGTTTCATTTCTTAACCTTTCCAAAATGCTCAGTGAAAATCTTCAAACGTTTTTCATTTAACAGCCACAGATATAGACTTGCTGTCCTCTCAGAAAACAAGTACAGCGTTAAAAGTGTTTAGAATACGGAGAACAAGGTCTCAGAATAAGGGTCAACTTGGACAATCGTCTAATTTATTATCTGTCCGGGTAATGTAATTTTCTGCATCGTTTGAGCAACAACGGGGGGGGGGGATTAGCAGAATTGTATAATTGTATCACATTCTCACATTTTCAGAAGTTAATTGGGGGCTTCAGGGGCTAGAAGAAAGAACCACTGCCACAAGTCTGCCAGTTTGTAGAGTGCAGTTTGCTCACCTGTGCTAATAAAGGACAGACCCATGCCACTGACTCTTGAGGGACTTGAACTGCCTCTTCGCTCTAGAATAATTTTGCCTTGAGTGGGAGGGAGAAGAAAACCAAGTGCTAAAGGAAAAATCTTTTTTGTGCACTGACCTTACGGGAGAGCTGGCAAATGTCTCTGAAAGGAATGCTTCACTCCCTCCTTCTCCTTCACAATTATGGTCTTGGTTTTCTTATTCATGACATCCTGCCTATCCTTCTTGCTGTGAGCTGTAAAAGAAGATTTGTCAGAGCAGTTTGAAGTGTGCGTTATTTTTAATCTGTTTTCAATACTTTCCCTGTTGATGACAGTTTCTAAATTCCAAGCCCAGAGAAATAATCTGAAGCTTTGCTCTTCCCTTATCTAGAGGTGTGACAAAATCCATTATTTTCTTTGGAGTGGGATACCATCAACTATCCCTTATGTTTGGTTTCCCTGTACAATATTCTTTCTATTACCTGTTGATCTAAATGGGACATAGCAAAGCGAGGTTGTGGAGTATGTAAATACCACAAAGTACATAGGCGTGTGTACTTGTTTGTGTGTTTCCATACCTGGAAAATCTTAAGTTATATTTTATATTCCTGTAGCTGAACACTGCACTCATATTTACATACAGCTGCACATCACTGACAATACAAACACAAACACATCTGTATAATACTAGCACTAATATATTCTGCTTTCTTTCACCAATAGTCAGGAATAATTGAGATCAAAGATTCATAGAGATAATTGGTTTAGCCAACAATACATTGTTTAGTGAACCTTACCTCATAATTATGTTTCAAGGTGCATAAAATTAAAGCAGCATAACAGGTCCAAGCTTGTTAAAAATCTTTTGTTAATCAACTTGCAACTGTTGCAAGAAATGGTGTACAATTGTGTCTATGGTGTTAGGAGAACAGAACTATCATAGAACCATCTTGTAAATGTATTATATAGGAACAGTGTTAATTACTAATAATTGCTGTTGTCTTTAGTTATACATATATTCCCAAATAGAGCTAAAAGACAGTGATGAGTTACCCTTGATGGATAATGTCTATCAAACTTTGTTGCAAATAAACATAATGATGATGAAAATGGTAGCAGGATTGAAAGGTAAATTATGTTATGAAAAATAGGAGGCATTGAATGTATTTAGTGAGAAGAAGGAAAAATACTATTTAGAAGAATAATAGAATGAAGAATTACTCACAGAAATCAAAGTAATGTGCAAAGGCTTTTCATTTTAGAATATATTTTGGTAAAATATTTTAACTTTAACATCAGCATTTAAGCAATGCAACACTGGTAGTAATATCTGATGTTCTGAAGTTTTCAGGGAACAGCTTGACAAATATTTTTCAGGGCAGGATCTTATCCAAGGTGGTGTTTAATGATATTCCTTCTAGCTCTTTTTTAATTAATTATTGCATTTAAAATATTCCTTAAGTGCTTTATTAGTACAAGAGAGATAGCAGCTATTCTTCATAGATGCTTTCTGTAAAACATAGATTTTTTTGTTGGAACAGGAGACAACAATCTCTTGCTTTTCCCCCAGGCTAGTTTTTTTCCATTTATTTACAAAAGAAAAAAGTAGCTGGATGAATTGATCTGTCCAGCTTGAATTGGGAATAGACATTTTGGAGAGAGATTGAACTCAGTTGTGCATAAATGAGGCTGTACTGAGATACTTTTGTCAAAGATTTCCAATAGTGGGGTCCAATATTTAATTGATTTATATAGCAATGTTTCCAGTCTTCAGCTGAAACATGTACATTATGATGATTTATCAATACAACAATATAATGATACCCGTATGTAAAACGTAATCAATTTTAGGCAGGCCACTCAATATGTTTTCTTTGGGCTGGTTTTTATTGTTGCCAATCTTAAGCAGTTTTCTGTCATTGGAGTTAGGGAGATTTTTTTTTCTATCCATGCTAATTAAATTGTAGTCAGTGATTTTTATTTATTTTATTTATTTATCATATTTGGAACCTCCTGTCTCCCTCACATTCCAATAGTGACAGTGATGGTAGTGATGCTTTCAAAATTATATATTTATCAGAAAGGAAGGAAGGAAGGAAGGAAGGAAGGAAGGAAAGAAAGAAAGAAGGAAAGAAAGAAAGAAAGAAAGAAAGAGAAAGAAAGAAAGAAAGAAAGAAAGAAAGAGAGGTCAGAGTGGTTTACAAAAAATTCTAAAAATAAAGATACAGTAAAAGATACAGAATATCATAAAATGCAGCATTCAAACAATAAAACTATGATGCCGAAAAATCAAACAAAACAAAAGATGAAGAAGTGACCAAAATGACTTTAAAGAGGACAAGGAAAGTAAAATGTGTTTGTCTGCTATTGAAAGAACATCATAGATAGTGCTAGACAGGGCCTTTAAGAACTGTGGAACAAATTCATTATTCATTTTTGTTTCTCTTGTCTTACAGATAAAGATAGAGATAGAAATAGAGAGAGAGAGGCATACAGATATAATCTTACAGAGCCAGTGTGTTTACTTCCTAACAAATCAGCTCAACATCTAGACACTGTCAGAGAAAAGCCTGCAATCATTTAAGGCAGCAATTTTGAGAATTCCAGCTGAAGAGCCTAAGCGACTCTTCCCTTCCAATTATTGAGGAAGTGCCCCTAAAAAATAAAGCATGGTTCCATCCCCATTCTTGCTTCCTTCCCTGGTTGTCTTGGGGAGCTATATTTAAAAGACTCAACTACAGTACCTAAATTAATGGCAGAACGGCCCTCCGTTCTATTTTGAGACTCCAGAGAAATGGTGGAATGGCCTTACAAAGGCTTTGCTGCATTGAGAGAGCTAAGGCCTGAGAGATGGACAATAGGAATCTGCCTATCTTGCCCAAGCATCTCAAATCACAAAACAGAAGTGACGAGGCCAAAGCCCTATGTAGAAAGTGTCTCTAGCTTTCTCTTCATTTACATGGTTCCTATTTTATAGATGAATTTCATTTGAGCTCTGGGGGATTGTGGTCCTCCCTGCACAACATAATTTGCTTATTGATTGGAAAAAAGCTTCCACTAAATAAGAACAAGCTGCTTAGTCCAATTGATGTTCCTTCTCAAGAAGCTACAGCTTTTTAATACTCTCACTCTCCTAGCACAAACAGCAGAAAAGCCAATAATACCTTTAGGTTTATGTTTAAAAAGAAATTTGGGTTTCCTAGTATCCAGTGCTGATGCATTTATCCTTTCCAGGGCCAAAGGAGGCTGCAATAATAAGGCCTTGCTGTCTGACATCAGCAGGCAAAATATTCATTGTGACAAAGATCACAGCTGCACCTTTTTAAAAGAGTTCTTATATGTTACAAATTTAGAATGAAGATTAAAAACCTCATTTGAGTCAACGACACTCGAGCAGGGGTTTGGGTTTTTTTGGAAACAATAAGAAAGTGTTTTGCTACTGTTACTCTCGGGGATATTTTTCAACCATCCAATCTAGCCAACGACTCTGGGATTCCCTAAAATCTCCCAACCAAGAACTCACCAAACCCAAGTGTTGCTCTCTGGTGAACCCTGTACAGAACAGACCAACAATTGAAGTTTTAAATCCAAAGTGCCCTTGCATCCAACCCTAAAAATAGTGTCCCAGGCAGGGGTGAGATTCTACCAGTTCGGACCAGTTCGCAGTTCAGAGAACAGGCAAATTGTGCCACTTGTTGGCCCTCTCCACCTGCCCTTCCGTGCCCAATCAGTCCTTATCGCACATGCGCAACATTGCCCCTCCCAGTCCACTCCTTAAGGTATTTCTTTTTTTTCCCTTCCAACCATCAGCTGTTCCTATGATTAGCTGTGCTGGGATTCCCCTTGCTTACTTACTGCTTCACCCAGGAGGCTTCCCTAAGGCCCAGGAAGGCCTTCCTGGCCCCGGGGAAGCCTTCTGGGAGCAAAAACGCCACCCAGGAGGCTCCCTGAGGTGTAGGAGGCCCCAAAACGGAGGGCAGGGGGTTGCTACATGCCCCGCCCATGCTCAGTTTTTTTTTCCTTCCTGAGCCCCAAAGAAGCCTTCTGGGAGCAAAAACGCCCCCCCAGGAGGCTTCCCTGAGGCCCAGAAGGCCCCAAAAATGGGGGGGGCTGCAAAAAAAGAAGCCACACCCACCCAGTCCCATGGTCACGTGCACCTAGCCATGCCCACCTAGCCACGCCCACAGAACCAGTTGTTAGAAAATTTGAATCCCACCTCTGGTGCCAGGAATAAAATCTGTGGTATAAACAACAAACAACTTTTCAATATAAATCACAGGTGTCAAAGTTGCAGCCCATGGGTCAGATGCATCATGTGCTGGCCACGCCCTCCCCTGTTTTAGTGAAGCGGGGGGAAAGTTGCAATACGTCATGTGATGACAATGGGACACCGCAACTTTGGCACCCCTGATATAAATGGACAAGAGAAAAGCTAACTAATCCATTATTTCTCAAGGATGTCACAAATGAATCTCAAGCAGAGCCAGAGACCCAGCCCTTCCCTTGCTTTGGGTGTTTTTTTTCCTCTTTAAAAAAAACTGGTCTCCTAAACATTAGCCAATCTCTCATTTTTTTCTTTAGAAAGTTGATTAGTTATAGCAACAACAACAAATTTCACTAAATTTAGCAAGGAAATTGAGAGTACCCAGGAACAAAATAATCTTTATAATAATTTAATGAAAGTTATCTAGAAAACTGATACTTAAACACCCGTAAAAGAATGGGTCTCATCTAATGCTAATGACAAACACTTAATCTTGTTATCAGACATAAAAGCAGGTACAATTGTGTACTCTCTCTGATCAGTACCTATCAAACATAATGCAGCCTAGGAGAGCATTAGGCTATTTAACTATTGGCCAGTCTTGATCTGAATGCACACGTTGTATATTGTATTATATGATGGTAATAATAAATAGTTCCAGCTAGATGGGCAAATGGAATCTCTATGGAGATTCTCCTTCCTTGCCATTGTCAATCTCAGTGCTAATTTTTATGCAATGCAGGACATCTGGGGAAAGATTAATAAGAATGTCAAAATAGTTTTCCCTCTTCGTTGTTACCTGTTTCTCTTTAAGTTGAGTGAGGTTCATTTTCTAAATTCTGTATTTTAAAATAAATCTTGCCAACTGGCATACTTTGAACTGGAAAAGATGATGTACTCATAGAATGAGATCAGGAAATGAATTGCTATTCTGAACATGCCATGCCTCACCTGAAGGATGTGCAGCTGAAAAATGACATTGTCATATGAATGTGCTTGTCACCTGATAGGTGGAAATCACTGCATGGTGGCTGGCAAAGAACCAGGTTTAATTTATTGACATCAGATATTTCCTTGGTCTTCACAGTTCTTGCTGTTGTCAATGAATACTTGGTAGGCTTTATTCTAAAGCCAAGAAAAGTAAGCAGTTTGCTAAAGCCATTTTTTTAGTGGAATACAGATCCTGGTGAGATTTACCTTTGTGTTTCCATTTGCATTCTTTCCCCTCTGCATTTATAAGATATGCCTATACCCCAGATGCTGTTACCTCCAAGACCCATCTTTGCTAATCAATCCAGCCAAACATGAAAAGATATGAAGTGCAGATTAACAGCCTTTGAGAAGCCATGTATCGCCCATTCCAATTGAGAATATTCAAAAATTGCATAGTATAAAAATATAAGGAAATATGCAGAGAGAAGGATTCAAGTCCTGCGGAAAGTTTTCAAACTCCAAAACTGTAATTCTTCATTGTCTTCCAGGAGTCCGTATCACATGGTATTTCTGAATGTATAATTCATTTGAAACAGAATACAATCTGTCTCCATGTGGTAGCAAATGTAGTAATTAGTAACTGAGAAAAACAGGTGCTGAGAACTAAATATGAACTTTACTTGCCTCTTATGCAGCTAACAATATTGCAGTTAGTGGTAACATATTTTATTTAATAAGATTCTAAGAATAATTAAAAAAACAGCAGTAAAAAGCTTAGAGGTTTAAAACACAAGGCAGGAAAAACAAAAATAAATCCATGGAATAAAGTCATTAAGTAGAAAAGCCTTCAGGATCAATCAACAAAAGCTGACTCAATTCCCAATGTATTTTTAAAAAAATAACATATGATCTAAACTTATTATGAAAGTTTATTAAGGATTGCATCACATAATAATGTTCCACTAAAAATATTTTTTCCAATTACTGCACAGTTTAATGCTGAAAGCTAAACATACCTAGAAGATCCACCATTGCATATCTTAAAGATGATCTAAGTTCCTAGTTATTTTGCTTGTGATTATATATTGGGGTCATAACCATGATGGCTGCATTACTATCCATAATATCTGAACAGAATTAGTTCAAATCAGCCATAGTATTAGATATAATAAGGCATTAATTTTCAAACATTGACAATACTATTTCCATCTGGAACAGGAACATCTTCTGGCTTTTAACTTAGTAGGAACAATAGAATAAACCTTGCCAAGGAAAGTAAGACTTGTTCCAAGTATTAGCAGATACTGTAAAGGTAAAATGCTTTCTCACTTAGTCAGTAAGCTGTAAGTAGCAAACCCTTAGTTTGAGATGACTTCCTATAATGAATAAATCAATCCTAACATTCTTATTACAGAAATCTGTAAAAGCAGAATCATAGATCAGTAGTTTATACATTGTATGTGGGAGACGCCACCTGAAAATTTAAGTTGTACTGAATGTGATCCATCCCTACACTCTCTCCACCTGTTGCTCAACCATGCAGAATTTTAGATGCCCTTGGTCATGAATCCATCAGGCACAATTAAAAGTTCATTCATGAATACCAAAAAATCCTCTATTCTGACATACCTTGGGTGGAATAACTGGTATTTTTTCCATTCCCTGTGATGAAGTGGATAAACAGAAAGCTAAGAATATATCAGAGTATGTCATGCCAGTAGTGTTAGTACAATAAAACAATAATTCATAAAACTATTGTTTTCAGAGAGGATGATCTTTGGGGCAATGTCTACATAACTAGACTTTCCCTTTCTCCCAACTTCTCAACCCGTCAATTCTACAGAGCAAATATTGTGGTTGTGAAAGAAAGTGTGTCTCCTATGTCTCAATTTCTATCCCATTAATCTAATGCCTTCCCAGTGTGATGGACCCTAATTAACACAGTTGCTGAAAATTATGAGCACTGAGGTGTAAGATATCTAAGGAAGTCTGTTTAGGAAAGGCTGATCTATTCTCTATAAATATTTTGTTTCATTATTATGAAAATGGCTGTAATTGGAATAAATGAAATAAAACTAAAGGTTAGATGATAATTGCAAGGAAAATATACATTTAGGCTAAGTTAGTCCCTGGGTTCCTAAGAGAAGTTGATGTTAGGAATGAAATAAATCAAGACATTACTAAGATCCACATTATGGTACACATTATGGTCAGTTCATACTGCCAAAACTTTCCGTGTGATAGCTATCATCTGTGCAACTTTTCTCTTTGTTTTTCGGCCAATATGGGAACAGAATGCTGGATTTTGGTCCAACCCCGTCCAACACTCCTCTAAAATTTATTCAAAGTAATAAAAACCAAAATGATTGCAAAGAGCTTCAGAAGGGTCTCTGACAACTGCGTGTATGGTTAGCCAAATGGCAAATGCAATTCCGTTTAACTTCACTGAGGCAAAACCCCAGAGATTCACCTATATACTGACAGAGTCTGAGTACTCTGTCATCAGGAAAAAGAAGTTGGGGTCATTAATAGTGGAAAGCCCAATGAAAATGTTCATTCAGTATAAGGTGTCTATGAAAAATATAGATTTCATGTTAGAAATCATTAGAGAAGGGCTTGGAAATGAGAGTGCCAATATTGCAATGCTTTTGTACAACTCTATGGTGTGCCCGCATTTGGAATACATTTCTGATTACCCCATCTGTTAAAAGACATACCAAAGCAGAGACTTAATGCTGCTCCTTTTTGAACTCTCACCCACACTCTCAAGACAATCAGAAACACTTCCCATTTTGAGGAATTCAGGAGCCAAAATGGCTAAACCTATGGCATGGCACCCATCTTCTCCTTTAAAATCATAAAGCTTTTTTATAACTCTTTATTTCAAAGAGCATTCCTACCATTATTTGTTACAGTCCTTGCTGTTAACCTAACAGCTCTGTTAGGAAGCAAGACAAGCTCCTCAAATTAAGGTCCTGGTTTTTCAAACTCAGGGGATCCAGAAGATATGCAGAGCCATATACATTTGTGAATTAAAATAATCATTAATTACAACAATGTGACTGGGCTTGTGAGATGACATATTTTTAACTGCAGTTGTGGAACAGTGAAGCACAGAGAAACTAAGAGTCTGGGAGTCTGTGATTGTCTTTGGCTGTTATTGAAAGTGAGAACAAGCACTTTAGCCTTTGTATCACTTTGGATTGTGAAGTACATAGAAGGCTCCTGAAGATAGAAAAAGGTGACTGTTACATTTTTATGTGTGAATATCTCATTATAAGTATTCTGAAGGACAAGTGTAGAGTTAAGGTGCCTTTCCTATCTCCTGAACTACAGTCTCTCCTTGCTTTCTTCTATGCAGATGTAAGATACAGAAGCATTTTATAGAACAGCCTGAAAAAGTCTCAAAAACATGGGAAAGGTTGAAAGAGGAGTTAGGACGGCATAAAATACATATAGAAATCTTTCATTTTCCGATAGACAACTAGCAAAGGCAGAGATGTTCTTCTAGATATTATGAACTATCTCAGTCATCCAGCTTCAGACTCTTCTTCTTATTTCATTAATTTTTAAAATGGCTGCCAGACTGAACACTCCTGAATGTATATCTCATCAAACATATGGTAAATCAGTCTAAGAATCAAAACAAAAATGTGCCCCCAATCTTGCTTTAGCATTTCAGAAAATGGATTGCTTTACCTCTAGCTATTTTGGGAATTGCCAGTTTCATCTCTGTTCCAAACAAAGCTCCCTTCAGAATTTCTAGGCTTTGTATATCTTCCTACCAAATGACGGAAGAGAAATAAACCACTTTTTAAAGTTTTTACAGAAATTTTAAATAGATTGATACTATTTGAAGAGTTTCCCATTTCCCCCAAAAAAACATGAGTTTTCTGAGAAATGTTTTTCTGAGAAATGTTCGTTGACATTTGCAAATGTGGCTTCTCATTCTGAGGAAATGATGCTTGCCAAACTTTGGGAAAGTAAAGATTACATTCCCTAGCCGACCTAGAATGAGAGTTCAAGGTTTATTATGGCAATGTTCAATGTTGCTACATATTAGAAAGGTATTCTTGGATCAAACCCACAAAAACATTTTTCCTACTCCAGCAAGCTCAGAATTTGGAAACATCCAAAAGATGGATATAAAGCTTCATCTTTTCCCCCTTCTTGAGGTAGGCTGGAGTCATAAGCAGAAGCATCCTTCTTATGACATGGGATTCCACTGCAAAATTTTAGTGCAAGTCCCAAATGTCCATTCTCAGCAATGCAGCTGTATGAAATTGGGCTGGAGAGAATTTGTGGCTAATTTTGGTAGCATTTTCCTGATGATGTGGCCTAGTTCATAATCTCAGCCTGTGCAAAATATTATTGATGTTACAAAATATTGATACACTCTTACTGTGCTCGTTGTCCATGAAACTTTCTATTAAATAAAGCACATAACAGGAGCCTTATTACTCAAAACTAAATTTCTCAGATAGGCTTGTGATCCAGAATAAGGAAGGGATGTAAAAGAAATGATAAATAAAATATCAAAAAATAGCCAATTCATAGCATAACATGTCACTTAAACAAGTATTTTAGCATTACTTCTAATTGTATTGCCATACAATTATAATTGCCATAGATTACTTCTCTCACTATTGAAGTTTCTATGGAAGTTCTTTATTATTTACAGAACAAACAGACCAATATGACACTCACAGGCTTAGACTTTGCTCTGGGTTTTATTTTAAGCTGGCCACAAGATTTGAGCCAAACCACAGCAAGATCATGCTGATTAAAGATCCTACTTCTTTGTTGATTCATCTCCAAAACTGTATCATTATCTGTTAATTAAGCATTTTTGAAACTCAGATAAAGAGGAAAGAACAGAGGATGATGGCCAGTTGTAATGTATTTGAATACCCCATGACATTTAGCCTATCCCAATTGTTCTCTTTTCCAGTTCTATGTCCTTTCACAGACATTTATTTGGTCTTTGGTACATTGCAGATCAGGCAGCTTCAGATTTTATTACAGAATTCCTACTCAGAGTCTCTTTTAGTTACCAGAATGGTTTGACCCATTCTGAATTCAGCTATGTGGAAGGTCTCACAAGGAGTGACGAACAGGGTAGTCCAGATGACAGCAAGCAAACACCTCATATTTGATATATGAACAACACCGAAACTGCAGTCACAGTATTGTTTTTTGATGCACCATGGGGCAATAATGCAGCTGCTGGCCAAGAAAAGGCCAAACGGAACAAAATGCCTGGAGTTCTAAAAGTTCAGAATCAGCTTTAAAATCACATTGGACACAAATTTACAAGGCCTATATATTGAAGTGGAAAACCTCTGTTGAAATCTCTGGCTGAGATTTCAGATGACCGTAACATCCTTTACTGTGATTTTAGATTTGACCATGATAAGATTAAATATATGCAAGGATTTGAGTAATATTCTGCACTGCAAAAGATGGAAAAGTATGAAATTCTAGCCCCGGACAATAAACAGTTTTAATTGTAGCAGTAATTGCCAATGCACTTCATTGCTATTGACCCCAGAGTAGTTCCAATAACTACATTCCAATGACTTCACCTAATCTCCAGCTATTATTTATTTATCTGTCAAATTTTTATAGCCACCCATCTGACGAGAAGTGACTCTGGGTGGCACAAAATAATCATTGTTGATAATGCCAAAATATCTAGCACTGCTTAATAACTGTTTAGCAAGCTACAATTTTGTAAAATATACTGCAACACGTGCAGTTGTTTGTGCAACACAATTGTTTCAAACTGCCATCAGCAATCAGTGGTATCCAAATCCATTTTCATCTGTGGTACTTAACTGAATGGCTTGGACCAGTAATTCTCTCAGTCCAAATTACTTCACCAGATTATTGTGGAGAAAAAAACATGAGGAAGAGAATGCCATAAATATTATTTGAGCACAGAATATAAATCTATTACGTAAAAATAATAAATGAACCAACAATTCTGGAAATAGATCAAGTTTCTTATCTGTGCCAAAGAATGGCCAATGTAGCAAGATGCTTTTCTTTTGAAAATTTGCTTCCTAGACTCTGTCTTATGCAACTCCCTCTTATTAAATTCTTTTGTATCTTCTAACCTCTGTTAATTCTTGCTCTGAAACTTGTCAAAGAAGATTGAGAATTTAATCTGTATTGTGGGAACAGTAGTTACATATTATAGTCTCCTTTTCATTGTAGTTTTATAATATTTGTGTTCCTTCTAGTTTCTTGTCTTATGCTTTGTTCTTTTTTCTCTTTCCTGTCTGCCTCTTTTACCTGCATCCTGCTCACTGAATCTGGGGCCTCTTCACTCCCCTGGATGGATCACCTCTGGACAGGGAAGGCCGTATGGTGGTGCTATCCCTTGTTTTGGGGCTCTCAGAACAGGACGACTTTGCCAATATACCTGATCTACAAACTACTGGGAACCAGCAGAACCAGAATTCTCAGGGGGACAAGAGGTATGAGTAGGAGACAGAGGCTTGCAGCTGCAAGAACCAGCAAGAGGAAAGAGAGCCTTCCATCCTAGCCCAACAAAAGAATGGAAGGCTGGTTCTGGAAATAAAAATTCTCAACTGAGCCACTCTTAAGACCATCCTGCTGGCATCCTTGTTCCCCTGCTGGTTGCTGAGTTTCTCTAGGAAAATCACTGGAATCTCATGGCTATTTTCCCCCAAATGTATATTGCGTACTTAACTCACATAAACCCTAATACATTTCTCCAATTTCATATAGTCCTTTCACTTATATCCCTGAAAATATATGAACACAGAGTATATGTCCCACTACAAGCATTTCTTTAATTCTCTCTTACTAACACACACACACACACACACACACACACACACACTGAAGAGGAAAAGAAAATCTCAGTTCCTGGGTTTAAGACTAGTCTTGAGACAAATACGTTTCATGTGATGATTGCATGTAAATCCAGAAGTAAAGTGGAATTCTGTGTATCCTTGACTGAAGACTGCATTTCTACTGAATGTTCTAGGAATTGCTTCCAAATATTTATAAGAATAAATGGGACAGTATTTTTGTCTATTACCTGCCAAGATTTAACTAAAAACAAAGTGAGTTGTTTTTATTTCATAAAATTAGTTCAAGGTCAAAATAGAGAGGTATAAATGTCTGAAAAAAAGCAATAGGTCTGGAGAATAAAGAGATAAACTGATATTTGTTGCCTGTCAACAGCCATGACCTGTTATTATCAGAATGAAATTTCTTGAAAATTAACCTAGATTTTAAGGGGACAGCAAGTTTTCCTTAGCCATGATGCTGAGAATTCTTCATGGAGAATTCTTCTCAGTAACCTGCCCAACTAAAATATAATGTTTACAGATGTGGCAAAGAAAATGTTTTCTTTAAAGATAGTCTTGCTGGAGTAAACTATAGAGGAACTTAGGCCATCTTCATAATGAATTACCATTATAATAAAATCCATTAAGATAAATAAATTCTGGCTCCAAATTGAGGTACAACATTGTCATAGTTAGAATGGCCTTTATTTGGCTCTTGGCTGACCTAACATAAACTATAAACTACCTAGTAGTAAACATATTACTACACCATGATAAGCTATAAATAGTCTCTCATTCCTTGTTTTTCCTCCTCCCTACCTTCCGCTCAGTCAATTAAAGAGATTTACTAAGGTATAGTTGTTTAACTCATAGTAGGGACTAAACAAGAGGGAGTCCAAGAAGAACTGCCTATCTAGAAGCAGAGCCCTCGATAGTTCTCACATGGGTGTGAAATGGTATGAAGGAGCAGATTTCACAAAATCAGTGAATTAATTTATTGGCATCATTTCTCACCTACCAGCTATTTTTAACTGTGTTGAGGCACTGTTACACTAAATATTTTCCCACTTCCCATTTGATGGTCCAGGTCCATGCTTCGCATGGCTTTTTCAGTGTATAATTTAAGTAGTAGTAGGTGAACAATCTCTCAAATCATTGCAGTGCTCTGAGGAAATAACCTGCATTGGCTCATGTTCATTCCATAATGCATCTCTTGCATTAACTTGATAAGCTTAACAGTGAAAGTACCCTTTGTTGTGCAGTTAATAAGCAATAGCCAATGAAGGGTATATTTCTAGAATTGGTTATGAAGACCAGTTCCAGTTTTATAACACTGGATAACACTTGTACGAGGCATTCTAAGTTTAGAAGTCTTAATAATTTACTTAATTGTGGAACCTTGGGCCCGCATTCATTCACAAATCACATTTGTGAATTTTTTTTGTATTTATAAAACAAAGCAAAAAGAAAGCCACTGCAGTGGGCCCTAACAGATCAGGACAGAGGGAGAAGATACCATCCTCCCCAACCTTTCTCTTATTGTTTGATGAAAAGTCTTTCTTTGTGCAAGCTGAAGGGAAGTTGATACTTACATTCATAACAGCATTCCTCTTAGACAAATAGCAACTTCAGAAGGCCAGTATTCCTTTAAGAAAAGAAGGCCCTTCTATTCACTGCATAATCGATCAGGTATCTCTGTAAGGCCATATTTTAATATTTATTCCTTTTTTAAAACTCAAAATTTTATTTATGAAGTAACTTGCGATAGCTTCAGCATGCACCAATTTATTTATTTATTACTATTATTTAAGCAAACATTCAATAACAGTAAAAAAAAATAAGTAAAAGACCACATAATAAAGCAAAGTGTTAAAAAAAGACCCACCATGCAAAGTAACAGCATAGACCCATTTAATAATTTCTATATCATTGTGTAATTTGAAAACTGGGTTACAGATGGCTAATAAGTAAATTCATCCATTTTGCCATAATTATGGGTTAAATGCTTAGATATATACCACTAATACAGTTGCTTCACTGTATTCCAGTATACACACTTTGTGTTTCATGTTAATTCATCTTTAGCAGGAACAGGAATACCTAACAACAGGCATGAACAGTAGACTTTTTATAAAAGGGCTCTAGATATGCCTTGGTAGGATCTTGAATGATCTACATTTTTAAAAAGTAAAGCTCGTGTTTTCAGGTTCATTTGGAAAATATTCACATTGTCAGATTAAATGCAAATGTTACGTTCTGGAAATTTTGGGATAGGTCAGGACAAGCAGGGTATATGTCTTCTAAACCAAAGATGCAGAGACCTTATAACTTTGGTGTAAGAGAGGATTAGAAGCCATACCCTGACATATTTTAGGGGCTTCAGATACTTGAAGCAAATCCCATACAATGGGAAGCAAATTTCATACAATCAGATTATCTGAATTAAAAATCATTTGATTATTCTTTTCCTTTGACCTTGGTTTCCTGTGAGATCTTTTCATAACTAGTGCCATATGTGCAGTAAACCTGCTGGCCAAACATTACTCGGTCCACATTGTCCTGAGAATACCCTCAGAAATGATCAAAATTAGGCCATGCTAATTATGTCAGTCCTTAACCCTTGTCCCCCTTCCCTCTAGATACTGATATGTAGAAGAGACTGATGTAATTAGCAAATTGCAGCCTTCTGCAATGGAGCCCTTGTGGACTGGACAAATATTACCAACCATGATAATATTGGAATGGGATATCAGTTTCAAGCCCTCTGTTCTCTTTCCTGCCTGTTTCATGGAAACATGTCTCTATTTGTGCCCTTTTCAGCTGTGTTCAGTTTGTCCTTTGCTTCCCTTCACACACCATGCTGCTTTCACTCCTCTGTGCATCTCTCACTCCCTTGCATCTCTCTTCACTTTCGTGCCTTGCACCCCTTCCTCTTCTCTGTCTGCTTGACCCTTGGAATGCTGATCTTGCCCTGTGGTTGCAACAAGCCTTGTGATGCAGTCTGGGGGGGAGGGTGCCTGCTGGGAAGGTTTTGGCTGTACTCCAGCCACATCTGACTTCGGCCTCTCTCCACTGATATTGTTTGCAGTGAGCCTATGAATTTCTCATGTCCTGTGTGTGTGTGTGTCTCCCCACCCCTCCTCTATAATATCTCCTTCTCGCACTTTCTCTTTTTCTTTCTAGTCTTTCTATCGTTGCTGCCTGGCCTTTCCTCCATTGTCAGTTTTGGCAACTCCAGTCCAGTGCCTTGTCCTGTGGGTGTGATATTTTTCCCTTACTAATGTTTATGAATGTGTGTATGTGTGTGTGTGTTTCTCTGTCTTACCCACTTCTTCCACTCTATTTCTGTTCTATCAGGAGGCACCATGCAGATCCTGTAATAGAAGACCTTCTTCCTTTTTAGCCTTTTTGTGTCTCTTTGCTTTTCTTGTGACTCTGCAGCATTCATGAGCTCCCAGACAGCTTTGCAGCTGATTCAGTATAGCGGAGTTGCAAAAATAACTTTGGATTTGTCATGACTTCTGACAACTGATCTCACGCATATGCTTACACTTTCTCTACACACACCCGTACACACACTTACTTTTAACCTTTTCTTCTCCTTCAGCTATTTCAGTCTCTTTTTATCTGTGTGTGCATGTGCTGGTCTCTATTCCAGGTATACACTGGCAGCATGTCTAGTTCTTTGCATGTGTCCAGTCTGTCTCAGAGCGTAACCTTTCTATCTGAAATTTCCTATGGCTTGGTCTGTCGTTCTGCATATGTCTAACAAGCTTGAACCTGTCCCTGAATGTTATTTGTTTATTGCTCTATTTCTTGATAGGAGTATTTTTGATTCCTGAAGGATGAGTGTGTGAGAGATATGTCTGCATGTTTGGATACCTACAGATGTGCATGTGATAAGCCATTGCAACAGTTCATTGGTGCATCTGACATTTTGTGTTACATCAAAAGAGATTCATATCTCATCATGGTCTTGGAAGTTTTCTCCCTTAGCATCTGTCTGATATTATTTGTCTGTCACTGAACACTTCGTCTATATATGTTTCTTCAGTTCTTTTTATGTATCTTATTGACAACTTCAGTGAGTCTCTTCTTCTGACAAGATTTAAGCCTGGTGTTGTGGCTAAAAATAGTGGGCTTTAGGCTTCCTGCTCAACAAGCCCTTCTCTGTGTTGGGTGACCTGCTCTTTTTGGAACTCCTTGCATAACACACAGGAAGAGCCCCCAGGATGTATTCTTATAACTAAGCTCAGGAATAGAGCTGCATGCATGGCTTCTATATTGGAAGGCCCCAGTAGGAAATGGTGGGAAAGGCTCTGCTGGATGCTGAAAGTTGCATCCCATCAGAGCAAGTGCAGTTGGCTTAGATGGAAAAAAAAATAACCCCATCATCCTCAAGGCATTCATGTGTTCTGATGATTTTTTTTAAGAATTTTTCCCTGAATGGACAGACAAAACCTACCACCCCGAGCCATTCTTGGGCACATTCAGCCCTGTGAGTAGTTATTTCTTGATTATGCTAGATATATTTATTGTCACATGTTAGAGTAATAAAAGCCATTGCTTTTCAAAACTCTCCTTCTGATGTTTCTAATTATCAGCTGTGACTTCAGAAATTGGAAGTGGCATTCCTATTTTCCTCCCAGCACCAGTCACTAAGTTTTATAATGGGTGACCTTTTATGTCTTGGTTAACAATCAGGGCCCAGCTCTTCCCATGCACTATAGGAATAGACTTGCTGTAGTTCTGGCAACCAACACAACGCTGTAGTTCTGGCAACCAACAGAGAGGTATTTCTTTAACATTTTGCTCCTTCCAATCGTGGGGGCTAGTGAAGAGAAATACTACCATTCTGTGATGCACTTTCACTATCTCTGAGGAAACATATAGAGCTTCACAAATGGTACACCGTAATAACTGTGGATTATGGGAGTGCTATAAATATTTTAAAAATATAAAACTCTTCCATAAAATTCACACAAGGGGCCTTCAAAAGAGCAGGTTTCTAGCCAAGTAACATATACTGCAGGTCCTTCCAAATGAAAATTTAACACTTCAAACAAAGGAAATCTACCCTAGATTTGTTCAGTGTTCACTATTTTCCTCATGCTCAGAAAAACTGGAGTGGAAGAGGACAGGTTTTCTAGTTTTCTACCTTTAAATGTAAAATGTATTTAAACTGGAGATGAAAATTATTTTTTTAACTGGGCACTAAATACTGCATTTGTTCTTCAACTTATCCAAAAAAATAAGTTCTCTTCTATGTCTTTGTGTATCATATGTGGATCTCGATATGTCTTTGTTAAATGTCCAGCCTCTGGAAATTATCACCAGCTCTCTCATTCTGCATCCATTGTCCCAAATAGTTTTTCAGACAATGAGATATTTATATTTCTCCCCCTGTAGATGCCTTTTCACATTTTAATGCCCACCAGTTCCTCTTTTTTATTCCTATCTCACTTCTCTATCCTAAAATCCAAACTTTCTGATGCCAGCTGTAATAATATCCCATCCTGACTAACTGAAAACATTAAGATTCTTTTAAGTTTGCTAAGTTTGTCAGGAGAAGATGACCACTGATTAAAACAAAAGCCAATGAGAAACATACTTCATGCTTGAATCCCCTGGTAGGGAGCAGAAGGAGGCTAGGTTTAAAATATGCTTTGGTGAATCTATAATTCAGACTAGGTGTGTTGGACATGTGGAATAAGTCATGTTATATGGAGATCCACATTGAATGTTTTATTAACAGGGGAAATAAGTTCTTATCTGTACCATAAGCCACAATGGCACAGTGGTCAGAGTACAGTACTACAGGCTACTTCTGCTGACTGCCGGCTGCCTGCAATTTGGCAGTTCATATCTCACCAGGCTCAAGGTTGACTCAGCCATCCATCCTTCCGAGGTGGGTAAAATGAGGACCCAGATTGCTGGGTGCAATATGTTGACTCTGTAAACTGCTTAGAGAGGGCTGTAAAGTGTATATAAGTCTAAATGCTATTGCTATAGATGTTACTTCTCAGCTCGACTTGAGAGTCCATAGCTATGCTGTTGTAGAGATACAAAGGAAGCCAGGGCTTGCCAAGATGCTTTTGGTTAGCAATTTCCCTTTCTGCTGCAAAAGAAGTAAGCTGGAAGGCAGTTGCTACATATGTTATCATTGATACAGCTCAGTGGGGCATAATCAGTGGATAATAAGATAATAAGCAACAGCTTGATTCATCTGGCAAAAAGTAGGCTACAGTGGAGTGGTTTAACTCAGGTTGCGTCATGTTTTGGACTAGAGATATGATCTGTCACAGACAATCTATCCTAGTTTTTTGACTCTGCTCCTTTTCTAAGGCCCTGTGAGATACCCCTTTGTCACCCAGCACTCAGGTTCCCTGGTGCTCTGAGTATACTGGCTGAGAAACCATCTGGCTGCACATCATCTCAGAAATTGCCTGTCAAGGAAAGTAAACAAAAGCACTTCTCTCTTTGACAGAGGGAATTTTGTGTTTGGAGAAGGTTAATGGCCTGTGAGGTAGGAAGGGAATTGGTAGCAAGCCCTACAGCAAATCCAACCGGCATTCATGATCTGGCTCAGCCTCATGAGATAATGAGAGCCAATGTGGTATAGTGGTTAAAGTGCTGGACTAGCATCAAAGAAATCCAGATTGAAGTTCGCCAGGAAATGTCACAAGTTGACTTTGAACCAGCACTTTCGTTCAGCCTAAAATCTGACCAGAGTTTTGGGTATGGTGATAATTTGAAGGGAGATCTACATGTAAACTACTTTGAACTCCTGGAGAAAAAACAGAATAGAAGCCTGAAAACAATATGTCATTTTTTTTAATCATCCTCCTAATTAGTAATCATTACCAGGAAAAACTAAGCAATACCACTTAGTGGTATATATGAGAAAAAGATGGGCCACAAACGAAAGGGATCATGATAAATTCAAAACTGTATGCCAGATGTTTAAATGGTAATACTGCATCATTTTTGTTTCTTTTCTACTGTTGAATGGATCTACCATAATATATATTCTTTCTCCCTATTGCAAATATTGAGTTTTTACTATATTCAAAACATATGTAAAGTTTTCCCTTCTCTCCCACAGATTACCATCTGGAGGGAAAGTTGTCAACACAGCACCAGTGCCAGGTCAGACCCAACATGAGGATACTGATCACAAAACAGAGCCCCGTTCATCTGTCACAGACCTTGTAAATTCCCTTACTAGTGAGATGTTGATGGTAAGTGTTGATAGTTTCCCACTGGTTTTACAATACCTGTTAATGCATGATTTGAAGAAAGGAAAGAGCTCTGTCTCCTTTTACCTCTTTTCCTCCAACTATGTCCACCCCCTCAAAAAAATGATGACTGTCATCATCAAATTAAACATGGCATATTTTCAAAATCCAAAGGAAAGGCCAGAATGTTTCTAGATCACCAAACCTTGAGATTTCAGTGAGCTCATATGAAATCGTAAGGAAATTGTGCAATTCATGCAAGACTTGCCAGAGAAACTCACAATGAGATTACCAAAATCTTGAGAGATGTAGCCTTCTAACAACAATTGAAGCAACTTTGCAAGGGTTGGTCATTACAAAAGCTGAGCACAACATTGATATGGACCTCAAAAGGATGTTCAACTGATTTAAATGCTGGCTGTGCATTCTCCCCATGAAAAGAACTACATGAATGATATATAGTGTGTCAGCTATAAAGTCATCACTGATAATCTGACTCTTATTTCCTATTTCCACTGTGGCATCTTCATTCCTTGTCTTTTTCATCTCCTCATTGAACCTTTCCCCATTGTACTAACCATGGCCCAGGCATCCCCATCTAATTTTCATCTGAGGCAGCCTTAACTTATTCTTCAACTTCTGTATTGCTTAACCAGGCAACAATTTTGGCACTTTACTGTGGGTCACTGTACTGCACTTCCTTGACCATTCTAATGTTTTTTCCTGCTCCATATTGTTACATTTTGTAGCAGGATTGCTAAAGTAAACAGAATTCAAAAATACAAAAGGTAAACAGTGAAACGAACAATAAACCACCATAAAGAATACATATATCTATCCCATAAACACAACTTTCAATTCTGGCATGAAGAGATTATATTTAAACACACACACACATACACACACACACATACACACACACGCACACACCCCTCTACATAGTCGTTCACTATTCTTTTCAATATAGGTTCAAGAAATTCTCTTCCAGAGAGTCAACTGGGTGAGGATATACAAGCTTATTTTCACTCTTGCTTGACTGTTGTAACACCCCCAACATCATCATTCATCAATTGCTAAGGGTTTGGCATTTGGTTTAACATTTTCTTGATTTAGCAGAGGTACATGGGGGTGTTGGGTGAAACAGTGCAAGAAGCACCTACCCTTTCCTCTGCTCAGACCTCACCTGTATCACGTATCATTGCTTTTGAACATGACTTTAATACCCTGAAATAATGAGAAACTTGTTTATACTACTAACCCAGATAACAGTCTCAGACAGACAAAGGATGCACATTGCCATTGTGTAACAAAATAGTTCTTTTCCATGCAGGCCTCTGGTCACTTGTCACCAGTCTTGTTTGAATTTTGACAGCTGGCTAAATCCACCAGTCTAATCATCTGTCAAAATGTGTCTCCTCTCCAATGTCATCCCATGTTGAGGATAGTGTTTGGATGGAATTTTCCCCCTCTACAAGTGAAGTTTAGTAGGAGGGAAGGGAAACAAGAGAATCTGCCAGCCCTTTAGCATGTCCAGCATGCAATAAATGAAGACACCATCTTGCCAGTCACAAGCCTGGAGCAAAGTAGGGCTGGCTACATGGGCAGCAGTTCTTATGCTGCTGATATAATTTTCTGCTGGGTGAATAACATTTTAAATGAGCCATGAGGAAGAGCCCATTAACTTGGCCCTGTTTGCTAGGAATTGATTAACAAGCTAGTCTAAACAGAGCACAGCAGGCAAAGAACTGGCTTCTGGAGCCATTAAATGACCCACCCAATGATTTAATGGTGATTCTAGAAAAGGAAAGGGAGACCAAGAGTAGAAACTGGGACCAGTATATCACGATCAACAGGCAACCTTCACTTACGTCATTTCTTTTAATAAATCCAACAGAATGCAAGACAGATACGCTTGACCTGTGGCAAGCTTAAACCAAGTAATATATCTGTATGAGGACTGTAATGTGTTAAACAATATATGTTACTAACCTGCTTTACATACCTTTTGTTTATCACATTGACCCTTTTGAGATCGATCTCTCTCTCCCTCCCTCCCTCCCTCCCTCCCTCTCTCTCTCTCTCTCTCCCTCTCTCTTTCTCTCTCCCTCCCTCTCTCATCAGCAGCTAGAAAAAGGTGTTATTATTGTATGGTTTTATCTCTTCTTTCACATACTGTTTTGTTAAACCAAAAATTGGAAAAGCCAATTCTGTGTTTAGTTTGTAATTTGGTTTGCAGTTAAAGAAAAAAGCTGGATTTATAACAGCTGAGGGCGGGGGTGGTCACAGAATTTGGTAGACCTCCCACCTCTGTTAATGGAACCTGAAGAACATCAGTACAGCGAAAGGACACTGTCAGATCATTGCAGAGCAGCCTTCCCCAACTTGGTGTCCTTCTGGGAAATTGAAAGTGATGGAAGTTGTACCATCTTGGTGATGGTAGCCTCAAACTCAGAATTTGAATAGAGCAATATACAGTATTTATTTATTTATTATTTATTTATTTATGAGACTTATATGCCACCCTATCTCCCGAAGGATTCAGGGTGGCTTACAAAATAAAACAATCCAATACAAATATACAAATATTAAATAAACAATTAAACCAAAGGTCTCATAAATATGCCAATTAAAATAAATTTAAAACCCTCCCCCGCCATCAGTCTGGGTAGGCTAGTTGGAACAGCCAAGTTTTTAGGTCACGGCAGAAGGAACAGAGGTCAGGGGCCACCCGGAGGTCCAGTGGAAGCTGGTTCCATAGGGTGGGTGCTCCCACCGAGAAGGCCCTACCCCTGGGAACCACCAGCCGACATTGCCGGGTCAATGGCACCCGGAGAAGGATGCCAGGAAGCTATTATCAGCAGCAGGGTCTCCCGCATATATCCTGGTCCAATGCCATGAAGGGCTTTATAGGTCAACACCAGCACCTTGAATCTCACCCTGAGGGCAACCTGTAACCAGTGCAGCTCACACAGGAGGGGTGTAATATGGGAGTATCGGGATCATCCCATCACAACCCGCGCCACTGCATTCTGGACCAGCTGAAGCCTCCAAGTGGTCCTCAAGGGCAGCCCCATGTAAAGAGCGTTGCAGTAGTCCAGACGGGAGACAACGAGTGCATGAGTGACTGTACGCAGGGCATCTCGGTCCAGATAGGGATGCAACTGGCGCACCAGGCGAACCTGGGCAAATGCCCCCTGGCCACAACTCCCACCTGCTCCTCCAAACTGAACCGTGCATCCAGAAGGACACCCAAGTTGCACGCCCTATCTATGGGGGGCAACACCTCTCCCCCCATAGCCAAAGATGGAATCTCCTGGACGATTCGAGATGCCGGTATATACAGCCACTCGGTCTTAGCCGGGTTGAGCCGGAGTATGTTAGAGGCTTGCATTTCACATCCTTAGTTCATTGTTTCCTTTCTTACAAAGCATGTCAAGATAGCCATTAATACTGTTCCTCATTGTTGGGTTTTACTAGGAACTTGGAATGGGGTTTTTTGTTCCCGTTCCTGGTCTAAGCAGGCAGGACAGGATATATTTTGCTGGTGTAACCACTAAATGCTGCAGCAGCACATTTATTGACTGATTGGTGAAATGTGAATTTATGCCCAAATTTCCAATATTCAAAGCGGCTTAGAGAAATTAGGGAAGCAGAATCACTACAACGAAAAGCAGTCATTAAAATTATTAACAATTAAAAATTTGATGAAAAGATGTATGTGTAACATCTTAAAATACTGGGAAAGCAGGAGCCAAATGCACCTCCCTGTGTAGCTAATTCCATAATCTGGGAGACACTTAGCCTCAGCAGGGGAATGGGGATATCCTTCAAATGTGGAAGATATACAGTATGTGATTGTTCATCACAGAGGCACTTGATAGAGGTTTATAAGCTGAGGAGAAAGTGGAAAGTTAATAATTGTCAACAGATAGAACCCGCCCCATCCAAGTTCACACAGGATTTGATTAATAGATTTCTCTGTCACAAATTGTGACAATGTCTGAAGAGGACTTTAGGCAAATGTTTGGAAGGAAAGGCTGTTAGTGATTACTGGGATTCCTATATATACTACCTCCTGAGTCAGAGGTAATAATACCCTGGAGACTATCAACAACTGGTTTTTCGATTTCCTGGAGACATCTCTTTGAGTATTATAGAAAACCAGATACTTTGCTATTTTTTCTTAATTCTTCAGGAGAACCTTCTCTCTAGAGAGGCTGACATTCTATTTATGATTAAAGTCAGAAAATGACATTAATCCATATTTTCTTCGTTATAGAAAGATGCAAATACTTTAAATTTGGCACATTTGCAGTATAACAACTATATTACTTATACGTTGATTGACATGTCATTTCCTTAATTATACCATTCCTGTAACATGAATCAATGGATACGTAGGTGTTAAATTGCACATGGGGGAGACATACAAATGGAACAGATCAAACCATGAATTATAATGCGATTTTTTTAAAATTTAAAACATAGAGTATCAGAGTTGTAAGAGACCTTGGAGGTCTTCTAGCCAACCCCCCTGTTCAAGCATTCAGACAAATGGCTGTCCAGTCTCTTCTTAACACCCATAATTTCTGAACACAAGCTATTCCACTGGTTGATTGCTCTCACTGTCAAGAAATTTCTCCTTAGTTCGAGATTGCTTCTCTCCTTGATTAGTTTCCATCCATTGCTTCTCGTCTTGTATTCTGGTGTTTTGGAAAATAAATTGACACCCTCTTTGTGGCAGCCCCTCAAATATTGAAACACTGCTACCATGTCACTTCTAGTCTAGAGGTTTCACTAGACTAGACACACCGAATTTCTGCAACCATTCTTCATATGCTTTAGCCTTCAGCCCCCTAATCATCTTTGTTGCTCTTCTCTACATTCTTTGCAGAGTCTCAGCATCTTTTTTTATATTGTGGTGACCAAAACTGGATGCAGTGTTCCAAATGTGATCTTACCAAGGCTTTATAAAGTGATAGTAGAACTTCATTGCATTGGCTTTTTTGGCAGCTGCAGCATGCTGCTGGCTCATATTTAAGTGATTTCCCACTAGGACAGTGGTCCCCAACCTTTCCAGCTTGGTGGCCTGGCATGGAGGGGGTGATGGTTTTGTGTGAATGGCAGGCATGTGGAAGTGCACAGCTTCATTTGTGCAAGCAGCAGGCACATGTGTTCACCGCTCACATGAGTGGAACTTCACACATGGTCACACTCACCCACCATTTGCGCAGCCCAGTTCTGAATAGGCAGCAGCTCGGTAGTAGGCTGTGGCCTGGGGGTTGGGGACCGTTGCACTAGGACACAGAGCATAGAATATTCATTTATATAAGATATTTAGAGAATGCCCATCTCCATCATAAAGCAATTCTGGGTGTTGAGAACGTTACGTGTATGCTCTGGGATTGGAAATGAGATCTTACTTGACATAGCAATTTTCTAATATAAAGCTGATCTACACTTTCAGAATGATCACATGCCAATTATTTTGTGAATGGTCTCACCAATGGTTAAATAAAATGAAATTGGTTGGCTAGTGATATTCCATTTGTGAAACAGCTTTGAGAATCAAGTGAATCCACAAGAGTTATAAATGCAATGGAGGTCAATTACACAAAGTCATAGACCGTAGCTATCTTTTTATTGCTTGTATTGCTTTTCCTCAATTAGAATCAAGAAGTTGTGGAAAATTTCTCTCATGAGAGTTATCAGCTGACACCTCCGACTGTTTTTAATCAGGCTGAAGAAATAGCTAGATCCCCCTCACATAAAACATAGGCAGTGTATAGCATGTGCTCCCCTCTTGCGGTGGAATTGAGAAGAGCAGCCAGGGAAGAGAGGTAACCTTAGAGGGGAGAAGTGGAAAGCGACTTAGTGACATCGGACTAAACATTTGTATTCTGAAGAATTGTATCATAACATGGAGAGCCATGTGGTCACTGATGGTGATCTTTATTCACTTCAAACCAGAGAGATCGTTGGTGGTCTCTGGGCTGGGTTGTTTTCTTGCAGACGTTTCAATCCCCAAGCTAGGTAACATCATCAGTACAAAGCATCATCATTTTAAACCTTTAAGAAAAAGATTTAAAGCACTTTTGAAAAGGGATCACATCAGAATGAAGGTTTAGATATTACTTTGTGAAACTGCACCAGAACTGTAATCTATAGTATGAGTTGAAAAGACTTCTAAAAGCCCATTTAGAGAAGAGAAATGTGAATAACTGAGAAAGATTTGGGGAAGTAACCTTTTTTATTATGTTTTGTTGTTGTAAAACCTATTTTGCACTACTTCTAACAACATAAATAAGGACTGAGTGCATAAGAACTGAAATTCAGGTATAGAAATGCTTATATTAAGGGATTGGTGCACCGTAATGCATTTATTAGTGAAAAAGGTATACAATGCAGGGCAAATGGTAGACAAAATTGCATATATTGGAATAAATGGATAACAGAAATACAATCACGTTAAAAAAAACCCACAAAGCTGAAGTTTTTCAAACTATCTTCAGACAATCAAGATATTGCCATGAAAAAGTATGTTAGATCTACTTCATTTTACTGCCATTAGAAACGTACAAGATGCTATTTAATGGTCTCCTATGCATTTTAACGGTCTCCCTAAATAGCCTTCTCCTGCATTAGTCAGTTTCTAAGAGCTTTGACATATCTTTTTATAAAGTAGCCTGAGTGAAATATCTTACTCCTAAAGCATCCTCCCACAAGCTGCTGTTCTTGTTAATAGTTTCCTCTCCTTGTCTTCTGCCTATCTATGTTTCATCTTGAAGCTTTGTATTATTCAGGTCGCTGTAAATAGTAATGTCCATGGTTCTGCTATCAGAAGTATACAAAGGAAATGGAGCAGAATGCAACTGCTGGAGGCTAGAATGTGTCTTGGACTAAATAGCCCTAGCCATTTTGATTTTCAAGTGGATTACAGAAGAGGCATTGTTCTAGTAAAGTCAATCTTCCTGTAGTAGTAAGGAACACGAGAGAGGTGGTAAAACACAAATACTTCTCATTTAGTTTTTCTTGTTTGCATTTGATTCTTCTAAAAATCTATTTTCCAAACCAGATGCTCATCTTCTAGAGCCCGGGTGCCCTGTGCAAATTCCTATGTACCATGATGTAATTAAGCAAATTTAATCCTGTTTCTTCCATAGTGAAATATAGCGTCTTCTGTTCAACCGCCATTGTGGCAAAATAGTAGCATTGAAAAGAAGCTTTGTAACTTTGATGGCTGGATGATGCTATGAAAGTACTGTAGGTCGCTAGTGTGGAAGTAGACTAAGTCAGGAACTTCAAAGAGATGCATTAGCCTGTTTCTTGTTCTGTCTCTCACAGTGCAATACAATGCAGAGAGTTTTCTTGCAAGAAACATTCCTATGGACAGTTGACTGGTTTTTTTTAAAGTAAGATGGCCAAATGCCAGAAAGGGGTGGGTAGATTTTAATCAAGTCTACATTAAATTGCATTCTTTAAAGAAGGGAGGGGAAGTTGAAGGGAAGGGAAGTTTCAAATCACGCAGGCTGGTTTCATCAGATAGCGCATGGTGCTAGGTGGCAGTGGCAAATGTAGCAGGCTTTTAAAGTTTTCAAGCAAGTACAAATAAGCAGATGTTTACAAGCCCAAGAGCTTGGGGATACATAAAAGCTAAGGGATCTATGCATCTCACAACACAGAAATATTTTTAAATAAGTACATAGGATTTATATTTCCAAAAACAGAATTCACAAATGCTTGTCTTTTTACGCACCTTTCCCAAAGGTATGGTACTTTTTATTTATACAGTAGTTTTTTGTTTTTTTTTTAATTACATTTATATGCCGCCCTTCTCCGAAGACTCAGGGCGGCTTACAATTTTTGGGATACAACCCAGTGTGCTCAGCAATAGCCTTCATTCCATTGTATATGCCTGCTTATTACTAAGCGGCATTTTTACAAGGTCAGCTAATTGCCCCCAACAATCTTGGGTCCTCAATTTACCTACCCCGAGAGGATGGAAGGCTGAGTCAACCTTGAGCCGTTTTAAATAAACGATTATTTTATACGTAACTTTCCAAGTGCATTACTGATTGATAACCATAAACATTCCTTGCTGGGAGTGAGGTTGCCACTAAATTCTGTTTATTGCTGTTGTCCGATGTACAACTGGGTGCACTTTGGCAAATTGCAGCATTTTGATACAGAAGAAATCACCAAGGTTATCTGTCACATCCCTATCCAATGGAGCTTACTTCTGCACAGAAACATGTTACAATACCATAGAACTAAGGTGTAGTTCTGTAATAAAGAAGTTGCACGCCTCCTTTTCATTAATACATGTGGTTTCATCAAGGCTTACGTGCTTTTTAAAACTCTTGTTCCCCCAGATTTACAGCCTATTAATGGGGCTGATAAAAAAAAATCTGTGAAGAACAAGAGCCTTTAGAGTAGCTATATTTCTTGCTTTCCAGGTTGTTCCTTTTTTAAAGTATTGTCAGAAGAGGATCCTCTGCCTGAATAGCTATAGACCTGTCTAGTCAAAGTTCAGTTAGTGATCAATAACCAAGTTGCCCATCAGTAGAGATTATCAGGTGAGAGTTCTCCTTACTATGGAGACATGTGTCTGTTTTATTAGTAGGTAAATGTTTATTTACATCTATAAATTGACATATCTGTGATTTTTGCAAAGTTGCATCCTTTCCTCCATCCCTCCCTCTTTCTTTCTTTCTTTCTTTCTTTCTTTCTTTCTTTCTTTCTTTCTTTCTTTCTTTCTTATATAAATATCCTAAACCTACTCCTGGGTTTTCATATCTCCTAAATTCTTCACTCATTTTCTCCCTGAATCACATTTCTGTTCTTTACATTACATTTACATTATATTCATTCCAGCCCAATCTCCCCCCTTGTGTAACTTGTATTACAACATTGTGAATCATGACCTTTTAAAATGCCCTGAATATTTCAGATATAATAAGGTAATGAATAAGGAGATTGTATCTCACTGAGGATCTGAGTAATTCTGGGCTGTTTTGCATCTTAGGCCTAAAAACTATGCATCCCCATTTGGTTTGAATTGTCACATTTTGTAAGATGGGTTGAACTATTTGCTAGTTGAAAGAAAGACTGTCTTGTTTTCAGCTACTAGGTGATGAGCAGTTAAGTAACATAAACTGGTATTCAGTTTAGGGATCTCACTACAGTAAATGCCAAGGAACGTACAAGCCAGTCCATTATTTGAAGCCACAGCTTTAAAGCTATCACTGAGATTTCAAGAATTATGGGGAAGGCTATGAAAGTAACTGTTAAGTTTGCATGAAGAGTCAAACGCGGGGAACTTCAGTAAAGAGTTTATTCAGTGACTACAGCTCGAATGGACCCGAGTTGGCTGGGCTACGGCTGCCTCTTATAGCCAGCAGCCGTAGTTGCCAGCCAATCAGAGTGCAGGGTTTTTCCCGCACTATTTAAACCAATACCTTTTAACATTTTACAAGAACAGTTCAAATAAACCAATAACATTCAAACCTACATACATAACACCCCTCCCCACTAGGTTCAGTCCATACCAAACCCCAACCTATCTAATGTATTCTTTTAAATAGGTGGGGCTCTTACGTGTACGTTGAGACCTTCGTGGTTCAGAAATTTTAACGTTCTCACCCAGTGAGAAAGGAAATGTGTCTGCTGACATTTCCCTGCTGGGGCTTCCTGTGAAAGGAGACCCTGTTAGACTGTTAGAATCTGGTCTCTCCTCCCAACCCATCTCCATTCCAATGTCAGCACCCAAGTCAGGTAGTGATGTGCAATCTTCCACTTCTAAGGATGGATCTTGGCATTGTGACAGGGTTCAGGATGGTTCCTGTCATAATGGCTCGTTACACATGGGGTTGATTCTTGCTTGCTGATTATCCTCCTGTTCCCCCCCTTCCCCCCTAGAAGTGACAACAGGTGAGGGAACCAGAGAGAGACAGGGGCGATGTTCCAGAGTGAACCTGGATCTGAGTTGATCAATGTGCCTGCTCCAGAGGAGTCCATCCTCTGTTTGTACCCTGTAAGAACGAGGGCCAGTGATTTGAGATATTGTAGCAGGAATCCACAAAGGCTCACCTATAAGGTTCTTAGCATACACAGAATCACCCACACTGAATGTACGAACTTTGGAAGTGGAATCCAATGGTGCGTTGGGTGCGTAAGTGGGATGAAGGCGATCAAGGGAAGACCTAAGTTTCCTACCCATCAACAACTCTGCTGGGGATAAGTTAGTAGATGGGCTAGGAGTGATGTGCTGAACACTAAGAAGTTTTTCAAGCTTCTCAGTGATGTCCCCAGGACCCATTGCTGGAGCTTCTCTTTGGTAAAGTGTACCATGCTCAGCCCGCCATTAGCAAGGGTGCCCAGGGGCAGTAAGGGCATGTCTGATACCCTGTTGTGCTAGAAAGGATTCAAAAATGTTAGATGTAAATTGAGGGCCATTGTCAGAGACAAGAACATCAGGTAACCCATGGGTTACAAACAGTTTTCTGAGCTGCTTGATGACAGCATCAGTTGTGGTGGATGTCATGGGAAATACCTCTAGCCATTTGGAATATGCATCTACTATGACAAGAAAAGTGTGCCTCTAGTAGGACCTGCGAAATCAATGTGGATCCTAGACCACGGGCCCCTAGGACATTCCCATTCCTGTGTGGGGCGTGAGGTGGGGCAGGCCTGACTACCTGGCAATTGGGACAAGATGCAACCCAGTTTTCAACCATTTTGTCAATACCTGGCCACCATACATAACTCCTGGCCAATCCCTTCATCCTTACAATACCAGGATGACCCTCATGTAACATTTCCAAAACCTCTCTTTGAAGTTTTGCAGGAATAACCACCCTGTTACCCCACAAAATACATCCTCTTAATACAGATAATTCAGTTTGCCTGGACTTAAAAGGTTGGGCAAGGTGAGGTAGATCTTGAAGAGGCCAACCTTTCTTAATCCAGCCTATAACAGGAGCCAACACAGTGTCTTTGGCAGTCTCTCTGGCAATTTCAGCAGCATGAACTGGAAGCTTAGCAACAGTTTCTAGGAAAAAGGTGTGTGTTTCAGGTTCATAGTCCTCCTTGTGATAAGGAAGTGGGCTACGACTCAGTGCATCAGCATGTCCAATGTCCTTGCCAGGCCTGTGAATCAGTTTGTATGAATAAACAGCAAGAAATTCAGTCCACCTCAGCATTCTTGGTGACAGGATAGTAGGTGTAGGTTTGTCTCCTGCCACAATGCCTAACAAAGGTTTGTGATCTGTAACAATGGTAAATGTCCTGCCATACAGATATTCATGAAATTTCTTGACAGCTGCAACAACTGCCAATGCCTCTTTGTCCAGTTGGCTATAATTTCTCTCTGCTTTGGTCAAAGTGCGAGAGTAAAATGCAATAGGGGCTTCCCTTCCACTGGGAAGCCTGTGGCTCAAACCCCCACTTCAAAAGGGGATGCATCACAAGTCAGTACAACAGGCAAATTCTCAGAGAACTGTATCAATACAGCATCAGATGTGATTAGTCTCTTAATACTGTTAAATGCTGATTGTTCCTTCCTCCCCCAGATCCAAACAGCTTTCTTATCAAGCAATCTGTGCAAAGGTTCAGCAATGGATGCCTTTTGAGGTAGAAACGTGATAAAAGTTAATGAGTCCAAGAAAGGCTTGCAAATCTGTTTTGCATTTAGGTTTAGGGGCTTCTTTGATTGCTTTAACCTTGGCATCAGTAGGGTGGATGCCATGCTTGTCAATCATGTAGCCCAGGAACTCAACCGTGTCTCTTTTAAGTGTGCATTTTTCTTCCTTGACTTTTAACCCTGCTTTTCTGAATCTGGTAAGGACTTCTCTGAGTCTTTCTTGAAGCTGAGTGTCATTTTCAGCAGAGATTAACACATCATCAAAGTAAGGCACTACCCCTGGCAGTCCTTGAAGCATTCTTTCCATAAGACTTTGAAAAATGCCTGGTGCCACGCTTAATCCAAATTGTAACCTTTTACATTTGAAGGCACCTCTGTGAGTAACAATGGTTTGAGCCTCTGCAGTGGCATCATCAACTGTTAGTTGTTGATATGCCTGGGCCAAGTTCAATTTGGCAAAGACTGTACCCCTGCCAAGTGAATGTAACAGATGATGCACAACTGGCACTGGATATGCGCTCTGCTGCAGCGCATGGTTCAGTGTCCCCTTATAGTCTCCACAAATTCTTACTGACTCATCAGCCTTGACTGGTGTGACTATGGGTGTTTCCCATCTGGAGTGATCAGTGGGCTCTAAAACCCCTTGAGCAACTAATTTGTCTAATTGTACATCAATTTTTTCCTTTAAAGCAAATGGAACCCTCCTGGGCTTTAAACAAATTGGGGGCACCTTGGGATCTAGGTTGAAAGTGATAGGGGTCCCCATATACTTGCCCAGTCCTTCGCTGAAGACCTCTGGAAACTCAGACTTCAAGGCCTCCTCCCATTCAGAGTTGCTCACGTGATTAATGCCAGTCACCTCGATGCCTAGTGGCTTGAACCACTCAAGTCCCAGCAGGCTTGGGCGATCCTTGTCCACGATGGTCAGAGGCAAATGTTTGGTGTGGCCTTTAAACTGCACGTTGAAATCTCTTGCTCCAACTACTGGAATCTTGTTCCCTTGGTAGTCTTTAAGAGTCAGTGCTTGCTTCTGGAAATGTTTCTTCTGAATGTTGGGAAGTAGCCTGTGAATAGTGTCCCATGACACCATAGATAAATAAGAGCCTGAGTCCACTTCCATTTGGCAAGGCCTTCCTTCAATGAACACCTTCACATGTACTTTTCTGCTTCTCAAGGGTGAAGAATGACCAATGGTGATTGTTTGATGAGTTTCATTCTTCCCATTTGCTTCTGAATTGCCATCTTTTCAAAGAAGTTGTTGGGCTTAAAATCCTTTTCAGGAAATTTCTTCCTACTAGGTGGAGTTCTGGATGATTTGTAGACTCTGGCTAGGTGACCCCGTTTCTCACAACGTAGGCAGATGGTGTCTAAGAACTTGCATTCAGTGTGGGATGCCCCCACAGCCTTGCAATAAAATTCTTGCCTCTTTCTCCCAGGGTCCTTTTCTTCTCCATTCTGAGTCTAAAATCCCTTCCTCCACCTCACTGCAATCTGAATCAGAGTCTATTTGTTGCAATGGGCTGTTGTGGATTTTTCCACATCAGAATGGCTTGAGGTCTGGCTTGAGGCCTTGTTAATCTTTTTCATGGGCTGCTGAGGACTTGGTGGCTTCGCTGAAACAGCTTCTTCAATGGCCTCCTTAAACGTGATCTTAGGTTTCATTAACAGTTTGCTTTGTAAGACCTTATCTTTGAGGCCTAAGACAAACCGATCACTCATGGCCTCTTCTAAGTTGGTAAAGTCACAAGCACCCCAATGTCCCTTAAACTTGCCACTAAGTCATTAACATTCTCGCCCCTTGATCCCAACGGTAAAACTCGTGTCTCTTAATGAGGCACGATACTTGTGGGGCGAATGGGCTCTTAAAAGCTTCTCCAAATCAGGCCATTCCATTACCTTCAGTTCTGCAGCTCCCGCCAACGCCATCTTGAAGACTGCGGACCACAGTGCGTGAGAAAACCGCCTCTTCCGTCTCTCGAATATCGGCAAGGTCGTTTCCTTCCAGGTACATCTGGAAGCGATCCGCATACGATTCCCAGTCTTCCGCCGCCGGATCGAACGGGGCTGGGGGGGTATTCAGCGCAGTCATCTCGCTCTTCTGTTCACCTTCTGCGTTGTCTCTTCTTTAGGGAGATCCCACCTTCGTCGCCAGTGTTAAGTTTACATGAAGAGTCAAACGTGGGGAACTTCAGTAAAGAGTTTATTCAGTGACTACAGCTCAAATGGACCTGAGTTGGCTGGGCTACGGCTGCCTCTTATAGCCAGCAGCCGTAATTGCCAGCCAATGGGAGTGCAGGGTTTCTTCCCGCACCATTTAAATCAATACCTTTTAACATTTTACAAGAACAGTTCAAATAAACCAATAACATTCAAACCTACATACATAACAGTAACAACAACAAAAAGAAATCTTGAATGCTTCCCCCCACCTAAAGTGTGTGAGACCTCTAGTGCCATCAAATCAACCACAACTATCACAAGTATTCTGAAGTCAAAATCACAGACGTCAGGTTGTAGGAGGAGTCAGAAGATGAAGCACAAAAGAATCTAGTTGAAAGGTTAAAGCCAGTAACTTCAAGAATCTGAATTTTCAAGTGAAGTGGAAACACTATTTAAGTCTCATGGCATTTCATCTCTATCAGGCTAATTAGACTTCTGTGCTACAAAGTATTTATTAGCATCAGTTTTGCTGACTAAGAGTGAAATAGCATCTCTGCCATAGATAGACAGCCTAGTCATCTTCTGTCTCTGATTATTCCATACTGCCATATTATTTCTTTAGAAGGTGACTTGGAAACCATGAAGAACAGATTTTCAGGAAGATTTACTTAATTGGTTCTCTTAACACTCCTGAAGTAAGACTATGGCTCAGAGCCAGGGTCCAAGCCCATTCCAACTGACAAATTCCTTTGGACAAAACCAAAGCCATGGTCAATAAATCCAAGATAAACTGTTTTTCATTTCTACTAAGTGGGACATGTCAGAGTTCAACTCTGTCCTGTCACCTCCTCATGAGATTTATCTTTAGAGTAAGCACAAACAAAGAACTCAAAGAGCCTATTGAGCAAGATTTGGCAAAAATGCATAGCAGAAAAGGTTCACTAAAAGAATGGAAGGGCAAAAAGTTTCTGCAGAATTCAAAAAAAATCCCTAGAATAGCTTCACTTAAAATGGTGGATACCATTTTTAAAAATGATAGGGGTTTCCATGTTAGGGGAAGGCATGAAATGTAAGAATCCAACAGAGAGTATTATTGCAACCCTTGGCTGCATTTTATCTATTTATAACTGTATGAGAGAAAGTCTATAGGAACTTTCTACATCCCAAATGATACTGTATATAGAAAAATTAATCTAAATAACTGCTATGGTCTCATATCTTCCCAGTATATATCTTGTGGGGCAAACATGTTCTACTACTTATTTGCATAAGGGTTTGTCTATGTCTCCACCCCAGAAAAAATGTGGCAACTCATGAAAAACTACTGGGGGGGAAATGCTAACATTGATAATGGTTTCATGAGTCACCAGCAATTTATTTGATGTCCCTAGACAATTTTGTCAAGGATATTTATTTATTTATTTATTTATTTATTTGTTTGTTTGTTTGTTTATTTTTGGGACTTGTATGCCGCCCCATCTCCGAAGACTCGGGGCGGCTCACAGCTAAAACAACAACAATAAATAATTAAAAGAAGATTAAACCAGATTTACAAGCCCAAACAAACAAATTTACGATACTTAAAAATATAAAACCACTCCCCCAGGAAGGGTCACAGCCTGGATTGGTCAAACAACCAGGTCTTCAAATCATGGCAGAAGGTGCAGAGGTCAGGGGCCAAGCGGAGCCCCAGGGGGAGTTGGTTCCAGAGGTCAGGGGCCACGACAGAGTAGGCTCGTCATCGGGGGACCGCCCGCCGGCATTGGCCTGCCGACAGGACCCCAAGGAGTCCTTGCCTATGTGCTCACACAGGGCGGTTGGCATTCGATGTCGGCAGGAGTCGCTCCCTTAAATATTGAGGACCCATGTCATGAAGGACTTTGTATGTTAAAACTAAAACCTTGAATCTCACCCGGAGTGCAACCGGCAACCAATGCAGGCAGCGCAGGAGGGGGGTAACATGGGAGAATCGGGAAACTCCCACCACTACCCACCATGACTTAATTCCTCTAGGTCCAATGTTTCTGCCATTGTTTTTCTTATGAAGTGGTTCAAAACCTGAACATCACTCCAGAATCTACACTGGGAAGCACTTTTTGGATAATTCAGATGAAGACATCCAGTCCAAGACAATGTTTTAGTTACATCCAGTTCATTCTTGTAAAACCATCCAGTATCTATAGTTTATATGCCATGTATTTCATGTATAACGTATGCACGCACACACACACACACACACACACACACACGAAATAGATGTGAATGAGCTATCTGACAAGCCTTATTATACCTGACCCATATTAAAAAGTTATTACACCTTTAAGCTTATTTGATTGAGGGTATAGGCTCCATACCTGTGAGTTTACCATGTACATCATGTGTAGGAAACTTCTAGCCAATATACTGCACATAATCCAGTCCTTGATCTTTCTGAATTCAAATTAAACTATTATGATGTTTCTACCAGCATTTTTTGTACAAATTCTTTATAATTCAATAAGGAAATCTCGAAATAACAATTTCTCAATACCTTGATTAGTTTCAGTTCAAAATAATTGCAGTCTAGTCTGATAGATAACAAACATCAATACAATATTGCATTCTTGAATTTGATGATAGAAAGTCAACGTTATCAAACAAAAAAATCAAGCCTAAAAAAATTCCACTTGAATAAAATTTGTATTCTCCTTGAATTAGATATTTCAAATGCCAAAGGTCTACCAAAATCTTACATGTAGATCTTATTTGTTTCCCTACTAATGACTGAGGGTTTTTGTACATCTATTTCTATCCAGCTCAGGATCCAATATTTCATTAAAAATCTCCTGTTACCACCTTATCATAAACGCACCCATTGAAGTGTCAAAAACATTGATAAAAAGTAGGAGAGTCTAAATTAGCTATATAAATATTAACCATAGCTATTACAGTTCCTGCTATTTTAGCACATAAAATTAAATAAAACCCGTTTATATCAGTAATATTTTGTATATCAGTGGAAAATCCTGTTGAAAACCAAAATAGCCACATCTTTAGCTGTCATTGAAGTATCTGTGAAATAAACTTGTCTGCTGTAGATAAGCAATACCTGTCCTTAATTATTGTAAATATGCTAAAATTACATTTTTATGCTAGATTTCTATAGCCCATAATGTAAAATACTAATTTCATCCATTAATTTTATTTTTGGCCCACTTATTAATATTTTCCCAAACCCAAATTATTTTATAACCTGTACCATTAACAAATCTCTAATAATGAACTTTATTTAAGTATTTATTGTATTTTCTAATATTGCTTACAGACATAGAATCATGGGGACTCAAATTAATATTCATGTAGCCTTGTATTGCACATATAGAGAATCTTTACTTAAAAGGAAAAAAATGTAATTATGTGTAAGAAAATAGAATTGCTAAAAAGTAACATTCTTATTTAAAAAATGGAAAGAACCCTTAAAAAAACAAATAAATAGGAAGAAAGAAATGTGTGACTTCTTAGTGAGATAGCACTATAGGTCATCTCCTTTATTATAAATAAATATACGGAACAGTTTGCAAACCAATCATTTAAACTCACATGCTAAGTATGAAGATAAAGACTAAAATTGGCAATACGCCCAGACTCATTATCATCAAATTAACAAGAGGAGAGGAAAAAAAACTTTAAAAGTTCTCGAATGAGGATCTCCCCACCCCTCCCATTGCTCCTTGGGCAAACTTACACTTTCTCCCTTAGCAATTGCTATAAAATGAAACACAATAAGACTTATCCATCAGCAGATTTCAGCTATAAGATAAAGGCCTCTGCATTCACAGTGTTACCAAATCTGTTAATCTGATCTTGATTATTAATGCAGAATGTAGCAGGAAAGCTCATAATATGTTATAGTTGTGGTACTCTAGCGAGACTTTGAGTTTTTATAAACAATCATCTTTTCTCTGAAACTCTCTTAGTAAAATCAGGATAGACTGATATAAGTCTGCAGAGATTTAATTTAATTTAATTTAATAATTGGACTTGTATGCCGCCCCCTCTCCGAAAGGACTCGGGGCGGCTCACAACTAAAAACAACAACAATAAATACATTAAAAACAAATTAAACAGTACAAGCCCATGTAAAATCAATTTAAAACCCCCTCCCCAAGATGTCAGTCCAGCCCAGCCTGTTCAAACAGCCAAGTTTTCAGATCGTGGCGGAAAGAGCAGAGATCCAGAGCCAAATGGAGCCCCACGGGGAGTTGGTTCCACAAGGCGGGAGCCGCTACAGAGTAGGCCCTTCCCCGGGGCACCGCCAGCCGACACTGTGTTGCGGACGGTACCCCGAGAAGTCCCAGTCTGTGCGCTTGTACAGGGCGATTGACATTGGATGTCGGCAGGAGACGCTCCCGCAAATACCGGACCCAAGCCATGAAGGACTTTGAATGTTAATACCAGCACTTTGAATTTCACTCAGAGGGCAACCGGCAACCAATGCAACTTGCACAGGAGGGGCGTAACATGGGAGTACTGGGAAACTCACATCACAACCCGCGCGGCTGCATTCTGCACCAGCTGAAACCTCCGGATGGAATGCAAGGGCAGTCCTAAATAGACAGCATTGCAATAGTCGAGTCGGGACGTGACAAGTGCATGAGTGACCGTGCGAAGGGCATCTCGGTCCAGGTACGGGTGTAGCTGGCGAACCAGCTGAACCTGGGCAAAGGCCCCCCTGGCCACGGCCCCCACCTGCTCCTCCAAACCGAGCCGTGAATCCAGGAGGATCCCCAGGTTTCATGCCCTATCCACAGGGGGAACACCTCTCCCCCTATGACCAAAGATGGAATCTGTTGACTGGTCCGAGATGCCTGTATGCACAGCCACTCCGTCTTAGCCGGATTGAGCTGTAGTTTGTTCCTGCCCATCCAGATCTGTAGCGCATCCAGACAACGGGATATCACGGAGAGGGCATCACTGATTTGGTTTGGGGTGGAGATATACAACTGGGTATCATCAGAGTACTGATGATACCTCACCCCAAAACCACAGATGATCTCACCCAGAGGCTTCATATAGATGTTGAACAGAAGGGGCAAGAGGACTGACCCCTGAGGGACCCCACAAGTGAGAGCCCTCGGAGTCAACCTCTTCCCCCCTGCCAACACCAATTGCAAATGCCCCGAGAGGTAGGAGGAGAACCACTGCAAAACAGTGCCTCCCACTCCCAGCCTCTCGAGGTGCCACAATAGGATACCATGGTTGATGGTATCGAAAGCCGCTGAGAGATCTAATAGGAGCAGGACGGAGGAAAATCCCCTGTTCCGAGCCCTCCAGAGATCATCCACCAGCGCGACCAATGCCGTCTCCGTGCTATACCCAGGCCGGAAGCCTGATTGAAATGGATCTAGATAGTCTGCTTCCTCCAGGAAAAGCGGAAACTACTGAGCCACCACACTCTCAACAACCTTCGCCAAAAAGTGAAGGTTGGAGACTGGATGGAAGTTGTTTAAAACAGCTGGGTCCAGAGCAGGCTTCTTCAGGAGAGGTGAACACCCTTTGAATATTGTGGGAGTAGGAATGAATTTCCAGAGGAAAACTGCAGACTACAGGAACCAGGAGCACTACTCAGGTGACCCTGATGACACAGATAAACCTCCAAGTGCTTCAAGGACCCTCTCTAAAGGGATGCAAATGACCAGCTGTCTGCAAGGAATATAAATCCTTCCATTCCCAGTCAGAGCTGAAGAAGCTTCTTGGATGTGAAGCAAAACATCTTCAAAAGAAAAAACAAGAAAGTCCAGTTGCCTCCTGAAAAAGCACCTTTGGAATAGATTGATATGTTACTTTGGTTAGAACCCCACACATCAACGGATTCCTGGCAAAATATGTGTAAAATCTCATCTCATATGGTAGCATGAAGGAACTGCTTAAGAATGGTATTTGAACTAGTTCCAATCTTCTGACTTATTAAAGGAATTTTAAAGACATGTTCAATCTTGACTAGAAGTCCATTCCCAAAGAGAAGAGCTTTCTGAAAAAATCCTCCATATAACTCAGCCACAGGTTTGATTGAGTTGGAAGATTTTCAATACTGGTCTCGCACAAATTTTTCCTGGTGCAATTGGGATTCTAGTCCAGTGGCTCCCAAACTTTTGGGCACCAGGGACTGGTTCCACAGAGAAAGTTTTTTTCCACACACTGGAGGAGGTGTGGTTTTGCATGCTGCCTCCATCCCATGGATGGGACTTTGCTAGTTTGCATGGACTAGTTGCTGGCATGCCGCAGACCAGTGCTGGTCCACAAACAGGGGTTTGGGGATGCCTGATCTAGTCAATATATTAAGATTGGCTTTGAGTTATGGTCCTGTGGGCTTGTCATCAATCTACATATCTAAACTTTGTTTTTCCTTGCCTTCATATTAAATCACTCTTAAGCTCAGCCAGATCTTGTTGGATTTGGCTTCAAGACTTGTACTTGAACCTGGATCTCTTTTAACAAGTTAGTAGAACTATCTTCCTTTTCTACCTTTCCTGTTTCAGCAGATGGTGATGCAACTGAAATTAAGTTAGCTGTTGACCACTGGGATCTCTAGCTGCCATGGCAACAGCTCATTGAAAACAAAATAATACACGAAGACAAATTAGTTTTATTTACAGAGAACATTCCTATGATTATTTCTAAACCTCATACTACTATTCCACTGTTGATGCAAAATATAGATGCCTTTAGCAAAAGAGCATGATACTCTATTAATTGGTTCAAATTGGAATTTATACCAATAGGTAAAATTGGATTATTCGTTGATTTAAGGAATATAAATTATATCTGCACCAAATCAATTAATATCTTGTCAACCTCACAGGTAAATTAGAAAGTAAACAGGGCTAGATTGACTAGTTCTACCTAATTGTTAGGATACGTTAATGCAATCTTGCAAGTCTGAAAGTACAAACTTTCCGTCACCATTTTTAACTGCTTCATCCATTAGGGAGGTTCTTTCCTAAGTTTCTTTCTCTGATTTTTTAGGCCATTAGCTGCTCCTGCTTCTCTTGTCTAATAGTTTCCTAGGCAAAATCTCTCCCCTCTTTCCTCAAGGTCAACTATTGAATGTACATACCAAAAGATATAAATCAGTTAGCAATGTGTACGATAAAATACACAGAAAAGTGTCTTCAAATATCAATAAATGGGAATCATTAAACCTTACTCTTTGAAGAAAAGTGAATGCTGTCATATTATTCCCAGATTAATCAATGTCCAGGTGTATAAGCATGCTTGTGCTGTTTGAACCAGATACCCATGATTTGAAATCAAATCCCTTTGCAAAATTGAATCAAATGATCACCTGCATCATTTCTGTCCCCATGTCCAAAAATGCCAGCGATACCTGTTTCTGCTTGGCTGACAAACTTTTGGACTGAAATCACCCAGTACGTAAACAATGACTTTTGAGGATATTTGTTCTTTTTTCAATACTGGCATAGAAATTATCTTATTTCAAGTTCCATTGCATCAGTTGTTGGGGCCTAGACTTGGACAATTGTGATTTTGAGGCACTTGACATAACTTGAATGGTTATGATTCAAATATTTACTGTCAAGAAGCTTTCCATTGTTTGGACAGGTTTCTTGCTTGTGATAAATGCCACTCCATTCATTGCCCTGGTATAATGTCCCAAATAATAGCTAGTGAATGCATCAGACTGGAAATATCCATTGTCTATTCAACGTAGTTCAGTGATGCCAAGAAGGTTGATTTTCAAATTGGCTATCTCCTGTTTGAATATATCCAATTTACCCTGCCTCATTCCTTGGACATCCCATGTTGCTTTCTGAAAACAGTCCCTTGTTTTCACCAGGAGCTACATCTTCAGTTAGGAGTCCTGCTAGATTTGATTGAGGGGCATCATTAATGCCTTGACAACTTCCTTGCTCTTTCCCAATACGTCTCGGGTACCATCTGGCCTAAGGATTCTACCATATCTGATTCATTTGAGAGTTTTTCCATAAAAGAATGTTGGCAAAGGTGGGGGTTTTGCAAATTAAATTGCAAGTCTTTCTCAACCCTGCCTATTTATCCAGGCTTGGGACCAGCATGCAGGTGTATGGCTGTATAACATAAATGTCTTTATTTGGCAGGGGAAGCAGCTGTCAGAATCCAGTGACTTTTAAAATAAATATTTTATCTGCTTCCACTAAACTATTTGTTTCTGTATGTGGTGATAAATAACTCCAGGAAAAAAGAAGCACAGGGTTCTTCTTTTTTAATATTCCCTCCAAATTCCTCCCCTCTTTTTTTTTACCTTTAGTTCAGTGTTGACTCTTGGTCACTGCCTGGACAAGTTCCTGTAGTTTTCTTCAAAAGGGTTTTTTGGAAATGGTTTGCCTTTGCCTCCTTCCTAAGGCTGAGAGAGGGTGAGTAGCCTAAGGTCTCCCAGTTGGCTTCATGTCTAAGGCAGAACTAGCACTCACACTCTCCCAGTTTTTAATTTGATGCCTAAACCATTAACACCCAACTGGCTGTCTCTCTATTCCTTCCCTGAAATTAAAAAGAAGAGGGGTGAAGTGTTGCTAAACAGTTTGTAGAGTTTTAAAGCCACCTTAATTCTTTCCTTGGCTTCCCTAGAAGGAAGAGGGCATGATGCTAAATTAGAGTGTGTGTAATTAAATTAACACATAATTAACTTAAACACTATTATAAAAAGAGTGAAGATGAATGGAATATAGAAATCAGTATAAGGAAAATGAATTATGGAATGTTTCATGGGTGATACAGAAGTTAGAATACTGTGTGAAAATTGACCATAGTGCTTCAGCTGTTGCAAATTAGTGAAGGAATATATCCAGTAGATTGTCTACTCTTTATTTTGTGAAATCAATTTCAGTAATGCAGTAGCATAGGATGTTTTATCTGTAGTAATCCTTTACAAATTACCTTTGTCCATACAGTTTGAGTCATTCTGTCTTGGACAGATGACAGAAAAGTTCTCCCACAACACCAAAATGGGAATAATTCCTTAGTGCAGAAAATTACTTGAGGCCTGAATGTAATGGAAAAATTAAATACTAATAATGTCTTAATTAACATTAGCGATAACGCAGAAAGCATATGAACAGGAATAGGAAATATGGGTTGAGTTGAGCAGAATTGCTAGAGAACTGAAACTCACAGGCCTTTCAAGAACAGAGTCAACAGCCTTGAAGATAAGAAGAGATTTGGGTGTCTTAAGATCTGTAGTATGAGTAAATAGAGCCAGCAGCAATATTCTGGTTGGAAGACAAATATTGTTCATATCCCTTTTTATATCTTCTTTTAATTTCTCCCTTTTTAAAATTAAAGTTGTAGTTTAGGGGATGCCAGCTGAGCATGAACATCTTAATTTTTCTATTATTTTCAATTTTTTAAATAGAGGGTACCATCTGCAAGAAAATACCACTTACTGCAAACTAACTGTTTTTAGAGTCAAAGCAGCTGAAGCAAACACCATTGTATTTCTGATAGTATCATGATTCAAGAGAATTTGAATATGAAATGCATATGTTCAGAATATTTCCTTTGAACAGGGTTCATCAGTGGGTTTGTATATTTTATTTATTGATATTTTAACCGTAGGGAATGTAAAAGCAGTTGCAAAACATGGAATCTCAACAGGTAGGGAAAAGATAATCTTAGCTTGTTGAGTCACTGAAACTAATGCACAATGGACAGCTAAAGTCCAAGATCTAAAAATATTTGTCTGCACCAGTGAATAATAAGCAGGAGAAACAGCACCACCATCTGTTTGTGTGTTATGAGAGATAGTTATGCTACACATTTCTTTTTTGGCAATTCCTACACCATGGGAAATTGGGAGGGGGGGTCTGCAGAAGGCCTTGCAAATAAATAAAATCAAACTGAAAGTGCTGTAGGTAAACAGAAAGCCCTTCCTGTTCTTGATCCAGCCTCTGGGGCTTATAATAAAGTCAAGAATTATATGGGAGGTGAAAAGTGAGATACTTCACAAGGAGGCTGGCACAATAGCTGCTGACAGTGGGACAAAATCTTTCTGAGCTTTTCAACTTCACACCCTACTAATGAGTACCCAAGTTACAGTATTCTTAATAGAATTTTTCCTGTCCCTGAGGCTCATTCCCAGATAAGTCAGTGATTAAATACAGCTTATGTTAGCAGTATCTCCTTTCTCTATTTATTTCCCAACGCTCTTTCCCTTTCAACACTGCTTATACTTGGAGGGATTTTTTTTAGTGTTGTTTCTCACCTAAGGACATCAGACAGCTTGGAAATGTCTCAAACTCTCAGAATCAAAGAGCTGCAGGAATTTTTTCTCTTTTCAGAATCATTGACTAAGAGAAAGCTAGGACGAAGCTGACGGTAAAAGAAAATGTTCTCTTGGAGTAATAAAATATAAAGCATAGCATTATCATTACCTTATTAAAGGTAATAAGCCATGAGAAATATGTTCTTATCAATTGCTCGTGTTTAACGTAGATCTTCTCTGTTAGCTAGCAGAGGAAATAACCTCTGAGGATTCTTGTGTTAAAATATAATTGGATACAGAAGATAACAATTGCATACCAGACCCTCACAGCTATGTCTTTCTGTTTTCACTTGCACTTTAGCTTTCCCCTGGATCTGAGGATGATGAGGGACATGACAGCTCCAGCCGAGAGAATCTGGGCCGCATCCAATTTAGTGTTGGCTATAATTTCCAGGAATCTACTCTCACTGTCAAAATATTGAAAGCTCAGGAGCTGCCAGCCAAGGATTTCAGTGGCACAAGTGATCCTTTTGTCAAAATCTATCTCCTACCAGATAAAAAGCATAAACTGGAGACCAAGGTGAAAAGGAAGAACTTAAATCCACATTGGAATGAGACCTTTCTCTTTGAAGGTAGGTAAGAAGGTCTAATTACTGAAGTCAAGTCAAGGCTTTGCTGAATAAATCTATAGCATAGTTCAGTTTTCAACCTGTCAAGTATGGTAGTGGTCTTCATTTCCTGAACTTAAAGACAAGCAACATAGTTGAAAGAAAACTGCTGACAGGCAGAAAATTTGTTCGTGAATAGAAATAGTGGGTCAGAGGAGGCCTGATTAATTGTGGTAATCCTTTTGCCCTAGAATGAATGTTTCAAGGTTGAACATTTGGGGAATTGCCACTGTTGTCCAGATGGGACAGAAAGAAAGAGTGAATGATGTTCACCATCCTCCTTATTTTTTAATCAAGCTAGTGTAAATATTTCTGAAGAACACAAACAAGATAGCAATAGCACTTATATACCACTTCACGGTCCTCTCAAAGCAGTTTACAGAGTCAGCATATTGCCCCCAACAATTTGAGCCCTCATTTTACCAAATTTTATCTTGGAAGGATGGAAGGCTGAGTCAACCTTGAGCCAGTGAGATTTGAACTGCTGGCTAACGTAAAACTGCTGAACTGCTAGCAACTGGCAATCAGCAGAAGTAGCCTGCAGTACTGCATTCTAACCACTGCACCACCACAGCTCTTATGATTGAAGGCTATAGATCAGGGTGTCAAACTCGCAGCCCACGGGCCAGATACATCATGTGCTGGCCACGCCCACCCCTGGTTTTGTGAAGGGGGGGAATTGCAATACATGACATGATGACATGATGTCATCATTAGTTTGACACCCCTGCTTTAGAGTGTACACATCCAGTGTTTCTCCTAATGGCCACACCACAATCCACCTCCTTTTATCTTCACCAATATTAGAATTCTAGCATGGGAGAGGTGAAACATGAATATGTTCACTGAAGAAAAGAAAAACACAAGCACTGCCATGGTGGATCAGACCATCTTTTCCGGCAGTCCATTCTCACAGTAATCAACCAATCACAGAAGGAAGCCCACTAATCTCCCAGCAGAAGGTCTTTTGAGACAGTCACATTACCATCAAAACTAATAGCCATTGATCCCATGAGGAGTGGTCCAACCCCTTTTTGAAGACAGCCAAGCTGGTAGCCAGCACTCACATCACTTAGTAATAAATTCCAAAACTACGTTGCTAGTCCCAATTTTCATTTCAGGAGTTTGTATGTGTTGTCTGCCAGTCCCAAAAATGTTATAGCAGTTAGTGTAAAGAGGAGCTGTAATGCTGCCAAACTCTTATTCCTTTGTTGGTATTAAAAGCCTGTGACTACCATTGATGATGAAAAAAATAGCATGCAAGCAGTTTTGCAGTCAAGTGCTTTTTCCAGTAGCATTATAACTATGGCTGTATGTTGCTGTAGTGGAGAAAAAAGAAATGGTAAATCTAAAACAATGCCTACAAGTTGGCACCAAGACTATTTTGAAGACTTTTGGTGAGCAAATGACTGGGTTTGGAGAGATGGTTTTGGAGCAACAAAAATCAGACTTCACTCTAGCTCCCTTTGCCTTGCCTGCTAGGCATTTGGGAATATTTCCAAAGATTTGCAAGCCATTCGAACACTGTATAGCTCAACTAAATGCCATCAATATTTTAAAATAGAATCATCACAATAATGTGTATTTCACTAGCTGAATGGAGAGGGAAAAAAACCTCTGAGCAATTGTTGTGAAAGAAGGCTTGTGAAACAAACAAGCTAACCTTCCCTTTTAAGAGCCCATGAACAGAATTGCATTAGCTGAAGCCCAGAGGCCAGGAGACAAGATAAGGTAAGTCTTCCCACCTGTGAGGAAACAGACTGTTCATAAACCGTTCAGAGTTCATTGAGGTAAAATGAAAGACTGCTTTTTTATTACTTCAAACACATGATTGTTGAACTGGATATTATCTCAGCTACCAAACATAGACAAAGGTGAAGGGAGCATGAAGCTCCAGACCTGAGTTTAAAGTAATGCAATCTCCCAGTAGGGAGATTTTGTATGAGATTGTTCTCATTCTCTCAACATAACAGGGATACCATTTTTGTGCCATATAGCTGTAAAGAATTCAGCATTGACGGGGTCTACGACAACAGGGTTTTTTACATCACAACAAAAAAGCTTATTTATTTATTTATTTATTTATTTATTTATTTATTTATTTATTGAACTTGTATACCGCCCCATCTCCGAAGACTCGGAGCGGCTCACAAATAAAAACAGGAACAATAAATACTTAAAAAGATTAAACTAATTTTACAAGCTCAAAAATTACAAAAACTAAAATTTACAATAGTTAAAAATTAAGAAACCTATCCCCCTCCCCCAGGGAGGGGTCACAGCCCGGGTTGGTCAAACAACCAGGTCTTTAAATCATGGCGGAAGGTGCGGAGGTCAGGGGCCAAGCGGAGCCCCAGGGGGAGTTGGTTCCAGAGGTCAGGGGCCGCGACAGAATAGGCTCGTCGTTGGGTGGACCGCCAGCCGGCATTGGCCTGCCGACGGGACCCCGAGGAGTCCTTGCCTATGTGCTCGCACAGGGCGGCTGGCACTCGATATCGGCAGAAGACGCTCCCTTAAATATTGAGGAGCCATGTCGTGTAGGACTTTGTATGTTAAAACCAGAACCTTGAATCTCACCCGGAGTGCAACCAGCAACCAATGCAGGCAGCGCAGGAGGGGGTAACATGGGAGAATCGGAAACTCCCATCACCACCGCGCCGCATTTTGCACCAGCTGCAATCTCGGATGGTATGCAAGGGCAGTCCTAAATAGAGAGTGTTGCAGTAGTGAGTCTAGAGGTAACAAGGGCGTGAGTGACTGTGCGCAGGGCATCTCGGTCCAGAAATGGGCGAAGCTGACGAACAAGGCGGAGCTGGGCAAAGGCCCCCTGGCACGGCCCCCACCTGCTCCTCCAACCGAGCCGTGCATCCAGGAGGACCCCCAGATTCAGCCCTATCCACAGGGGGCAACAGCTCTCCCCTATGGCCAAGATGGATATTCCTGGCTGGGCTGAGATGCCGGTATGCACAGCCACTCAGTCTTGGCCAGGTTGAGTCAAGCATGTTCCGCTCATCCAAATCCGTACCACATCCAAACATCGGGTCATCAGGAGAGGGCATCACTGATCTGGTTTGGGGTGGAGATGTACAGCTGGGTGTCATCCGCGTACTGATGGAATCTCACCCAAACCACGGATGATCTCACCCAGTGGCTTCATGTAGATGTTAAATAGAAGAGGGAGAGGACCGACCCTGAGGGACCCCACAAGAGAGCACCCTCGGGTGACCTCAACCCCCACCAACACCGATTGAGACTGCCCGAGAGGTAGGAGGTGAACCACTGGAGAACAGTGCCCCCACTCCCAACCCCGGCCCAAAAGGATACCATGGTCGATGGTATCGAAAGCCGCTGAGAGGGCTAATAGGACCAGGAGAGGAAAACCCCTGTCCCGAGCCCTCCAGAGATCATCCATCAGCGCGACCAATGCTGTCTCCGTGCTGTAACGGGTCGGAAGCCCGATTGATCGGATCCAGGTAGTCCGCTTCATGCAGGAAAAGTGGAAACTGCTGAGCCACCACACTCTCAACAACCTTCACCAAAAGCAAGGTTGGAGACTGGACGAAAGTTGTCTAACACGGTTGGGTCCAGGGCAGGCTTCCTCAGGAGGGGTCTCACTACCGCCTCCTTCAAGGCGGAGGGAAAAACACCCTCCCTTAACAAAGCGTTGACAACTGCCCGGAGCCAACTGCAGGTGGCCTCCCTGGCGGCATAAGCCAACCAGGAAGGACACGGGTCCAACAAACATGTGGTGGAACTCAGGTGCCGCATAATCCTGTCCACTTCATCCTCGGAAACAGGATCGAACTCATCCCAGATCACACTGGCCAGACTGCTTGTATCCCGTTCCTCAGACCACTGCAAATCAGAAGACAACCCACCCCAAATCCGAGTGATCTTATCCAACAGATATTGACCAAACTCCTCAGCCCTTCAATGGGCCGCCCCTCCCCCATACGAAGGAGAGAGCGGGTAGCCCGAAATAGGGCGGCTGGGCAGTTATCTGCGGACGCTATGAGGGTGGAGAGATAGGACCTTCTCGCCGCTCTCATAGCTACCAGGTAAGTCCTAATATGGGCTCTTAGCTGGGCTCGATCAGATTGGGAGCGGGTGGACCTCCACCTGCTCTCTAAACCCTTCACGGCTTCATCTCCCGGAGCTCCTCAGTATACCAAGGAGCCATCCGGGATCCACGGCGTGTGACGCATGGAGACAACCCTGTCGAGGGCATCCGACGCAGCCTGTTGCCAGGCGGCCAGATCCTCGGCAGAGCTGTGGTCAAGGGAAGAGGGAAAGGACCCCAGTTCCGCCTGGAACCTCTCAGGGTCCATCAGGCGTCTGGGGCGGAACCATCTAAGTGGCTCCTCATCCCAGCAGTGGGGGGCAGCCTGTTGGAAGACCAGCCATAGGAGATAGTGATCAGACCATGGAACGGGCAACGCCGTAAAAGTGGCTTGCCCTCTGTCACTACGCCACTGTTCAGAGACAAAAACTAGGTCAAGAGTATTTCCCCCCTCGTGAGTCATGCCTTGAATCAATTGGGTCAGGCCCATGGCTTCCATAGAAGCCATGAATTCCTGGGCCAAGCCCAATGCTCCCCCCAGGGAAGGCAGATTGAAGTCCCCCAGGATCATAAGGCCCGGGAACTCCACCGCCACCCCCGAGAGGAGATCGAGAAGCCCAGGCAGGGCCGCTGTCACACAGCTGGGGGAAAGGTATGCGAGCAGCAAGCCCACCTGACCATTAGGCCCCCACTTCAAGAGGAGGGTCTCACTCCCACCTATCTCTGGAACCGCAACCTCCCTTGGAAACAGGGTCTCCCGAATAACCACAGCCACCCCACCACCCCTTCCCTGGGCCCGTGGCCGGTGCAGAACCCGGAAACCTGGAGGGCACAGATCAACCAGAGGGACACCTCCCTCCGGGCCCAACCAGGTTTCGGTGATCCAAGCCAGGTCCACAGCTTCCTCCTCAATGATCTCGCGGAGGAGGGAGGACTTATTAGCCACGGACCTGGCATTAAAATACACCAACCTAAGCCCAGGGGTCCCGGTTCCGATGCCCCTAGGGAGGAGGCCATAGGGTCGAGCGCCACCGCACAGAGATGGTGGGTGCTCGCACATGATATGGCCCTATGCCTCGATGTCTCCTGCCAATCCCAACCACCCTGGGAATCACGGTCCCCACCTCGGGGCCCCGCCAGCCCCCAACCCCACCCCCACCACCATGCACCGGGCTGCAGGAAGACCCCTCCACCCCTCCCTAACCCCTTAAGATGGCCAATTAAAATTTAAAAACCTCCCTTCCGAATTAAGCGTAATTTAAAACCCATGGTCATGCTATGCCCCTCTGGGAATAAAAGATCCGTCATCAAGGAGGGGCTTTGACAATACGGCAAGCCATCTCAGGGACAGGGGAACACCCCTGAGTGCCCGCAGCTCAAGGGAAGAGTAGGTGTATCCAATAGTGGTCATTGCTAAGGAGAGATCAAGTCCAGGATAGATGGTAAAAGTTCAGGTCGCCGATGGTCAATCAGTTCTAGGACCAGCAAACAGTGGGGACCTCTCAACCCAGGCGGCACTCCCACTGCCCACCGGGGAGTAAGCCCCACGATCTCAAACATGGTCCAGTCCCCTCTCTTCCACAGAGGAAGACAGTCCACAGGCTAGCCCCAGATGAGGGGGCCAAACACCACTGCTCTCTCACCCCAGTGGTAATGGCCAGGCATGGAGTGCTCCCACCACACCATGCAGCCCCCAAGAAGCGAACTGAGGCATCCGAGGGGGAGGAAAGGTGGTCCAGACATGGTAGATGGCCACTAAGGGCCGATGTCTCCACCAGTCAGTCATCTCTGCTTGCATCCTCCAGGCCCTCCAAGGAGGAGAAAAGCCGAAGAATAACATCCGCTGCCATCGTCACATCCAGGCTAGGGAGAAAGGCCGGGGAGGTACTGAGACCCAATAAAATGGGTACCCCGAGCATCCTCCCCGGCAGATCTTCAAATATCCCCAGCCAATAGCACCAACAGCAACAACGCCGTTGACGCTACCATCGTCATCACGCCTTCTCCACCGTGCTGCAACCACGCTAAAACGCGCAGCAGCACCGGCAGACTCCAACGGGCCATCTGACAGCCCCTCCAACGACTCAGCGGCCTCTCCAGCAGTCCACAGCACACCCTCCAACAATCAGTTCAGCAGCCGTCAATGCAACAGCCGCCACCATTGTTCCAGGTCTCAAGTCCGCTTCTCCATTGTTGTTCGGACCGCTCCTCCAAGAAATTCCGGGCTTCTCCTCCGAGGGGGGCCTCCAATATGAGTTGCGTCAGGCGGATGAACTTCCAGGTGCAAATGACAAGGCCACAAAGGTCACCAAGACCATAGGGCCACAGGCACCGCACCCCCACCATCGCGGCAGGGTGCCAGCCAGGGAAATCCCAGACCGGCATCACTGTCGCAGCCGCAAACTCCACAACCCAGGAAATACACCCCGGGTCGGACGGTGGACCTCCCGGCGAGCTGTGCAAGCCATAGAAGCCGCCACCGTTGACATTCCGGCCCGGCAGAGACACCCCGGGTCGGACGGCAGACTTCCAGCATGGTCAGTGTGGGCCATACAAGCCCCAGGCTTGAGGCGCGAACACTGGCCCTAGGCCCCAGGCTCCAGGCTCCAGGCATAAACACTGGCTCCAGGATCCAGGATCCAGGCCCCAGGTACAAATGCTGGCTCCAGGCTCTAGACATGAACGCCGGCTCCAAGCTCCAGGCTCCAAGCTCCCGGCTCCAGGCTCCAGGCTCCAAGCTCCAAATGCGGACGCCGAAGCCACCGAGCCACCAAAGGCTGCCGAGCTGCCAAGGCCACAGGGCCACACCCGCAGCGGCACCCGCCGGAAAAAGAAAACCCCCGGCCGGCGCCGGCGCCACTACTGTACAAGCCGCCGCCGTTCGAATTTCAGCCCAGGGGAAACACCCTGGGTTGGGCGGCAGACTTCGAGCACAGCCTGCATAGTCCGTACGGGCTGCAACGGGGGGTGAACAAGGCCACTGAAGCCGCTGGGGCCGCGCCCGCAGCCATCACACTGCGCGATGCCGGCCGGTAGGGAAACCACCACCCTGACTGGCGTCACTGGCATTGCCACCGACATCCGACCCCGGGAAAGCACCCTGGGTCGGACCGCAGCTAGGTCCATCCCTCCGGAGCAAGCAACCCCCCGAACGACCAAACCTGGGGGGTCTCTCCACAATCTCCACCCGCGCTCAACTCCTCCAAGCCGCCATAACCCTGCACATGCGCACAACCATTTTTTTTTAATTGACCATCCCTAATGAAGGCTGAAATAAAAATGGTTCTTTAATATTTTAAATAAGGAAACATACATATACTGAGGGCATAAGCCTGCAATTGTTGTACATATAATAGCATCTGAGTATTACGGGAATTGTAGTCCAATGTACTGAAGGATGTCAAATTGAGGAATACTGCCTTAAATCATTAATCTATCACATTTTCTATCAAGTCATACCATGGTCCACTTATTTCATCTGGTCAGTTTGTGTTACCTTATGTCTCCTTTACTTTATCCAGTTGTCTTACTTCCTGCCAAGTTAAATCATGCCCTTATTCCTTTACATTTATTTAGTACCATTCTTCAGGGAAACAGCAGTGTAGTACATTAACATAGAAAGAACAAAATTCTTCACTTGTAATCTAAGTGCAAATTATGGATGAAGACCAGGATTTGTCCCGGTTCTTAGAGCAACCAGTCAGCTCCCTCAAGCATCAAATTGGATTAATAAAACTTTATTACTACTCATTAATCTAGAAGATGAGAGCCAGTTTGGTGTAGTGGTTAAGATAGCAGTCTAGAATCCAAGAGACAGGTGTTCCAGTCCTGCCTTAGGCAAGAAGCCATCTAGGCCATCTCCAACCTTAGCAACTTTAAAACTTCAACTGGAGTTGAAGTCCACAAGTGGAGTTGAAGTCCACAAGTCTTAAAGTTGCCAAGGTTGGAGACCCATGATCTAGGTGACCTCGGGACTGTCACTGTCTCTCAGCCCTAAGAAAATGGCAAGAGTAAGCCACTTCCAGAACTCTTGCCAAGAAAATTGCAGAGACTAGTTCTGGCATACTCCAGAGACAAGACAGACTTCAAGGCACAGGACAAAAAAAAGTCTAAAAGACTAAAAGGTTATCCAAAGCTACAAGATTATCTGTAAGTATAGTCACCATTATCCTTATTTGCTTTGATACATTACTATGGAAAAGGCCACCATCTACAAGGGAATGACTGCCTTCAGATGAAGCCATATTTACATTTCAAAATTCTTGTTACTCTGCTTTAACTATATTTCATCTCTTGTTTTCTTTGTTTCTCTCTGTCTCTTCCTCAACTGCTCCTTGGCTTTCATCAGGTTTCCCATATGAGAAAGTGGTTCAGCGGGTGCTGTATCTACAGGTCTTGGATTATGACCGGTTTAGTCGTAATGATCCAATTGGGGAAGTTTCCATTCCTCTCAACAAAGTGGACTTGACTCAGATGCAGACTTTCTGGAAGGATCTAAAGCCCTGCAGTGATGGGAGTGTAAGATACTAGCTTTGCTTTGTAACTTTGCACATTTTTTCCTAGCATGGCAAGAGGAGATCAAGGTTCTGAAATACTGATGATGAGATCCTTCCTGCTTCTCTTTAGAATGCCTTATAAAGGCATAAAACCTTAATACCTGCAAAATATCAAATATGGTTGTAGATACCATGTTAAGTCAGATACAGTCAGTGAGAGAAGCCTAACACCCACACTTAATGCTTCTCAATGTACGGATTATTTGTCAGCAGCACAAAACATACATATGAAGTTTGCTGGTTATATTCACTGAATTATTATTATTATTATTATTATTATTGATATGATGAGAACAGGACAGTAGGGAAGTAAACTTATATACACAGTCACATATCGACACAGTCCATGTAATTATAAGTAAAACTTCTATGGGGAGGGTGGCAGTGGCTTCCTAATTGGGTGTCCCATTCAGCTATCCAGGAGATCACCTCTGGAGTTGCTTCATGTAGATCTTCTAGGCCTAGGGAACCAGAGAATGCACGTCGTGGGCAATCTTGCACAATATATTTAATAATTTGCACATCAGCACCACAACAAAGAAAATCTTTCTCACTGGATGTATTGCTACCATCAAGAAACTAGATCTGAAACAAAAGGCATCCCATTTTTTTAAAAAAAAGACTATAACAAATGCTCTTAACAAGCATTCCTTTTTTTCCAATTTACTCAATCCAAGAGCAAAATTATTAATCTTGCCTCGCTTTTGAATTCCCATGCTTATTTATACTATCCTATTGTAATCCAAACTGGCATTCCAGAGCATGGCTACCAGCCATGAGTATTGTTGGTCTTGATTATGAATACAAATAATTATTTCAGCCAATGCTAGGCAAATATTTTTACCAGTTAGCACAAAGGTACAAAAATAGCAGCTCAGCAAATGTCTTACCAACATGCTTTTGTGCCTCTGTAGATTTTTTTATAAGTGCCTTTGGCCCAATTTCTGCATTGCAGAAGGGATAAAGGGACAAAAGAATGCCTTAAGACTAGCAGATAGAGATAATCACCAATATTTAGATAGTCACTTAACAACCATTTGAAGTTGTGTCATATCTTCCCAGGGGTGCTTATTACTCAGTTCTGATGTTCCAGTGCCCCTCTCCGCAGTCACATGAATGCATTCCATGCACTTAGCAACCAGATGACATTTACAGCTATTTGTAGTGTCCTGTAGTCATGTGACCACATTTTTGCCAAAAACTGGCATTTACTTCTAGTTTTCCACAAACCAATCAAATGATTTGCTTAATGATCACAGCATTCATTTAACAACCTCCTGTATTCACTTAATGGTCACAAAAGCACCACCAAAAGGTCATAAAATACTTCGGTTGTGTGGGTGACCTGTTCTATGACTGTCACAATTTACGATCAGGCTCCATTATGGTCAGAAGTCAAGGACTACCTGTAGTCAAAAACTTGTTTCAACCCTTGCTTTGCTCGCTATAGGAGTACAATCTTCATTATGCCACACAAAACAAGAGCATTATGACTCTTGATCTGAGGAAAGTTAGGTACCCCCTAATTTATGATGGAAAACATGTGGAGCTGTATTCAGTATAGAATGAACAGACCAAATCCTGAGGGATGCTCAGAAGAAGACTTCTGAGGTGAACTTTTAGAAAGGGCATCAGTGATGTCAAACATCAGACAATATTTTCTTATTTCTGTTCATTCTTCTTTCTAGGGAAGCCGAGGAGAACTCCTTCTATCCCTTTGCTACAATCCTTCTGCTAACTCCATTACTGTGAATATTATCAAAGCTCGGAATCTTAAAGCCATGGATATTGGGGGAACATCAGGTATCAAATTCCAGAACAGTAGCAATTAATCTCAAGTAAAAAATCAGCCACAAATTAGCCTTTTCCTCAGAAGCCTGGGCACTTATATTGTGGTAAATCTGGTAGAAATCTGCAAAATATTAGAATGCCTTTGATGGTCAGACCTTTTTCCTCCAGCTGTGATACAAGAATTGGGTGTTATTTACGGTTTACATCACCAACAGAGATGATGCAGTCTTAGCTCATCCAGGATTTTATGTGTAATGGGAGAAATACTAACTATTACCATGGCAGTATTCCATTTACACGGACAAAGGTTGTCCCGAAACAACAGTGCCATATAGCTGAAGAGTCCTTTGAAGGTCTGAAAAGAGAAGTCCAATTTTAGTTTAATTTATATTATTTAAAGTGAAAAATAAGTCCCAGGGCATTATCCATTGTGTCCTTCTTGCTGAAACTTTAGTTGGGTTATGTCTTATTACTGTATCATGGGGAAACTACTAGGGAAGTCTGTGTATAGTATTTTTACTTTTATGATGGGGAAAGTATAAACCTTTCAAAACATTCAATGGGAACAGCAAAGAACTTTTTCCATGATATATATATCAGCTCCATCTTTGCAAGGAGTTTTGTCGGCTTTCTTTATTTCTTTTAATTTCCTAATGATGTTCAATTCAATTCAAATGTCAACCTTCCACAAGAAATAGTGTAAAAGAACAGAAAAAGTAGTTTCCAATACAGTGAAATTTTAAAGTAGATCACAGGCTCTAGAAATGTATCTGTCCACTTGTGGGAGGAAGCTTTCTTTCCTGAATTCCTCTAGGGTGATAAAGGGATCGTGGGAATTTTGGACAAAATCTTTCACTGCAGAAACCAGCAACTTAACCAGCCATATATTGAATGTATGACTCAAAAACTATGCTGCTGAAATTTTGTGGCAAAATGGTCAAATTTCAGCAGGCTGGTTTTGATTGGTTGGTTTTTATAGATTTGTGTGTATGTGTGTATTTGTGTCCCTAATATTTGGATCAAGCATTTGGAACAATAGCATAACTCATTCTGCATTATTTTAGAATACTGCTTGTAAATGGGAAATGACAAAATTAACTATTTAAATAAACAGGCTGGAAAAAATGTCCATGTATATCAGAGGTAAGTAACCTTTTGAGTTTCAAGAGTTTGGTATGACATTGAGTGGTAGGTTGATGGCTGCACATCCCCATGCATAAACAAAGTTGATCAAGTGGGGAAAATGGATAAGGCTGTCCTTGGCTTTCCAGTCTACAGAAGAATGGCTAAAAGCCACATGTGAGCTGACAATTGCCTACATCTAACTTGAAACAACTTACAATATAAATAACTTTCTGGAAATTAAATATAGCATCTGCTACTATGCAGCATCTCGTATTTGATTTTTTTAAATGGTACAAAGTTATTCAGTAACTTGAACATCTTTTTTTTGCAAGTCTTTAAAGTAGCTGTCTTTTCTGGGATTGTATGAGGGCACCCGTGGCAATGGGAGGGCTGCTTTAAGGAACTACATACATAATACATTCATGCTCCCACAGGCTCCAAATGGACTAACACCAATTCATTTTTCTAGGAAAATTTACTTAAATTTACATTTGGATCTTTTTCTATAAATAAAACTGAACCTTGTGCTTTCAAATTTCATTTAAGTGCATCTTATTTTAAGAAACAAATTATTTTTAGCAGGTTCAGTAAGGGTGATAAGTACTGGCATGTTCCCTCTATGACTTACACTGTTTCCTCAGTTAAATCCTGGCAATCATGTCCATTTTCCTTGCATCAGATCCCTATGTGAAGGTGTGGCTGATGTACAAAGATAAGCGGGTGGAAAAGAAGAAGACAGTGGTGATGAAGCGATGCCTGAACCCAGTGTTCAATGAATCCTTCATGTTCGACATCCCCACAGAGAAGCTGAGGGAGACCACCATAATCATTACGGTCATGGATAAGGACAAGCTGAGCCGGAATGATGTCATTGGAAAGGTAGGTCTTCCCTTTGGCTGAGGATAAGCTCCTTGCTTATCAGAATTTGCGTTCCTCTTCAAATACTCACAGTTTCCTGTCAGAAGTACTCTTAGTGCTTTAGTTTTCTTGCCGCTTTACACCAGCTGAGTCCCTCCCACATGTATTTGATCAGATATATTTTATTAGAACCCCTTTTATGATAAAGGTAAGCCAAAACTATTTCAAATCACTGGGAAAGAGCAACTTTGCACAAAGAAAATTTCCTCTCCCTTTGCTCCCACAGCTAAATGGCAATAGTAGCAGGTAACAAGAAGAGATGAGACAATCTATAGGAACAAACACAGGATCAAAACTAATGCATAATGATAATGGAAGATACAATTTCCATATGGGGGTTAGGATTAAAGACGGAAAAAGATGAATTATAATTGAAATTTGGTGGCTGGACTTTAACAGTATGATATCAGTCTATTTGGGGGTGCTCCAGATGGAAAGAACAGAGTTTTGACTCCCACAGGCTTCCAGTTCCCATACTGACCCTCACTTTCTGTCCAAAACATTCAGTAGTAGCTTAATATTCAGAGCAATCCTATCTCCCGTGAGCAGCCATTTCAGAAAAGAACAGATGGGGTAGATGGTCCATTAGTTATAGGATTGCTCTGTCTGCCACTTCAGTCCTGAGTATATTTCTACTGTTCCTAACAATAGAAACCAGCAGAAGATCCTGGAATAATTCAAGGGTTGAGCAAAGAGATTTGGATCCAATTGTTTGTCCTCTTAGAAAGCCCTGAGTCTTTTTTTTTCCCTACCACACCAGTCTGGAGAGTAGGTAACTAAATTCTCTCTCCATTACAGACAATTGAAGTGGGATGTGATAAAAAAGAAAGCAAATTTACTCTACTATATCCAGACATTGCTTCTGTCCTTGCTGGCACAAGTAGTGCTTGCAGCTTGTCCCACTTTAAATTCTATGTGTCAAATGTCTGCAAGAATAGAACAGTAAGAGATTTGTACTAAATATATCTTGATTTGCCTCAAAATATTCCTGCAGTCCTCATCCTTCTGGAGGAGAGAAAATTTGCTTAGGATAAACTTAATCTGAGTCTCCAATCTGAGTCTCTAGCAAAAATCTTAAATTAACAGTTAACTGAATATAGAACTTTGGGCATTCTATGTGCAAACAATGTGTGTGCTGCCAACAACTACAGTTTTTAATTGTTAGAGAGATCACAGCTGGGTATTGAGATAAAATTAAGAGCAAATCAGAACCAACATATTAGCACAATTCCTTGGCATGTCCAGCAATTTCTGCTACAACTTAGTTCAGCATTCTGGCTTGAATCTATGCACAGTGATTCTACTAAATAGTGTTATATTGTGACTTCTGCTTTATATCAATTTGTGGAAAATATTAATCAAATAGATCCACCCAAAGCTTATAAACTGTAGCATGGGATAGTAGCATAATGCAAGCTAGACAGTTGGCAAAGTAATCACAAAATTATATGTCATGCTTCCTTACCCAATGCCATTTTGTACTAGTTTTTTTCAAGGTCAATTATCCTTTGGCATTTTACAATTCAATGATGTATAACAATTTAGCTTAATGAATTTCAGGAGATATTAAATGCAAAATTTTTATAGCTGGAGAACTGACTTCTTGCTTTAACATGCAAGCTTGTATACAGCACTTTAAATAAATTAATTAGCTTTAAATTTTGTGTGTGTATGTATATATATATATATATATATATATATATATATATATATATATAATTATGTTCTCATTAATGAATAATAATAAATTGATGTTTGATTTGTGCCACAGAGTGAAAGCTATTTCATAATGTGACATGATATTAAAAGATGTGGAATTTATATCAAATTAAATCAACATAACATGAACTCTGCATCAATAAGATGATAATTTAAAGCATAACAAAATGGTATAGTAATGCAAGTTTGATCTGGTTCTCGAGAAATTATTGATTAGCTTTGCTTAAGACCCCTGAACTCTCTGCTAGCGAAGTCCAGTTTACTGAGGAAGGGAAACAGACACAGGAAACTCATTCTTGACTTTCATGGATTGTTTCTGTTTGGAGTTGCAGTAAGTAGAAAACCAGCTACTGTCAGACCAGACCAGGAAATCAACTCTACAAGAAGGCTAAAACAACTTTTATTGCAATCGACAATAGTAACAGAATCTTACAAAACTGATTATGCTGTGCCACCTCCTCCTCCTCCTTATAGCTTAGTGAATTAAGGAAATGTCTGCCTGACCCATTTCCAAATATTATGTCATTTCTTTGGACTTAAAAAAATGCTTCAGCCCCTTTGGCCTGAGTGATAGTTCCTATATATCTCAGATAGAGTCTTTAGATACCCCCTCTTTATCTCATGGAACCTTTTTAGATGACCTCAGGAAATGTGGACGTTCATATAAATGGAGGTAGTCTTTCAGACTGCCTGGACCCATGCTGTGTCAGGTTTTGGAAAATAATGGCCATGCTCTGTGCTAATTTTCTGCAGGACAGTGCTTTAAGCAGAGACCTCTTAACAATCTTTCAAAATATTTGCTAAGGTATTTGGGGAAATGTAGGGAAAGGAGGGATTTCATTAAGGTTCTGATTAGTAAGGGAGAGATTCTGGGCAAAGTTAAAGCTAAGTTTCAGTTATGAAACCCACGGTCACTTAATGGAATAAAACATCAAGATCAACTAAAAGCAAAACGTATGCAATTCGAGTATTAGAATAGCTCAGCTCCTTCAGCCTCTGCTGAAGCTATGTGATAATAATGAGTGACTGAATAATTACTATTGTCAACCTCCAGTCAAGTTATGAAATCTCATGGCTTTGAGTGAGAGTCAGAAAGCTACATTAGTGATTCTGGAAGACAGATCTTGGCTGTCATTGTGGGGGAGAAGATGACATACACATCCTCCATGCAGCAGTATAGAAAACCCAGTTGATAAAAATAACTAAATCTACCACAGGGATTAACACTTCTTAGCTTTGCCATGTAAACTAATTCTGACACCTCCAACACATTTGTGCAGCAGAAGAGAAATAAAGGCTGGGTGGTAGCTGGTGTGGGTGAAAAATTCCAGCCAACAGGACAACACTTTAACTTCATGCTGAAGACGTGAAAGCCGGGGCAGTTACATGGGAGTAAAAACTGGAGATATATACCTCTGGGTTCTGTTGTGTCTGCAGAAATGATGCCAAAATGATAACATATATGTGGTTATGTCACCATGCCAATTTTATCATTATATATTTATAGCCCGACTTTTAATTCAAATACATATGTTGCAGCATTTGTCTGATGAGTCTCTTACTATTGGTATTGCCGTTATGGGTTGTTGCTTTTCCCACCACAATTGTTCTACTTCTATTTGCAGGTCTTTGTATTTTGTTATCTTCTGCAGTTCTTTCTTTTGTATTCTGTTCTCTCCAGGGACTGCCACATCCACTATCCAGATTTATTTTGTCTTAATTATTAACAATTCTTAAGTCTGAGGTGTTATGTGACAGGTATCTGTCTGTTTAAATTTTAAAGTCCCAGAGCACTTTAGCTTGTTCATTCTTTATTATTTTCTCCATTTTATGGTCCCACCAGTTCTTGCTTGCAGGCAAATGGTATTTCTTGCATGTCTTCCAATGCATCACTGTTGCTACTTTGTCATGCTGTTGCCTGTAGTCAGTCTGAGTGATCCTCTTGCAGCAGCTAACTAGTTTCTTCAGCTTCTATGCAGAGGTGGCACTGCTCTCTGTTGCTGTCTTCTGAAGTCTGGCTTTGTATGCATTTGTTCTGAAGACTTGATCATTATTATTATTATTTATTAAAGAAATTTATATAGCCACCCAACTTATGCATAGATGACTCCAGGTGGCTTACAAAATTTAAAAACCTTATCATATAATAAAACCCATTTAAAAAACACCCCATTTCACCCCCCATGTCACCAACAACACAATTAAATTAGTCATTTGATTGCCTACATCTCTAAAAATCATGTTTTTAGGATCTTTTGGGAAAACAACAGGTTAGGAGCCAACCATACCTCAGAGGAATAATTTTCCATAAAGAAGAGACCACAAGTAAGAAGGGTCTTTTTCATGGCACCACCACATGGCAATCCCTTTGACGGGACCTAAAATTCCCTGTAGGTAAAGAATTCCAGATAATGTATATCACCAAACAAAATGTTCTTCCCTGACTTCTAGGAAAGCACAATGTAGAAAATTGTGGAATTTAAATGTAAAATAAAACTCTACATGTTCACAGCAGCAGAAATAAATTTAGTCTAATTCTGGAAGAAAGATACAATTCTGACAATATCTGACTGGGCTCTTAACATCAGAGCATGCAACAATGGCAAAATTAATAGTATATATTCACATCAGAAGTTTAATCAATGTTAAGTAAGAATATGGCAAGTATAAACACTTACAGTCTGACTTTTAAGGGATCCAAATGCTTATAAATATTGTATTGTAGATTAGCAAAAGCACAAAAGAGGGAAGTTAGAAGTCAAATGGTCTTTTTTTTTCTCTTCCTCTTTTCCTTTGTATTTTAATTGTTATCAAATTTCCTTTGTTCATTCCCGCCCCCTTTTCCGCTTCAGCATGCACAGATAATATTAAATAACAATACAATAGAGACCTTAATGCTAAGTAATCAGCTCAAGACAGAAATTTATTGTACTCTACAACAAATACTGTGATGCAATCTGGAGCAGCTTTTTAATGGTGCATTCAGCTTCAGATGAAAAAGCTAAATTAACACTGACATTTTATATCATAATATTGATACAATGCTTCTCCCTTTTTAAAAAAAATGGTTTAAGCTAACCAAACCATATTGAAATAATGTATTATTCAAGTTTTACAACAGTGTAATAGAGATTTTACAAAATTAAAAAAAACATGAACAAAGTTGTTCCTGTTACTATTTTGAAATGTAGGAGCATATGAAAACAACCATTTTGGTCATACGTAAAAGAACCCTTTGTATTGGGTTCTGTGGGATTATGCAGGTCTTGGCGTGTTCGGGTCTTTTCCCGTGTAAGATTGAGAGTATCTTGGTGACGTTTCGATGAGGTCCCACTCGCCATCTTCAGGCTGGTGCTTTCGGCTTCGTGCTTGTGCGAGCAAAGTGTGATTGGAGCTGCTGTCTCTCTATAAATACTGGTGGGGAGGTGTGGTGTGCTGGCTCTGTTGTAAGTGGGTTGGTTGGCTGTATTGTTACTTCTTGATTGGTTGATGGAGTTGATGTTTGCAGATTGGTTGGCTTTTTCGTAAGACCCTTGGTGGCTGAGGTACTGGCTGTGTCTCTCTCAGCCTTTTGTGTTGTAACGACCTGGGTAATGAGCTTCTGAGTTCTATTGTTGTGACATCCTGGGTCTTGTGCTGTAATCTCCTGGGTCGCTGGCTGTGTTGTAACATCCTGAGGTTTTGTGGTATAACCTCCTGAGTTCCGTGATGTGATATCCTGATGTAACAATCTCCTTCACCAGACTCAAACCCAAGCCCACGCCACAGATGAAAGGCAACCACTATCCAGAAACCAGACCATGGCTGCAACACCAGCTGCTACACCCCCCTCCAACCCCCAAACTAAGCAAACTGACACACGCTATAAACACATAGCCAGACCTCAAACTCGGAGCCAAACCAAGGCCCAGAATGTCACATCACAGCCTTCCACCCAGGATACTACATCACGGAACTCAAGAGATCACAACACAAAACATCAGGAGGTTGAAACACAGACAACGACCCAGGAGATTACAGCACCACACCCAGGACGTCACAACAATAGAACTCAGAAGGTCATCACACAGCCCATTACCCAGGTCGTTACAACACAAAAGGCTGAGAGACACACAGCCAGCACCTGAGCCACACAGGGTCTCAGGAAAAAGCCATCCAATCTGCATACATCAATTCCACAAACCAATCAAGAAGTAACAACACAGCCAACTCTAGAGTTTAAAAGGGAAAAACAGCCACGATCACACACTTCTCCCAGGAGAACGAAGCTGAAGACACCAGCCTGAAGATGACGGATGAGATTTCGTCGAAACGTTGCCAAGGTATTCTCAATCTTACACGGGACAAGACCCGAATACACCAAGACCTACACACACACACACACACACACACACACACACACACACACATATATATATATATATATATACACACATACATACATACACATACATACATACATACACACACACACACACACACAAAAATATTAAATTTATATTTAATATATATTAAACAAAAAAATTATATTAAATATATTAGCTTTTTTAAAAAAATCATATTAGTGGTCCTTGGGATATAAAAGTATGAGTTTGGTGGTCCCTGAGGTCCAAAAGTTTGGCGACCCCTGTGTTAAAGGGCAGGTTGAACATTCAAGAGACAGAAAGGAGAAAAATAACTCAAAATATCTCTGTCTTGATTTTGTTTAGTATATGATGTGATAGAGAGAGAAACTTGGACAAGCTTTCAAGATTCTGTTATTCTAGCCTACATCCATAGGCTAAAACTACAGAATCATTCCTAGAAGTAGCATTCCTAGAATCCCTGCAGGGTGTTGTTTATTGACCTGGCCTACCTTGAAAGGCTGACATTCTGCCTCCTTGGGAATAAAGGATCCCTTTAAGCAAAATAAGCACGTAGTTAGGGCACCAAAGGAAGGAGGACACCACACAGTTGTTCCTCTTATCTATAGCGCTACACTAACTTCACTCAATTGTTTTTGTAATAGTCCTTGGCTGGAATGTTCCACTTTAAAATAAATTATTGAATTATGTATTCAATTTCTATAGTTGCCCAACATAACCAAGCGATTCTAGGCAGCTTAGATTTCTAAAATTATAAAATAATTAAAACAATATTAAAAACAATGAAAATAATATTGTTTACATTGTTTAAAAAAGTTTTCTTTGTCATTATGAATGACTAAAATTTAAAGGGTTGGTATGAGAATTTTGCTTCCATGAAGGGGCACCAATGTTGGGCTCTGCTTAGGGCATCAGTTGGCCCTAATCCAACCCTGCAATACCTCTGCAATACTGGTGGTAAGAAACTCTAATTTTAATGTCCGGGTTCTTTCTCCTTTCCTCCCTATAGTATTTTTTTTTCTTCCCTCATTTTCAGTAGTAGAAGTCTGTCCATCCAAGATAGGATGCCCTTGCAACATTTAAGCAGATTGATGACAGCCAGGTAACAGGAAATCAGGAAGGGGGAAGGGGGCCACAAGAAATCTTGATGAGTGCCCCAAATCAGAAAAGCAACAAATTTTGCTGCCAGTTCCCTGTGAATAGCATACACTGGCAGAGAAGTAAACTGTCCATCCCAGTAACATCTTAATGATGTAAAATAGTCAGAGCAGCCTGCTGTAGCCCTGTTCTAATACCATTGTGAAATCAGACAGCTTGAATAATGAGAAGTCTGATCATCTGAAAATGTCTTTAACCTGGGAGAGTATGCTGTCACCGTGCAATGGAGGAGTAGTTTCTCTCAACTGCTACCTCATTTCTTGTCAAAATGAACCTCCCCCTTGCATCATGTCCAACAAGGAAACAACAGACTTAGCCACTTCGGTCTCATCTACTCAGGGCTAGCAATTTCATAGCAGGCAGTTACGCAAGCACTAAGATATGACCTGTTTGGGAAGAGGGGGCACACAGAGCGGTAACTCAGGGGAAGAGGTGGGGATAAGAATGAATAGTGTGGCTTTTCACCAGTCCTGTTGTCTAATTTGTTTCCCTGCCCCCCATTAGATCTACCTATCGTGGAAGAGTGGACCAGGCGAGGTAAAGCACTGGAAGGATATGATTTCACACCCTCGCCAGGCAGTGGCACAGTGGCATCAGCTGAAGGCTTGAGAGGCAGAAGCCAAGGACTCGCTCTGGGGTTTGGTGCACCAAGTCAACATTTATTGGCTACACTCTCATGACATGACTTTATGCACAGCGGCTGCACTGAGGTGTCCTCGTGAGAGAAAAGCTTGGGGGATGGATGAATAGAGGCTAAGAGAGTAAACCTGAAATATGTACTTTAAAAAAAAAACTCTGGGCGTGGGAAAGTGATGTCAGTGCCCCTTATGCTGGTTCAGCGGCACATACTACTATGAGGAGCATTGTTACCACCCAACCTCCTGCTTTAGCCTGCCCTTCAGACTCCGTGCTTAGTAAGAACAAGCAAGAGGAAGAGCTGGAACAGAGAAGAGCCGCTCTCCAGGGGCTTCAGCCCAGAGAAGTGAAAGGGGCCTCTTCAGCCCTGGTTTGTTTGAGTATGCAGTGTGGCACGGACCTTGAAGTAATGGGAGGAGAGGAATCTGTGACTGCCATGCAAGACTGCCTATGCGTTCTTCCAGCCAAAGGCCCATTAGAATGGTAGTCTGCCCTGCCATGAGAAAGCTAGCCCTCATCTGTGGGTGCACAGACTTGAGAGGGGGAATGGCAAGATCACTTGCTCTGTTTCAGTGAGGTGGCTTCATTATAATTCAATACAACTTGTAAGAGTAATAATATAAATAATAAGGATGGCTAGACCTTTATCCTAGCCAGGCCTCTCAGCAAAGCAGAGAGGAGCCATGATGCTCCCATAGCCCTCTGGGTGCATTTTGTCTGTCTGTGTGTGTGAGAGAGAGAGAGAGAGAAAGAGAGAGAGAAGGAGTGAGGAAGGAAGACTGATTGTGAGTAACTGAATGTGTGTGTGTGTGTGTGTGTGTGTGTGTGTGTGTTGTAACTAGGTATGAAGAGTATTTATGTGTCCCTTGTGTTTTCTTTCCCTCAGCCCCAGAGAAATTGTTTTTCTAAGGGAATGGATTGTCAGCCTCGCAGGGATCAACAAGAACTTATGCCATGTGAGAAAGGAAAGCAGTTGATTTCCAGGCTTGGAGTCAAAGGGAAAAGAGAGCAGTGAGAGGCAAGAAAGCTATTTTGATGGAAGCTTTGAAGTACATGTCACAAACTAAAGTTTCTTAAAGAGAAACTAATGTTTATTCCTTTGTTCTGTCAGTGGTGAAGAGACATGTTAAATACTGCTGAATTTTCTCTGGCAAGCAGATCAGACTGATCCCTCACAACTTGTTCTATCCAATCAGCCGTAAGAAGTCTACCTATTTCAATCTGCACTGGCACCATCTTTCTTCTCCATTTTGGTGTCCCAAGACTGGCATTTGCCCAGACCAGAGTCTTGCCACTGGAACAAGCGTGCAGCAATACGATTAACCAGTCAGTTTTCCACTAATTGTAAGATAGATTGCGTCATAATGAACACCTCATTAACAACTTACATTACTCATGAGTGTATGACTTTTTAGAGAAACGTACACCTCCACTAGGTACATCTCAGGATATTATTTTTTATACTAAAATTACCCCTGCTTCTTAATCAGAGGCCCTAGGTGTCCTTTAGTTACTTAGACCTTGACTTGTTTTTCCCCCCAGATCCTAGAACATCTTATGGTCTCCTAATTTTTTCTCCTGATATTATTACCTGGAAAAGCTTTTTTGAAAAACCTCATTTTTCAGGTACTTAGTCAGCATAAAAAGATATAAGACAACTGTGCCGAAGCAGGGATGCAGGCACTCTGAAAATAAATCACTGTAGCTAATTTCTGGTTAATCCATTCAACATAGAATGTATTAAAATCAGCAGGTGACACTATCACCATCACAAATTTAGCATAATAATGTAATAATTAAACAAAAGTGAGCCTAGCCACAGTCCACAACTACTTTGTACATGTTTGACAGCTTCTCTACTTTCCACCCCAAATCAGGAAGGCTCAATAAAAAAAAGGATTGTCTAAAAATTGTTCATCATAAAGCACCCAATGCTAAGGCTGTAATCCACCCTACCCCAACTCCTAATGAGTGCAGTGGGGATTGAGCAGCAGCATTATGATTTTTAACTGCATATTCACATAACTGATGTGTTGTGTTCAAAACTTAAGCTGCTATGGAAAATAGATGCCTTGATGTGTGTGCAAAACAGTTTTGTGATCAAAGATGGCACTTGTTGAACATTTTTTAACATCCATTAAACAAAATATACTTGGAAGAAAATTAATTTCTGCTTTAATATATCATAGATAAGATTGCATGAATCAATTCTGAAATGACATTTCCAGATATCTGTCAGGTGCTCTGTCAAATGACAAGATGCTTCCACTCAAGGCTTTTATCGTGTTGTGTCACACAGTTTAATCTGCAGAATTACATGGAAGGTCCAGATGTCTCTTTTCCATGTGTTCCCCCCAGTTCTTCCAGGCTTTTTCTTATTATGAGAAATCTACTAAGAAGTTAAAGAAATAGAATACTGTAGCTCCAAAAGTACAGCTAGAAACCCTCTTTCAGTTTGCAATGATACAGCTGGAAGGAAACTCAAAATCATAGTGCACTCAATTACTTGAGTCATAATTCTACTTCTGGTTTATCCCTTACTAATGATCACTTTCTCTTACATGAGAGGAAATTATATGATCTTCCAAAGCAGTCTTCTCACTTATCTAATGGTCTATATTCTTAGAAGTTTTCCAGTGGTCATCTAAAATCTTAATTGTTTAAAACCATGATTCAAATCTTCCTCTCTAGCACAACAAATAACGAAGTTGTTTTGCTGGTTATGAGTCAATGCTTCAAATGGTAGGCAATAGTTATCATAAGACTTCTTGAATTATTTACTTAGGATAAATTATTGCAAGGTCCTCTTCCCTATCTTTATTGAGTTAAGGATGCAAAAAGTGCAATCTGGGGTCATATGCCCTCTATGTAGATCTCTTTTCTGGTCCAAGAACCCAGATTGGGGAAAAACAAAACTTGATCTTTTGCATTGTGGAGGGGACTTAAGGAACAAAATGGACACCTTAAGCTTTGCAGATACCCAAGGCATTCACTTCAAGTCATAGTTTCTGCCCACTTTTGGCCTATAACTCTATCCCTCAGTATAGCCCTTGAACCAACAGAAGTTGCATACCGCTACCTCTAGACAGAGACAAGCTAGTTGGTTCAGGAAAATTAAGACGGTGGTTTTGGCTTCTCATTCCTTTCCTCCATCAAACTATTATTTCCAAGAATTTGAAAAACATCCCTATTAAACTTATTTGGGAAACCTGCCTAAAATGTCCATGGTTGGTCCTGACCCAAGGCAAGCAGCTGCAACTGGTAGATCTGGGACATCAATAAAAAGCAGTAAGGATTAGCATATCTTTTGCTATTATGATAGTATTAATTGATTTTTGTTCACTATGCTGTTTCTTAAGCCATCTCTGCAGACAAGAGCAGTTACCTCTGCTACAAGAGAGGATTCTGAATGCATTTTTTTTCTGCAGAAACCCCAGGCAATAGTGACTTCAAACGGGGGAGATTCAAAGCTTAGGTTCTCTTTTGATTACATTTCCCTCAGACATTACCGTTATCACAGAATCTTCACTTGCTTCCCCTATAACACAGTTTTAACAGATATGCCACCTGGTCCCCTATGAGGGAAGATGGGCTGGTGGGTATTTTTAATTCACCACATTCCTTATCTGAAAATGATGCCAAGTCTTAAAATAATACATGTGAGTATCACTGACAGAAACATAGATAAAAACAATAAGTTTTAAAGCCTTCTGCTCTTCCATGAGCAATGGAGACATAGATAAATCTAGGAAAATGGAAGGGAGCAAAATATTTGTTAGGTGGCACTAATGTTCCATTTTTATTTTTCTGAACAATTTTATTAGAGCCAGTGGGCAGATTGCTAGCTCATATTAATCCATTTCTCCTGAGGACAGGAATGCCCAAACTGACAACCAAGGTAACACTTTTACAGACTCTGACAAACATCAAAGACTGACAGAATTAATTAAACATGATGGGCAAATGACAAGATCATTTTGCCAATGCTATCAAGTTCTAAGGAAAACAAACATTTTTCAGTAATAACAGAAGGGATGGTAGTAGAAGGAGCATGTTCAGCTTTGTGATGCCTGCACTGAGTACTGAGGTCATTGGATAACAGGATTCTTGCAACCTCTAGACTTTTCTAGACTTAATGTCAGTGAGGTAGACTAATCCCAAAATTGTGGTTTTGGATAAGAATGGATGTTGGTTTAATATAAAATGGCTAGGTCTTCATTAACTCATTAATTTTGGTTGAAAGGCTAGGAATTGTTTTAAAGCTGCCCACTCCTTCAACCTCAACAAGATGTTGCTGCTGGCTACCAGCTTGGCTACCAGCTTGGTTGGACTAAATTGGGGAAATTTATGAGGATCAATAGATATTAATTTTGATGCCAGCATGACTGCCTCCGAAGGCCACCTTCCTTGTACAATTGGTTGGTTAAAGAATAGACTGCTGGACTAGATAGACCAGTGGTCTGATCCAGAAAGGCCCTGCTTACATTCTTCTGTTGTTCCCAGGCCAATTAGTTTCCACAATCTTACTGCAATTTCATAATCCCTGCTGCTTCTCCACAATGTTGTCCATCACCTCTCTGGTATATTTCTACAGACCAAAACCTCTGTTCTACACCTCTGTCTACCTTCTCTCCCAGTCCTTCATTTAAACTACCCTATGTCCTCTTAAGTCCTCTCCTCACATTCATCTCTCTTCACACACAAAATTTATTCAACTGTTTCCCGTCCAAAAAAACTTACTCCTCCAAATACCAAGTTTATAAGCAACAGCATTGCAGCATCTTGCTTCTTTGAAGTCTCTTCAGATAAGTTTTGTATAGAAAAAGATTGTCAGTAGCTTATAGTAGAGCATTTAACACCTCTCTCCAGTCTTGGCCATTGATCATGAGGGCACGTGAGCCAGCCTTTCACATGTCCCAGTGTTTAGTTTCCTCCACCAGGCAGCTAATCCATGGATCTGTTTTGTCAAGGTATTTGAGCAGACTGACTTTTACAATGTGAATATTTGTGATGGAGTTATAGGTATGTATTTTGTAGACTTAGTCAGTGTTACTGAATTTTCCCCATGTATGATGTACAGATGCTTGAATTATATTTCTGGCAGGCGTATTTTTATACATATATCAAGACATTGCTAAGAATAATGAAAGCATGCAGGAATAAGAGAAAGACTCAAAATAACCAGAGAAGGTTTTAGAAAAATCAGGAACCAGGAAAATTTGAATTGTAATTTGAATTCCCACCCTATGGCTTACTTGGGGGGAGATGGCATGCTGTCAGCTGGGCCAGGAATTTAAAATCAAAGCTCCCATTTTTATATATTTATTATTCTGCTATTGAGGGAGCAATGATAGTAAGGTGTCAACTGGCATTTGTTTAATATATCTTGCGAGAGAAATAGAGTATTGAAATGGGCACGGCTTTATTTTTCTATTTTTCTGCCTCACCTGTATAACTGTCATGTAATCAGATGCAAAAACAAAATGTTGGATACCAAAACAACAAAAAGAATGTTTATGCCAAAAAAGGAACTGGAACATAGCTAACTTCCTATTGCAATTTTTTTAAAATCCTGTTTCCAGTACTCTTTTCCTCAGCTTCTTCCTGACTTCAAAGTAGAATCATTGTCACTGAGCTACTTTTTAAATTAATTATATGTTCATCATAGTTGGTCAATTTTGGCCAATATAACCTTAATTCCATCTTGCTTCTTTACAATTCATAAAAATATATTGGATGAGCTTCAAAACTCCATCAGTTGACCATATCAGGCTATTTAATGCAAGCAAAAAAGATGATCTAAACATAAGCCATTGACTGAAGCACTAAAAAGCTTCAGTTTGGAACAAAGCTATATTCCAGTACACGTTTACAAAAAAATATATTCTAACTTCAGATATCATTTGGAAGGTGCTTTTATTGGAAGTTGCCAGGATTGCTCCAGACAGGCAGAAATTGCAAAGTTTTAATTAATTTGCTAGATTTATCCATAAAAGACTGAAGTCATCTGTTCTTTGTAACTGCCTCATTACCCTTCACTCAACAGCATTTCTCCAAAAGGAAAGGTTAGACACTGGACAATATGAAAAATTAGCTGGATCTAAAGAGATCCTTTGAAGGAGATTACCACAAGCTTTTTTTAAGGCTGCAGGTGTCACCAACCTTTCCAGGGAAGCACTGACCATCTCTCAGATCCTGGTCCCTTTTGCCCACCAATCCACAGATGGAAGATAAAATTTTAAACCACACTCTATCCATTTCTTCAGAAGTCATATACAGTCCTAGACAACATATCATACCAGTTTCTATATCACTATAAGCTCCAAGCAAAATAACATTTATCATGACATTACAGCTCTTCATTTTAGATTCTCCACTACCTTCCACCATGGAACATATAAGGAGTAATGGAAATGGGACACCCACAAGTGGGAAGTTTGGGCAGACTCCATTAGTGGAAATAGATTCACCTAATGACCATGAGAGCACATACAGATATATGCTTTCCCAAATCAACAAAGCCAACCATTTTGGCTTGCTCCAAGCCTGTACTCTGTTTCCATCATTTTGGACTTGATGATATTCTTAAATACGTTGAGAGAAATATATGTCAGTTCTGCACAACTTGTAAGCACCACAAAGGCAGAATTTGCTGATTATGTGGCAGCTTCTCGAGTACTGTATTTGAGGGCCTTTAGAACCCAAGTCTGAGATTAATCAAGCACTTTATTAGCTGTCAAACATTAACAAAATAAAAGGCTATGGTGGGCCCCGTAGCTTGAAAGTAAACTTTGACTAATACAATATTCACAGACCCATCTGTACATGTGGAGCATTTTTACTTAAATCCCTCAGCCAGTTTGAAAGCAGCTCCAGACTTCAGTGAACCTCACAACCTTCAGTCCTGCTAGATAGTCACGGTGAGGAATTCCCACTCAACAGTATGAAAATTTCTATCTTCAGCAAATGGCTATTGAGGATTAAGGATACAGTATAAAATTATAACAGGAATTATGTAAAGAAGCTCACCTTCCAGCATGGGTATAAACTTTCCATATCTCATAAAGCTGCATCATAAATCATTTGTTCATAGGCTTGCATTTTTTTAAAAATGTGGGTGGAGTGGCTTAATGGGGAATTGAGGGTCATACAAATATAAAGAAGAAATGTATGTGTATATATATATACATGTATATATGTTTCTCTCTGTGTGTATGTATGTGTGTGTTTGCATGGGTTGGTGGAGTTTGGCAGGACACTGGGTCTTCTTTCTATTTCTGCCATGGAGACAATTGAGGGGGAGGGGAGGTTATCAAGCTTCTCATTACCTCAGTTTGTCCATCAGTACAATGGGAATAATGTTTCCACATCTCGCGGGGGATGATGATGATGATGATGTGAGGCTTCCATTATCAAGGCTGAGTGTGTTAAATAAAAACCTCACTGCTCAAGATCCGTTCACTTCTTAACAAGGCTTTAATGGGTAGGAAGTTTCTTTAGTTTGTGTAAAATTATCTCCATCTGGGTCCCAAATGCTAGAATAGCCTTTGATTAAAGGTGCTACTATCGACATGCAAAGTATTATGATCACTTTTGACAAACTGAGCATCTGCTCCAGCCAGCCTCCCTAAGGAATATCTTTACTCCTCACCTGCCACCACTAATCACTCCTCCTCCCAAATAGAAGTGTTTTCTTTTGTACAATTGAAATTTTAAAAGTTGTGTTTATTTTTAACTTGAGCTCTTAGCTGTATCTTGTCCGGGTATTTCTTCAGTGTGATGATAACCATCTAGCATAGTATGTGCAAACAGAAAAAAAAATTGAAAATATATATATATGAGTACATTGTAGCTGAGTTTGTTACTAGCAATGAGGGTGGCCATCCAGCTAGGCTCTTTTGCTACCTTCTTTCTATTGTGTTTGGAGATGTTAAAATTCATGAAGCAGATGTGCTTTATAATTCAAAAAAAACTGATGAAACACACAAAACATGGGGGTGGGGGTGGGGAATCTAACGTTACTGTTATTGCTATTACTACTAAGCCAGTGTGACTTGAAAAGCACTGATAACTACAAGGTAGGATCATTTCCTTTGCAGAACCATATTTTTGGAGAACCAGGCCCCTTGTTTTGTAGAGAGGCCCCTGATCCAAACAATAAAGGAGAGCAAACCAAGCATCACTTGCATTCATTCTTCTGTCTCAAAAAAAAAAACCAGAGAGGAAAATAACCTCATGTTAGCTGGGACTAGAAAAGAACGCTTTCGTTGCACAAAGTTTCAATTCACTTGGCACATCACAACTTTTAACTGGACCATCCTGGGAAGTCGAGTCTCTTTCCACTCCACTGCGTTTCACCATGGTGTTTAGTATTGTCTCTAACTCTGTGGTCTTTGAGGGGGGAAGGGAAAAAGACCTGTGGAGCCCATGTAATGCCTTGAGCATGCTTAGAATTAAAGCCGGAAGTATAGGAAGGTGCTTTGCTTTGCAGAATGCCAATTTCCTTTCCTTGTGAAATATTTCTTTAAATCAAGCCCAACAGGAAGTTTTAATTGCTAAGTTCGAAGAAAGTGCTATGGGTCCTGCACTGGAAATTTATATTTCACTCTTCAAAGCGACTCTTTTGTACTGTGATAGATTAAAGTAAATGTTGTGATGAATATTTGGAGTGTTCAGTTAACCATACATTTTATTCCCCAGGATTTACAATTTCTGAAGTACAAAAACGGTTTTTCTGGCTTCGGTTTCAATTTGTCCTCATTTTTATAGCACTGATACTAATTGTCTTGACTTTGCCACCCCTGTAGCATTGACATATCCAAACAAAGTTTAGCCTCACAGCATGCTGGCTAGAGCTATGAATGTTTGGGAAATGTATTGGATGAGCTGATATACTTGCATTTCTACAATTTATTATTTATTTATTATTTATTAATGAGACTTGTATGCCGCCCCATCTCCAAAGACTCGGGGCGGCTCACAACTAAAACAAGAAAACAATAAATAATTTAAAAATTAAACTAACAAGCCCCATTAAGATACAATTACATAAATACACGATAAAACCATGATAAACCCCCAAAGGGTCACAGCCCGGCTTGGTTAAATAACCAGGTCTTCAATTCACGGCGGAAGGCGCGGAGGTCAGGGGCCAGACGGAGCCCCGGGGGAAGCTGATTCCAGGGGTCAGGGACCACAATAGAATTAGCAAGTGAGTGAATTCTTCCTCTGGGGAATAGGAGCAGGAATTGCCTTGACTTTATCCTTGGCCTGGGGGTGGGGAGTGGAATTGTGCCAAGTTTTCTAGAAATTGATGTTACCACACTTCTTGGCAGAAACTACAACTATATAAGCCGTCCACATAGCAGATACACATAAGGCTATCCCGGGGTAGTTCAACAGGAAGTTGTAAACTTTTCTCACCTAATCCAAATCTACCAAAAAGCCAAAGGAGTTCTTCCACATATGCAAATGTTGAACCTAGGGTGTGGAGCCAACTTTTCTGGATCATGACACATTGCTTCCCTTTCCTTGTGAGGTCAGTTGCAAAGCAGTGCATCCAATATTAAGATTTGTGAAGAACCTCCCTGAGAAATTAGGCAGACTGAAGGGATCACTAACTCACTTTCGTGTTGTAAGTATCAGCAAAAATCTGCATCACGATGTCAACAGCAGCTGAACTTTTCTGGAAAAAATGGTCTTAACACAAAGCCTTCTAATGGCCTGTGAGAGAAAAAGGACAAAAACGTGTGTGCTTTTTGGTTTGCCAATGGAACGTACAAATCACTTCATTAAAAAGCAAGAGGGAATTTAGTAAGATGACAAATAAGAGTGATTTCTTAAGGATTTGCAGAGTACACATCTGAGCCAGAATTAGTGTGCTCCATCAGTATCCATGAAAAAAAAGTTGACCTGAGCAAACCACACATAAGCGAAAAGGAAAGGTACAATGGAAAGGAAGCAGCAAGCAGAAAACAGGCCCAGTTAGATTGCTGCTGCTCATACTGTAGAAAGTTTTCATGGAGCCACCTCACACAGCTGGAAATTCAAAGGGGTAACTACTGACAACTTAGAATATGAAAGCACTGCTAATAAACACTGAGGGGTGGGCAGTGAAAATATAGGTTATACATGGCATTGGACCCTTCCTGATTTTTGGTTCTTGTTCAAGAACTGCAAAATCAAGCCAATAGAGGCCAAAGCACCAAGAAATAAGTGTTAGCAATGTTTTGTTTAGTTTAGTTTAGCTTAGCTTAGCTTAGCTTAGCTTAGTTTAGTTTTATTGAACTTATATGCCGCCCTCTCTCCCTAGGGACTCAGGGCAGCTTACAATAAAAAATAGCAATACAATTAATTAAAAATACATTAAACAAGTGAACTAATAAAGATTAAAACCCAATAATAATATGTTTCAGGATGTGTTAATACATAACTGTACTGCTTGAATGATTCTTGATCACCATGTATATTACTGTATATTTCTTCTCTGTATATAACAAGATGGTAAGGTTTATAATGGGGGTGGAGAAAGATAGATGGTGATTTAAAATTGTAAACTATACAATAATAAACAAAGTAGACTGCCCATTAGTGGAAAGGAAAGATTTATTTAGCGGAACATATTATTTCCCAGTCATTCAAAAACATACTTTATAAAGACAACTTTGCATTGTTAGTTAAATAGCTTTTTCAGTTGCTGATCACAGGAGATGGAAAAAATGCTAAATAAACAAGAGAAAGGGGGACATTCAACACCAGCTCGCATGGTGCCATTATTCCTTCCCCATATGGCCTTAGGCATGTTTCAAAGAGTCATCAACTGGGATAAATTTTTCATGTGAGCCAAGCAAAGGAAATCCATTTTGCCAATAATATTAATTCAGCTACCAAAAATGGTTTATTTTACTTGATTTAAACCTATACCAATCTCTTAGAATAGGGCCAGACATTTTTTTAAAAGATTTTGAGGAGTGGACTATAGGTATTCCTCAACTTACGACCACAATTGAGACCAGAATTTCTATTGCTAAGCAAGTATGTTCTTTAAGGGAGTTGCACCTGATTTTGTGACCTTTTTCCCACGGTTGTTAAGCAAATCCTTGTGGTTGTTAAGTGAATCACAGGCTTATTAAATAAATGTGGCTTCCCCCATTGCTTGTTGGAAACTGATTGAGGTCACAAATAGTGATCACATGACCCAGGAGTGGGGCGCTACAACCTTCATAAATAGAAGCCAGTTGCCAAGCACAGGAATTTTGATCACATGACCACGGCGATACTGCCATGGTTGTAAGTACAAGAGCCGGTTGTAAGTCTTTTTTGTCAGGGCCTTTGTAATTCTGAATGGCCACTAAATGAATGGTTGCTAAGTCAAGGACTACCTGTCCAGGTCACTGGGCAGTGAAAAAATCAGGCAAAGTTAATGGCCTTTCTCTACTTGCATTGTATTGCAATGCAAACTTTTCCCGAAAATATCTTTTCATTTGTTCTACATCCCAAGGATGCTGCCTTCAACTCGTTCTCCACTCATGAAGTATGACAACCTGAAGTCATGATTGGCTGTATCAGTGTTTTCCACTTACACAACAGCAATTAGTGGCAGCTGCTGTACGTGCGGAGTCCTTCTATCTGCCGTGCAGTCGGGTGACTGGGGTAGGGAGGCGAGGGATGAGCCCGTCTCTAGCTATCACTTTAGCAGTTGCTAAACAGGGACTGACTGGGGAGATGAAGCTATTGCATGAGAAAAAGAGCCAGATCACTTGGCTGTTGTTGAGGTAGCCCTGTTCTCTCACAGTGTTGTGCATCCCCCTTCAAAAAATCTCCTGTCCGCCAAGCTTGCTTTGAGACTGAAAAGCTGATAACTGGGTTAAGGTGCAGTCACCCATCTCTATGCTCGACTCACATATTAACTACATAGCTCACTGGTTTGACATTTTTCCCCTCAACAGAGTGCTAAATACTGTGTCAAACTATATCTGCTGAACAGTTGATTATCAAGCTAGGGAAACTAACTGCCTCTAAAAAAATGGAAAGCATCCACCGTTTTTGTCTCAAAGGTGCTTTTTCAAAAGACAACTGAACTGTTTTTTGTCCATGAGGAAGAAGAAGACATCTTGATTCTTGTCCAAGAAGTTTCATCGGTTCTGGCAGGATGGGGGAGGGAGCTCTGGAAGGATTAGTTCTGACAGGAAGCGTGAGGGGGTTGGAAGGATCATATTTCTTTGCAGTCATCTTGTCTTAGCACTCTTCCTGAGAGCTTTTGGGGCTACTTGGAGACACCATTTTTCCAGGAAAAATAACCCACATAGGGCAGAGAAAGACAATGATAGAAGCATGGAATATCCACTTGGAGTTAATGTACACTGCACAGGAAAAGTAAAATAACATGTCCTCCACATTGCATTCAATTTTCAGCAACTTCATGGAGCTGTCCAATTTTGGGGGGAACAGGAAGAAAAAGGCAATTGCCTTCTGGGTGCTTTTTGACTTCATGGTTAGCCTACAGCCTTGATATTCCCTGGAGGACTCCCATCCTTGTGCTATCCAAATCCTACCTCACCAAGCTTCCTAGATACAGAAGAGTATGGAGATAGCCTTGAAAAAGGAATGCAAGAACCATTAAGTAAATGTCAACTTAACCGTGAAAAGGAAAAAGGGATGAGGAAAATATTCCAGATAATGCAGCTTTGGTTCTTTTTGGTAGAAAAGAACCAAAGAGAGACATTCTGATGGGTTTTAAGATTATGTTATTATACCCCACAACAACAAAATAAAGTGCCGATAACTTGGTCTATCTTGAACATCAGCCTGGACAATGACAATTAGGTATCATTGTCTGCTGGCTTCTAACTCACAAGTGACTTTAAACAGCAGCCTATTTGCTATGTTTTTCATTATATTTAACATGATTGGTGAAGGGAAGCCTAATAGTACCTATCCAATGAAAAACTTTTCAAGGATTTCAATATGCTCATTCCAATGCTGAATGCATAGATACTTCAGATATGAGTAGAAAACATAAACAAATAACAATTGTACCAGTCTAAGGAATTCAATAACATATATACCATTGCTTTGCATCTTTCCTGGGCTTTCTTGTGCCTTCTTTTTATGATAGTGGATAGTCTTTCAGAGTTGGGATTATTATCTATAGTAGCTTAAGTTTAAAAACCTTGATATGATATTTAAAAATGAATATCTGTGTGGAATTAACTATGGCATGAGTTTCCCAGCTGGTTCATCACATTTTACTTTATGAACCCATTGCTACCTCTAGTCATTGATCAAGTTAGACCAGGGGTGGGCAAACTTTTTGACTCGAGGGCCACAATGGGTTCTTAAACTGGACCGGACGGCCGGAACAAAAGCATGGATGGAGTGTTTGTGTGAACTAATATAAATTCAAAGTTAGATTACTTCACATAGCCTTCTGGGAGAGCAAGAGAACCCTCCGCTCTTTCGGCTCCGAGGGCCGGATAGAACAGCCGAACGGGCCGGATCCGGCCCCCGGGCTGTAGTTTGCCCACGGCTGGGTTAGACCATAGCTAATGTAGCCCAAGCTACAATTCTATACTAAAGGTACCGTCAACAATAACAACAACAAAAACCTTGTTTCCCATACTTATATCTGTTCCCACATTTGTAATATATGTGTCTCTTGGCCATGTTCTAAACACAAAATCTAGTGTACTATACTCTTCCTTATGTCAATTTATTCTCCATAGCATCTGAGGGCAGGACAAGAAGCAATAGGTGGAAGCTCATCAGAGGAGATTCAAGTTGGAAATAAGGAGAAATTTTCTGTCAGTTAGAACAATTAATCAATGGAATTGCTTGCCTCCCAGTATAATGTGGCTCAGTCAGATACTGCACAAAACTAGGATGTAAAAATAAAAGGCTAAATAAATATTATCATTATTTCTTCAGGTATAGATACATGACCATTTCACCCAAAAAAATTCATCAAGAAGAATCTGCAAAATACAATTTTTAAGATGATCACAAGCACTGCAATGTTTAACTCAAGTAAAATGCAGTGCAACCACAAACTATCCTGATGTTATTTCTTTCAGTTCTCTAATATGCCTTTTGTTTCCAGATCTCTTTTTGATACCTTTTCTGCTGCTAGTATTTTTAAGTTCTAGCGCTACATAGCTATATTCCAGCAAGGAGAATCTTTAAAGTTATAGAACCTGTTCTGCAGCTTTCCCATCTTCCTATCTGAGCTGAGAAATGGGAAATTATTGCAGACAAGAAATGTATATCTGTCCGTTTCCTTTGTATCTTTTTTGCTGGATTTTTAATTTTTTCAGACCTAAGTATTATTGTATAAAAGCAAATTTGTAAGTAGCTTGCTAACCTTCTAAATCAGGGCTATCAAACTCCCGGCCCATGAGCCGGATGCATCACGCACTGGCCACGCCCATGCCACACCCAGTTTAACAAAGGGGGGGAAGTCCCAATACATTACATAACAATACCGTGACGACGTGAGTTTGACACCCCTGTTCTAAATGGTAACCATTTGTGCACAAAGCCAACCATATCTCTGGATATGTAGATAGGTAACGGATATGATTGTGATGTGGTGTTTGGGGCACTGCTGGAGTAGCTTTCAAATTTCATTGTATTCATGGAATGCAATGACAATAAAGGTATTCTATATTACACCAGGTTCATGAACTTGTGAACATGGAGCAAAACTGATACAATTGAACCTGTATATTAATGCAGGGCTGAGAATATCTTACAAAGAGGCCTTTATGGTATGTAGTGTTTTAGGTTTGCGATAACATTTGCCTTGATTCAGAGAAAGACACTGTGAGATGCTGGAATGATATGCCATTTATTGTGGTGGTTACTCCCATAACACCACTTCTTTTGCAGGTCAGGCTCAATAATCCAAGCAATGCAACTGATCAGATTCCAACCCAATGGGGGTCGAGGCAGCTTGCATTGTGCATCTCCACTTGTGTAACTTCTATGTTAACTTGATGATTTACAAGGTTGATACCTTATGTTGGTCAGTAACTATAGACAGGCTTCTAAATGCTGGTAAGATGGCATTTTTCCCCAGTATTTCTCATCCTATTTTTTATCATGTTGAGGCAAGAGCCGCCATAAATCCTAAAAAATGAAGCTTATTTCTTTTCAGACTTGTGAGCCACAGACATAAATGGTAGAGTAATATATATAGCATAGGGTAGGTCAAGACCTTGAAATATGTCAGGATCACCTAAATGCACCTTGGGCATTTAGAGTACATCAATAAAAACCTGAAATAGAAATAGCACAGAAAGGCACCAGGCCTACCTAGCCTCAGCTTCTTTCCTACTAAGGGTGAACTTTAGATATTACAGGTAGTTCTCATTTAGTAACCACAATTGGAACCCAGCAGCTCCACCACTAAGCACCATAGTCACTAAGCAGAAAATCATGTGATCATGATAGATTTATGATACCACTTCCCATTAAATCGTTAAATGAAACATCATGTGATCGTGACTTAAGACTGTAATGGTCATAAATATGTGCCAACCACAAGGCACCAAATGGCAATCATGTGACTGTGGGACACTACAATAGTAGAGATTAGTCACAAAGTTGGCATTTTTACACAATCATAATTTTGGTTGCTAAACGAGGCAGTTTAGCAAGGAATATTTATGATGACATTTGAAACTAATGTATTAGTTCAAATGTTATTATATGGGTCTCAAATCTGCAACTACAAGGCCTGTTGGCCACTAGCCAAAATTTTAATGATCTGGATTTAGGATGCTCAAGTATCTTCCAAATGTCTCCCTCTGGATCTGAAACTAGGCTCATTTCTATGAAGTCTCTTACTTGGGTACAGACAAGTGGATTTTTTGGGATCCATTGTGTTTTTAATATTTCTTAATGAATTGAAGTCTTCCTGGAAAAAATAAATTATGTGTAACTGTGGGTTTTTTATTCAGTTCTTGATTCAATGACAGTCTAAACTGCTATCAGAAAAGAGATATTTGACACTGATCTCTAGAAAAAAAATTGAACATAGTTCTTTCCATTTTCAAAATAGGAAATATTAGAAGTGTAACATCTGATAACTACTTTTCCAACATTATAAACAAAAAAAAGAGTTTCTGTCTAACTTGGGACCATTAATTTAATTCTTTTTTAAATATTTATTGTGTTTGTTTTATTGTAAGCCGCCCCGAGTCTTCGGAGATGGGGCGGCATATAAGTCCCATTAATAAATAAATAAATAAATAAACATATTATCCTCAACACTCCTGAAGGGCAATTTTAATCCTACCCTTCAAAACAAGTAAAATGGTGAGTGGGACATTTACCAGTATTTTTGTGATGTCAATTTTATAAGGATGAATGCTCAGTTGATATATCATTTTTTAACACATGTGATGGATAGGTCAGAAGAGGTACATTATTTTTCAGACTGGTATGTAGAAGGCTCCAGCAACATCATTAGGCACTGTTTAATAACTACTTCCTTTCAAAGTACGGTTAAAATTGTTAACACTACATTCTTTCTCTGATTTGATTAAAGATTAGGTAGCATATGTTTTGTAGCTGATCACAGATTGTAATAAAGTATTACCTACCACAGAGCTATAACTGTGTGGGTAAAAAAGGCTGGCTGGTATCAGGATTCTACTGAAGCCACATAGGAAATCCTATTTGTATCAAACCACAAAGGTAAGTGCAAAAAGGACAAACCAGCCCTTAACAGATCTAATAAGAGAAGAAGGACCTCTATCCCTAAGAAACAAGGGTCACCCTGGAAAGCAGAAAACATCATTTAAAAAAAGATAACATTATTCAGAAACAGAGATATTGAGAGATAACAGGGCAAGTGGAATAACAGTAACAATGAATTGGAATGGAATGAGATCTATTGAAATCCCAAGGTAGATCTTTACTGGGCTGATAATGTGGTTGAGATGCACCCTATTTAAAATCCCGTTAGCATCAAACATAGTTCCAACATCTCATGAGTAGAGATGAGTCTCTGCTGCCAGAACAATGCCACTTTGATAGGAGAGAAATAATCTCCATCAGGATCCTCATCTGTGATGGAATGCCTAAGAGACCTGGGAGGACCAAGAAGAGAGCACTGCCATTATAGGAGGGAGCAGGGATGTTGCAGAAAGCATTCCTTTCCAGGGGAGAAGATGAGAATGTGAGAAAGAGTCTCACTTCTTAATTATACTAGGTATAACTCAACCTGGAGAATGGCTTTGGCAGGCTTTCTGTTACTGTACTCTACTAGCAATAAATATATTTCAAAAATCCTGGTGGGTTGCTTCCTTCAAGTGCTTGACATCGTCATCTCAAATATTGCAAAGGAAATGCTGGCACCTAAACATAGAAACAATGTAAGTGTAATTATGAGAATCACTTGTTTCATAAGACTGGAAGAATGTATGCCCACTGATTGGATAAAAAAAGATAGAACATCTTTTAATGAAATCTGGGAAGTTCAAAACCAGGCAGTGCTGTTTTTTCATTTTTCCACTGAAGAATGGGTAGCGGAGACTAGGGCTATCAAGAATGGGTAGCTGAGAATAGGCCTATCAAAACATGGTTGAAAAAAACCTAGACAACTACTAGATAGCAATTAAAAAATGTATTAAAAAATCTGTATCTAGTTAGTCATCTGGACTTTTACAGCTTAGATCTGGTCAATCTAGTTTGTGACCTTTACTATTGATTTGAATATTAGGTGTGCTGGAGAAGTAATTGCAAAATCCTGTGAATTTTGTAGTTCCTGAAACTTTGTTATAATTAAACTGGCTTCACTGACCAGGAAACCTCAGACTGTGTTGGAGGTTACCAGATTTTAGAATTGTGTTTCATATTTACAAATACATTTGTAAAAATTCCTGTATAACAAAGTGCCTAAAGAAGAATGCATAAATGCATCTTTTTCCCAAATATTCTATAGTTTCAAAAGACGTAGCTGTCTTGCTCAGGACTACCCTTTGGTCATAGTTATTCCTGCACTATGCATCCAAGAATAGTCCCAAGCCACATATTTTATAAAGAATATAAAACAATATTATCTGGATCTAAAATAATCTACACAGGCATGCTCTGTCTATCAAATTTCTGCTAAAGAATGGTTGTGACAGATTGCAAAAGCAATGGGCTTACTCTATAGCAATTTTGTTGTCATTCAAAGCACATTGATAAAGCTGTCTCAAATGTTCAAAACACTGTATTTATATAGATTTCATTGGACCAGAGCCAGTTTAAATTAGCTGCATTTGAAACGCATGGGGGATTGTTATATAATTGCCAACTTATATTACTCGTTTCAACATAAATACCACTAATTTTTGAGTTAGATCCTAAGCATATGCCATTTTCATTTGTTTTGTTAATTACAGGAATATGTCAAGTCGTACATCAAAAGCAAAGTGTTTGCCCTGTGAACTATGTAATAGAGAATGGCAGATGCCAATAATTTGTGTTGCTTCCAACTTATTTCACAGCAAATTGGACTTCTTTAGGAAAAAGTGGACAGATACCAATATTTTTAACTGTACCTGTAAGTTCATTGTGATAAAGAGGTGACTGTAAGGCAGCAACATTTCTTAAAATCTATTTTGCATCTGTCTTCTTTCAAAAGGAAATTGAACCCTAGGTGGTCATTGTTAGGTCAGTAAGGGAATAACAAAGCATAGGATAAACAAGGAGGTAGTAGGAAATAACTAAGTGAAATGAATTTAAGTCTCTGGAGCTAGATGGATTACAACCTGGAGTCTCAAGGAATTAGCACAGGTAACAGCAGAACCATCCTAGATAATGTTTCAGAACACGTGGAGAATTGATGGGTTCCCAGAACACTGGAGGAATCAAACATCATTCTCTTTTCCAAAAAGAGAAAGGAGGGTGGTGTGGGAAGCTCTAGATCTGTTAGACATCTCTATTGAATAAGGTCCTTAGATTATTAAGCAGCATTTTTATGAGCACTTGAATAGAAATGCTACAGTTAACAGAAGCCAGCATGGGTTTGTCAAAGACAAATCATGCCAAACTAATCTTTTCTATCATTTTTTGTTATCTGCTTAGCAACTCAGTGGAATAGTGTAGATCAGGTGTTTCTCAACCTCAGCAATTGCAAGATGTGTGAACTTCAACTCTCAGAATTTACCAACAAGGGCTTAGAAACACTGATGTAGACATAGCATATTCATCAGTCTTTGGTAAAGTACCAAGGGTAGGGAAAATACACAGCAAAGGTGATATAGACCTAGTACATATGAAAGAGATACAGATGTGCATGTCAATTGTAAGTTATACATGACATGTGTAGCAAGTAATGAGATCTACTTGCACATTCAAGTAATATCTGATTTCAGATGTGACAGCCAGTGATCGCATTCTCTAGCTTAATTATTTAACTAAAATTTATTCTGGTAAATGTGTATTTTCCACCAAATAACCCAAATTAGTAAGTATTGGGATTGTTTAAAGGCACCCTCTTAAGTTTACTCTTATCAAAGTGAAGTAGCGAGTACATTGAAATATTCTGGATGAATTTACCTTCAACCCAGATCATTCTTTCCCTGAACATTTGCCAGTTCTGAACTAAAATCCTTCTAAGGCAGAATTAGTCAATTCTAACTCATTTTTAATGATCAGAAAAAAACTAATATAAAAAAACTGTGTGCAAAATTCAAAAGAATGGATATTCTTCTTCTACTTCCTTTTAATGGTAAACTCAGATGCTGTTACCAGTCCACTACAACCCAATGTTTCTCTATGTTGTCTTCCTACCTTCTGCAAGTCTAAGTAGTAACATTTAAAATCACTTAGAAAATGATAATAAAAATAATTAACAGATTTTTTTCAATGAATAAAACACCACCATATCTTTCAAGATAAATTTATTTTTATTTTAAATAAAGCTTCTTCTAGTAGCTGTAGCCACTAATTATTTCCTGTTCATTGTGGTCAGAGTGTTACTGATTTTAGCTTTTTTATTAGCCAACCCTAATTTCTATCAGGAATATCGTTTTCTTTTAATTATTTTCCCTTTAAATTTTTAATTTAAAAGTAGCATGATTGCATGACCTTTTTTCAAGGAAACCAAAAACCAATAGCTTAAAGCTCCATCCTGTTGGGAAAGGCAATTAATTAAGGGATATTTAGGATGTGATGAACAGATCACAATTAGAGACTGACGCTACACCTGGGAAGCTTCTAATTAAAGTTAGAAATGATTCTTTGTTAATCAGAATCTAATTGGAAGTATCACAGAAGGACTTTTGCTAGTCAATCTTCTATAACTGCCATAAGGAACAATATTTAATTCTACTTCTAGCTAACTGCAGAGAACCAGTTCTTTAGCATTACTAAAGAGCCCTGGGTCACAGCCGCTTGAAATAAGAAAACCTGCTTAGAGATTACTGTGGGTCTCAGAACCCTTCCTGGGGCTACAGTTGGACAATTATTGTATGATTTGTAGTGTATTGCACAGTAGGCCACCTGCTCTACTCCGGCAGGATGCTGGTTGCTGCAAAGACCCTCTCCAACCTCTGTCAAGGCTTGAAAATTCCCTGTCCTAATGAGAAAATGCAATTTGCCTGAAGTGCAATAAAACCTCGGTTTGATGCTAACCCAAGACTTTTAGCTATTCAAGGCAAATGTTAAGATGTATGAATTTGTTTAGCAGATGAATACAACTTTAACACTGGTAAGTGAATAGTACCTGAGGGTAGCAAGTTAGCGTAGGAATGAAGAACAAGCCAAGTTGTACAAATGCTTTTCAACAAAAGGAATGGCAGAGGGACAGCTGTTCCTCCTACCAGTTGCTATCATCTGAGGTCTTACTCCGTCTCTGACAGGGACAACCCTGATTGTGTTTTTCAAAGATGATGACACAATTCCACCCATTCTTCATAATTACATTATATCATCAGCATACTCAATATTTTTCTACCACGGACCCTGCCAATTTAATTTTCCATGGCTTAAGTATTTGCATTCTCTACTGCATTTTTCAGTTGCTAACTAACCCACTACTTTTTCAGTGTTTGCCAAGTAAGCAGAACTTTGCCAAATGTGAATCCTTCTTAATGCTGAAAGACACATGTTATGAACCCTCACCAGTTTGTAACCAGCATGTTTTTCAATTCCTCTGGCATGCTAAATAACGTTCTAGAAAGGAAACATTCATGGAAGATTAAAACCAATCCAGCAAAACTTTTTAGTCTATGAGGCCCTGTTTGTTAAATACTGAGGAAAAGTTGTCATTAGTTATCTGAATGTTTTCAAGTTGTTGTGGCTAATACACAACTACAGAGTTAGTTACGGTCATGATGAAAATTCACTTAAAAGTGAGAAATGAATTCTTTCTCACTTTTGAATTCTTGTAATGAATACAAAGACAATTACTGTACGGAACCTCTTAGAAGAGGAAAAACACCAGTTTGGTAAATACTGATCTAGTTTGGGTGGCAACCTATGTCATGCCAAATCTGTTGTCTGCTTTGACAAAATGTTCAATAGTTCAATTACTGAACTAATATTTCAGACATATGGCATCACTTACTGAAGTAAACACTGCGATGCTAAAAATGGATATGGAAGCCAACAAAAATTGCTACTGTGTAGTTCAATTATGACAGCACCATGTGGCTATGAGGCAGAAGCTGCATATGAATAACTTAGGTGTGTGACTGTACATCCATGGTATGAGATTTCTCATAAAAAAAAGCACAGTGATTAGGTGGTTAGCCTAACAAGGATGCAAAAACATGCCATGTAAATGGTTGCAACCAATTAAAAAGGGGGAAAGATGAAGCTGATAATTGCACTCAGTATCACTGTACAACACTGAAAAGAAAGCCTTTCTTCTTTTCTGTCAGAAAAAAACAACAGTGAGAATGAAGGGTGTGTGTGTGTGTGTGTGTGTGTGAACAAAAATATTTTGTGGTAATCAGCCAATTAATGAAAAATAAACTATAATAAAGACAAAATATAGCATAAGCATTCATTATAAGGATAAAAATAATCCAAGAAAAAGACGTTCGTTGATGCTGGCTACCATATTGTGCCAGCACAGATATTTAAATTGAGGCTGAGCAAAGTGCTATCAGTCCAGAGAAAGACTGAACATAGTTGACAAAGAAATATATTCTCAGAAGACGGGCAGGGAAGGACAGCAGCAGATAACTATGGAAAAAAGGAAATCAGAAAGGGGAAGCAAAGAAATCTCAGAAGCAGGAAAACAGAGAAAAGTGCATGATCAGACATACTAAAAGCAGGATTTCTAAAATATGTGACAAGGATGCCTGAGAAACATGATTCCATTCACCAGGTACTGTAATTTCGTTTACAACTCTCTTTAAAACAGATACCTCACACCTTTGGTCTCCTGCTTTTGTAGCAATCTCCCTGAGAATGTGTGCCCTTCCCTCCTTCTCTTCTCTAACGGGCTTTTATTGCTTGGATTTAATACAAATCTAGCCCGAAGGACCCCAGGAGAATGAACCTGTCACACTCCCATACAAGAAAAAGTCCTGTGGCTGCCTCCCTCTTCGGTTCTAGATCCATGCAAATCTGCAGTGGCCAAGGTCATATCAATTTTGCTTATGTGCCCCTTTAAGGGAATAGAAAGTCCAAGAAAGCAACAGAGTAATGCATGACCCTTTTCCCTGCTGTACAAAGAATAGAAGCAAAGCTTTTCCAGGACAAATAGCTCTATGCAGAAACAAGGATTTCACCTGAGCTTCTTCTCAAACCTAACAGCTGAAGGAACAGCACAGATAAGGTTTCCCTCCAAGTCTAATTCCAGTTATAGGATTAAAATGTTGATGATGAAAGTTAATTATTATGGGGATGGAGTGGGGAATAAACAAAAAAAAATGGCTTTATCCTGTCTTGCCTTCGAGATTCACTTTACAATACCAGGCAAACAGAATGCCAGTCTGAAATTCTGTTTCTGTCAGCCATGTATGGTCGTTACAGATACTTCAAATTAGGGAGTTGTGCCCTAGGATTAGACAGATCACAAAATTACCCATAGAGCACTACAGACATTTTGGCAGAGGCTGCCCATCATTCCATTCAGAATAACAAGAAAACAAGCTTTCTGATGAATAGATGATCAATGTTCTTTACAAGGGGCTATCAACTATTGTAGTCACCTGCTACCCACAGTCCTGCCTCTGATTGCAACTCCTGAGACAAGGGGGAGTGCCCAGCTCTTGTTTTTCTACAAGCCACTTGCAGATTTGAAAACCTATCAGTACCTACTAGATTTCTTTAGCAGCAATCATGCCATTACTAATATTTCATGTCTCCCCAGGGGAGCATTCCAGAGCAGAAAAGCTGCCCTCCTCCTCCAATACAGTGGAATCATTTTTCATATTGGGTTGTAGAACTTCAGATTCATTCTCTTCCTGCTCTTCTGCTTTCTGCTGTCGAAGAGCCTGGAGACGTTCCTCCCTAGCCTCCAGGAATTCCTGTGCTCCCTCACCCACTACAAAGACAGTGTCAGCCACATTGGGCGGTGCTTCGACTGGATTGTGGTCATAGGAGAAAAGTCGTAGCCCCCGCAGGTGACTCAAGTCAGGGAATTCAGTCAACTTGTTACGGTCAACATCAAGAATGTGAAGCTGACTCATGCGAAGCAAAGGTTTTGGAAACTCCTCAAAACGGTTTCCATACAACCAAAGTCCTCGAAGACCTTTCATGCGTGGCAGGCCACTCGGTAAGGTTTTGAGACGGTTGTCTCCCATTTGCAAGGATTGCAGTTCGGGCATCTGGAGGAGAACCTGGGAAAGTGGTACAAATAATTGCTCTCAATCCACAAGCAACGGAGAGTCTTGAGCTGACTGAATTCCGCAGGGAGGCCAAAGAGGCGGTTGCTGCCTAGATAGAGCCGAGTCAAGTGGGGAAGGCGGCACAAGGTTTCAGGCACTTCCTCCAGCTTGTTAAAGTCCAGGGCCAGGATGCGCAGCTCTTGTAGCCCCCCAATCTCATCAGGCAGCTCCGTGATCCCCGTGCCACTGATGTAGAGCTTCTGCAGAGTGCTCAGAGCACACACCGGCGTCGGCAGCTTCCTCAGGTGGCGCCCAGACAGCTCTAGCATCTGATCCCCTCCGCTCAGCTGTTCTTCAGCCACCGATGGCAGCCGCTCCTCCCTGCCTGAGGAACCACCACTGCCCATCCTCAGAGACAAGGGAAGGTGTGAGCAGGATGAACGCCGCCACCACCTCCGCCGGGAATCCTCCAAGGCATGGCAACTGGCTAAGCTCCTCCAGCCCTTGAGACTGGGTTCCTCCTGGAAGGATTCTCCGGTGGAAGATGAGCCCTGCCAGGCCGGCTCCTCTTTCAAATCCCTTTCCTGAAGACAGGGGTCCTCCAATCAGCTGGACTCCGGGATGTGGCTCCTGGACTCGCCCTCTGTGACCCCGGGCGGAGGAACATGGAGGGCGTTCCCGGGCATCGAATGGATTAAGCTCCAAGAGCCGGGTTGCCTGCCCGCCTCCGAGGACCAGTCCATCCTTTAACCTCGAAGGCTGGGTTCCCGCGCCAGCTGCCGTCCATAACCAGGACCCTCAGCAAGGAACCGCCAGCTCAAGCTCTTCAGAGGACCGGTTCCTTTAGACTGCGGCCGGCTGGCCCTCGGGTCCTCCTCAGCCTCCCGGGCTTTCTCCCTCCCGGGTTCCCGCTAGGTCTGAGCGAGACTCCCACACATGAGCCGGGCGCCTAGCGACTCGGCGTTTCTATGGAAACCCCCACGCGGGTTCGTCGGCCTATGGCGGAGCCGAGCGGATCGGACGGGGCGGGACTAGGAATTCGTTCTTCCCTCTCTTTCGTCTACTACGCGCTTCCTACTGCCGGCCTGGCACGCCCCCTCCGGGGGACAAGACGGCTTTGGAGCCCGGCTAGGCAAAAAAAAAAAAGCGCACAACGACGCGCCAAAAACGCCGCCTCCGCCTTTTTTTTTTTAAACCCGGGCTTCAGTTTCCCGGAGTGGAAGGAAAAGACGACGAAATGGGCCAGGCTCCGCTTTGCTCGGTGGTGCGCAGAACCGCGGTGGACTCTCCCGCTCCCGCCGAATGCGGAGACCCACCCGGCCATCCTCTTGCGCTGCCAGCAGCTTCCCAAGCCTACTTTTGCATCCGGATAGGCAGCCCAGCCGTGTGGGACATCCGTCCTTTTAATCTGTTGCGAGAAGGGCATCATCTCCATAAGATAAAGTTTGGGTTCTTCTTTGCCCCTCGGAAGACATGGACAAGGGGACCTCTCTCCTTTCCAATTTCAGTGTTCATTCACCCTCCCACTTTAAATGTTTCCAACAGGAGAGGAGACTGCAGGATGTGTAAGAACTGTCGCCTTCCAGAGGCTGGAATTCAGCTTCTATCAACCCCAGATTTCTTTTTTTTTAAATTTTATTCATATTTATATGCTGCCCTTCTCCGGAGACTCAGGGCAGTTTACAATTTTTTGGAGCACAACCCAATGCGCTCAGCAATAGCCTTCATTCCATTGTATATGCCTGCTTATTACTAGGGTTTTGGGGGGCCCCCAAGCGGCATTTTTACAAAGTCAGCTTATTGCCCCCAACAATTGTGGGTCCTCAATTTACCTACCCCGAGAGGATGGAAGGCTGAGTCAACCTTGAGCCTGGTGGGATTCGAGCCTGCACTAATTGCAGGTAGCTGGAACTAAGTTTAACAGATTATTGTGGGTTTTTTTAAATCAACAAAACATGTAATATTTTTTTAATAAAGAACAATGCCCTATGCTGTAACTACTCTGTTTCCATTTCATCAAACTTGTTGAGAACTGAAATCTAATACAGGTAGTTCTTGACTTACAACAGTTCATTTAATGACCGTTCAAAATTACAATGGCACTGAAAAAAGCCACTGACGAACATTTTTCATACTTAGGACCTTTGTAGCAGCCCCATGATTGTGTGATCAAAATTTAGATGTTTGGCAACTGGTTCATACTTATGACCGTTGCTGTGTCCCAAGATCATGTGATCACCTTTTGCAATCTTGTAACAAGCAAAATCAATGGGGAAGCCAGATTCACTTAACAACCATGTTACTAATCTACTGCAGTGATTCATTTAATAACTGTGGCAAGAAAGGTCATAAAATGAGGCAAAACTCACTTAACAAATGTTTCACAAGAACAGAAATTTTGGGCTCAAATGTAGTCGTAAGCCAAGGATTATCTGTATCTGATGATTCAAAAGATTTCTTTGCTGCTCCTTGACAATAGTCTGAGAAAAAAGCCAAGAATATTTTGTCAACTGGAACGTCATTTTAGCAATGAATAACGTATGTAGTTAAGGAAGTTGGAGTAGTCACATTCTCAAATCTGTTCAAAATGACATGGCAAGGAAGCTTTTGGTCCATGTTTCAAATAGATCAATTAGCTGCAAAGTTGAAATTGTTTCATTTTGTAGAACTTCCTACAAGGGAAAGTTCAAAAATAAAGATGGGGCCACAAGTTTGCAAGCAACATGCTACCCCTTATGTCACAACACATTAAAAAGGTAGAGTTTTCAATTATATGGTTCTGGCCACCATCTTGACTTTTTTGATTCTGCCTGTGGACACTCCTGCATCCTTCCCTCTAAAAATACACCAAGGAGATTGTACACATCCATCAAAAGCACATTCAGATTTCCACATGGACTGACTTGACATAGTACTCTGTTCAACCAATCTGACAAAGCATTTCTACCTGCTTCAATAATCTGGAAAAAGGCAATATTTACAGCCTACTGTGCATGACATGGTTCTTACTATGATTTTAGCGTGAACCATCTGCTGTAACATAACACTGGCCTCTAGTCTTGCTGCCTTAATACAGGAAAACACTATCACAGATACCAACACATAAATTACTTATGTGGCTGTAGAGCTGCTGCTATAACATTTAGAGAGATTGCTAGAAGTCTACAGTATCTGCTATACTAACATAAAGAAATGGAACTACCATAACCCAGCAAATGAATAGTGAAGGCAAAGCTGCATTATAATGTCTTCTTGCCTAGGGTTGTAAGTAATGAATCAGTAACCCCAAATAGGTGCTTCTTTGGGTAAACATTACCTTCGCTTACGGAAAATTAAGCAAATATCTTTACATCCACCTAATATGTAATAGTAGCAGATCATAACCATAAATGAATGCCAGCAGTGATGGCACATGCACATTCAACAACAGAAACAAATACTGGAGATCCTTAATTAGCTCCCACAGAAATGAGCAGTTTATTCATTTCTGAATTAACTTTTCTATCATAGATTGTACATAGAAGACAATACCCAGAGAGATACCTATCTCAATCAGTTCACCCATCCCCAGGAGCTTTCAGCCTATCCCCACCGGTGTGCTAGTTATTTTGGTACCAATCCCCACTGGTATTCTAGCTATTTTGGTACACACACACACACACACACACACACACCATTGTGACACCCGCTCTGCATTTATTTCACTCCAGATGGTTGGGAAAAGGTGATATGGATTCTTTTTCCACAATTATATGCCTGCATCTCTCTGTTGAGTCAATTGCCAGTTAATAATATAGAGCTGATCCACATGTCCATGTTCCTTTTTAGGCTCTAACATTGCCATCAACAATATAATCACACATCAAATATCCATTCTGTAGATAATCATAGCATCACTGTATTACTTTTATACAAGGTTTTTACCAAAATGGAAAACAAGCCAGCCTGTCCACTCACTACATGCTGGACAAAAACACAATTTTGGACAATAACCCCCTACTCCTTTAGTGACAGCATGGACTGCTTATCTTCAGAAAATACAGCTAATCCATCTGGGAAAATACAAACACAGATATTCAGTGGGAAAGAGAAAAAGCAGGGAGAGTGTAACTCAGACAGAACAGCATAGCAAAGAGTACATTTCTGCAAGGTGTATAAAAAGATGATAAAGTCAACACGGTGAAGGTGTGGCCATGAGCTAGCTGACACATGGTAAGTGAGTAGCAATGCTTTCTTTTTCTTGCAATAATGATGCAGCAGGTGGAATTTATCTTACAGTTTCATTAAGAAAGGGGCAGCATTAGATAATAAGCAAAATAAACTTATCAAAACACCTTACAATTGTTAAGGAAACATTCAAAACAAAACAAAAAGTCATAAGAATCGTTCCTGAAGCTAAAAAAAAAAAGAATATTAAAAACATTTTGAGACGACAAAATCAGCTGAGACATAACCTTAATGGAGACTGGGTTGTTTTAAATAGAAGTGCAGAGTGCTTTCTTTCCTAATTTCAGAAGACCTCATACAAACTAAACCTAACCCAGCTCTTACATATACCGAGATGCAAAAAAGATAACTTCTAAAACAAGAGCATGGGACTGACTAGGAAAAGGTGCAACCATTGCAAGCCATTTCTCCTTTCTCCAGTTGGAGTAATGTGTTATCTTAATCCAAGGTCCGCTGAAAAATTGATTAGATGGCAGATGACCTCCACATTGAACCTAGAGCTGCTCTATGTTTTCCAGTAAGGCAGCAGCAATACTACCAGCTCATGAAACATACACCAGAGTGAAAACTCATCCACTGGGAGAAATATGAGAAATGGAAATAAAAAAGAGAGTACAATATGGCAGCTATTATTACTGGACAGAAAACTGAGAACAAAAGGAGGATTGGTGTGCATTACACTAACTGGTAAAGTAAACCACAGTGTCTGTTCCATGCTGAAAAGGAATAATACAGCACACAAGATAGTGGGGCTAGCATTTCTGTGTCTTTAGTTTTCAAGTCTACAAGAGGTAACTTTTTCCTAAGAGTAATACACACACAAAAACAGAAGGAATTCTAATTTCAGATGTGCTTTCTGCAACTTCTGAATGTTTACTACATCAAATCTGAAATCAACAAAGTCTTCTTAACTCTATAGGCAGGTTAGTCAGTTTGTGTATCACAAAGAGGAATACCCTGCAGGGGGACAAGAGATCTTTCTACCTCTGTATGCTGTACATGTGTATGATTGAGATCAGGGAGTTATATCCTTAGCACCTCAATGAATCTATATACTACTAAAACTCTTGTGTTTATCTGTTTGTCTGTTTGTCCTTTAAGTTAGCTGAAATGGTGCATTAAATTGCAACAATTCTTAAATCAAGTTATTTAAAATCTGCTAACTTAAAAAATATGTTTAAAAAACCCAGGACTCATTTCTCCTGAATTGAAATTTCCACAATATTCAGACAATATTTGCAAAGCTGTGGATGTTGTAGCATCCCTGTAGTCAAGGGCCTTGGTGGTACAGGCTGGTAATAGCCTAGCACTTAGTTCCAGCTACCTGTAATTATTGCAGGCTCAAATCCCACCAGACTCAAGGTTGACTCAGCCTTCCATCCTCTCGAGGTAGGTAAATTGAGGACCCAAGATTGTTGGGGGCAATAAGCTGACTTTGTAAAAATGCTGCTTAGTAATAAGCAGGCACATACAATGGAATGAAGGCTATTGCTGAGCGCATTGGGTTGTATCCCAAAAATTGTAAGCCACCCTGAGTCTCCGGAGAAGGGCGGGATATAAATATGAATTTTTAAAAAGGTGATTGTGATTTCTGATGCTTGCTGCCAGCTTCCCACAAAGAAACTCAATGGGGAAACCAGCAGGAAGTTGGAAGTAACTCCTGCTCTCACTGCTTTTTTGCCTACCCATGGTCATTTTGGTCATTTGTTTAGATTAGTAAATACTGATATATTATTGAAATTCATTTGCCACTACAATTATTTTTCTACTTATGAAAATAATTGTATACTCTTTTTAGATAATCACAGGACCATCCAACATTAAGGTAAAAACATATGGTCGGCTTAGCATTTAATGTTCCTTCTGGTCACATCAGACTACATTATCTTTCTCTCACACAATGGCCCAATGGATCACAGATTAGGTTCAACATGTAAAGGCACATTGCATTAGCTCTAATATTCTGTCACTTTTTACTTTTAGCAGAATGGAACTACCATTTCACTGCAATGAGAAATGAAGGCCTCCAGTGTAGAAGAAGGGTGATAGGAGAAGTCTCGCAAAAGAGAATCTGGGTGTCTGCAGGCCATTTCTTTCTGGTTTTGTGATACTTACATATATAACCAGGTCACAAGCATCACCTACTCAATGGCTAGGCTTGTGACTCACGCTATACTAAAGACCAAGATTTATAAATAATAAAGTCTGAACTGAATAGAACACATAGTGGGTAAGAATAATATAGGAAGTACGTTACAAACAGGTGGCACTTTTATCTTAGATATTGAATAGTATACCTTAGATATTGAACATTACATATAAGATATTCAATATCTCAGTTATTGAATAGTACCCTATGACTATTATTAAGTATTGTACCTTATGATTCTTGATGAATGCATCTTTTCTTTTATGTACACTGAGAGCATATACACCAAGACAAATACCTTGTGTGTCCAATCACACTTGGCCAATAAAGAATTCTATTCTATTCTATTGATCTTCCCTAACAGATTTTAGAAAAGATTGGGCAAATATATGGCATATTTGGAAGTAAAAAAGAAAATGTTTCCCAAACCAGAACATCCAGGCATGTTGCAAGTGGCATGTATATACTAAGTGCTCTTCTTTTGATTTACATTCATGCACATTTTCACCAATTCTTGAGCTAGCAAAACATATGTTGGCATAATCTGTGCAGCCCTAACTGCCAAGCTCTAGTATGCCTCCATCACAAGATCAAGAACTGCTCTTAATGTTAAACAAAATGATTGATATTTTTTCATGGCTTCATCTCCTCTCCTACCAAGCTTAACTTGCCATCGGGAAAAGCAACAATCAATTACCTCTTAATATGTATTGAGACAAGTAAAGATAGGGATCTAGGATGGAGGGTTTAGCTAGCTTTAAAGTTACTGGGTTGGTGGCTCAGTGATATAGAAGTGCTCCATGCTTGCCCCTGCCAATCATTGTTTTTAAACACAGGTGGTTTCTTTTCAAAACAGACCAACTGATGTGTCAAAGAAGGATAGCAAGTATTGGAGGTGCTACCTTCCAGTACACAAAGCATTCCTCTGCTGTACCTTTGACCTATCAATTGGCCTTTTGGTGTGGAGGAGACTGTAGATCTAGCATTCTTTAGGGTACGCAGAAGCTCATGTGTCCTGGGTTCCAAATCAAAGTGCCAATGGAGGGCCATGCCCAACAACCAGAGGTAAGGGGCTATGTTCACAGCAACTTGAATTGGCCAAATGAACTGGACAAATCCCAACACAGCTGTACTATCAACCACGTAACCGAGAAAGCATGAAAATATATAGCCACAACAAAAGTTGTCCCAGAAGGTGGAAAGTATCACTTCAAAACTGGAAGAGCTAAATATAAATTTAAGCTTCTTCTACTGTGAATCAAGGATGAAATGAAAGCAGTGTAATGAGGACAGGCCCTTACGTCTTGGTATCTTTATTCTGTGGTTAGAGAGACACAAAGAGATCTCAGTTAGTCAGATATTCACATTATGTCACGAGGTTTGTACAGCTATAGAGCTGCAGAAATTCTATAAAAACCGTAAGTATCCCTCCCCCAAATTTTAATCCCTGTTTCAAGGTACTAATCTAGAACAGGAGACATAGCTCGAATATGTGTCTTAATTTTTTTTAAAACAATACCATGTAAAATAAAACAGATTCGTTATGACAGTACAATTAATGATGCTCTTTCCTTAGCATGCAGGGTGGTTCCTTGAAGTCCAAAGACATCACTGTGCTTTTCACTTCTGAACAGAGGCTGGAAAGAGGCAAACATATTAAATGAGGATAAGATTTTAGGCTGAAAAGAAAACTAAGGATGACATAACTGTAAAAATAGTCTCCATTGATGACTTGTGAGATTCCCTCCCCTGCAACATTGACCTGTAGCAAGTTCCTAAAACATTTCTTCAAAAGGGAAAATGGCTTGATTGTCCTGTGTCTTTTTGCTCTGTGTGTGTGAGAAATATCAAATATCTGTATTTTTTTTTCCTGAAACTGGAAAAAACTTGAGTAGACATAGAAGGCACTAAACTAAGCTTTAGTTTGTCAACAGTAATTGAATTAAACTCATACAGTGTACTACTGTAAACTTACATTTCTTAACCTGATAATACTGTCACATTTTGCCCTGCTTTTGGAGTGCCTTAAAATGCAATGGACCAAGTTACTTACTTAATTGGGGACGGTTGTCTGATGAAGGGCAGCAAAGTGACGATCATGGGGAGAATCGCGATAGAATGGATCAACAGTTGTGATTGCCCTATAATGGCAGGGGACAAGCATTGGAAAATAAATAAATAAATAAATAAATAAATAAATAAATAAATAAATAAATAAAAAGGGTAGAAGGCACCTGAGGGAAGGAGATGAAATGGCAACCAGCACCAGAATTGACTTGATGGAGCAAAAGAAAAAGAAACAGCCCTGCCACTATGATATCACCTGCCAACATGGGGATGAACAGTCCTCAAGGTCTCTGTAGCATTAGGATCACTTCCTAAGTCAGTGCCGTGATTGTTCGTAGCAAAGCCACCTGCTTGTTGAGGCTGGATGAGTCCAGCCCTCCCTGTCCACTCCCTTTGAAATGGTTTCATAAAACCTGATAAAGAGAAAGATGATTAATGCCTGGCAGATTCAGCAACTCCTTCTTGTGATCTCACAAATATAAATCAGAGGTATGCCTTTACTCTGGCACTGCTTGCCTCTGGTACTGCAGATGTGCAATTTGAGAGTTTACACTAGGGTATGGATATTTATTTATTTTTCTACAAATAGCAGGCCCACTACTTTTTTCTGCCCTCTGCTTCCACTATCCACCCTCCAAAATCCTTGCTTCAGATAACTTGATCCATATAGATAAAAGAATCAAAGCCACCTATGCAAATAGAAAAATTATGCTTTAGAGAAAAATCATAGCTTAGGAATGTTACTATCTTTTCCCCCTTTCCCAGCATTTTCCTGCAAGTTCAGGATCTGCTTTTATTGGATCAACCAATTGTGAGAGGCATTGAATGAGCAGAGGGAGAACTACTAGCCCAAAGTCACCTAGCTGGCTTTCATGCCTAAGTTAGAACTAGGACTCACAGTCTCCTGGTTTCTAGCCTGGTGCCTTAACCAGTAGACCAAACTGGTTCTCTGAATGTTACTATCCCAATATGGATGATAAACAACTACCAAACTTACTTGGAATTATAGCTAGTCAAAAACCTGTTGGGCAGATTTGGGTCATATGCAGGTATCACATAATTAAGGTTGTTGGTGCTGAATCCCGATGGCTCCTGTATGGAGAAAGGCATGAAAGCAGGACTAAGGGCTTGATTCCTCAAGAAGTGAACAAGAAATATGTGATTATGAAAACAGTTGTAAGATCCCCAAATAACTCCCACATTATACATCCAACCAGAGGTGGTATTCAGCAGGCTCTGACCAGTTCTGGAGAACCGGTAGTGGAAATTTTGTGTAGTTCGGAGAACTGGCAAAACCACCTCTGATTGGTCCCATCCCCATCTTTCTCTGCCTCCTGAGTCCCAGCTGACCAGCTGGGTTTTCTTTGGTTGCCCTGCACAGGAGAATGGAGCTGGAATGCAGGTTAGTGGGGTAGGGAGGAAATGGGTTTTTGCAGTAACCTTCCCCTGCCACACCCACCAAGCCACACCCACAGAACTGGTAGTAAAAAAAATTGAATCCCACCACTGCATCCAACATACCTTGTTGCCCACATACTCTCGTCCTAGAAGATTGGTTTGTGTTTGAGGCTGTCGCTGGTGGCCTTGGAACTGAGAATGGCTCAGTGGCCCAGATTCTTCTGCAATGGGTAGAGCTCCCTGTGAAATGAGGACCATAACAAACAAGATTTAGAAGAGTTGGTGAAGTATAGGAGAAGCAAGCAACAAAGAAAATAGGAATCAAAATAGGAAAGGTAATGGAAGGTGAACAGATAAATGGCTAAACAAGTATAAGGGAGTTTGGGAGGCCCATACACAAGGAAGAAGCGGAGAAAAGAGAGGTATCTGTTTGTTGTTTTTGTTTAATTACATTTATATGCCACCCTTCTCCGAAGACTCAGGGCTGCTTACAATTTTTGGAGCACAACCCAATGCGCTCAGCAATAGCCTTCATTCCATTGTATATGCCTGCTTATTACTAAGCGGCATTTTTACAAGGTCAGCTAATTGCCCCCAACAATCTTGGGTCCTCAATTTACCTACCCGAGAGGATGGAAGGCTGAGTCAACCTTGAGCCTGGTGGGATTCGAGCCTACAGTAATTGTAGACAGCTGGATCTTAAGAGCAGGCATTTAACAGTAGATGCTGATAGGGAACAACAATGAGAGAAAAATGTAGAAGGACAGACAAAAGGGAAATGAGAGCAGGGAGAGAAATGTAACAGATAGAAGAATTACAAACATAAGGATAATTTGGAAATAGCTGTGAAGAATTTTGGACACATTTCTCCTGTGTACAAAAGCAGAAGTTCAAAGCAGAGAAAAATGAAATGGGGGAAAAAAACCTGTTCTGTCAACACCGAACTGTCACTTACTGAAGAACCAAGGTGAAGATCCTTCTGCCGACTAAATCCAGAGCCCCGCTCAGAGCCTTTGGAAAGGACTGGCAGAAATTCATCCCCCTTTCAGGAAGAAAAAATAAATAAAGATGTGTGGATGGCTACATATATGGGGTAGATATTGAAGAATAAAATAGAAATAATATTTGTTCATCCAGCCCCATCCACGCCAGCAGGTGCGCTTCTTACATGTGGAACAGAAGATGGTATATAATCTGCCTTCATAATGCTGATTCCAGGATTGCTGTCCTACAAAGCAAAACAAATGAAAAGCAATATTTAGACCTAGAGAGAGAGAAAGCAGATTGGATGTAACAGTTATTTTAATGTAGCTTTTACTATGTTGGAAAAAAACAAACAAGGAGCCAGGTTAATAGGAGACCCTACTAATACTATCTAATTATCTGAACTAATACTGGTGGTATCTGGATCAGCTATGGTGGGGCGTAAGAAGTAGTAGTTATTATTACTAGCATTATTATTATGGGAAAGGCATAAGTAGTAATTATAACAACGGCATTTCATGTATTTAAGTTTCCAGCCAGATATACCCTTTTCCATAGTACTCCATTCCATTAGGTTGTTTCCCCCAGCTAGGATTTCAGGCCAAATAAGCATGCTAAGATTTTATTGATCTTCGCTGGCACCTTTCTTCTTTTTTTTTCCATAAAGGGTTTTTGTATGTCTTCAAACCTAGGGGTTCCCCCAAGCTTCTCTTCTACAAGGAAGATACTCTTTTAGCCACATATGGATAAAGAAAATGAGTTTGCTATTTGTATGAGGAACTCTACACAAAATAATTTTCTGGAACCTTCACTCTAGGAATTTGTGTCCTGATTTGTTGCAATTTGTACCCTTGAAAAATTTGCCGGCAAAAATAGCTCCTGAATGATATAACAAGCTAGAAAGTATTAAATTATTAGAATGCTACCTTTCCCTTCTCTTTGGTTCCTGTATGCTACTTTAGCATAGTCTGGACCTATTACTGGCAGGTGGGCATATTTCTAAAATAATCCAAGGCTGCAGCCATCCAATTTTCATAGAAGAAATATAAGAAAGATATATATTTGGAGAAAACCAAAATAATCCTGGGAGCTGGCAATTATTTTTTGCTTAATGAAAATATTTGACATTTATTTGTAATAAAAAGTTGAGTAGGGTAGGAGTTAGCAGACAACGTTGGAGGGCCGTAGGCACATTGGTATAACAGAAATAAGAGCATTTATAAAAACTTATAGGAAAAGAAAAACATAATTCTACAGAGATTCTGGAATTTTTCTAACAATAAGGAACAAACATTGAGATTATGGGTCAAGCAAGCTGGATGTTATTTACGTTTTTCAGAATTCTAATGTACTTTCTTTTAAGGAGAGATGGCCTTAATATCAAATATGCTGTCCCTAATCTTTTGATAATATTTTTTTAAATTGTGCTTTTTAATATTGTCTATTTTATGACTTGTTTGTTGTTTGCTGCCCAGATTCAAGTTTATTTGCTCGCTTGCTTATTGTTTGCAGCCTGAAGTTAGGTTTGTGAAATGGGTAGCTAAGATAGGATCTATATACATACAAACCCTGATTGAAGAGGAGAAAAATTAGACTGGAGTGTGCAGGGGAAGGCATTAACCCTCTTGCCTTAGTCATGTTTCAGAAAAAAAGTCACCCACACCACACTTTTTTGGCTTTTAGAGAGAAAGCTCTAAGGGAAGCCAATCAGGAACACAACAAATTTATCACAGTTCTAAGACTAAGAATATCTGCTTGCTTGCCTTCTTTTGTCATTGTGCTGGTTTATGTATTATCTTGTAGGTCAAAGTGAACATGTGAATAATTTTACAACCTCTCAGATTTATGCTTGTGGGCAATAGAATGCCATGTCATGGTATACCGCTACTCAATAGTCTTAGCCTGAGGGTTTAAATGAAGATATTCGGTACTTATCCTTGATTTAAACATGTCTCTCTTTAAGAAGGTTTCCTTTGCAGCTCACAATCCCTTTTGTACTACAAATCAAAGAACTGCTCTCAACCTCAATTGGTTTTGCAAAACACTCTCATTAATTCTATAAGGTAAAATAATTCTGTGCCTCACTTTTCCTTTAATGGAGATTTTTCTTCTTTTTCATTTACTTTCATTCCCAATAGAGATGAAACAGTTGCTACATGTTTCTAAAATGGTGCTGTGCCTTGTAACTATTCTTATGCTCATGAAGGCAATATTCTTGAATTTGATATCTGAGTTCCATAAACAGATATTTTTAGAGTTAGGCTAATTTGACAACTTCTTTCTGTAACTTGAATTTATTCTCTTTTAGATATTAGCTGAACTACTTAAAATGGACTCAAGTTATCCATTTTAAAAAATACTGTTATATTATATATGTTTTGTGCAAGTTATTTCAATATCCTTTTTGTACTCTTTCTGTTTTCACCATTATCCATCTTTTGGGATGGAAAAAACTTCTCTTACTGGAATGTGAGATTCCTCCTTTCTCTTTTGTTTCACAAATTGTCCTGCTCCTATAGTAAACAGGAGTCCTTGCTGGAGATGGTCAAAAAGTTAAGATGGTGGCTACAACCATGCCAGGCCCATTTTTATGTGCCTTGTGATTTAAAAGGGTGGACTTTGATCACATGGCTGTGGCCACCATCTTCATTTTTTAAGCCCTCCCTGCAGATACCAGCAACAGAAATGGAGCCCATGTGTTGAGGGAGAGCAGTTGTTGAATCTCAAGAAAAACTGGAGAAAAAGGGCCCCATTTTGCCAGAGTCTGCTTTTCAGCATCTTTAACATGATGCTTCATCTGACCCTAGGGAAGTACAGCAGAAGAAACCAAAGCTACTGGGAGGACCTGAGATGCTAGTTTCTCCACAATGGGGTTAGCAAGGCAGCCTTCAGTAAATCCTGACTCTTCTTTGGCTCCAATTGTTTTCTTTTGTAGGAAATCTGTATGGAGAGAAAAATAAAGATGTCCACTGAGGGGGGAAATGAGCATATGTAGTAGATGACTTTAAAAACATCTTGGGAAGCTGGACTGATCTGTTCATTTCTCACAAATTAACACCAGTGAGTCATGCAAAACCTTGTGAGAGCCCTAGCTTTGAATATTAAGTTTAAAAGAGCCTAATGCTTATATAGTACTCTCCTTTTCTGGATACTTTTCCTGCTATTCAGAGGTTTCCTTTTACTCTGATCCTGGAGGCGATGCCTAGCCAATTGTGGTTAAAATGGCTTCATTTTCTATACAAACATATTATAATGGAAGGCTTAGCTGTTATAATTTGCTATTTCCTCAACCCCCTTTCATCTTACCCAACAGTGAAATCAAGGAAGGTAAGAGGGAGATGATACACTGTGCTTGCAAAACCTTTGGAGTTGCACCCAGTCCCCTAACTCAAAGATATGTTGCTCTTAATATATTCAATATGCCTTTATCAGTTGCCCCATATGACAGATACTATATGCAAGCTACATAAAAAAGGATGCTTTTTTAAAAAACTGCAAAATTCCATAGCAGAAATCCAGAGTATGCAGAAATGTTCCTCAAAATAGATGCATGCATTTTGCATTGCTGCTACCTGTAATGTGAAGTTCTTTTTTAGACAGGGCAGGGACTTGAGCATTTGTATGTAACATTCATCCTGTGAGAAATTGTCCCAGGAAAGAAATAATTTTCCAAGTACCTCACAGTTCTTGAGATGTTGTTTAAAAAATGTTGCACAGCTCAATTTCTCTGATGTCCAAATTTAAATTATATAAGCAACTCCATCATTTTAAAAAAATGTATGGCTTAAATGCTAAAATCACCACAGGACAAGAAATAAAATCAATGAAAGACAACCCTCTCCAAACAAAACAGAAAGAAAATAATTATTGAAATATAATAATGGTTTCTTTCTAACAGTTGTGAAATTATTGTATTGGTTTATGGAAAACAATAGTATTGGCTGGTAGATTCTTATCTGGCTCTTAGTGATTAATTATGTGACATAAAGTTGGTGTTGACTCTTAGTGACCTCATAGATAGACTTTCTCCAGGATAATCTGTCCACACCTAACCCTTCAAGACTTCCAATAGCACACTAACTGCTGTTGTCATATTGATTGTCTTCTTCTTCCTTCCATTTTTATCAACATTATGGGTTCTTCAAGGAAATTGAATCTTTGGGCCAAAGATAACATAATGAACCAAAATATTATAATTTGAACTTAATCATTTGTGCTTCAAGTAAGAACTCCACATTGATTGATTTATTCTATGAATGGTTTGTTTTTGTGGCACTCAGAGGATTCTAAAAAGTCTTCCCCAAAGTTCAAAAGCCTCAATACTTTTTCTGTACTGTTTCTTCAAACTCCAACATTTGTTTCCAAACAGTATGATGGGGAAACTATTGCCTGCTTGGTTTTGATTTTTGTTGATGCAGAATATCATGCAAGTGAATTCCTTCTAAATTTGGAGAAATTTTGGAAGACTAAATCTGTTTCCATCTCTGGTGTCTTCCAGATGTTGTTATAATACTGTTTGGGTTTTCTAACAGCTATCTGAAATTCTGTGTTAAAATGCTTTCCGGTATCTTTGCTCTCTTCTCTTGTTACAAGAGAAATGTTTCTGCTGCATTATCTTCTGATTGAAAGTATCTCCTTCCAGTACATTTCAAGTGCCTGATGCCTAAGATTCATTTCATCTTTCATTGTGTTATGCTTTCCTGTGTTCATGCTACTTACACTCCATGTTGCCACCATAATTTGGCCTTTACAGCTTTGGATTTTCTTTTTCTGCATGGCTGCATCAGCCAATAGACACCTCAAAGGCTTTAACTGAAGGCCATCACACCTGGATGCCATCTGACTTGATCCAGCACTCTTTTATCAATCACTTTCATCATGTCTATCCATGGAATTATCTTGACAAAATGTGAGCATGCTAAAATGTAGAAGTGCCTTACCATTGCTGTTGTCACTGAAGTAACCATTGCTTTCAACATCTTATATCACTGCTGCCTGATATAATCCCTTGCTTGTTTTAGTTGATCAGCTGGGATGACCTTTACAACTTGGATGACCCTGCTAAAAGTAGACACTTTTCTTCTATACTTCTGGTGTTCCTCATTCTATCCTCTCAGTACTTCCCTGCCTTACCATTTTAAGGCAGCAAAGCAGGATCTGGGAGGGGCTGTTCCAAAGTAAACTGATGCAGAATACCCCATGAAAGGCAATCCTGAAGGGCCAAAGAGCCAGCTAAAGTGAAATGTTTGTGGGTTTAAAAGTTTAATAGTGTTTTACTTAATTTATTTTGTATTTGTATTTTAATGTTGTGAGCCGCCCTGAGTCCTCAGGGAGAAGGGTGGCATATAAGTCCAATCAAATCAAATCAAATCAATCAAATCAAATGGTTTAGCTACTCCAACCTAAGAATTAAATGTGACATATATAGTGTTTTGTGGATCGACAGTATTTCAAAGAGTGACTTTATTAAATCAAATTATCCTTGAAGTTCTAATTCAAACTATAATTTTACATTTTAAAATATTGATTTAGGAATTTAATATTCAGAGAATGGGATATGAGTTTCAAAGGGAGAGGTGTACTGATATAAAAACCACCGTGGGTAGTTTCAGATGTTGTGATAATCCAAGTCCCCCCCAAATTATGCTTTAATGCATAATAGTAGCATAAACCTAGTGACTATCATGTTGTATTAAATGCATAGAAATTATACCTGGTTGCCCTGGAATTTTGAAGCGGTACTTGGAGCCATACTCAGTGGACATGAACTGAGGTCCCTGCAAACACAAAAGAGAAGACCATGTTTCTGGAATTAACCTGTTCTTATCTTCTCAGTATATTTTCAGTCTCTCTAAGCTATATCCCATCCACTTTTCCCTCTGTTGAGTAAACCAGTTATTCTTGCTATACTTCACTAGCTCTCTGCTCTTTTAGAAAACATTGCCCTTTCTCCTTAGCTGCCTTTCATGTCTGGATTTCATGTCTAATTCCTTTGCGGTGCCAGCTGTTATTTTCTATAAATCGCTACTCAAAGCTCACATTTTCTGTAGTGTCTCTTAGTCTAATTCTCAACTGTAATGAAACCTAAGCAAGTAGTTGGAATTGTTTGATTTTTATAGCTACTGTTAAGCTTCCAAGTCCAATACTGGTTATCACTGAGAAAACCAGAGCTTACTCAGAATGTTTTCCTGTTTGAGCAGAGCAGCAAATGTCTACCCTGACCAATCTTCTCTTTTTATATTTACATATTGAGTACCCAGGTTTATCCAAATTGTTCTGACATTTGAGGCAGAAAACCCTATAAGTGCTTCTCCCTCAATATCACCGCCTGCACCACATATCAAATCCTCGATCCCTTGCTGCCTTCTAATGGTATCTCATTCCAATTATTGGAGCCCACAGACTCACGTGTCTTGCATTTTCCACTTCAACTGAGCCTTTTCCAAATGCATTGTGGAGCACAGGGACATGTCTGGGCTCCAGCCCTATCACAGCTTCAGCTCCTTGGTTGGCTGTGTCAAAATGGACCCTTTTGACCTGTAATATCAAACCCAGTTGGCCTGTGAGAAGAGCAATGAGCTAAAACATAATGGGATGAAGGGAATGGAAATACTGCTGAACCTGCTCTAGGAAAGGAAGAGAGAAGAAGATCAAAGTAGACCATTCCAAGACATTTTGCACAGTGCCATCCAAAGTCCATATTAAGACAATGTGGTATGAGCTGCTATCACAAAGTAAGTAAGTAAGTAAGTAAGTAAGTAAGTAAGTAGAAACAAACAAACAAATAAATAAATAAATAAAAGCTTATTCAAAAGCTGCTCAAGTTCCTTTGGCACCTGAGGCAGAAAATGCACACTTTCTGATAAGAAACTCCAATACATTTCAATAATTATTTGCTGCCTTTTATGGGATCCAAAATCAGTTGCCTGGGGCATATGCTTTCCTCCATTGATAGGATGAGTCTTGAAAGCAATCAGAAAGGCAGAAATGCCAAGAAACATTTTCTATGTTTCCTTAGCTGAAATTGTGACCTGCATTTTGTCTATGGCCAGGTCTCGCTACCAGAAGACAAGAAAGCTGTGAAATAAAATATGTTATACCCCTCCATCTCATTCTTTTGCTTTTTCCTATATACTTTAAACAAAATAGTATGAATTGCAGCATATAACTTTTGAATAAACGTTTTAATCTCTGTTGTAGTGAACATTTTTAAAAATAAGGTTATGGTGTTTTTCTAAAAGCACACAGCATAGAAGGTAAACTGCACTTTGCTCTTAGTGCAACAATGTAGTAAAGTACAGCCATAATTATGAACCTTTGCACTTGGCAAAACTAAGCATCAATTCCATTGTCTTTTCCTATATAATATAAGCAGTTGCAGATTCACAAGGGTAGCTGGGTTATTAAAATTATGTCTGGGTGTTTTCAGGGGTGATATTAAGGTATAGACTTACTCAAATAGCTCTCTTCTATTTACAGCAAATTCACTTGAAATGTTCTCTATACTGACACGCATGTACATACAGCAGTTCTCATTGGATTAAGTTCTAAATCTCAATGATGATTCCTTAATGCCTTAATAGTATTTATTTTGAAAAGAAGAAGGAATGTAGCATGAACTTGGGGAAGGGGCAGGACAGAGCAGTCTCTTATTAACCAGCTAGCCAATCTTTGTTTGGCAGTGCATTCTGCACCCTCAGCTCTTGGCTGGATAAGTAAGTAAACAAATAAATCTCCTTCCGTGTAAACAACTCTGTTTTCATAGCATCCCAATTTATGTCCAGATCTGAAAAAATCAGAACAGTCTGCAACAATATCATCCTGGCTTTAAAAAAGAGTAAGCAAGTTTGTGGAAGATTGAATCTTATGAAACTCTCCTGTGGCCACTTTCAGCAGTCAGGTGCTCTGCAGGTATATTGGATTTCCCTAGAATCCCATTCATGATTGTTGAACCATTTAGAAGAACCACTCAGAAGACCGTAGAGTTGTAGTTTTGATAAATGAGTTTTTCCAGATGTTATTTGATGATGCACATATGGACACTGTTTCTCCCCATGTATACAGAGATGCACACATACATTCAAACCTACACAAGTCTGAGATATTTTTGAAATGTTGTTCCATTTATCTATTCTACACACAGTACATTAAAAGTGAACTGAGTAATATACATAGGATTGTGCTATACATAGTTATTTGTGCTGCTCCATTTGCGACATCAGATTTTGACTCTCTTAGTCATCTTTGTTCATTCTGAATCCTGACACATTCTCACCTGATCTTATAAATTTAGCAATTTTGCTTCCACCTTGCATGGCAATAGAGTGCACTAGATCTTGTGACAAAGCAGAGAGAAGCTCAATTATCCAAAGATTCAATATTTCTCTTCCCAATATACATACATTATCTTTCAGCATTGATCCACATTTACAGTGTAGGGAACCCTAACAGAATAACAGAGTTGGAAGCAGGGGTGGGATTCAAATTTTTAACAACAGGTTCTGTGGGCATGGCTTAGGTGGTGGGCATGGCTTGGTGGTCATGTGACTGGGTGGACATGGCTTGATGGTCATGTTATTGGCTGGCTGTGGCCAACTCAATATCACTCACATCGAGGCACGCATCTCCTCACCTGGCCTTTCATAACTGTGGGGATGCTGCAACAGTCATAAGTGTGAAAAATGGTCATGTCGCTTTTTTCAGTGCCCTTGTAATTTTGAATGGTCACTCCACACAAGCAAAGTACCAGCAAAGGAGGGAAAAATAACTCCAGAGACGTTCCTGAGACAGGAAGTCTAGTCCTGCCAAGAATGTAATAAGGGTTAATGTAGAGGCAGTTTCTGTAAGCAACACCAGAATGTTTCCTTCCTGCCTGCCTTACAGGATTAGGCCAGTAATTTCTTCTAACAACCGGTTCTAGCGAATAGGTGTGAACTGGTAGAATCCCACCCCTGGTTGGAAGGTACCTTGGAGATCTTCTAGTCCAACCCCCTGCTTAAGCAAGAAACCCAATACTATTTCAGACTAGTGGTTGTCCAACCCTTCTTTAAAACCTCCACTGTTGGAGCACCCACAACTTCTGGAGGCAAGTTGTTCCACTGATTAATTGTTCTAATTGTCAGAAAATTTCTCCTTAGTTCTAGGTTGCTCCTCTCCTTGATTAGTTTCCATCCATTGCATCTTGTCCTGCCTTCAGGTGCTTTGGAGAATAGATTGACCCACTCTTATTTGTGGCAGCCTCTCAAATATTGGAACACTGCTATCAATGTCATACCTAATTCTTCTTTTCATTAAACTAGGCATATCCAATTCCTGATACTGACCCTAAGTCAGTATCAGTGGACATTATTTATTTATTTATTTATTTATTTTATTAATTGGATTTCTAACCCGCCCCATCTCCCGAAGGACTCAGGACGATGTACAATCATAAAACAATACAGATATACAATTAAAAAATATTAAATAAGAAACCCAATTAAAAGCTAAAAATAATAAAACCATCGTCTAAAAAACTTCCCTCCCCACCCTCAGCCCAGGTCAGCACATTGGAACAACCAGGTTTTGAGGCCCCGGTGAAAGGAGCGGAGGTCAGGGGCCACCCGAAGCTCCAGGGGGAGCTGGTTCCACAGGGTGGGTGCTCCCACAGAGAAGGCCTAGGGGTCCCCTAGGGGTCGCCAGCCGACACTGTCTGGCTGACAGAACCCCAAGGAGGCCCACTCTGTGAGAGTGCACAGGACGATGGGAAACAGTTGCTGACAGCAGCAACTGTTACATTGTTACTACCATTCTCAGGAAAACATACATCCACAAGGGAAAGCCAGAATGTAAAGTTAGGACTTACTGTTTTGGTTGTAGGAAAAGTTAGAGGCTTTTCTCGACCATACCCACTACCTGGCTGATGTACACTCCAGGGAAGAGGATACTTCCCATCTGGGAGTTGAAGGGGCTGAAAATGTTTATTTGTTGTTGATTCATAGTTATCCTGGAGGAGTTTCCTGGTTTAGGGAAGATAATAAACTGCTCAAGAACACGTCTGCTTTCCAGCCCAAAAGCATTCTATGAATTTTGCTCATAACCCAGATTTGGAGAAGACTCCTAAAGATATCATGGACTGTCGAACAAAACAAGCAAACAAACCAGAGTTCCCATTTAAAGCAAAAAACCAGACTTAAGTTATTTCAGATACATTATACAAAGACCTAGCTTTCTGGAGAAGGCTCTAATGCTGAAAAAGGTAGAAGGAAAGAAAAAGAGCACAATTAACAGAGTGGATGGACTTAGTTACAGTGATGATTAATGTGTCATTGGAAGACCTGAAGGAATTGTCATGGAGGAAAATCTATCAATGTGTTCATTAAGTTCAACAGCAATTTGAGGGCACTTAATAATCAAGGATCTCCAAAAGTTGACTGATCAGTGGCACAGGATATGCGAAAAATGTATATTAGTTACCCTGTTGTTCAAGATTAGTTCTAAGGGAATTCTAATTCTAATTCTTCTGCGAGAACTCTTGGTTGTCAATTAGCAACTGTTCAACTGTTTCTACTGGTCTCCCATAGAAACTCTCTACAACACATCCTTCTCATCACTCAGTCAAGAAAGCTGCAGGTGAAGATTTGAAGAATATGGATTTGAAGAATATACTAAAATCTTTCACAAAAGTCTTCTGCAACAAATATTTTAGGGATTCCCCACCACCACCATGTTATCAAAAATATTCTCCAAAACAATGCAGCTCAGCTTTGGTAGTAACTGAATTTATCAATATGACAACATTAACCACATATTTAGTGCCAACATTTAATGAATGAGACTGATGATTGTACTCACACAGTTTGTAGACTAGTGACAAATGCAGTGGCTGACTTTATCGTGGTGTTGCCTGAGCATTCTAGCACAAATCAGTGTACCTTGGCCTTATAATATTTTACTATAGAAATACTGTTGATTGTACAGTTCTGGATTCTGAATCCCATTGACTCAGAGACAATCTACCAAATGGGAGAATCCAGACTTTCATCATCTAAAGCACTCTGGTTTCATATTATCCACTTTAATGATATCCTATTGAGACAGATCATTGATTTTTTAACTTAAAAATTGATGTCCAGATGCAAATAGTCCATATTAGTCCACTTTCTATACATGAACACTTTAAGAGTTTTTCCTATGTTCACCACACATGACTACATTCACTTTTTGAGAACCTGGAGTGATCACTTTTGCCAACTCAGTAAAAGTTATATGCAGCATGCTTCTCTGAATGAGAGTTATCAAATACCTCCTTATCAGGTATCTGTACTCAGATTGCCTCTGTTTTTTAGAGCACTCATCTCTTACCAGTTGTGGTAATTTAATATACACCTCCTAAAGCAGGGCAAACATAGCTGTTTGTACCCTTTTAACAAATGGCACATTTTATAAGAAATAATGGGTGTTAACTATTAGGATTCTTCAGAAGTGAGCAGAAAATTATTTTGGAGAACTTCTGAAGAGGGATTGCAAAAGCAGATCAGTCTGAGCACTCTTAGAGACAGAAAGAAGCCATCTGTTTCAGAAGCAGGCGATGAAGTCTACCTAAGCAGCACCAGAGCTGTCCACTTTGGACACTGATTTCAAATGTTGATGCTGTTGATGCTGAACAAGGTGGACATGTCACATCTCTTATCTTCTGGGAAAACAATCCAGTTGAGAGTCCAAAACAAATACTAACCAGAAAAACTAAATCCGGTAATACACTGCCATTGTATAATTTGTACTGGTGAGGATTGTGTTGTACAAAATGTTAATCAACAGTTATATTTGTATGTGCTGCAGAAGCAATGTGGTTCTCTTTGCCAAAAGTAGGAGGCTACACAGTGCCATTTGCTTTGGTGGCGCACTTCACATTGCTTCATTTTCCCTATCTCTCACCTATTGCTTGCCAAATCAAGGAGGCTGCACAGTCACTGCAGAGGCAGAAGCTCTTTGGACTCTAACAAGGGAAAACTAGAGAAGGCAGTGCTGTTTTTTGTCACAGCTTGCCAAAGCTTCTCGGAAACAATGGTGGAGGGGAATGACCTTGGAGGACAGGAGGAAGAGCCACTACCAAGGCAATAGCCAACTGAAAGAGTCTGAACATGGCCAAGAAAGTAATGTGAGTAAATGTCTCAAAAAATTTCCCTAGTTCACACAAAGATAAAGGGAAGGAAGAGCGAAGTACATTCAGACTTGCAGTATTCTGGACATTTTATTATAGGTAGCTTTACAATGTAAGTAGTATCAATATCCATGGCATTGGTTTTATACTTAATCTATCTTGAAGGGCTAACATTATCCAGAGGAAGCAAGAAGTGTGTCCTCTGTTGTATTCACCAAAACCTTTGGCAAGTGTTGCCAGAGGAGGCAAGCAGAATGTCATCTGTCTTACTTGCCAGGTCTGGAGGATGAGCAGTATCTTTCCCAATAGCTCTTGTCAAAGCTTGGTGAGTGTTGCCAGAGTGTGCTGCACAGGAGAGCAAAACAAAGCCAGGTGATCACTTAACTTGGCTCCTAACAGTGCAGTGATTCTGTTGCTTCATGAAGCAGTTTCCAGAAAGTGTTGGTTTATCCAAGTCAAGCAACCCCTAGAAGATTTGCATAGCCTTAAAATATCATGACCACTCTGTCTGCAAAGAGGAAGTAATGGAGGATAAGCACACTGAGTTTGTGGCTGCTCTCTGGTTGCACATTTGTAGTTACACTTTCTGGCAACATTAGAGACACTTCAGAAAAAAGAACCATGCTGCTGAAGAGTAAGAACTATGGCAGTGCAAGACAACCTGTGCCATTGTTTCAGAGATATTTCCTTGCCTACACAGAGGAATAAAATGAGGGAAGGGGAAAAAAAGCAGTGGGAGCAGAAGCGACTTCCAACTTCCTGCCAGCTTCCCCATTGAATTTCCTTGTGGGAAGCTGGCACGAGGCATTGGAAATTTCCCTTCCCTTCCCAGAAGTCAGGTAAGTGGCTGCTGCTGGGTGTGGGGAGCGAAGGATTAAGAGACTGGTTGAGAAACTGTCACAAAGCATTGAAAATGAAGATCACATGAACGCAGGAGCACCAAAGTAGCCATATCTTCCCCAAACTTCATTTTCATGGATTTTGGACACATCCTGTAAGTTAGCCCTTTTTTTTTTTTTAATTATATTTATATGCCGCCCTTCTCCAAAGACTCAGGGCGGCTTACAATTTTTGGGACACAACCCAATGTGCTCAGCAATAGCCTTCATTCCATTGTATATGCCTGCTTATTACTAGGGCTTCCCCCCCCCAAGTGGCATATTTACAAAGTCAGCTTATTGCCCCCAACAATCTTGGGTCCTCACTTTATCTACCCCGAGAGGATGGAAGGCTGAGTCAACCTACCATTTGAGGTAGCTCGGTTCAAAAATTGTTGCCTTATAATGCACCATTTCACCCAGTTAAAAGTCATGATAACAAAAGTCTTAGTGATGAGATTAGATAAATTAGATAGATGGATGGATGAATGGATGGATGGATGGATGGATGGATGGTTGAGAGATAGATGAGAGATGATAGACATAGACATAGATTAAGGATGTACTCATCTTATAGAGAGGGTGGCTAAAACATCCCAGTTACTCTTCTATCTCAGCCTGAAACATTGTACTTAATTGCCTGAAAAAGGAGATACTGACCCCACAGCTGGGTTATCTATTTTATCTAGGTTTGGGTTGTATTGGACAACAGGCCGGTAATTGCTTTTATATCCTGCTCCAAAATGGAAGCCATTCCGAGGACGAAAGTCTTCCTGACCTGGGGGGAAAAAAATTGTCAATATTTTTTCTTATTACACTGCCAGCCCAAATCACCTTTCCATCAAGGTACTGTACTAAACTATAATACAAAACAGCAACTCAACAAGACTTCTAAATTCTGAAAACATGTTTTGATATCTTCTCAAATGGCTATCACAGGGGGGCTTGATTGCTTCCTCACAAAATGGCAGTCTAATTTTCCCTCTCCAACTAGGACTCCAGCTTATTACTATCATTTGGGAGGCAGATCTACAGATTGCATGGGGGAGGGACTATGTTTGGGGTCCAGAAGTTTTTGAAATAAAGATATTGCACGTTACTACTTTGCTTTCTGAAGAGAAAAGGAGGAAGGGCGGAGGGGGGAGAGGGGAGGAGGTGAAAGGGGAAGAGGAAAGGAAAAGAGGAAGAGGAAAGGAAAAGGGGAAGAAGGAAAGGAAAAGGAATCACAACATTATCATTTAATGAAAGCAAAAACACCAGGGAAGAGATAAGAAAATAGATAATAGTGATAAGCATTTTTTAAATACAAACTTTTACACATTATTATATGAAATATAAATGTATATGATATAACACAGAATAATTTCTGCATATAATATGTGGCAAATTTACATAAGTTTTATCACATTCATATAGATATACTGTAGTTTTGATTATATTACTTAGTGTTGGTATTTTTTCCATTTCTTCCAAATTTCAAGCATTTCAGTGTATGGATGTAGAAAAAAGAGAGCAGCCTATAACAGAAAGATATATAAGAGGCAATATACCTAAGAAAGGGACAAAGGTTGGGCAGTAAAGCAAGAATAATGATGCATGGAAAGCAAATATAACAAGCTGGATCCCATAGGAGTCACTCCTGATCAAACATATTTAGGACTTAGCTGCTAATTCTGTGTATTTCTGGATATAATTCCCAAACATACTGTTGACATTTTTAGAACAAATCCTAATGAATCTCAAATTTGTTCTTTCCTCTCTGCTCATGTGCCACAGTTACTAACTTCTAACTTTTCATCTGGACAGATAAATTATATATTGGACATTCTTGCAATCCAAAGTGAAAAAGCAAGGTTCAAATTCTAGTTTTTAGATTAATTGAGAATAAATTCTTTTCTATATTGCTTAAAGTCTTACCATAAGCTGCCCCATAGGTGGTACAATAGAATTTCATAGGGTCTATACTTCCACCAGAGCTTGTTTTTACATAGGGAGAAACTGAACCTAAGGGGAGACGTCCCATCTTCTCTCTGCATACAGAAAAAGATTTTGTGATATAAGATTTTCCTGGGGAAACAGTTATCATAGAAGATTGGCCACTGATCATTCTGGAGAACTAGAAAGCTGCTGAGTACCAGAAGGAAAAATCAGTTTGTCTTGGAGAGATATTTATTTAGACTGTTTAAATCTCCTGGAAACAGAGTGAGCTCATACACAGCTCTGTGACATCATAGAATCTTAAGATTTAAAGAAAAACTTAATAAAACTAAAGTGGACTGTAATTGAGATGCCATAATATAACAAAATGCCCTTGGCATTCAAGTTTGACACTATATATAGTATAATACTGATTTTATTTATTTTACTATTCAACATCATTTCTATGTCTCCCCGATTGTATGGATGGATGGCTTGCAATAATTACTACATTTAAAGCCATAAACACATAACAGAAATTATAGAATACAATTGATAAATAAACCCAGTGAATAAATTTGAATAGCAATTGTCAGTAGGTAAGAAACTGAAGCTTTGCAGAAGATATCCATTTAAAGTTTCTTCTTAAATGTCTACCCCTTCTTTTTATTTACTTCAACATTATTCTACAGCCCTGAGGAAGTAACAGAAAAGGCATATTTTTCTGGTCTCCACTTCTTTAGCTTCAGGAGGAACAGGAACCCACAGCATTCCTTGCTGTTTCAGTCACAAAGGGTAGATCCAAACTAGAACAAATTGTTCCTCAGTAGCCAAGATCCAAGTCATTAAAGAATTTATAGGTAACAACTAGCATCTGGAACTGTATCCAGAAACCTAAAGGTATCCAGTACAATGACTAGAGGAAATGTGTTGTCAGCCACACTGAGTAGCTGAAATTTTGGAATGTCCCTCAAAGACTAAATAGAGTATGTATTGTAGTAGTCCAAGTATGTAATAATGAGAACATGAGTAGTTGTAGCCAGCACACTAGCTGAATTTATTGGCCATAGTTTTCAATTGCTGTTCCAGCAGAAGTTCAGGGCCCAAGTGAATTGCCAGATGATATATCTACTCCATGAGGGGGAACACAACCCCATCCATTCTAGAAAACAAAATCCCTGAGTTTTGTCTTCATGCCAAGATGGTGTTGCTTCTATAAAAAGTCCTTACATCTAAAGAACATCCAAGCTACCCAGGAGCTTGCTCTTCCTGAGACTGTCGTCTGTGAACTGTCCTTAAATATCACATTTCGATTCTTACTATGTTACAGAGCGCCTGATTATGACATCGAAAATGTAAACAAGCTAAATTCACTACTAACATGAGCAACATCTTGCCCTCATACTTTTATCTTTCTTGGTGACTTCAATCTACCTCATATTAACTGGACCCTAAATGAATGTAATACTGAACCCATACATGCAACCTTCTATAACGTTGTAACAAATCTAGGACTGGAACAACTAGTAACCAACAATACTAGACTTAACAACTGCCTCGATCTCATCTACTGCAATAGTTTGAACTCAATTTATGGAATACAAATTAAAAAACCCTTTTCCAACAGTGACCACAACATGATTGACTTTTGTCTCAACATACATCCGCACAAAAATCATCACAACATTATCCCCAATTATAACTTCAAAAAAGGCAACTATGATCTTATAGGCAATGATCTCTCATCACTTGATTGGCAATCTCTAGTCACTGGATGCAATACAGTTGAAGACTATTACAATATATTTTTACTTGAAGTCAAAAGAGTCATCAAACTATATGTACCAATAACAACTCCCAAAACAAAACAAAAAAACAGATTACCCATAACAATAAGGAAACTTCAATCCAAAAAAAGATCACTTTGGTGGAAAAACAAATCTGGTCACGTTGCCAACTTAAAAGGCTGATACAAAAATTTATGCCACCAGATAAAGACTGAATGCACCAATTATCACATTAAACAAGAGGAAAACCTTCTACGCACCAATTCCACCCACGCTTTCTACAATTTTGTAAACAACAAACTAAAAGACTCAAGATCCATCCCACCCCTGAAAGGACCTAATGGTAAAGACTGTAATGACGACATCATCAAAGCCAACCTCTTTAACACATTCTTTCTTCTCAGTATTTGTAAACAGCAATGGATCATGCCCAGTATTTCCTAGTCAAACCACAGACAACTACAATGATCTAATACATATTGATTTTACAGAAGACAATGTTGAAAAAGCACTACACAACCTAAAACCATCTCTATCTACTGGACCAGATGGAATATGTGCCTATTTCTTTAAAAAGTTATCCACTGCCATAGCCGAACCTCTAAGCATAACCTTTGAAAAATCTTTCAGGACCAGCTCCTTGCCAAACCTATGGTCACAAGCCACAGTCATCCCCATCTTCAAAAAGGGAGACCCCAGCCTAGTTGAAAATTACAGAGCAATGTCTTTATGCTGCATCACCTGTAAAGTCATGAAATCAATTATTAACAAATCCATTATCCTCCACTTAGAGACAAACAACCTACTCTCAGATAAACAATTTGGTTTCAGAAAAAAATTATGCTGTAATCTGCAACTCTTACACTGCAAAAACATATGGACTACACAACTCGATCAGGGCAAAGCAATAGATGCAATCTACATTCTGTAAAACCTTCGATTCAGTGGTACACAACAAGCTACTACTTAAACTAAGATCTTATGGCATCTCGACAACTGCACAACTGGATAGAAGCATTTCTGTCAAACAGACAACAAATAGTCAAAATTGGGAGCATCCTATCAAATTCTGTACCTGTCAACAGTGGTGTCCCCCAAGGCAGTGTTCTAGGACCAACTCTCTTCATACTCTACATAAATGACCTCTGTGATCATATTAAGAGCAACTGCGTTCTCTTTGCTGATGATGTAAAGCTATTCAACATCACAGACACTACTGCTACCCTTCAAAAAGACCTCGACTATGTATCAGAATGGTCAAACAAATGGCAACTTCAAATCTCAACAAATAAATGCTCTGTCTTACATATTGGTAAAAAAAAATCAGAAAATAAAATACAGGCTAAATAGTCAAGACCTTGTTGATGATCCAAACTCCATCAAGGACCTTGGAATACTCATCTCTAATGATCTAAGTGCTAGAGCCCACTGTAACTACATAGCCAAAAAGGCATTAAGAGTTGTTAACCTAATTCTACATAGCTTTTTCTCTGGTAATATCACACTACTAACTAGGGCATACAAAACATTTGCTAGACCAATACTCGAATACAGCTCATCAGTCTGGAACCCATATCACATATCTGATATTAAAACAGTTGAGAAAGTCCAGAAATACTTCACAAGAAGAGTTCTACACTCCTCTACTCATTGCAAAATACCTTATGCCACTAGACTTGAAATTCTAGACCTAGAAAACCTAGAACTATGCCGTCTTCAGTCCGATCTAAGTATAGTATATAAAATCATACATTGCAATGTCCTACCAGTTAATGAATACTTCGGCTTCAACTATAACAATACAAGAGCACACAATAGGCAATACAAGAGCACACAATAGATACAAACTCAAGGTTTTTTGTTTTTTTTAATTCACATTTATATGCCGCCCTTCTCTGGAGACTCAGGGCAGTTTACAATCTTTGGAGCACAACCCAATGTGCTCAGCAATAGCCTTCATTCTATTGTATATGCCTGCTTATTACTAGGGCTTTTGGCCTCCCCCAAGCGGCATTTTTACAAAGTCAGCTTATTACCCCCAACAATCTTGGGTCCTCAGTTTACCTTCCATCTGGGAGGATGGAAGGCTGAGTCAACCTTGAGCCTGGTGGGATTCAAGCCTGCACTAATTGCAGGCAGCTGGAGCTAAGTGCTAGGTGTTTAACAGCCTGCACCACCAAGGCTCTTGCAAAGGTTAACCACACCAATCTTTATTGCAGGAAATACGACTTCAGCAACAGAGTGGTCAATGTCTGGAATACTCTCCCTGACTCTGTGGTTTCTTCCCCAAACCCCCAAAACTTTAACCTTAGACTTTCTACTATTGACTGCACCCCTTTCCTAAGAGGTCTGTAGGGGGCGTGCATAAGTACACCAATGTGCCTACCGTCCCTGTCCTATTGTTTCTTTTATTTTTCTTATATGTATTCATTTCATGTATTCATAACTATGTTTACCCTTATACTTATTATCTTGTAAGCGATTGATAAATCAAATAAATAATAAAATAAAGTATGGCTGAGTATCATCAGCATAGCGATGGTATTTTACTTCAAGTCAGCAGGTAACATTTCCTCATGATTTCAAATAGATGTTAAATAGGATGGTGAAAAAAGCTATGTCTCCAGCACTACATGGAATAGGCAAAACTTTGATCTTTCTTCCTCCTCAATACTGGGTAAAACCATCAGCTTTAGGAAGGAGTAGAATCAGTGTAAAAGATGTATTTCGAATCCCCAACCCTCACCCAGGAAGATACTATGGTTGATGTTATCAATGGCTCCTATGAGATTCCTGTGAATCTAACACAATCAAAAGGGATACATTCCTTCCATCCTGCTCCTGTTGCAAGACATCCTTAAGTGCTACTAATGGAGTTTCTATCCAGGTTTGATCCTAGGATGCAGAGAATCCACTTCTGCCATGATATTCTGCAAATGAACCCACACAACCTACTCCAAAGTCTTCTCCCAAAAGGGGAGAGTGAAGATGGGGTAGAGATTGTCCAGATTTTCTGGATTTAGAGATGTCCCATTCAGGAAGAGACATAATGCTTCCTTCAGTGCAGAGAGTACTATCTATTCCCTTAAAGCGGGGTTCATGACTACCCTAATCCAGCTTTCAGTCCTCATTAACAAGAAGAGGCAAGGTTCCAACTCCTACATGAAATAAATCGAGAACCTTGTCATATACTACTGAAAATCTTGTCCATTTACTTGGTGTCCACAGTATCAAAGGTATCCCTGATAACCCAGTAGAACTTAGTTCCATTCTCCTTTTAAGGCTCTCCATAAGTATCATCAAGCACCCAGATCTTATTTTAAAAAGTACTCAAAATCTGAGTTTTCTCTTCAGGCTGTTGGCTAGTTTGAATGATGTAGTCTTCAAGGGAATTATGGTTGTTGTGAGCTTATACCAAGGCTTTTGTAGTGTTTCATCTTTTGACCATTATTTGATTTGTTTTGCTTTCAATATTGTACACCACCCAAAGTTACTTTGAATTGGGTCTCCTTACAAATCTAATTACTCATTATCAAGTTCTGACTGAATAGGAAACATGTAGTCTTCCAAATGCTTTGCACAAAGGCCACAATGACTGAAGCAAGTAGTCTTGCTAGCCAATTCCCAAAAGGACATGGGTCATCCTTAACAGAGTTGTTGGAGAGCAATCTGAAGATATAGTATTTGCCATCCTAATGCACACTTCTACTATGTTTGGTCAGTTCATTTCATTTTTTACCACTATCACACTAAATGTCCCTTCTGCTGCTTGATGTCCTGAAGCTACTTGGTAAATCCAGGAGTATGTTACTGAAACCTTATTGTTATTGGAATTACTGGGGTGAACCCAGCTGTTTATATTTTGCTGAGCTTTGGAGAAATAAAATGCACAAGCTCAGAATTTATAGCTGCCAATTAAATATATATATATAATATCTCATTGTTCACCTGAAGTCTTAACTATATGGTAACTAGTTAGGCAGTAGTTAATTGATGCTCACTTAATACAATCATTTTTGTCAATTTATAAAATATCTCTTTGAAGCAGATGTATTGAAATTATTTGAAGTACTGAAAACGTTAGGTAATATTGCTTCAAATACTACATACTGCTTGGTCTCAATTAGTGCTATATAATAAATCCCATGAAATTTTATTCAAATTTGTTCTATTCAAAGTAATATTTCTATGGGAAATTGGGAAAATGGTTTCCATTCAATGGAAATAGGCAACAAAAATTTTTAAATGGGTGTGTGTGGTAGATAGATATAGATACAGAGAGTGTGTGTATTTCTAATTTAAATTTATAATAAACCAAGTCACAGAGTAGTTTTAGAAAGCAGAATAAAAACAAACTTCTAAATTTCATTCCTAAAGATAAGCTTACACTGACAAAAATGTATTTATTGTCTCTCAATCTCCTTAAAATGTGGTATTTGCAAATTATAAAAAGCTGATGCAATTTTACTTTTATTTTCCTTATATTTTTATAATACTGTGCCCTATAGACTCAGGCATTCCAACTGATTGTCCTGTTTTAGTGTTTCTATGACCAAGTTCATGTTGTTCAATTACATCAATTTTTTGTTCTAATGACAAGCCTCTTCTTTTTATGAGCTTGTACTCAAACTTGTACTGTTGGAGCTTGATTCCTCCAAAAGTATCATCCTTTTCATCCTTTTCTCCATTGTGCACAAACATTATTAGCAACATCTAAAACTTCAACCACAGAACTTTCCAGTGCCAAAATATCTGATATACTGATAATAGACATAGGTACTTACTCTTCTGGGAACTCATCAACTCTGGGAACTCATCAACTGAAATGTTAGGCATTCTTTAATGTATATAGGTACAGTAGCTAGGGGACAAGACCCAAATCAGGTTTTAAGTGACACAGCTACTTCTAAGCAGACGTTCTGTTTAAACATGTGTAAGCACCAACATTTCCAAATGCACTAAGTTAAACCTTTCAATAAATTACTTTGAATGTATAGTTCAGTGCTCAAAGTTCAGTAGCAAAGTACACATTTTAAATAAAAGTTTAGTTTCTACAATATTATCCTTAAAAGGAATCAAATAGTAGTCATCACAAGCCTGAATAGAATTTGGTTCATATAATAAACGGGAGAATGCAAACCATATACAAATTTGAGGCAAAAATGCTCCTCTATCCTGAAAACTTACATTTTATGAAGCAATGTCAAGTTTCATCTTGCAATACCATGTCCTTACCTGCCAGTCAAGGTATTGATTGGTTTACTGCAGTGAGCAGAATCCTTGTAGTGTCCCAGAGGACTAAATTATTCCCTTAAGTTAGGAACTTGGAGGAATGTGTAGAACTGAAGTAACAATATGTATCCTAGCAACTAGCTCATAGCAACCAGCGCAAGAGAACCTGTCCACAAGACTGTCATTTATAGAATCCAGTGGAAGAGCCAGTGGAATCAGTTTGGTGGCTTTTTAACATGGCAGACGCATTACAGATTCTTATCAGGTGTGCAGATGTTCAAAGTTAACCTTCAGAGTAATGGGAAATAGGAGTTTTCTTAGCAATGCTCCAATTGAGTTTCAACCCAGTGTCAGACTAGTTTCACAGAATCAATCAATTTTAGCTATAATGCTATTCCATTTGCGGGACTTGAAGCAATACTGATTGCCCAAAATGGATTTGTATATAGGCAACATGCTTTCTACAAGCCTGAAAGTTTAAGTGCCAGCAAATTCCAAGTGCAGATTTTGGTATCATAATCATAGCAGTTTGAGAATATAAAACTACCTTAATCGATCAATTTATTAGTTGATTTTATAATAAAAATCTTTGAAATCTGGATCAAATTCTTAAGCAAGTCCTAACTAAGATACAGTGTATTTAATCAAACATACCTATATCTAAAATCTTCATTTTCATCAGCATTGATTGTAGCACCTATATGCATATAATGACACCTTGTGGTAGTTCTAGGCAACACCACAGAGATATTGTGGCATCAAAAGGATGTACAGTAAAGAATTTCTTTAAGCCCATGTTTAAAAGCGGAAATTATAGGAAAAACAAAACTTTTAAATTGCCATATTTGAATAACAAAAAACTGTTATATATAAAAATATGTAGAATAATATAACTATTTTTAGTATATAATTGTAACTCCAATGTTTTATTGGCTAAAACTGCCCTCTGCAACAAAATTAAATTTTAACCTTCTGAAAGTGTTTGGACAGCATGTGATCAACTGACGAAAAATTTATCTGCCCTACAAAATAATATCTGATAAGACCATGAGGATGGCACAAATCATCAAAAGAAATTTATGTACAAAATAAGCTTATTGTCTAAAAGCTAATCCAGACATTTACCATCTGCCAAACTTGTTAAATTACAGTAAGCAGATAAAGCAATGAATGTGCCTGTTAAGTGCAACTAATCTCCTGTAAATACTCATTCTGATTACATTTTATTAAACAATCTAATTTTTTTTAATAGCCACTGCTGTATCCTTTGGAAACCTCTTGTCATTTACAAGCTCCCCTGAAAATTTATTTTTCCCTATGAATCATCACAGGCAAAAGTCAGGGATGATGGGAGCTCTAATGTAAAACTCTTTATGACCACTGAGACAGACATGGTTTGAACACAGTATGGATCACTTACTCCCAAGTTGTTTTTCAAATTCTCCACCTACGTTTTGAGAATAGAGAAGCATCTGAATCCAAGAACAAAAAATGCCTGTGAAATTTCCTTTACAAAATCCGAGTTGCCTCAGAAAACTAGGACAACAGCTGAGCCAAGTAGATGGCAAAAACTGGCCAAGCAGGAATGAAGCTGCTGCATACAGAGTAATATGCGCACTGACATATCTGAATTAATATAATTTTGTTCACACAGTAGCTCATTGCATATTATCAGTTGCTATCCCGTTAAAAATGCCACAATTTTCAATAAATGGATGACAAGCTAATATAGATGCCAGTGAAATCATGGTTATAGTGTTTGCATATTCCCTGGGGCAAAATCCTCAACATACATACAGTATTAACATCTGCACAGAAAGCCTGGAATTGGCCAAGGTTTATACCTAATTGGATTAACAGAAATATTCCTTGATGAATCAAATATCAGACAGCGTTTGTTTCCATCATCCAGTAACTATATGTCAGGAAGCTTTCAGGAAGTAGATAGGGAAATAGGGCTGCAATTGAACTCAAGCAAGAGAGTTGCTGTCTGTACACAATTCTGGGTTCTCCTATAAGGATACCATTACCACTGAATGAGGAATCCGTGATTTAGGTGGCTAGATACTATTAGGCAGGCAAAAGGTAGTTCTCCTTCCTTGGGCAGGGAGTTGGACTAGATCGCCAAGGTTTCTTCCAGCCCTGTGATTCTTTGATTGTAGTGACAGCCAGGAGGTCCTTAACCCAGTTGTAACTGAGGTTGCTAGTTGTGACTGTCTGGAGCTGGAGGGATAGTAATTCATACTGCCATCCACACATTAGCCAATTGCAATTTGCTCTACATGGAGTTTGCACAATTTAAATTGTTACTTTTAACCTGTTAATGTCTTTTATGGCTTGGCATCAGGGCTACTGTCTTCAACATTCCTCATTTTAATCTCTCATGGGAGATTACAGGGTCTAAGATGAGGAGGTGCTTCTCCATTACGATTACTGCCAGCTAATAAATATAGATTTAGCCCCATCCTTTGGCCTTTGGGGAGCAGGTTAAAGAGCCTTTTCAGTAGTTAAAATTGTGCCTTACAAATTACACCCACAAAAACACACACAAATGTATGTTCCAGTTTAGATAATTTTTAAAAATACATTACAGCTATTTCAACTTCTGTTAAATTGCCAAGATCTGCATGATTACAATGGTCTAAAAATCAAATAAATAAAAGACATTTCTAAAATGCAGTAGTGATCTCATCACTATTTCCTAATTTGTGTTTCAGCCCTTCTTTCGAGAAAAAAAGCAGCTTTATTTCAGAACAGTATAATACAGAAAAAATAGCTACTTATAGAAAAATTCACAAATAAGGCATAACATAGTTTAAGGAGGAGCCCATGAAGCATAAATATGATTCTACATTTAAAGGATTCTCCAAACTGGGCATTTATGGAAATGCACACAAGATCAGTGGGAGTCTTCAGCAAGATATTCCAGATCTGGTTGTCGTAGCCTCTTCTCTCTGTGCTTGTTTTTAGTAAACTCTCTAAGCATCTGTAGGATTTCATTCTCAAAGATTTCTGGAGCAGGCTTTGTTTCTTGAGAAGAAGAAAAAGAGTGAAATTTTCCACAGATCCAATAATCTTTTCCAAAGTTCAGTTACGTTTCAGATAACAGATTGCATTAGTTTGCTAAATATACAAAAAATGAAACATCAGCTAATAATAACCATTTCTAAGGCTTTCTAAAGAATATTACTTTCATCTTCTTGTAAAATATATTCAGGATACACTGACTGCAAATCTTATAATAATTATGCAGTTCAATTATTTATATGTCTTTTGAGAACTAAGTCTCACTGAATAAAATATTGGTTACTTAAGCATATAGAAAACTGGATTCTGATTTAGTTATGCTAGGAATAAGACTACTAAATTTAATAGAGCAACTTAATTGTGCTCCTCCCAAGTTTTATTTATTTCAGTAGATATACTTTTAAGCATAGGTAAGGATCCAATCTTTTAGTTACAATCCTAGACCTCTTAACTGGAAAAAGCTCTAAATAAACCCAGTGCACTTTACAAAGATGAAAATACTGTAAACTTTTCAGTTCTATCTATAATTCTGCAAATAATATTGTAGATCACAATAGAATTGCAAATAATATGGATAGTTTTAATGGACTCAGAAACTATCTCCATAACTGTATTTTTAATAGATATGCACAGAATTGCATAGTCTCTTAGTTGTCAAAATAGCAAATTGTGTCCTTAACCATTTTACTGTATGTATTCCTGCTCCAAGGTAACATTGTATTTCAAATGCCTGTAAAATTTCAAGGCCCATGTATATATTTTATAGTTTTTAAGGTCTACAAGATTCTTGAAATATGGAATAAAGATAAGCAACAGAGGCTCAAATATCACCTATATTGCTTTATTCACTATTATGAGATTAGAAATATGTTGAGAGCTGTAGTCTGCTGGCTCCAAAACACACTGTTCTACATTACCTGTTGCCCAGGAGTATATGTCCCAATCATTGCTTGGCTCATTTATTAGACGGTCATAAAGGTCCAGTTGTTGTTCATTCATTTGATTCAGATTTTCTTTGGCAAATAAACTATTAAAAACAATTAAGAGTTCTGTAAAATGCCAAAACACTTAAAAGTGCTAAGCTCATACAAAGCCAGTACACACAAAATGAAAAAAGAATCAAAAACACACCTCAAACACACCAACAGAAAAACAATCTGAATTTTCCTATATATTTATAGAATTGACAATCCTCTCTTATCTCTCTTAGTAGATTCTAATTAACTCTATTTGCCTATTATCATTCGAAGAGGCAGGGACCAACTCTACCTCATCTGAAGTTGCCCAAGTAATATTCAATTTGCAGAAGCATCTATACTCACAACAAAAACATCTGTACTAAGGAAGGCTTTGTGCACAATGCATGCTTCTGTGTTGACTTTGAGGAGACAAAAGATCAGATTATGTCAGACAGCACATATTTAATATCAAGAGCTTACAGGTAAAAGATATGGTAATGGCTATGTAATTTAGATTGCTTTACAGGACAAATTAGTCCTTTGCAAGTAGGACTTAGGGAGTTCACACAGTAAACCTGGTAAGAAAAATTTTAGCCTGGTCAGCAGGTGATAAAATAAGGGAAATCTTCTCAAGCTGAACTTGATTGCTTAGCCTATGTCCCTATAGAAGCAATATGGTGGTGGGACTCATCTCCAGGGGGAATGAATCTGCCTATCGAGATGAGGTGGACCAGTTGCTTTCATGGTGTGGAGACAATAACTTGGTTCTCAACACCAATAAGACCGAGGAGCTTATAATGGACTATAGAAGGAACAGATCAGACATCCAGCTCTTGCTTATCAATGGAGACTGAGTGGAGCAAGTGGCCAGTTTTAAGTTTCTGGGTGTTACCATAAAAGAGGACCTGACCTGGGGTACTCACATTGCAGCACTGGTCAAAAGGGCCCAGCAGAGATTATACTACCTGAGACTCCTCAAAAACCAACTGAATGAAAAATTGCTGGTGACCTTCTACCACTGCACCAGAGAGAGTATCTTTACTGCACTTCTGTATGGTTTGCCAATTGCACAGTGGCAGATAGGAAAGCACTCCAGAGGGTTAATGTCATTGCCCAGAAGATCATTGGTTGCCCTCTCCCCACTTTGGAAGAGCTTTATAGCTTCCGCTGCCTTAGTAAAGTTCAAAACATTCTTAAAGATCCACCTCATCCTGGGCACCCTTTTTTTGAACTATTACCATCTGGCAGATGGTACAGGATAACAAAAACAAGGACAAATAGGCTGAAAAACAGCTTCTATCCCAGGGCAGTAACTCTATTGAATTCTACTGTATAGTACACTGAAGATGGTATTTAATTTTGTTGTACGATGTGCAGTGACAATAAAGTAAACTAAACTATGTATATGCCATTGTGGCATTGCAGGGTTATTTACTTCCTATTCTGGCTTACAGTTCTAATATTTCCTGGTGGTCTTCCATCCAAATATTAACCACATCTGACCCTGCTATCACTTTTCAAGATTTGTTAAGTGGTGCTCCATGCTCTGCTGAATATCTCAGGGCAGGAGTCCCAGTGAAAGTTATGAAGAGTGGTTATTTGCACAGTATTCAAACATAGTTATTGTATTATTAGCATTTAGCTTGTCCCAAAAGGGTCTCAGCTAAATAATACAGTAGTAAAAATTAAAATTGCGGGACCCTGGACTAGCGATTCTAAGTATGGGTAATCCTCCACTTACGACCACAACTGAGCCCAAAATTTCTGTTAAGTGAGTTTTGCCCCTTTTTATAACCTTCCTTGCCACAGTTGTTCAGTGAATCACTGCAACTGTTAAGTTAGTCCCGCGGTTGCTAAGTGAATTTGGCTTCCCCACCGATTTTGCTTGTCAAAAGGGGAATCATATGACCTTGGGATACAGCAACCATCATAAGTACGAACCAGTTGCCAAGCATCTGAATTTGGATCACATGGGGCTGCCGCAAAGGTCGTAAGTCTGAAAAATGGTAAACTTTTTTCAGTGCCTTCGTTAACTCTGAACGGTCACCAAAGGAACCGTTGTTAAGTCGAGGATTACCTGTACGGTGGCTGGGAAGAGAGAGAAGCAAAACCGCCCACCTGAGCAGCAGGCAGTTCTCCAACATGCCTCTCTTGCGGCTCTCATATAAGAGCCTGGCGCGCTTGCTGGCCAGGGGCTCGTCCGGCCGAGCCTGCCAGGGAGGGAGCGGGATCTCCAGCAGGTCCTTCCCGGAGTCAGGCGGAGAATCCCCGCGGTAGCCACACTTGGGCGAGCGGGAGAGACAGCCGGGCAGCAGCAAGACGCGCTGCGAGGAAAAGGAGGGGGGGGAGAGAGAGAGATACGAGCGACCATCCTTCAGAAATAACGACCCTTCCCCGGTCCTCCCGGTCCGCCTCCCACACTCACCCGAACCATTAGAGCCGCCATCCTGCTTTCTCTCAGAGCTACTCTATCATTCGTTCTCGACCACAGACGTACAAGGTAACGCGAACCAGGATGCGTTTGCTTTCTTCAGAGAGCCATAGAGAGCTCGTCGCGCATGCGTCTCAATTCGGTCCCGTTCGAAAACGGCCACCCGTCGCATCGAACGCCGCTGGGACGGGAGCCAAGTAGGAAGTTTGGGTCTTTCGTTTTTGCTTTCTTGCGCTGAGAAGCATCAGAAAACCGGAACAGGCGGGACTCGACGAGCCGGAAGGGGCGGGGCGGAGGAGGCCCTTACTGTGGTGGAGTGAGTGAAAGAGAGAGAGAGAGAGGTTCGCGCGCGTTTTGGGCCTGCTTGGGATTGTGGGCCTTTACGCGGTATAACGGGGCCGCCTAACATTGGGGAGAGAGGAGGTTCTTCGTCGGCCGTGTGGCGGCGACCCGGCGGGGCGGGGCGGGGGTGGAATGGCGCGCTCCCTTCCCAGCGCGGGAAAGCGGGAGGCTATGGCTGCCGCGAGCGAGCGGCCGCAGTTATGGCGCCGACGTGGGGGGGGGGTCTCCGTTTCCCACCTTTTTGCTCCCCGACCCCTCCTCCCCCTCCTCCTCTTGCGGAGCCCTCAGATGCGCGCGGAGCGAAGGGGGGCGGGGCTGCTTTGCGGTCCTAGGCCCGCCTCGCTGCCGGCCCGGTTCGCAGCCGCGCCAGAAAGGTGATTCGTGTGGTCCGCGTTAACCCGGTTCTTTGCTTTGACCTGCAGTGCCGCTCTTTCCCTCCCCCGATTCTCTCCGTGGCGCTCCTGAAACTATGTCGGAAGGAGTAGACCTCATCGATATCTACGCCGACGAGGAGTTTAACCAGGTAAGTGTTGATGCGGCCTCATTGGGAGAGAAGGGGGAAAGGGGCACAAAAATGGGGTCAGATCTTATTGAAGCTTCACCTTGTTATATACTTGGGGGCAACAACGCGCTGATTTAATCCAACTGATCTTCCCCAAGAGATTTTAACTCTGAAGAGGATTGATTGCCAGGTAATAGTGGTTAAATTTCATTTACAATTCGAGTGGGGATAAACTTTTCCTGCTGGGCTTGCCAGTTGGTTTCAAAAAAAATTTTTTTAATCTGCAAGGAAGAAGAAATAGTATTCCTTTATTTAAAGTACTAATCATAAATGAGAAGTGCAGTTCAGAAGAAACGCTATCTTTTTTCATGGGAAAGGCCGATTTGTGCACGTTAATTTTTTTCTTTTTAGTGGGAGCAGAAAACAAAACAACATGTTATCTGTAGTGACAAATTTACACACAAAAATACTGCAATTAGCTTAATTTGTATTTGAGTGTGCTTTTCTTTTTGTGGAATTGCATCTATTAAATGGAGTTGGATCTTTGTTTTGTTTTAGACTTGGATGTTGCATATGAAGAAGGGTTGCATGAATTAGATATGTCTAGTTTAATGAAAAGAAGAATTAAGGGTGACATGATAGCAGTGTTCCAACATCTAAGGGGCTGCCACAAAGAAGAGGAGATCAACCTATTCTCCAAAGACCTGAAGGCAGGACAAGAAGCAATGGATGGAAATTAATCCAGGAGAGAACAAACCTAGAAATAAGGGGACATTTCCTGACAGTTAGAACAATTAATCAGTAAACAGCTTGCCTTCAGAAGCTGCAGGTGCTCTATCACTGGAGGTTTTTAAGAAGAGATTGGACAACCACTTGTTTGAAATGGTATAGGGTCTTCTGTTTGAGCAGGGGAGGTTGGAAGACCTCCAAGGTCCCTTCCAACTCTGTTATTCTGTTGCAGTTACACCAGTTTATGTCAGTATAAGTTAAGTAGTATAGGCAGTCCTCAACTTACGATCACAATTGAGACCAGAATTTCTGTTGGTGGTTGCTAAGTGAGCCATGTCTGATTTTATGACTTTTGCAGGGGTTAAACAAATCACCGCAGCTAAGTGAATCATGCAATTCTTAAGCGAAACTAGGTTTCCCAATTGACTTTGCTTGTTGGAAGCCAATTGGGGAAGATTGCAGATGGTGATCACATGATCCCCAGGATGGTACAACCAACATAAATACATTCTGATTGCCAAGCGCCTGAACTCTGATCATGTGGTGTAGTGGTCAAATGTGATCACGTGATGGAATGCCAAACATCATCATCACTTTTCAGTGCTGTTGTAACTTTCAGCAGTTGGTAAATGAATAGTTGTACCTTGAGTACTGTACTCTATCTCATTACTGATGCCATACTGATATAGCAACAAAATAAAGCTAAATAAAATACTGACAAACCATCAGTCATGCAATTAAATCCAGACTCCTCTTATCATCAGCAAAAGGAAAACACAGTTAATATGCTATAGCACTGTTTTTACAAATATTAGTTACCATTTACTAGACTGTATTAAGATTTTTAGGGATAGGATGACCAACTCTGGATTCCGTTCTTATGCTTTGGCACAATGAGTATAATTAACTCTTGATACTTTTACAAGCTGCTATGTTTATATTAGGTAATTTGAGTATATGAAATATAAAGGAAGAATAAATTAAAAGGCAGGAGACACCTTATAATCTGAGTTACTAAATTTGATAAAAACATAGCTTTAAACTTTGGAAGAGGGAAGATCAATCTTTGTCACTCCCTGTTTAGTTTGAATCTGTCTGCAAGCATGTTGCAAACATAGCTATACATTATTTTAAATAAAACATTGGGAAGTCAGCAGAGGAATAATAATTTGGCAGGCAGAGGATTTGGAACAATCTGTCACTAAAAAATTGCTAAGTATTAACAAACACTATCAGCTTTGGAAGTACCTCAGATCATTGATATGTCTTGTGACATACAAGCAGAAGATGCCAGGTTCTATTGCTTAGACTTGTGTCTAAAACTCCGGAGAGTGCCTGTTACTATAGATAGTATTAGAAGGAATAGGTTAATAATTTAAGCAAAGTTCTTAGAAAAGTTTGTGTAAGGTTCTGGGTTCATACTTGCATTTTTTTTCCTTATCAAGTAGCTTCTTTTAACAGGATTCAGAGATGTTTGCTTGGTATTTAAGTTGAGATGTTATAAGTCAATTATCACTAAAGTAATGTGTCTCTGATTTGTATTCTAGAGCAAAGCAACTTTATATCTCCTAGGTAGTCTTGCACTTTACTTAGCAGCAGCAACTCACAAAGGATTCTGATGGATATCTTCTGGATATCTGTATCTGAGATTCAGTCAGCAACCTTTTTGAATAAAATTCGCTATCTGGAATCAGTTTGAAACTTCCTTTCTGGAGTCACAAAAGTACCTAATACTATGTCCATATTGCAGTCTTAAGTAAGAATTGTGTACACTTTCCTCCGGGCAATATTTTTAGTCATCTCATATTTGCAGCTAGGACAAAGGTGGATACTTCAGTAATTTTTCCAGCATACTGGGTGGTTTGTAGTATAAGAAGTGTTTGTGGCATGCTACAAAACCTGCTGTGCTAATTATTTGGTGTTCCAGAGATCCAATAAATTATATTAAGACATAATAAGAGAATGACATAGATGTTTGTTTCTTGTGTTTGTTTTTAAAGTTGGATTACAACACTCAGGAAGCAATGCATGTCATTCTTTGACCTATGCATATGTTAATTCTTTATACTTTTATGTCTGTATTAAGTAAAATAGGTGCCTGCCTGAGAGGATTACATCAGTGATTAATTGTTGTCCATTATGCATTTTATATTACCATAGTGTTCTGAATTTACAATTATTTGTTCTTTACAATCAATTTATTTATGAAAGTCTTCTGTTCTGGGCAGGTTTTAATTGGATTTATTCCCTGATATAGAATTACTTGTATGTTTCTTTCTCTAAATCCTGGTGAAGTTGGAGAGAAGAACAAAGGAAATAAGTATTGCTTCAGAAGTGTTCTGTGATTTTTGCAGTCCTGCATTATATATATTGTTTTACTTATAATACATTCATACATTTCATTGCTAAAGTGTAATTATGTATTTGTCCTAGTTCAAATTTTTTGAGGGAGAAAAGTAGCATTTTAAAGCTACAGTATATATTTCCATAGATGCATCTTGCTTTGGGTTCCTCTAGAGGTCCCATTTGAATTGTTGCATGTCCTTTTGAGAGGACTGATTTAAAAGTACTGGATATATGGATTTGTATTTGTTTATAATTTGTAGTACTTGAGATACACATCATAGGAACTTGTGTGTTCGTGTACATAAACAGGTATATAGATAAATCCTCAAAGGATTTTGGTTGCTTTTGTGATGGATCATTTGCTACTATTATTTGTTGAACAGATTTTTGCCTATAAGCTAATAAGGTTGAATTCTGCAGCAAGTGGCAGTGTCCAACGAATATTGGCTAATTCCGACAAAATTAAACAAGGTCAGATCAGATTGATATTTAGATAAGAAACCATCAGGATTTAATTTGGGTGACAGTATAGATTGGAACATTGAAAAAAATACCCTGGAAAAAGGAATAGTGAGCCCTTTCCATATTGCCACTAGGAAAATACAGTATTATGGATTATTTTCAAGAATGATGTGAACTTGTCATTGCCTGTGAACCTGACTTAAACGAGCTTTGACTTTTAGCACTGGATCCCCATAAGTAGAAAACTTAGTTGTCTCCGAGCAAAGGAATGGGAAGCTCACTGAAAATCTGGAAACTGAAGCATTACAATACTGCTCTTTCTGTAAATGGGCAAATGTGTGTTTACATGCTTCTAGGAACTCTGAAGTATTCACTACAGGCTTCCAAAGGGTTACTACACCAATTATTTGTTCTGTATGCTTGTAATATAGTTTTGCATATGTTTTGTGAATCCTGGTTTTTTTCTCTTCAAACTGAAACTCCAAATTTCCATTTGCTTTAGTTACTATTGCTATTACACGTTTACAATCTAATATTAAGTGAATGATTAGAGTAAAAGTTCCATCCATTTTTGTAATATAGTGGCAGAATTATTTCCATGGTCTAAGTAGTCAGATTCAGAATCAGACCCTTTATTTTTCAAGCTGAGTTTCCAGAGTTGAGGGCATCTTTGACATATTCTCCTTTAGTTATTTATTAATTGCTAATATCTCTCCCTACCCCTCATTTCATGTGATCCCTGGATTATTTTAGATACATTTTCATGGTGAGGTCTAGAAATACAGTGGGTGCTGTCAAATAACATGCACAAATTATTGTTGCATTCTATTTTGCTGCAATACTGGTTCCCAATTATCCCTTAGGTAATTTGTATATGCTAGTACTGCTCTTTAAGATTACCATTGTGTATTTTTAGCTGAGAAAGTAACTAATGCTTCTGAATAGTTTTTGGTAGATTATGATATGCTTTTTATGTAAGCGTGTATTGTAGTCTACCAAAGTGAATAGGATGTCAATGTCCATAATTTTTGTGTTTCAATTTCTTTTTTCCTAATCAGCATTCAGTTTTGCAATGCATATAGTTGCCAAGCTACTGTTTTTTTAAGAGACAACATTTTCTAAATGGCAAGATGAGTTACAAGTGACCACAACCATGAGTTACACGTATATTTAAAAAACTTAGGTCTTGTAAAGATAATTCACTAAACTTTCTAAACATGTTTTGCAGTTAAGTCAGATGTCTTCATCAGCCAAATACTTTTGCATTTCAGCAAATTGTTTCTTTAAAATAGTCAAAGAACAGAAGTTCAAGGAAAAGTATATTATGAGAATGCTAACATCCCCTTTTCTTTGTAAATGTAAGGGAACACATGCCTTGGATTCAGATTTCCTATTAGCAGAAGCATAAAATGTTCACACAGAAAAGAGAAAGGGCAGTTTTCACTATTTTCCCCCTCAAATACTTTCTTGAAGGAGTAGGACATTTTCTCATCCTTTTATCCATTGCCACAAATAAAAGAAGTTTGTCCATTTGCAGAAGCAATACCCTGAATCCATTCCTACCGATTTAATTTTTGAAAGGAAAAAAGATATAGAACTACAACTGGTACAGAATGCATGTGGTAAATGATGCCAAATATGCAGCACTCCTGCAAGAGCTGCATTAGTTACTAGTGTGTTTTCAGATGCAATTCAAGGTGCTGGTTGTCACCTTTCAAGACCTACCGGTATTTGGCTTGGGACTGTCTTTTTCCAAGAGTCTACCAGTCCAATTCGATCTAGAAGGTCGGGCATGTTGCAGACCCCATCTGCCAGGAAGTGTCGAGCACAGACTAGAAGACAAGCCTTTCTGCAGTAGCCCCTACTCTGTAGAATATTCTCACCTTGGAGATTAGAATAGCCCCAACCCTAGTGGCCTTTTGAAAGGCTTTAAAAATCTGGCTGGGTTCCCAAGTCTGGGGCACAGAATAAAAAGTATTAAGGCCTTTACTCGCCTTTACTGTTAATTGGCCAAGTATTTCAGCTGCTATGTATATTTATTTTGGATGTTTTTTTATTGTTTTTGAAATATTTTGTTTTCTACTTTTGGAATTGTAAGCTGTCCAGAGTCATTTATTGTGATAGGTGGCTATAGAAAATGAATAAATGAATAAATAAACTTTATAAAGCTTATAAAAAGAAACAAGTTCAAAACTGAAAATACTATATATTTATGTTAGATATTGTGCCATACAGAACTCATGTTTTTTGCTAAAAGGTTATATAGAATCATGGCTTTTGGTTCATCAATTGTACCTAATGGCTTCATTTACTTTTTACATTCCATTAAATATATGGCAAAATACAGAGTCTTGAAGCAGGCAAGTAGCAGCTGCATGAATCCTGGGTTTGTGACTAAGTAAAATAAGAATACACAGCTACCTTGAAAAGACCATGAAGAGTAACAAGTGATGTTGGGAGTATGATATTTTTAAAAAGATCATGAGCTTGACAAGATAAAGCAACTGTTAAGGGTGCCTGGTAGCCTTTTAAGTGCTAAAAAAACATTTAAATGTCTTGAAAATCTTAATATTCAATAAAAAATGACAGTATCTTTAAGGTAATATTTGATTTGTTCATATAGTGAGGATGAATAAGGATCAAATCACAGCAAATGTATGAAGGAAGAGCAAATGGAAGAAGAAAGTGAAGATTGAAAAAGGCATATTTGAATGGAGATGAGAACTTTTAAGAACAGATTAGTGCATGAAAGAAAATTTCAGTATAATAAAGCAGGACTCAGTTGCAAGTTTAAGAAAAAAGCATGGAGAGGAAGACGAAACAGTGCTGGTTTATCTAGGTTTAGTGGCATTTCTCCAACATCACCCCACCACATTTCATTTCTATGTTTATTTATTTATTTATTTATATTTGAACTTGTATACCGCTCCATCTCCGAAGACTCGGGGCGGCTCACAACTAAAAACACAGAACAATAAATATTTAAAAAATCATTAAACCAACAACAAGCCCAAATATTAAAACATAACGATAATAAACATTAAAACCGTCCCTCCCCCAGGGAGGGGTCACAGCCCGGGTTGGTCGAATAACCAGGTCTTTAATTCACAGCGGAAGGTGTGGAGATCAGGGACCAGGCGGAGCTCCAAAGGCAGTTGATTCCAGAGGTCAGGGGCCGTGACAGAAAAGGCTCGTCGGGGAGTCACCAGCCGGCATTGACCCCACGGGACCCGAGGAGTCCTTGCCTATGAGCTCGCACAGGGCGGCCAGTACTAGCTGTACAGATAGTCCTCACTTAACAACCACTCAAGCGATGATAGCATTGAACAAATGTTAGTAACAACCACTCCTGAAGTTAGAGACATTGCAGCACCCCCACAATTAACACAATCAAAATTCGGGTGCTTGGCAGCTCACCTACATTTAGAACTACCACGTGCTCCAGCTCCCCCATCCACCTATCTCCCTCCCATCTCTATCCTTTTACCTGCCCTGCACTCTACCACCTCTGCTGCCCTGCATTACGCCTTATTAGCAGTTGGAGGAAGAAATGGATCTGAGTTGCGGAGTGCAAGTTGACCAAAAGAGCAGAGACAGTGATGATAGGTGGCTGGTGGGCATTGAAGTGGAGATGAGTGCAGAACGGTGAAGTCCCTATCTATCATTGGCATGGATCTTGTCTAATATACTGCAACGGACTACCAGAACTGCCATTACTAATCAGTCGTCATGGGATGTTTCACTTTGCTTAGCAGTGGAAATTAGGGATGGACCGTCTATAATTTTTTAAATAGTGTTCCTTATAGCAAAAGAGAATAACATGATGGATGTATCTGGATGTATATTACTGAAATGTTACATATTTATTTGTTACAACATAAAAACATCCATAAGAACAAAAAGAAAAACAGAGGTACTCTTCTTCCCCACCCACCCCCATCACCAGACAAACAGTCATCCTGGTCCAGTGCTTGGGAGAAGACACAAATCATCCCACCCTCCAAAAGAGTAAACAGGTAGCGATTCCTCAGATGTATTGTAAAGGGCTGGGACCACCATCAGAAAGGGTCACATTGGAGGTTCCATCAGGTGGCAATATTTAAGGGGGGATCCTGGATACACATGTTACCTAAACTACTACCATAGTCAAGTACTCTCAGGAAGAGGCAGAGCTGCAAATAGCATGGCCCTATTCTATATCTGAAATATGCTACCACCATGAAAACTGATACAATAATATGGCATTTTAGTAATACTTGGTTCAATCCCAGCTTACTCAAAATTAAAATCCTACCACAGTTAATAAAAATTAGGGTTATTGTTAACAAACTAAGATTAATTGATGGATTTTTAACTAGATTGTGGAAGCCTGGTAAGTGAATGAAACAGAATTATCAACATGCACACACACATTATTGTGGTGTATTTTTAAATGTTATTTTTAATCATATTCTGAGAAAATACCATTTTAGAGGATTTGTATTACATTATTTCTCTCTAATGTGTGTGTAATTTGTTCAAAATTGGTTCAGTTTCAACACTACCAAATTCCAACCAACTCTGGGTTGCTCAAAAATAGAGACTATAAAAAGTAACTAAAGATACAACAATCCCTAAAAGCATTTACAAAATAGTTACAAACTGGTAATCCATACAATACATTAATACAGGCAACAGCCTACCCCAAAGTTAAGGAGAACAGCTAGCATTTCCAGTCCTTTTGAGATACAGTAATGGGGAACCATCCAAATCTCTGAACAACTTCATGCCAAAGGCATGAATCCTTGAACTTAGTTGTCCAGGTAACCACAGCCACTTCTTAATCATGGTGAGAGTCAGAATCAGTTACCTCCATCTAAGCCTGCCTTCAGGTATTTGAACCTCCTTATTTGGCTGGCTTGATGTTCAAAAGTATAATGAGGTATGATTAGCTGATGATATCTGATACTGTGGATACTGAATAAGAAGAGAGAAATGTAGGGGTCTGTTGCACCTCGGAAAGGCGGGCGGGGTGGGTGGGTGTCTAGGGAGCAACCTTCCCATGTCAATATCAACTGGAACTGGTCTTGAAGGAAGGATCACTATAATACAGTGCCCCTAATTCTAGCTCTTGGAGTTGGTCCAGAAGAATACTGTGGTTGACAATATAAAAAAATCAAAAACCATAAGATGGATGCACTGTCACGTTCTACCTCTACATCAGGTCGTCATCAAGTAAGACCAAAAGTGTTTCAATACTGAATCCTGGCCTAAAACATGAATGAAATGTGTTTAGGTAATCCATTTCCCTCAAGGTCTTTTGTAACTGCAGGACAGCCATCTTAACAGGGTTGGAGCTAGGATGATAGTAGTCTTAAAACAATTGGTTTTAACAATGAGAAGGAGAAACACCATCACCTCCCTCAAGGAGACAAATATCACTGAATGGTTTTAACTCCAGAAAACAAGTTGCTGAAGAAACTACAGAGAGAACCTCAAAACCCCAATTGATATATCCTAGATCATAACCCTATGCCCCTGGCACTTGGCCAGATGTGCCCAGTTGGAATGCATTCAGTCTGGATTGATATTCTTTATTTGCCAAATCACATATTCCTCACAGCAGCCCTGCAGATGATCCAATAGCGTGCCACTCCCTAGCAGTGTTTGCACCACCCTCAGGAGGGCTGCTGAACAACCTTTAATGGAAGTAATAAGGGCAGAAAAATACTGACATTTTGTCCTTATTGCCATGAGGGCATCTCCATTATGTACTCTTGCCCATGTTCAGTCATAGATAAGTGAATATAAATTGGCACTGATGGCACTAACTCAAAAATAGATGAATTTTATTTCAGTATGATATTAACATGATCTGCTTGCAATCCCATTAGCATAGGGTTAAGTATAATCACTATGCCGTGGTAGTTATTTTATCACTGCCCCAAGACATCAAAGTGATGCTGTTGAATTGTTTTCCAGTAAGGTGGTGAGGATCAGAATGGGTAAGAACAAGCATGCTTCAAACCTGCCAAGACTTGAATAGAATCTAGCGATTTCCAGTCCTTAATTCCAGATGGGGTGCCACTCAGAGTTCGTGCAGAATCTGGAGATCCTCCTGGACTCATGGTTCCTGTTTGAGGTAGCAGCCATGACCAGGAGGTTATTTGCAGAAATACATCTTGTATATCAGTTGCAAGTTGTCTGGAGGCACTTCTCACAAGTAGCTCACACACTAATCATTTCCCAACTGGATTACAGCAATGTATTCTATATGGAGTTGCCCTTAAAAAAGCATTCTGAAACACCAGCTGATTCCCAGTGCAGTGGCACATGCAGTGTGATGGGGGCCTGCATCACACTAATGCAACATGATCTGCACTAGGCTTCCAAGTGCAACTCAAGATACTGGTTGTTACTTTTAAATCCCTACATTGCATGAAGTTTAAGTTAATCTGGGACATTGCCAGAGGTTTCTGCCCATTCCACTAGATCCAGTGTAGTCACTATGCCTCAGGTTCCTTCAGTGAAACAGCATTGCCTGGTGGGGTCTAGGAAGTGTGCCTTCTCTGTTTATGTTTCCTACCATCCTCCCACCACAGATTCCTATAGCTCTGAATGCACTAGCTTTGCAAAAGGCTGTGAAGACCTGATTTTTAGCTCTGGTAACATCCACAGGATGTTAATAGAATTCAGGATAATGTGTGTGAGATATGTGGATAATATTACAGTGTTTCCATGAGGTTTGTTTATTTTTGTTCACTGCCCAGAGTTCCTCTAGGCCAGGAGTGTCAAACTGGTGGCCTGTGGGCTGAATGCGTCACGCGCAGGCCATGCCCACCCCAGCTCCAAGGAGGGAAAAATGTTGCGAAACATCATGTGATGGCAATGTGATGCCACAAGTTTGACACCCATGCTGTAGGCCATATCAGCAAATGTATAATTTTAATAGTATATGTGTGTGTGTTTGTTGAGCAGTGAGTTGGATCTGGATGAAGTAGGTCTCATTAAATTCAGTGTGACATCTTTTAAATCTTATGGTTCGAGGGAATTTTAGCAAAATTCTATTCCAATCAATACTTGGTTTGTTCTTCCAAACAAATCAAGATGTAGTCTTGGTTACTCAGTACAGCAGCAAATAGAACTTTTCATCTAATGTAAAATTTGCTGAGTTTCAGGTTTCATTTTAAGGAATTTGTCAGTGGAATCAAGGGAGATAACGCCATGTCTTTTTATGAGATAAATTTCCACGTCTTGTTTGGTTGCAGTCTTTTGCTGAATTGCGCAACTTGGGTGTCCTCCTGGATTCACGGCTTAGTTTGGAGGATCATGTGGGAGCTGTGGCCAGGGGGACATTTGCTCAGGTTCGCCTTGTGCGCCAGTTGCGGCCCTATCTGGACCGAGATGCCTTATGTACGGTTACTCATGCGCTCTTTACCTCCCATGTGGACTACTGCAATGCTCTCTACATGGGGCTGCCCTTGAGGACCACTCGGAGGCTGAATGTGCAGAATGTGGCTGCGCGGGTTGTGATGGGAGTATCCTGACACTCCCATATTACACCCCTCCTGTGTGAGCTGTATTGGTTGCCGGTTGCCCTCCGGGTGAGATTCAAGGTGCTAGTAATCCTCTATAAAGCCCTATATGGCTTAGGGCCGAGGTATTTGTGGGACCATCTACTGCCAGCAACACCCTCCCAGCGCCCCACTACAGAGGGCCTCCTCGGAGTGCCGTCGGCCAGACAGTGTCGTCTGGTGACCCCTAGGGGGACAGCCTTCTCTGTGGGTGCACCCACCATGTGGAATCAGCTGCCCTTAGAGCTGCGGATGGCCCCTGACCTCCTCCGATCCTCCACGACCTGAAGACATGGCTCTTTCAACAGGCTGACCTGGACTGGGGGGCGGGGGTTATTGTTTTATCAGCAGTATTGGTCATTGGCGTTTTTAACTAGAATTGGGATTTTGATTTAATCATTTTAAATTTTAAATTTTGTATTGTTTTCTATAAAGCCCCTGGGGCGGCTTAGCCGAGGCTACTGCCAGCAACACCCTCCCAGCGCCCCGCGTGCACTGCCACAGACAGGGCCTCCTCTGCAGGGCCAGACAGTGTCGTCTGGTGACCCCTAGGGGGACAGCCTTCTCTGTGGGTGCACCCACCATGTGGAATCAGCTGCCCGAGTGATGGCCCCTGACCTCCAATCCTCCTGGCACCACCTGAAGACATGGCTCTTTCAACAGGCTGACCTGGACTGGGGGGGCGGGTTATTGTTTTATCAGCAGTATTGGTCATTGGCGTTTTTAACTAGAATTGGGATTTTGATTTAATCATTTTTAAATTTTAAATTTTGTATTGTTTTCTTTTTTATTGTGAGCCTGAGTCCTTCGGGAGATAGGGCGTCATATAAATCCCATTAATAAATAAAATAAATAAATAAATCAGGTTATTGCCATCATTGATTAGGCAGCAGAGAAATATTTAAAACGAGCCTGATTGAATTACCTGGTTTTCGGTGGAGGAATGAGAAAAAAATAAGGCTGTTGATTTCACATTTGTAAATATAGTCCAGGAGATCATGACCAAAATCTTTATAACAGTGACAACAGTCAACTATTCATTACCTTTGGAAAGGGACATTGGGGACTTAGATGCATTGGTAAATAAATCCATCCCACTGGACTTTTTCCTTAGTTTTAGGAAGAAAGATTGAGAAGCCAGTTTTATTGTAAGCTGTGTGTAGCCATTCAGGAGATGATATAAGTGTATTTTACAAATGTAGTAAAAGATTTAAAAGCTCTAGCCCTGAAAGATGCTAAGTGGTATCTTCCCATTTCTAGGACTTTTCTTTTTTATTGTGAGCCGCCCTGAGTCCTTCGGGAGATAGGGCGGCATATAAATCCCATTAATAAATAAAATAAATAAATAAATCAGGTTATTGCCGTCATTGATTAGGTAGCAGAGAAATATTTAAAACGAGCCTGATTGAATTACCTGGTTTTCGGTGGAGGAATGAGAAAAAAATAAGGCTGTTGATTTCACATTTGTAAATATAGTCCAGGAGATCATGACCAAAATCTTTATAACAGTGACAACAGTCAACTATTCATTACCTTTGGAAAGGGACATTGGGGACTTAGATGCATTGGTAATAAATCCATCCCACTGGACTTTTTCCTTAGTTTTTTAGGAAGAAAGATTGGAGAAGCCAGTTTTATTGTAAGCTGTGTGTAGCCGTTCAGGAGATGATATAAGTGTATTTTACAAATGTAGTAAAAGATTTAAAAGCTCTAGCCCTGAAAGATGCTAAGTGGTATCTTCCCATTTCTAGGACTCTGAATTTAGTAATACAGACCAGATGGATCTATATGATGACGTGCTAGCTGCCAGCTCACAACCTTCTGAAAGTTGCACTAGCAGCTCTGAGCCACCAGTCGAAAGCCGCCAAGAACAATCTCCTAAGTCAAACAGCAAATCGCCTGCTATTTTGTATACATACAGTGGACTGCGCAATAAAAGGGCTGCTGTTTACGTGGGCAGCTTTTCTTGGGTAAGTATTCTAGATTAGAACAGGAAATAAATAGAACGTGGCCTTTTCCAAAATACTCATTGCTAATTTCAGAGAAAAGGTGCATTATGTGCTTTTGTCATATGTTCACTTTGATTTGGTATAAACTGTAATAGCCATAGAGGCACTAATTGGTTGAAGCATTTACTCTATACTCTATACTACAAAACATAATTTTCTTCTAATACAGGTGGTTCTTTTTAACAATGGATAGAGGTTGGTGTATACCTGAGAAGAAAAATAGTTATCATATCTGTTAGCATTTATTTAGACAAAGATTTAATGAAAAATTAATGTAGCTGGTTTAGAGGTTTTGCCTTTTAAACCAAGATTGCTATTTTGAAGATACAGAAATTTGGATGATTATTAGATGATAGCGGAAGAGTTATCTCTATATCACCTAGACTTTTGCAATTCAGATATGGTAACCTTATTCTAAGTTAGAGTTGCTGTGTTTTCCCCCATCCCTCCCCCCCAAAAAAAGGGGGGGAATCCTTACTGAAGTAAATCTATATAGTAAGAGGAAATAGTCTAGCCTAAAGAAATGTAATGAGAGTTTAGCAAAGGAAAGTTGCAACATTGCATTGTTTTACCAATTAACAAATGGAAATCTTACAAAGATTTAAGATAAAATACTGTGATTTTATGTATCTTCATATACAGTGGACAACTGACCAGCAATTGACCAGAATAATCCGCTCCATAGGTGTTTATGATGTTGTAGAGCTGAAATTTGCTGAGAACAGAGCCAATGGCCAGTCTAAAGGGTGAGCAATGCAGGTCTTCCCTGTTAATGACTGAAACATGAAGGGCAATCATTATGGAAGATACTACAGAGTAATGTGGAGTACTTTGTGATCCATCATATATATGAATATATGCACACAACATTCTGGCTTTTTGAATGTGGCTTTATTTTTGAAGAAACTGAATATTTTGCAATATGCCTGTCTGACAAAAATTTTACTTTGGTAAAATTTACATTTGTTTTAAATGTTATTCTACCGTACTTCAGACAAAGATAAGATGGTTATAAAGAAAAGAATTAAATAAGAACTGATTAACTTAATTTGAAAATTGGGTTTGCTTGATTGCTTATAAATTAGGTTTCAGGAATATGCAAAATATTTCAGACTTGAAATGGATAGAAAAGGTGCTTCAAACAGCATTTTAAATTAATGAATTGTTCTCCTATTATATGCGTTATGTGTATCCTCTCTAAGAAACCTGTCTTTGCTACTCCTTCACCCTCCAGCTATGCATAGGATTCCTGAAGGAAAAAAGAAAGAATTTGTTTGCAGAAAAGCAGACAGCTGAGATCAGAGTGTGAAAGGAAGGTCAGACTGAAAAGGAATAGAATGTCTGAAATTAGCTAAGAGAAGGAATAGCCAATTGCAAAGGGGAAACAGAAAACCAGAGAAATTGGCTCAAGTTATTTAACCTACCTAAAACATTGAACTCTTCTGGCCCTAAGGAAATTTTGCGGGCAGTGAAAAGAAATGAAGATACCATTAGGCAGAATTCTGCAGGATAATGAAACAAAAAGCCCTTGGGCAGAAGCTGCTCCCCCCCCCCGCCCCGCCCATTATAATTAAGTATGAGGAAAGCTGGGAATTTACAATTGTACAAGAATGGCTGATTCTTCCCTTCCCTTCCCCTTGTTTAGATGGTACACCTTACCAGAATTTCCTAATAGCCTTCAATGATTTTTCTGTGGCTCTTTGAACAGATACGCAGAAGTGGTGGTTGCTTCTGAAAATTCAGTCCACAAACTTCTAGAGCTGCTGCCAGGGATGATTCTAAACGGAGATAAAATAGAAGTCAAGTTGGCTACCCGGCAAAACCTTGCACAGTTTGAGGCGCAAGCCCGAAAACGTAAGTTTAGCTGGATATGATATGCTAGCTGAATAGGTAGCAAGGCAGCGAAAGAGGCATTGGTTAGCTTATTTGAAAATCTTGAGCAGAGCCCTGTAGACTAGAAGCAAATTAATTTGCATTTGCAGAAATAGGAATATTTTTAGAGAAGGAGGTAACTTCATTATATTTAAATATAATTAAAGCTCATCAGAATCTCTTATTTACCACCCTCCAAATTGCATGGGCTTATCTCTGAAGATTGCTGTCATATCTGGAATGCTCCATATCCATAAACAGATACACTGTTTTTGTATTTTGTGGCTTTTTATGATTTGTCCTAGACAATGGTCAGGTTTCAGTATGGGGAATAATTTAAAATGCCTGTTTCCATTGAATCAGATGCCTGGATCTCTCTACAAAATGTAAACCCTGTGTGAGCTTAATAGCAGAATCTATCCTTCTTATAATATAAGTGATCAGAAATTAGAATAAAATTGGATTTTATTTCTTTTATTTTATTTTGTCACAGTGATGTGACAAAAATATTTATGGGAAGTGTATGCTGTATGAAACGAAAATCCTGTATTACTCATGTACTTAATACTTTTCCTCATTTGTGATGTCTAACAGGGGTGCCTCCAATGGCTCACTCAAGGGATTCCTCGGACTCTCTTGATGGCCGAGCAACTCCAACAGAGAATGCTATCCCACCACCACGCATTGAGAAACCTCCTGTTTTACCTTTCTTCAACCGTCCTCCCTCTGCGCTTCCTCTGATGGGGCTGCCCCCTCCACCCATACCGCCCCCTCCACCACTTACTTCAAGTTTTGGAGTTCCCCCTCCCCCTCCCGGTATCCATTACCAGCATCTCATGCCTCCCCCACCCCGACTTCCCCCCCACTTAGCTGTGCCACCTCCAGGGTCAGTGCCACCAGCCCTGCACCTCAATCCAGCTTTCTTCCCACCCCCAAATCCAGCCATGGGGCCTCCACCTGATGCCTACAGCAAGGCTTCTGCACCATATAATCACAGCAGGTGAGAATGAGTCCACTCTTAAGAATGTGCATAAACTGGAAGCAGCACAAAGAATGGTGCCTAGATCTAATTCAGAAAGGGACTTTGTAAATAAAAATGTGTTCTAGTTGGGCAATACAGTAATGCCAGAAAATGCCTCCAATCACAGGGAAAGATTTCATCCCTTAAGAGTCATACCATTACTATAATATCTGCTATGGTGGGAAATAAGAGAGAGATACATATTCAGCAATGCACTTCCCTTTTTTGAGGGGGAGGCTCTTAATCATGCATGGAGGGCAAAGTAGTTCTGCTTGAAAAAAATGGTTCTCTGCCTCTGAATGATGGGTGCATTCTTCTGTACTGCAGCAGGGATTTGGGCCCATTACCTCCACCTGTTGGTGAAGCAGAATTTGATGATATCATGAACAGGAATCGAGCAATTTCCAGCAGTGCCATATCTAAGGCTGTATCTGGGGCCAGTGCAGGTAAGCGCAGTTGCTTAATGCTGCCTTTCCTTCCTAGCTCAGGCCTCAGTCTTTACATCTTGTTTATGTTGTTATGCTTCAGGGGATTACAGTGATGCTATTGAGACCCTGCTTACAGCCATTGCTGTAATTAAACAGTCCCGTGTAGCAAACGATGAGCGGTGTCGGGTCCTTATCTCTTCACTTAAGGATTGCCTTCATGGCATCGAAGCCAAGTCTTACAGCATGGGCACTGGCAGCAGCAGCAGTTCCTCAAGGTGAGTTACAAGAAGCAAAACTATTCATGTTTTATCTGGCTGGATTTATTATATTCATGACTCGGTCCTATTTTTCTTTGTTTGGGATTTGTACATCCATATAAGCAGCGTGTCCTTTTTAAAAAAAAACTTGACAGCTAGTTTATCTTATTACCACACTTGATATTTCTTGTTCTTTTCCAGAAAAAGACATCGGTCACGTGATAGGTCACCCAGTCGGTCACGTGAGAGTAGTAGGAGGCACCGAGAGGTGGTTCATAATGAAGATCGACATGAGGACTACTTCCAAGAAAGAAGCCGGGAGCACGAGAGACACAGAGACAGGGACAGAGAAAGAGATCGGCATCATTGAGAGAAGTGAGAACATTTTTTAGATGGGGCAAGGAAGGGTTAACATGCCTGCCTGTTTTTATTATGTCTCTTCCCTCTAATTGGGTATCATAGTCCATATTGTTGTCAGCAGAATCAGTGATAGGCATTGGGCAGGAGAGTTGATATTAAATTAAGACTTGAATCCTGTTTTTTTTTTCTTTATTTGCGGGCATTTAACTTTCAGTGCTTTGTAAAGTTCAGTTGCTTCAGACGTTTGGGTGTGTCTTGAAGGACTACAAAATCAATAACTTTATTTGTCAGTACTGTTCTTCCAGTTATGGTCGATTCCTTTTTATATGAAGCAATTTCAAGAGCAGATAGTCCTCAACTTACAACCATTTATTCAGCAACCATCCAGAGTTATCACGGGGCTGAACAAGGGATTATGATGGGTCCACAAACTTTGCAGCAACTCCTGCAGCCACATGATTGTGATCTGGGTACTTGACAATCTATCTACAAGCGCCTCACGATCATGTGATCACCATTTGGAGTTTTCCTTGCGGCTTCCCCAGAAGGTTAATGTCTCTGGAGGCTGGCTGAGAAACCTCTGTGCTGAGGCAGAATTTTGCCATGAGACATTTTCAGCCAGCCCCCAGAGTTGTATGTCTGAGAGTTGGCTGAAAAAGCTTCATGCTGAAGTTTTCCTGATCTGATAGTTCATCTCTTAGGGTGATTGAAGGAAAGTCTAAACCCTTTCAATGCTATAGTCCAGGATCAGTAACTCAGCAGAGTTGCCCACTTCCAAACAGAGTGGGAGCAAGTGGGATCCTCTTTGTTATGCTCCTTCCCGGGGGAATCACAAACCATAGTTGGAGAATTCCCGCTTTGAGCCTGTGTAAGGAACCCGAGCATCACTTAAAATATTAGCACCTTCTTCAAAATTAGGCTGGTTTTTCCTGTTTTTTTTTTTTTCAGGGAAAATGACCACATTGCTGGCCATGCCCCCTGTGACCCCAAGGCAAGGCAGGAAAGCCAACTGTGGCCCCTGGGCCCCAAAGGATTATCCAGCACTGCTGTAGATAATCAGACCAGAGCTTCTAATTTAACTACTTAAACAAGAAGGAAATCCTGAAGTACATTTGTGCAGAATCTGCTTTGTTCTTTCCTGGGTGAAGTATATGCCTAAATTCATATCTTATTTCAGAAGGGGAAATACTAGTAAAATATTTTTTTAAAAAAATAATCTCAAATTTAATTGATTTTATTCCACTGTAATCTGCTCTGGGCTAAAGGGAATTGGACACTTCAAAAACAACAACAACCACAATATCACTAAACTACAACCTTTTGATTTCCACCTGTTTCTGAATAGTTGCATAAGACTAGGTGGTCCTTTTTGGTAGGTATTATTCTGTGATGGGAAGAAAGTAGTTGGATTATGCCTAGTTTATATAATTCAGTGGCAGAATAAACCTGGCGTCAAATCCTAGTCTGGGTCAACTATGCTCCAAAACAATGCACAATTTTCAATTCCCTCTGTATATAGGAATTCACTCTTGGAATTGCACTTTTCTAAACTATATTCTCACAGATGTCTTTAAAAGTGAGTAATATTTTATGTTTCTTTCTTTTTGCAGGGATGCTGGAAGCATTCAATGTTTTTATGGACTTATATCCTGTCCTTAATCAAGACTAAAGGATGGGGGATTCTCCACCCACTCCTTCCCGCTGCCCTCTGCTCTTTCCAGACCCCTTGGAAGTGACTTTGCCTGTAGGACTCCATTTGGCACACTATGGCACTAAGACTTGAGTTCTTCCTAAGTGTGTCCTGCTGCTGCTGTCGCTTGATGGAGGAACACTGAATGACTTGGAGCTTGGGAGGGGTTGTCTCAGCCACTGTGACCAGGGGGCCATTTCAATCCATGGATTCTTGGACCCAAAGAGAATGGTGCTTTCCACAGAGGTCTGTCACCTCTTTCCTTTCCATGGTGTTTTAGAAACACCCGTGGAGGAATACATCCAGCTTTTCTCCTATAGGAAGACCTCATGCTTCAGCACAGCACAAGGTATATTACCATAGCCTCACTGGAGCTTATGTTCAAAATTCAAACTGCATTGTCTTCTTAGGCATCAGTGCATTGAGTCCTCCTTAATTTTTGATCATTTTTTCCAAAGCAGCTTCAGTCTTACACTCTAACAGCTTTGTACACAGCTTAGAAAAATTTTGTTTTCCTTTTCTGGGATGAGAACAGGCTAGTTGCTGCTTCCAGTCATGCCTCTTCTTAATTCCTGAAAATTGTCATACCAGTTTAACCTAATTTCTTTTAGGAGGGGCTGCACTGTTAAACTTGCCCACAAAATTGAATCTCCCTTAAAAAAATAAAGGTACCTTTCGCTACTGCAGGAACTCTATCCACAGGTGATTTACTGACAAATTCCTTGCTTTGTTTCATGCATTAGCTGCTCTGATTGTAATTTCTTACACAAGCATTTGTTTTTAAGGCCATTCTTTCCCAGCATATCACCTTCCTTGTTGTAGAGGAAGAGTTGTGACTAGATACAGAAACATGGAATTGGGGCAAAGTCAAGCTGAGGCTTCTGGACATTATTGATTAGAGCACACCTTGAACATTTTAAATTTTGTGTGATGTAAGTGTTGAATTAAGGTCCAAAACTACCCTCGCTCCCAATCTCATTTGGAATTTTCCCTTTGATGGGATTCACTCACACATTTGCTTCAGTGACATAATAAAACCTTAGTGGTTTCTGGCATGCCAGCCTAGGAAAAGAACAAAGTTAGATTTTTATTATGTAAACATAGAACTAGGATTCCTGGATCCAATGAGCCTTTCGGCTGGCAACCAATTGAAAGCAGAAACACATTACATGAGGATCCTTAAGGGAAAAACAGTGGCTGCAGAAATCTTGATTCAAGTGTCATCTTTGAAATACAACTTTTTGAGATGTGCATTTTGTTTTCAGTGCTCCATCCTAGCACCCCAATTACACAAAATCAAGTTACATACCCTGATTTCTTTAGTAAGACCAAGCATCTATTACATTGTGACCATCCAACTGCATGGTGAAGCCCTCCTCATAGAAGGATCTGTCTTTTTCTCAAGAGAACAATTGGATAGATTAAAGAGGATGACTGTTACCAAGGGATATGATGCCTCCTTTGTGCTGTTGATCCAAGAGAGTCTAAGGTCAATGTTTTTTTAAGAGGAAACGAAGAGTTAATGTAAGCCAGCGGAGAGAGCTTAAACTGTAAAGTATACAATACAGATTGGAAAAGTTGCTTTTTACCTAATGGGACATTTTTAGTTTGTTTTGAAATAATGGAAGAAAAAGAAGAAGAAAAACACAACAGAAAACAACTTCAGTTCCCTTCTACTCTCCCACTCCTGTTCTTCGTGATTTGATTTGTTTGTCTTTTTCTGATAGGTTGAAAATTGTGTAATAAACTTGATGATATTGTCAATCTTTTATACTGCATTGTATTGTTTCTTTTCCTTTTGTAAGTTTTAAAAGGGAGGGTGAGTTGTTTTTTAGAAATCTCCATTAAAAAAAGATTGTAGAGGGAGGGATTGGGCTAAATGTGACTTAGATACGTCAGTGAAGATGTATAAACAAGGCAGGTGCCATGTTCTAGCTGGGTGCTAGCCCTTGTACAACCATGGCTTTATGTAATGCTAAATTAGTTCAAAAACCACTTTGTGTACAAAAATTAAAATGCCTTTTTAAAAGATAAAACTTCTATCTCATCATTATATTTAACTAATCATACTGCAGACTGACAAAATCCCTGAGAGTATTGACTTCTCGTTAAAGTTAATAATTTCCAGTAAGGGAGGAGGTGGGGAAGATCCCTTTACTTGGATTTAGGTTTTGGTCATGATTTTTTTTTGGTAGTCTTGATTACCTTAGACCAGGGGTGTCAAACTTGCATCGTCACAGCATCATCACATGACATACCGCAACTTTTCTCCCTTCACTAAACCAGGCATGGGCATGGTCAGCACGTGATACATCCAGCCCATGGGCCACAAGTTTGACAGTCCTGCCTTAGACATAGGAAAACATGCTGGAGCAGGGGATTGGCGCACTGGTTAGAGTGCAGCATTGCAAGCTACTTCTGCTGCAGCCAGCTGCCTGCAATTTCTCGCCAGGCTCAAAGTTGACTCAGCCTTCCATCCTTCCGAGGTGGGTAAAAGGAGGACCCAAATTGTTGGGGGCAATATGCTGACTCTGTAAACTGCTTAGAGAGGGTGGTAAAGCATTATAAAGCGGTATATAAGTCTAAGTGCTATTGCTAATACTACACGCCTATATAGGAAAATTCACATTGTTGGGGGAATCACTATAAACTGGGCATAAGACATATTTTGCCATACTGTATAAAAGTTTGCACTTCACTACCTCTTTATAAAGAGTGAGAGATCTTCTGAAGGATCCCTGCCAGTAACTTCCAATTCACATTGGGCAACTGGTGGTCCTGTGTCTAGTGAGCTGCTAGGAGAGAACAAGCTTTTGCCAAAGGGTAGAACGCCTTGCATACAAGAAGCTTTAAACTAAAGCAAATGGCTAAAAGAAAATCTGCTATCTTACTGTATGTGAACAGTGTTCCACTAAGCCTCTGGTTTGTCATAAAAGTCTACAAGTAATCAGTGATGATGTCATGCTTTCAGAACATAGCTTGAGTAATGGGTGGGGCTTAGTTCTAAGGGGGTTGGGTTTACCTAGTTGCTAGGCATCCATTATGATCTTGTGCATCAGACACAGTCTCAAGTAGGCCAAGCAGTTAGCTGGCCTGAAGAATTGGTGCCATTTGAGCCTTTCCACCATGACATACTCCCTGGAGTTTGGACTTGTCAATGCTGCAAACAGATACCTGACTGCCGAACCCTTCCGTTTCCAGGTGGCAGCCACAGGCAAGCAACTGAAGCCTCGCCAGGTGTGGGTGCTGCAGTTTGTGACCCCACATGGAGCTGGAGCAGCTGGCCCAGGAGAAGGGGCTGCCCAGAAAGTTCACCTTATCAGTGCCCTGAAACGCTACTTAGCAGCTGACCCAAACGGCAAAGTCACCTGTGACCAGGACAAACCAGGGCCTCAGACATTCTTCCTGCTGCATCAGTATCCAGATGGCAAGGTGCAGTCAATCGGGGCCAAACACACCTATTGATTATATAGCCCAAGCCACAGAATTACAGCCTGGTTATGTCCAGTGCTATTTAGAATGGATTTGGTAGGACTGGGTTGGGGTAAAAGGGTGAGAAGGAAAGGATGGGGAGAAAGAAAAAGAAAATGGAGAGTTGTTTGCTCTGGGGGTGGGTGGGAAATCATGTGCTGTTCTCCCATATGTGGTGAGCTTCTTATGGTTGCAATGCATTGTTCTCTACAAGTGGCAGAAATCACAAGTGTGCAGTGCTTGGGAACTAGTTGATTCTCGGTCTGTACCTACATAAATCAAGTTGGTAGCTTTCAATGTCCTACTGTAGGGCATACCGTATACTTCCCTCCAACCCTCGCCAAAATCCTTAATAAAATAGCTAGCGGACCAAATACATATTTTGTTCTTACTACCTAAAATATGCTGGTCAACTATAGTGTATTGGTAGAAAAAGAATCTGGATCTTTCCAGCAGAAGGGTCTGTTGACCAGGATGTGCCACGGGATGTATAGTTTATTTTATTTTATTTTTTATTTATTTTATTTTGTCAAGCGATTATAAGATTTCAGGTGTAAGTATAAACATAGTTATGACTACATGAAATGGATACATATAAGAAAAAATAAAAAGAATCAATAGAACAGGGACGGTAGGCATGTTGGTGCGCTTAGGCATGTCAGACACAGTCTAAGAGTCAGGTCAGGTAGAGTATTCCAGACATTGACCACTCTGTTGCTGGAGTCGTATTTCCTGCAATGAAGTTTGGTGCAGTTTACCTTGAGTTTGTATCTATTGTGTGCTCTTGTATTGTTATGGTTGATGCTGAAGTATTCATTGACCAGTAGGACATTGCAATGTATGATTTTATATACTATACTTAGATCGGACCTGAAGGCAGCGTAGTTCTAGGTTTTCTAGGTCTAGAATTTCAAGTCTGGTGGCATAAGGTATTCTGCAATGAGTAGAGGAGTAGAGAACTCTTCTTGTGAAATATTTCTGGACTTTCTCAATTGTATTAATATCAGATACGTAATGCGGGTTCCAGACTGATGAGCTGTATTCAAGTATTGGTCTAGCAAATGTTTTGTATGCTCTAATTAGTAGTGTGATATTACCAGAGAAAAAGCTGTGCAGGATTAGGTTAACAACTCTTAATGCCTTTTTGGCTATGAAGTTACAGTGGGCTCTAGCACTTAGATCATTAGAGATGAGCATTCCAAGGTCCTTGACAGAGTTTGGATCATCAACCAGGTCTTGACTATTCAGCTTGTATTTTATTTTCTGATTTTTTTTACCAATATGTAAGACAGAGCATTTATTTGTTGAGATTTGAAGTTGCCATTTGTTTGACCATTCTGATACATAGTCGAGGTCTTTTTGAAGGGTAGCAATATTGTCGGTGGTGTTGAATAGCTTTACATCATCGGCGAAGAGAATGCAGTTGCTCTTAATATGATCACAAAGGTATGTAGAGTATAAAGAGAGTTGGTCCTAGAACACTGCCTTGGGGGACACCACTGTTGACAGGTACAGAATTTGATAGGACATTTCCAATTTTGACCATTTGTTGCCTGTTTGACAAGAATGCCTCTATCCAGTTATGCAGTTGCTGAAGGGCAAGTTTCAGATAAATATACATTCCCTAGGACTCATAGTATGCAATGCAATGCTGCAACTGACATTTAGTAATACCTGGAGAGCCGTTCTAGCTTTTCATTCTTAGTGTTTCATTCACCACTTCCACCCCCTTGTCTGATGAGGTTGACATGGTAACATTTCTTTCCTGGCAGGTGTCTCTGCAAAATGAGCAGTCCAAGCGTTTCCTGGGTGGGGCAGAGGACAATGTTACCTGCTTTGCCCAGGCTTCCAGTGAAACAGAAAAATGGACCCTGCACCTGGCAGTGCACCCCAATGTTGCAATCTATAACCCCAACAGGAAGCGTTATGTGCGCTGTGATGAGAAGGCTGAGGTACTGCGCTGTGATCGTGATGTGCCTTGGGGGGCAGAATCAGTCATCAGTATCTACTATGATTTCAAAGGTGGGGGAAAGTGATTTTAGATATAATTATTATGCATAAGGAATTTTGGAAGTCCAGAGTCTTCTTTATATCTCTTCTTTAAGGTGGCTCAACATCTAGTGGAATACATCAATAGGACTGGTTTATAGATAACTTTGCTTCATTTCCAACATAGGCAGCTGTCCTAAAACTAACGCTTGAAACTCTCTCAAGAAGAGGATGCAACTTTGAATTCTGAGATAAAACACACTGAATACTTTTTTAATAGGGCTTGGTCTAAAATGAAATAAACCTTACAATATCAAACATAAAGGCTACATGCATAAATCTACATGATTAACATAGAATCCTAAATACATTTGCTGCAAAGGTAATCTCGCTGAGTTGAAGAGTTGCCTGAATAAACAAGAATAAGATTATATATAATTTGGAAAAAATGAGCTGAATTGGGGCCAATTCATGACCACCTTTCCAACAGTTTCCAAAAAACTGATAAAAATAAACACCAAGGGGGCAGGACATGAAGTTGAGCGTTAAATAAATATATATTCTATCGCGGCCCCTGACCTCTGGAACCAACTCCCCCTGGGACTCCGCCTGGCCCCTGACCTCCGCGCCTTCCGCCGTGAATTGAAGACCTGGTTATTTAACCAAGCCGGGCTGTGACCCTTTGGGGGGGCGGTTTTTATTATGGTTTTTATTATGTATTTATGTAATTATATTTCAATGGGGCTTGTTAGTTTAATTCTTTTTTAATTATTTATTGTTCTTGTTGTTTTAGTTGTGAGCCGCCCCGAGTCTTCGGAGATGGGGCGGCATACAAGTCTCATAAATAAATAAATAAATAAATAAATATTTTCAACATTTTTGTGTTAGGCCACATTGTATCTAGCAAGTTACAGGAAAATAATGGTTTGCTCATCTCTTAAAGATTTCTTCCATATTAACATTCTTCTGTGATGTGATGATGATATGCAATCCAACATTTCTCTCCTATCTACAATATTGTCAATATAATTTTGAAAACTTTTCAGAATCAAGTTTACTTTAAAAAGTTGTACTGTTGTTGTACACAGGAATACTCATGTAGATCTTAGAAGCAATCATCAACTTATTGAAAATGTAGGGTCATTTGTTCACCTTACTCTTTTCCCTTATGATTCCTTATATTTTCCTCCTGGTGCTTCAAGATTTTGTCCCTTTTTTAAAATCAAGCAACCCTTTAATTTCTCTACAAAAAGAATAATGGGGAAATCAGAATTAAGGAGCAGAATATCACCTTGATGCTAATAGAAAAAAATCATGGTCTAATGACCCTGAATAAAAAAATCTTCAGAGACAGACAGGTTGTATCATAGTATATTACAGAAGGAATTGCAGAGAGAAAGGAGGATCCAAGAAACTACAGACCAGTCTGTCTGGTATTGATTATTGGGAACGTTCTAGAGCAGATTACTTTAGAAATCTGTCAATGTGTATTTGTTTTGTAGAATTTGTAAATTTGTAGATCACTTTGTAAACATTTTGAAAATAATGCAGTGATTATTGCATATCAGGAGGGATTTGTGGTCAGATTAATTTTATCAGTTTTTATATGGTATCTTCATAGTAGATTGTGGGAATACCATGATTATAATATATGTTAACTTCAGCAAAGCAACTGATGAGAAAACACCCTATATTCTGATTAACAAAGTGTTTTAAGTATGTGTGTGATTGACTCAAAAACTACATTTATATACATTTGCAATAGTGGCGAATATTTGTAGCTTGGGTGTAGGTTGAGGGTGAAGGTTCATTGTCCGAGTTTGTGGATTGGTTTCCGAATGTTTCATTACGAGGCTAGATAACATCTTCTTCAGTGGAGTTTAGGGGAGTTTCCCCTAAACTCCGCTGAAGATATTACCTAGCCTGGTAATGAAACATTTGGAAACCAACCCACAAGTTCGGAGAATGAACCTTCACCCTCATTTATATACATCTATAAAATGTTTATCATGCAGTCTTCACTGCTAATGAATAGTTGAACAAATGTATTTGTTTATGTATTTACTTATGTATTTATTTATCGGATTTAGAGGCTGCCCAACTCTCGAAACCTCTGGGTGGCTTACATGTCAAAAGTAGGAAACAACAGAATGAAATAAAAAAGGCAGGTTCATTGGGAACAGGAAACTTAACATATCAAAAGAAAACTTACAGAGGACCCAGAGTTACCCTAACGGCAGCCCTGGGAGCAAAGCCAAGTTCCACAAGCAAGGCCAGTGGAACAGCTGCAGCGTAAGAGCCTTATGAATCTCCAGGGGATGCAATTCCAGAGGGCAGGTGCCACAATAACAAAGGCACACTTTCTAGGTTCCAATAGATGGTGTTGCTTAAAAGAACAGACTTGGAATGTGCCCACTCTTCCCAGTCTTATTAGGGAAACTACTGGAGATAGATGGTCTCTCAAATAACAGTGTGCTTTCAGATTTGCAACTGAAAGAAACACAAGTGAGATAACCAATCATCTAAAAAATAAAATTAAAAAATAATACTTATAGGCTAGGGAGGGGCTAAATCTGTGTGAAATTGAATAGAAACAAATGACAATTTCTTCTTTTAAGAAAAAGATCAAGTAGGTAACAAGAAAGAAACTGCTTTGATAATCTTCCATATGAGAAAGGATCGTGTAATTACCAGCTGTCATGATTATCAGAAAGGCAAAATAATTTAGGATGCATCAGTAGAAATAGAAATCATGTAAAGTAATATTTCCACTGGATTCTGCACATCAAACTTCATTTGAAGTACTATATCCAGTTGTAGGCCCATATTTTAAGAATTATTTAGATGAACAGGCTTATATAACATATCAGCATGAGCAGCAACCTGTTGGACTGGATCCCTGGCCCATCCACCAGACCATCTGCATAGGGAAGCCCACTAATCTCCCATCAGTTGGGCTTGTGAGGCAACCACAGTGCCTTCAAGGCTAATTGATCCCCATGACTTCCATGAACTGGTCTAATCCCTGAGGCAGCTTCACGTCTCATAGCAATAAATTCCAAAGTTTAGTTACCTGTTGCAAAAAAAAAATGTTTTATTGAACCTGCTTCTTCCAAGGTTCAATTTCATTGGATGACTTTTGGCCTGGTATCTTCAGAAAGGCAAAATAGCCTCTTCTTGCCCACTTTATCCACACTATGTATCATTCTGTGCAGCTCTATTATGTTCCCTCTCATTCACCTCCTTTGAAGACTAGAAACTAGAAGTGGAGATTAAGCCCTGTTAGAAAAGAAAGCTGGGTATGTTTGTCTTGGAGAAAAGAAAATTAAGAGGGGAAATTATATTGTATTTCAATCATACCTAGGGAGCATCATAATGACGAAGGGTAAGAGATAGAAGGATGATCATGCTTGAGTAACATTGTCATATCTGCTAATATCTTACCCAAAAGCTATTAAGATAGTCAGACAAACTCCTAAAATAATCCTTTGTTTTAAATATGTGAAAAAGTTAAGCTTAAGTCATTTGCATCTCCTCAATAGGTCTGGATTCCAAGGCACACAATGCTGACAGAAGGCAATTTTCCCCATATATATCAGGTGAATTCAAATTCTGCTTACCCAGGAAGTCACTATGGATAGTGCAAAGTTTGATTTCCTTAATTTGTTAGGTAACTTGGATAATTCCAATGAGACAGTAGTATAAGCACTGCACTGAAGCCAAAGTAGTATAAGCACTGCACTGAAGCCACTGAACATGTTCACCAGGGAGGCTTCCATGCCCACATTCAATCATCTTTGTAATACATTGCAAAAATATCTAGTCCTCTCTTCACTTCAAATTCTTCTTTCTATCAAAGGCAGTCCATATGGTCCTACTTTATAGTACACATGGGAACAACCTAGCCATGAACAGTGATGTGAAAATTAATTTCCAGTTCCTAGCTCAGACTATGTGCCTTTATGCATCCATAGTCTTTAGTTACAGTAAGAATCTATACATAGAAAGCCTCAATACAGTACTGGAAAGAAAACAAGATGGATAAGAAAACAGATATAATTTTAACATCTAAACTGGGGGAAAAGCTAAAATCAAAACAAAAGAAAAACATTTCTTTCAAAAATATACTTTTACTAAGCACATATAAAAAAAAAACCCAAGCCATGTTGTCCACAAAACAAAAACAAAACCAAGGAGACAGTATCTTTCTTAGACTAACTGAAAAATGTACAATATAGTTGCAACCCATAATATTTCCAAGCATTCTTTATTAGGCAAGATATTTAAAAAGCAGAAAAATGGGAGGGATGTGCAAAGATTTTATTTAATGTCACGGCTATACAAGTTTCCATTCTTAGATTGACTGGCCCCAAGTCTCCAAGCATGCAGATTATTTAAGAGGCTATTTTGGGTATAGCAAAGCTCTCCCAAGTGTTCAGAAGAGAAAAACAAAGGCATGCAACATATTTCAAGGTTGAAATGTTCCAACCCCAAAATGTCTCATTATAGATAGATGTATTCTGATTTCTGTTCTGCATTAGATTCGGGACCAACCATTTCTATGTTTGAAACCAAGGTGGAAAAAATTCAGAGCTCTCTAGATAAGATGAGAATATTGTTGGGATGAGATACTGTATGTTGGAATCAGATTTCTTAAAACGTCTCTAGAAACATATCTCTACAAATAGGTGAATATGAGTTCAAACCGCTAAAATGAAAACTCTTTCCAGCCTTCATGAGATGCAGATATTCTTTGGTAGAAGGAAAACAGGAAGTAGATGAACAGGTTTTGTACGTAAAAAAGATCTAGACAATTTCAGCTATTGAACTAGGAAACAAACCAATCTAAGAGAGAACTATTTAGTACTGCACAGAACACAATCACAGTATAAGTAGTTTTAAATCCTCCTCTAAGAAAGTGAATAGAAGTTCACTTAGAACAGTTCATTTTGGACTTTAAACCTGATTTTTAAAAAAATGTATGCAGTAGTAGATTATAGTTATGGGAAACTGAGCTAATTCAAAGGTGGTGAAAACAAAGATGTTGGAAATGGGCTGCATGTTGAAAACCTCTGCTGTAATTCTAGAATGAAATGAATAGTTGCAGCGCTGCTTTGCAGACATTCATTTTGAGATTATTTTCCAGGATTGAATACCAAGCCCTGTCAACCCCTTTTTGTTCCTTTCTCCTGCTCTATCTCCAGCGAAGAAGTATGGCTTGAGAAATGGGGCAGGTAAACTCTTAGCTTCCAATGGTTCACTGGTATCTGATGTTACTGCACAAACCATGTACTCTTTGGAAGTCCATGGTGGCTTGGTTGCCTTCCGGGATGATGAGGGAAAGTATTTGACTGGGCGAGAGGGCAGCATGAAAACCCTGAAGATGGACAGACCTGGACGGGATGAACTTTTCAGCGTGGAAACAAGCCCTGCCCAAGTTTCACTGCGCTCCTCTTCTACCAACAAGTTCGTCTGTTGCAAGCCCGGTGAGTTGAGCAAAAGCAACATTGTCTGTCTAAGTATGAGTGGCAATCATGGCAATTGAACCTCTAACCATAGCCTCTAAGAGTAACTTCTTATTTTGCCTAGTCTGGTGAGTGGAATGACTTCCATTACTCTCTTGCCCTGGGAACAAGTACAGCCCAAAAATCTGGAAAAATGCAGAGATCTTACAAAAGCGATTTGGGGGGAAGACCCAAAACAAGAGGGCAAAGATTGGTTGAGTGTGGATTGTTACTAATTATTATGTCACCAGGCAGCTTTAGAGCAAGGGAAAAGATGAAAAACAAAAGGGAGATTTCATGGTTTAACAGATTTCCCTGCACATTGCAAAGGCCTGGATTAGATCAGTGTTCTTCAAACTTTGTGCCATGAAGGTATCTGAACTTCAGCTCCCAGAATTCCCCAATCATCAGGCTTCTGGGTGTTGAAGTTCACACATTTTAAAAGTTGCCAAGTTTGGAAAACACTGGATTAGATGATGTTTGTGGTTCCTTATAAGCAGGTGTGGGATTCTACCAGTTCGCACCTGTTCTCTAGAACTGGTTGTTAACATTCTAAGCAGTTCGGAGAACCGGTTGTTAGAAGAAATTACTGGCCTAATCCTGTAAGGCAGGAAGGAAACATTCTGGTGTTGCTTACAGAAACTGCCTCTCTGTTAACCCTTATTACATTCTCGGCAGGACTAGAATTCCTGTCTCAGGAACTTCTCTGGAGTTTTTTCCCCCTCCTTTGCTTGTATGGAGTGACCATTCAAAGTTACAATGGCACTGAAAAAAGTGACTTATGACCATTTTTCACACTTACGACTGTTGCAGCATCCCCTCAGTCATGAGAGGCCAGGCGAGGAGATGCGTGCCTCGATGTGAGTGATATTGAGTTGGCCACACCCAGCCAATAACATGACCACCAAGCCACGTCCACCCAGTCACATGATCACCAAGCCACGCCCACCACCTAAGCCACGCCCACATAACCGGTTGTTAAAAAATTTGAATCCCACCCCTGCTTATAAGCCTACAATTCAAAGATTCTGTAAAAACTGAATGATAGATTTGACCATACATAACCCAAGCATCTAGCTAGGTGTCATAATAACAATATTGGGTTGGATTCAGACATTCAGTGATCCACTGAAATAAAAGGGATTTAAAGCAGATTTGATTTAACCCTAAAGAGTACTGTAAATTAGTTTGAGAAAGCAGCAGACAGAAATCTCCCCCATCTATGCCCTTTCTTTGCTGCCCATGGAGATTTGTACTATGATTGCACCATTCAGATTCCATGCTGAGAAATGTATATAAAGGATAATGGCTTGATCAATCCAGGGATACATCTAAAAATTTGCTTAACTTAAGCAGTATAGGTTCCAAGAGAAGGTTATGAAGATCAGATCATTAGGGTTTTCCTAAGAAGGACAGGATTTTGGAAGTATTACAAATTATTTCCCCATTCTCTTGTTCCTATCCTTTTGCAATACAGTTGATGACTTTAGACAACAAGGGACAATAGTCTTAATTTATTGGGCTGAAACCATAATGAGACTTCGAGTTGCTTTATTGTTCTGCAGGTGCTGACCTCTATGCCACTGCAATGGCTGTAGGCAACACAGAGATCTTCCAACTGATGTATGATGACGCTACAAAGAAGGTCTGCTTCCGTGGCCATAGTGGCGTATACATGTCCTTGGTGAGTCCATCTGCATAATGCAAGAATGGGGATAGTCTGGGAAAGACCAGCCATTTCAATCTGTTACTAAGCGTGCCACATTTGCCCTTTTGGAATAAAAGGTAGGCCATTGTCAGAAGTTCGCCTTTCCTTCCTTGCTTTACAGATCATTCTCAGCTTACAACGATTCATTCAACAACAGTTCAGAGTTACAACAGTGCTGAAAAAATGGACGACTGGTCCCTGAAGTTACGGCCAATGCAGCCCTCTTGTGGTCACATGATCAAAACCTGGGCATTTGGCAGCCTGTCCTGCATTTTGTCCACAGGAGCACTTCAGCTCCCCCACCTGACCATCTCCCTGCAATATATGCCATTTGGCCTTCTGTGCTCCACAGCCTCTGCAGCTCTAGCTGACCTTCACTGTCTTCTTGCTCCCATTGCTAATCAAGCATGCCCTGTCTGACAGGCAGCTGCTGGCTGCATCAGGCCTTCCAGAGACTGCATGCGGCCTTGACCGAATTGTGAATGCCCTCCCCACAAGGCTTGGAAGCCTTCCAAAGCCTCAGAAGAAGGCCACATGTAATTTGTACAAGGCCATGTGCTTTTGGGAAATGGTGCCAGAGTCTTTGGGCAGAAGGCCCAGTATGGCCAACAGCTGCATCAGAAAGGGCCAGGGGTGGCCTTGTCTCCTCAGCAGTGGGGTGAAGTCAACAGGTGGTGGAGTGCAAGGCACCAGGAGGTCTTGGAGTGCTGGGCAGTGAGGGTGGCTGGGTTAGGGAAAATCTGGGGCTTCCTAGGTGTTTTAACACTTCCCAGGGTGCGGTGGCTTTGTGCTGTGCTGCTGAGCTAGTTGGGGCAGCCATGGCTTCCAGGGGTGGCTGTAGCTTCATGTTGCGCTATTACTCAGGAGCTTCTTGCTGTTCTGACCAAGGCTTATTAAGACACAAACACACGTTAGTCCCAAAACCCTTTTTTCTTTATTTCAATGGTTGTGAATTTTAGTCATTCACAGTCCATAATGAGTCTCAAACAGTTTGTGATAGTCCCATGGAAGTCTGCCAAAGTCCTTCAGGATAAGTCTGATAAGCACGCACCTTTAACTTCCTTGAAATTCTGCCAATGCCTAAATTTCCAATTAGTTATGCAAGGCCAACCGGAGCCAAATTCAACACAGAGCTTCAGGTTTCAAACTGATCAGTACGAACAAAGTTGCTTCCTGCAAAGGTTCCTGTCCTTTTGCTCTTCCTTTATGTCTCATGGGAGGGCCAATCATCTCTAAGCCTTACTCCAGAGTCTCCCCTTTTGTCTTAACTGTTCTTGCCTTCTGGCAACTCTGTGCATGCATGCACTGGTAACAGGCTCCCCCTGTTCCTCTGCCTCTCTGCTGTCAGATTCTGGAGGCTCCAGAATCAGCACATAACTCCCAGATGGCCCTGGGTCCTCCCCAGACTCCCAGACTGGCCCATGTCTGACTCTGTTGCCGTCTCCGCAGGCTGCTGGAGGACCACAACACTTGCAGCCACAGGCCCACAGGATACAAAGAAGCCCTTGAGCTGCAGTGTATTCTTTCTCTGCCCTCCTGTGCTTATGCTATAATGCAGGACCCCCTCAACTCATGAATGGCCTGCACCAGGCCTCCCAGGTCCTCTCCCACCTCCTTGCAGCCCCCACGAGCTTCTTATTGGGACTCCTTCTGCTTCCAGCTTAATAATCTGCACATCTGGAGGTACAATGGCAAGTGGAACCGAACTCCAGGATTGCTTTCACTAAGTGATACAGTCACCTGATGTTGTGCTTTACCACCCCATCACTTGGCTACAGACATTCCGGTCCCAATTGTAATCATAAACCAAGGACTACCTGTACTCACAAAATTGGTTTGTCAGATTATACTATTCAAATTCTCCACATGAATGCTCAATTATAACTTCAATTAAGTAACACAATTGTGTATCCCAGAACCCAGATCTCCGCCACCTCAAGAAATTCTGAGATAAGAGATGTATCTTGCATATATGTGGCACACCATAACAGCCATAACTGTCTTTAATGGTTCTCTAATCTCAATAATGGGCCTTGGTGGCTCAGGCTGTTAATTGCCTGCACTTAAGTTCCAGCTGCCTACAACTACTGTAGGCTCGAATCCCACCAGGCTCAAGGTTGACTCAGCCTTCCAGGTAGGTAAATTGAGGACCCAAGATTGTTGGGGCAATTAGCTGACTTGTAAAATGCTTAGTAATAAGCAGGCATATACAATGGAATGAAGGCTATTGCTACACTGGGTTGCATCCCAAAAATTGTAAGCCTGAGTCTCGGAGAAGGGCAGCATATAAATGTAATTTAAAAAGTAATAATAATCTAGGCAGCTCCCAAAAGGATCTACTGATTATGCTGCCACACCAAAACACTTTTCTGATTTGGAAATTCTTTTTTCCCCTCTATTATTTCTGGGGGAATATAAATAAATTATTTTAATGTTTGAAGAAAGAATCAGATTAATTTTTATTACCTCATTTTAAAAGAGTTGTAAACAAATTCCATTAAGATTGCACTTTAGATCAACTTCTTTACAGTACATTCTGACAGCAATGTGGCTGCTATTAACTTACATTGTGGGTACTACTAATTCCTTATTCCAAAACCTGTCACTCTGACAGATCAAGGTTTTCCTAGGACTGGGACTTTGAGGTTTCTCTCAAAATGTCCTTCCATCCAGAACTGAAACTAAACTAGGAAGTAATGCCCTATGTCAGTGACCCCCAACCTTTTGGACATCAGGGTCCAGTTCTGTGGAGAGGTTTTTCCGTGGACCGGAGGGGATGTGGATTCACATGTTGCCTGCATCCCACAGAAGGGGCTTCGCTTGTTTGCATGGATCAGTTTCCGGGGGTTGGGGACCCCGCCCTATGTTACCATTCTTTGATTGACAGTTCTAATACATACTGTAGATATACTCACAGTATATCAGCATGTGTGTGTCTGCACAGTAGCACAAAGGCCGGATCATGCAATACACTAACATAGACCACAATTTCTGGGTTCATGCAACATGTTAAACAAAAAACTGTCAAACCACATAATAGATTAGCAAAAGGTATAAAGCCAGAAATTCTGAGTGTTTCATACAACACTCTGTGCCAAGCTATACAAGATCATGTCCTGATAGCAATGAAATCATGAAAACCATGACTAAGGTCAGACTCAAATAGATTAACGTTCTAGATTTGGACAACACAGTAGGTAAATCAAATGCACTGCAGGTTACTGTGATGCAAATACAGCCATTATCATCAATCACCTTACAGTAGCTGAATTTGGAGCTGGGTCCTGACATATAAATAGAGAGAGAGAGACAACTGACATGTAAAATCAGCATTTTAATGCAAGGCCAAACAGCTAGGATTGAAAGTTAAGTTTCAGCCTCAGGGGTGGGAATGTTTTTTCTAGATTGGGTAAGGCAGAATTTCCTTTCCAGTAAAACCGCTCTTTTTCCTGCAGGGACCCAATGACTGCATCATTAGCAGCACCAAACAGGACAAAAATGTTTGGTTTGAACTCCAGTATCAGGATCAGAAGGTGCTGCTTCACATGGGAGACAAGTATGTGTCTATGAGGCCCAACGGACAGCTCCTTGCAGTCCCCAAAGCTGCAGGTATAAGTTGGTCAGTAGCTTTCATTGTAATTACATGGCTTCAGCGTGGGCAATATTAAAATATGGGCAAATTGTGGAAAAGAAACCACAGGTGGCCAAATGAAAATTAATGTTAGGGCTGAGCTTATAAAATGAGAGCTCTTCTTAATCTGATGATTGCAATTGTTGGTAAGAAGCAGCGACATGTCTTTAAGCCCATTGAGTCAACCAAGTTCATGGATCACAATCCTAGGTTGATCTTAGATTTAAAAGTAACCGAGCCCCAGGCTTGTTTTTATGGTGTAGCCTTTGTAATACAGTAGGACATGGGTCATCTTTGTTCTTGGAGTAGGTTACAAGATGTCAGCTAGCCTTGGGATGTGACATTCCCCTCCCCCAAATTGTGTCTGGATACTTCTAGCAGAAATATCTTTCAAGTTATTGTTTGATAATGAATTTAATAGAGCAAGTGCACTAGATGCATAAAAATAATTATGATGAAACGTCTGAGGCAGTGGTGGGATTCAATTTTTTTTACTACCGGTTCTGTGGGCGTGGTGTGGCTTGGTGGGTGTGGCTTGGTGGGTGTGGCTTGGTGGGCATGGCAGGGGAAGATTACTGCAGAATCCCCATTCCCTCCCCACCCCACTAACCTGCTTTCCAGCTCCGTTCTCCTATGCAGGACAACAAAAGAAGACCCAGCTGATTAGCTGGAATTCGGGAGGCAGAGAATAGATGGGGGCAGGGGCCAGTCAGAGGTGATATTTACCAGTTCTATGAACTACTCAAAATTTCTGCTACCGCTTCTCTAGAACTGATCAGAACCTGATGAATACCACCTCTGGTCTGAGGACAAGTGCCTTTGAAATGTGAACACCCAATGATTTCTAGGCCAGTGTCCATATTATGGTTTGTATTAGGAAGACCAGAGGAAGGAACTATCAAACCAAATAGTCCCAACAGACAACTTTCCTAGTTCATTTTGGTACTTTGGGTATTTTTAGCTGGTGGGTAAAAGGCATTTTAGCAAATACCAGCAGGTGGTTGCAGACCAAGATGAACAATATCAAGAGGATTATATTGCACTTACAGGTAAAAGTGAAGATTTCCTGCTAGTTCTGGTGAACCGGCCTCTACTGATCCTGCACAGCGACGCTGGTTATGTTGGTCTGACTTCTGACATGAGGCGGTTGGAAGGGAACTGTGCTGACTACGTGCTCAGCAGCCTGTCACTCAGTGAGGAAGGCTACTATAATTTCCAAATCGGTTAGTATATTATAGCTGATTAAGCTTGTTTACAACACAGACCCCCAGATGATCTGCATTAGGAGGGAAATCTGACACATAGTACCACTATTTCAAAAAACACAAGCTCCTCTAGCCTGGCCAGGTGATAGAAGGAGGCTCCATAGAGATAAATGGAATCTATCCCCACTTCCTTTACCCTAATTTGAAGGAAGATAGGAAATGATCTTGCCACTATGCTTCCCCACCCTCCCCCAAAAGTAAGGTATTTTCTGGGCCATTTATGTTTGCTTAAATATTTAGCTAAGTGTTGTTCATATTTTCCAATTATATGGTCCTCAAATTATACCAGTGAAGACCCTTAAGGTTCAGCCACAATTTTAGTATTAGGCATTAAATGTTCTTCCTTAGGACCGCTGGGAGTGCAGAAAGATGAAAGTTAGTATCTATGGAAATTCTCAATCATTCAGGTTATGGTTGTCCCAAAGGTGCTTTTTCAAAAGGCAACTGGATCTTCTTGCTTTTTTTTTCTTTCTTGAAAATGTTTTACTTCTCACGCAAGAAGCTTCAGTTCTCAGAATTTTAGTTCTCAGAACTAGTGCTTCCCAAACTCTTTCCCAGCAACCTTGCATAAGATTACTGAAACCTTAAGGTTGAAGGTCATGTTCCTTAGCAAAAAGCATTCTGATAAACAGCAAAGTCTTGCTAAGGATGGGTGTAGTTCCCATTCTAGCCAGAAATGAGGCCCAAAAAGGTTGCCCTCTTATCTTTAGATTAAATTTGGCGATTGCAAGAAACACGACTGCAACCTATGATTCTTTTAATCATCGGAATATCCTTTAAAATCGAGAAAATAGAACAGCTTGGCTGGTCTTGCCTCTGTCTTTCCCTAATTTTATACCTTCCTTCCACTAACTCTGCTAGGTGGCAGATATTGGGCCTTGGATAAAGATGGGCAAATCCTAGTAACCAGTGACCGTCCCAGCAATTTCAGCCTCCAGTTTGTATCCTCCAGCTGTCTTATAGTCAAGGCTTCCAACAACAAATATCTTGTGGCTGATCAAGGAGGCCGAGTATGGACTGGGTCTACTGATGCATCAAATGCAACTCTGTTCCATTATTGAGAGGTTCTGACCTCCATTAAACTTCTGCTGTGTGTCTCATTTAAGGCTTCCTACTAAGGATGGAGAAAATCTATATAGTCGTTAGGGGTCGAAAATGACTTCATGGCCCCATGATCAGTCAGTCAGTCAAAACAAATCTGAACCTGAAGATGCACTTCAACAATAACAGTTAATATTATTACCAATATATTCAAAGTACCTTGGACAGCTATTTGTCTGAAATGCTACAGGTAGTCCCTGATTTACAACTTTGACTTAGTGACTGTTCAAAGTTACAATAGCATTGAAAAAAAGCGGTTTATGATCATTTTTCAGACTTACGACCGTTGCAACATCCCCACGATCATGTGATCAAAATTAAGATGCTTGGCAACTGAGTCATATTTATGACAGTTGCAGCATCTTAAGGTCATGTGATCCCCTTTTGTGACTTTCTGACAAGCAAAGTCAATGGGGGGGGGAGACAGATTCACTTAACAACCAGCTTATTAACAACTGCAGTGATCCACTTAGCAGCCATGAGGTTGTAAAATGGGGCAAAATTCACTTAACAACTGTTTCATTTAGCAGTGGATAGTTTGGGTCAATTGTGGTCATAAATCAAAGACTACTTCTATTACATTAACCCTGTTTCCTCCCATCTTCAATGAAAAATAAGGGCAGTATGACATCAACAACTGCAACAAAAAAATTACCCAGTCATGTGTGAAAGGTAAGAAATTAAATTGTTGGGGCTGAGCCAGTTCAGTACCCTTTCATATAAACTTGGTTAAATTGAAATTTTCCTTGAACTTAAACACATGACTGAAAGTCCCAGCCACTATAGCATGTGTGTGTGTGTATCTTTCATTGGTTGTAGGTGGAAGATAGGAGATAGCTGAGCATATCTCTATCACTTAGAACTATCACATACAATAGTTGAAAAATAAGTATTTATGTCAAGGGTATTGTAGAAAAAAATCAAGTATCAATCAAAATTACCAATACACCACAATAACAATACTGATTTCTAGGGAATGGAGATCCCTCTTAAGAGCAGGACATTGGCTGTAACAAATAGAATTGACAAAGGCATCCTAACAAGATTGTACACAGGGTAAAGACTTGAGTCAGTGTCAGAATGTTTCCATTTGAAGAATCTGAAGTGTACAGCACTTGCAGGCAAAATCTATGCAGTGGCTGAAGTTCCCGGATCCAGTCTTGAGGCCTGCAAAAATCAGTCTTGAATACCATCAAGTCCAAGTGGGTCAATTGTTATGCTCTAGGATGGGATACAAGGATGATGATGAGGACGTGCTTAAACCATCCAGTCTAGGATTGGAAACTCTACTCTCAGGGCAGTACCTCAGCATGCCTGAAGCAAAGACTGGAACTATATCTTCTTTCATCTTGCCCAAGAAAGCAGCTTGCCAACTTCATCCTGGGCTAGGCATGGAAATGGTTTTATGCAACTTCCCTTAATCACAAAGTGTTTCACATAGTGCAATCCACAGAGATTCTCAATATGAATCCAAACTGAAAGGATAAATAAATAAAACAAGTAACATAAGGATATTAGTCATGACCACTCCAAACACTTCTTACCTTACCCAGAATAGATAAGAACAAATCAAAAAAGCAAATCTAGTCCTGTGCTGACAAAAAAAGTTTGCAGCCACCGGTCTGAAGAAGACAGTGAAATGCAATTGTACAGTAATCCTCAACAGTTCTAAGACTTCACTTCTGATATGACTGAATATATTATGATGAAGTTTGATATACTGCTGAGATGGCAATAACCCTTGTATTTGGTCTTTATTTGCCCATTTGTTCTTTCAATTCTGCCCTGTGGAATTGATCAGTCATTCTCAACCATTTATCCTTATTTCAAGATACTCAATACCCTTTGCTCCTTCATAATTGCGCTTTTATTTTTCTCTCCTAAATTGTGTAAGGAGACAATTTCTATTGGATTCTAAATAAGGAAGTATTATATTTTCTTCAAAGCCACTGGGGAGGGAAACCAATCATTGCCTTTAAAATGTAAAGGCAACCTACAACCAAAACTTTGATTTCAATAATTGAAATGATTAATTTTTATTGTTTATTTATACCTTGCCTTTATTATTTTTACAAATGCCTCAAGGCATTGAACCTATCCAACACGTTTTCCTCCTCATATTTTCCCCACAACAACAACCCTGTGAGGTGAGTTGGGCTCAGAGAAAGTGCCTGGCCCAAGTTCTCTCAGCTGGCTTTCATGGCCTAGGCAGGACTTGAATTCAGTCTCTTGCTTTATATTCCAGTTTCTTACCTATTAGACCAAACTGGCTATCCCAATAAATCCCAGGTTTACAAGATAATTACCTGGAAAAGGAGGCTAATGTTACAATGCCCAGTAATAGCTCAACTGCATAGAAGAAAAGCAGGATGGCATTCAGAATGGCTTCCAAACGCAAGGCGTAGGTTTGCAGAAGTAGGTAATAGGCTGCCATCACTGCTGCTGGAAAGGTTAGTGCCAGGCTGACAGCAAGTGGCACTTTTCGCTGGCAAAGGTTACCTTTGGAGCCTGTCAGATATAACATATGGGACACAGAACACATGGACCATTCAGCAGAAGTCGGAAACAATCCAGTAAACCTTTCAAATATTCATATGAGAGAATGTACCAGAGAAAGAATTGAGCTGCAGGATTGAAAGGCACTTCAATGCATGCTAACTTGGATTTAAATCTCTCCTCACAATTTTTTCTGCCCCTGGTTTTATCTGGGTCAATGATGCCTCAGATACTGCAATCTATACTAATTTGAACACAAACAGGACTCTCTTTCAGACTTCGCTCAACAGAGGAAAGTGTGGGGAGTGGTACATAAGTTTTGAAAGTGAGTACATCTAGCACTATGTTCTGCTTATCCTACTCTCAATACACTTTCATTCACATGAAAATGACCTATTAGAAATAACCTCTCCTAAAATGAAAGAATGGGTTTTGAACTTTACCAATTCTCAGAATCTGATTTCATATGGTCACAGATCAAAAGGGGCAGCCTGACTGATCAAACCTTACAGTTCCATCCCCATGTATCAAATTGTATCATGGTTCCTATGGTAATTACTCCCAAATAATTGTAAACCAAACTACACAATGACAGGATGTTCACTGCTATCCACCTCTACAGTGCACTACCACAATTGAGTAGGAACATTAAGGCGGCCTGGGCACAATATACAATAAGAGAATGTTGCCAGCATCTATATATTTATATCTGCTTAGGATCACTTGTCAACATCTCATAAATGTGTTGTTCTTAAGGAGTCAGGATTTATTTACTGACAATTTGGTGAACAGCCTGAGGATGTGGAGGGGAGACCATCTAGTACAGTGGTGGCTAACCTTTTTGGGCTCCTGTGCCAAAATTGCACGTGCGCCAGCACCCGGAAGGCAATGCGCACGGGGGCCCCCGCCCCCTGCGCATGCGTGCACAATTCCACCACCACCTCCTTACCTGCACTGCTCATGCGCGCACCTGCCAGCTGATTTTGGCCCGTTTGAGGCCTATTTCAGCCTCCCAGAGGCTCGAGGGAAGCCTCTGCAGCCTTTGAGGCTGAAAAATGGGCCCTTCATCATTTCTGGTATTTCCGGAAATACCGGACGTGATGAAACTGGCCCATTTTTCGGCCTCCAAAGACTGCAGAGGCTTCCCTTGAGCCTCTGGGAGGCCGAAAAAGGCCTCAAATGGGCCGAAAATCAGCTGGGAAGCACGCGCATGCGCAGTGCAGGTAAGTTTGGCTGGGGCTCATGTGCCTGCACAAATGACTCTGCGTGCCATAGGTTCGCCATCATGGATCTAGTAAGTTTAAATGCCATCAAAGAAGCTCATATTAAACTGACAAATGCATGTGTGATTCCTTTAAGTATCATTGTGTATTCTTTAATGCTTACCAAAAAATATCCTTGTGACTTCAATTCCAAGATAGAGAAAAAGCATTATCAGGTCCAAAGCGAGATTGGCAGATGGATAAGGCAACAAGAGACCTATACAACAAGATACATAAACAGCCACATTAATTGAAGGGAAGCAAGATGCCCCTTTCCACCATTTCTCAAAAAAGAGAAATGTTTGTTGTTGATAAAGATCAAATGTAAAAGCAGAGATAGTGAATCCCTGCTAGTCAGTCAACCTCATGCCAGAGAGTCAATCAACATTCCCTCTATGTAAGGCATGGCTTTGGACCAAGACAATGGCAAGCCACTTCTGAAAATCCTGCCAAAAAATTGTGAAGATTAGTCTAGGCAGTCACTAGGAACTAACAATGAGTTGAAGGCACAAGTGCACCTTCTTTGCTGAAGATGGGAAAATTTCAATATATGTATGAAGCTGTAGACCAAGACTGAAAAAAAGGGCTGAGGTTCTATCTATTCAGCAACCTCAATAATTAAATTACTGAAATCTCCAGGATGTAGGAAGCCCAGGAATAATAGAAACTGGAGAATATCTGTTTCAAGAACCTTAAAGTTGCTAACACATTTAACTAGGAATGTTGCATTAAGCTTAATCTTTTACTATAATGTGCTAACATCTCTTTTTTTTTAAAAGCTGGAAGCATTACATTTTCTTGTGTAAAAAAATATGCTCTTTGGGCTTTTCTTAAATCAGCTGCTGTTTTCCAATAATCTGCTCTGTTATTTGATATCTTTTATACCTTTGAATATAGGAAAAGAAGGTCTGAAATCACCTGTCACACACATCTAAACTATATGGCCAGGAAAATACAATAGAGAAATCATTTCAACCGTTGGATTTTTGAGCTTTAATCACCAGAAATGCAGCACAAAGTCTGGGAGTTCTTTGGGGGGTGCCTTAGGTTCAGGGGAGACATTTCCAGGTAAGGTACCTTCAGGAAGATGGCAGCAGGAAGTATTACCCCACAGCAGAACGTGGAACCAGATGAGAAGCTCTGATGGCTTCTGGAAAGGATATCTGAAATCTATGTAATCTTTGGTTTCAATAATTTGACTATAAAGAATAGTTCTGCAGAAATCCTGAATTCTATACAATCAGCGGTTAAGTTACAGAATTAATGAGGAAATAAAATGTCACACTTTTCTGTTTCACTTTCTTCAGATAAGTCACAGATACCTAAAAAAGAACAAAGGAGTTAATACAAGTATGCCTCCCCTAACTTCCTGTACTTTAGACTCACCTTTATAGACAAATATGAAAATCTCCAGCAAAAAGTATGTGGCATAATACCAGCCATTGAGGAACAGCAGAATTTCCAGAGGTGTAGAGGAAAGTTGACGATCTAGGAGGTGCAACCAAAACATTAATATGTCTGTGATTTCTTTTCATCTTTTTTTTCAAAAAGAAATGGATATAACTTACTCAGTGCTACATTGAAAAGAACAGGTTCACATATTGCAAACCTAATGATAATAATCTCTATTCTGTTATAAACTTTCATTGATATTCCTAAAGATTATCTCATGAATGTCTATATGTAGAGTGACACCCGTTGCTAGAGGAACTGCGATCTACACGCGGCTAGGAAAAGGCACAATATGTTTTGTCTTGCTCTTCTACTTGTGCAACTTGATCCCTCCAGATCAGATCCAAAGCACTAGGACTAATTACCACCAGCCCAATCTTTTCTATTCCGCCTTGTGTCAGGCACGTATCCTCGTTCTTCTTTGCAAATTTGACTCAGAGCAGATCCATGTTTAAATATACTTCGATATTATTTTAACGGGCACGATACTCAGAGGAGTTGCAAACCGAAACGCAGATTAAAACCTACGTTCCACTGCGAATTGCAGGGTATCGCAATCCAGTCTTCCGACACCCGACTGAGACATCCGAAAGATGATTTAAAAAAGAAGACCGTTGCCCTTGAAATATGGGATTAAACCGGGCATCTCAAAGTTATGCACCCAACAGGAGATGTGCACCCGGCCAGCTTTCGTGGATGCCGGATTGGGCTGGCTTTTTTAGGGCAGGCTCCCCTTCCTTTTCCTTTCCCTTCCCTATGCAGGATCTCCTGCCACAGAGGCGTCTGGAGCCCCGGAGCCAGATCTCCGCCACCCCCTCCGCGCCTGCATCGCTCCCTGTCCGAGGCCGGAGCCTTCGAACTTCGAACGTGGAAGCGCGAGAGACCGCATTCGGCACACACAGACCCTCGCCACCTCCCGCGTTTCGTTCGTCACATGACCTCGCCGTTCCTACCGGCACCCTGTCAACCCCGCTGAACCCTCCACTTACGCCGAGGTGCCATCTTCCGTCTCCATGGACACCGCTACGCAAAAAAAGCCCCACTTCCGACCGAGCTCACGAAACGGAAGTCAAAGGAGCAGATTCCCAGCTCCCATAGAGAGAATGAGAGAGAGACGTGCGGGTTTGGGCTGCAGCGCCCGACGCAAGCTCAGCGTGGAAAGCTTGCGCCGTCAGTTACAGAATAAGAGTTGGAAGGGGTCTTGTAGGTCATCTAGTAGTACAAGCCCCGCGCCCAAGGAGGATATCCTGCCTACATCATTTCTGACAGATGGCAGTCCAGTCTCTTCTTGCAAGCTTCCAGGGATGAAGCTCCCACATCTTCCGAGGGCAAGCTATTCCATTGGTTGATGGTTCTCACTGTCAGAAAATTTCTCCTTATTTCCAGGTTGGATCCCTCCTTGTTCAGTTTCCATCCATTATTTCTTGTCTGGCCTACAAGCACTTTAGAAAATAGATTGACCCCTTCCTCTCTGTGGCAGCCCCTCAAATATTGGGAGACTGCTGTCATGTCTCCCCTGGTCCTTTTCTTCACTTAGACTAGCCATGCCCAGGTCTGCACTGAACAGCTGGAGCTGCAAAAGAGTCCTACCCATTGGTCCTGGAGCAAGGCAATACGGAGGCCGAGTGCTGAAGTCATAGCCTGTGTCTTGATGCCAAGCTACATTGTCCTTTTCCAAAGAACTTCAGGAGAACAAAAAGAGGAGCTTTCTCTGATAGGCTACCTATATTTGAGCCGCAAATGTATCGGATGGCACCTGTGCTTGCAACTTGCCTTTCATCACCTGGATTTTCCACCATTTTTCTCTAAATGTAGGTACACGTAGTCCTCGACTTACAACAGCTCATGTAATGACAGTTCAAAGTTACAACGGCACTAAAAAAAGTGACTTATGGCTGTTTTTCACACTTACGACCAGTGCAGCATCCCCGTGGCCACGTGATCAAAATTCAACAGATTTCATATTTATGACGGTTGCAGTGTTCCAGGCTCATGTGAACACCTTTTGTGAAATTCTGACAAGCAAAGTCAAATGGGAAAGTCAGATTCATTTAACAATTGTGTTACTCACTTAATGATTCACTTAACAACTGTGTCAAGATTGTAAAATAGGGGCAAATTCACTTAACAACTGTCTCGCTTAGCAATAGAAATTTGGGACTCAATTGTGGATGTAAGTTGAGAACTACCTGTATTGTAGTGAAGTTGCAGTGAAGGGCTTCGATGAACTGCCCCTTCCACCCATTTCCATCTGCAACTGGGTTTGTGCAACACACGACATACACCCTTAGAGCAGTTTAATGTTACTACCCTCCAGTCTATGAGGCTGTACAAAGGATAGCAGTATAAGTGCTCTGCATTACTTGTTTATTGTAAAGCAGTTTCAGCAATTGATGGTAGTAGGAAAAAAACTCATTTAGGGCTTTTCTTAAAGAGGCAGCGGGGAAGAGAAGTCTAGAACAATAGATTCAACCATCTTGTCAAAGCCTGCTGTTGGTGGGGGCTTTCTTCTAGTTTACAAATATGGGCACTCCTGGGTTGTCTGCTGTATTTGCACCCTAGTGATGGAGTGTCAAAAGCTGCAACCTTCATTGTTCCACCCCTATGCATCAGAGGGATGGGCAAGAGAAGGACAGAATGAACCTCGAGGGACAAAATCAAAGTCTTGGGAAGAAAGATTGAAGGTATTATGAGCATTTGATCTAAAGAAGACTGAAGGGAAGGAGAGTACAGGTAGTCCTCAACTTATGACCACAATTGAGCCCAAAATTTGTTGCTAAGTGAGAAGTTGTTACGTGAGTTTTGCCCTATTTTATGACATTTTTTTGACACAGTTGTTAAGTGAATCACTGTGTCATGCCCCTGGTGGAGACTGACTCTAAGGGAGAGAAGGAACAGCCGGCAGGGAGTGGAAGTGTGGCTCTGGAGGTTGTGGAGGAGGCTGAGGAAGGGCAGAGGCCAGCTGAGTAGTCAGAGGAGGACCCAGGCCTATCCCCTATCCATCCTAGGGCATTCAAGGAGGAGAGGATAAGGGAGAAATGTGGTCTACTCAGGAGGAGAGGGCCTTGATCATCTTCATGGGCTGCAGCTGTGACAACTGAATAAGAGTATGGACCTGTGTATGGGTGAACGCTGGAAACAAAGCGTGGAAATATCTCTAGTTGATGGTTCTTCTCTGAGTTTGGCATCCTTCCCAGTGTGTGTTATCTGTGGACGTCCTCCAGCCCTTATCTTGCGTGGTTTGTATTGCTTTTTTCCTTCTTGTAACTGTTTGTGTGGGGGTTTTTTGTCTTCCGTCAAGAATATTTGGAGCTTGGAAGCAAAGTGAAGGAATAAAAGGGGCTTCACCTGTTTTCTGTGACTGTGTTTGTTTGGTATCCCACCCTGGGTCATCACACACTGCAGTTGATGTTAATAACCTGGTTGTTAAGTGAATCTGGCTTTCCCATCAACTTTGCTTGTCAGAAGGTTGCAAAAAGTGATCGCATGAGCCTTGGACACTGCAACGGTCATAAGCATGAGCCAGTTGCCAAGGTTCTGAATTTTGGTCACATGATCATGGGGACGATGCAAAGGTCGTAATTGTGAAAAATGGTCATAAGTCACTTTTTTCAGTGCCTTTGTAACTTTGAATGATCACTAAATGAACTGTTGTAAGTTGAGGTCTACCTGTAATACAAATAGAAGAGAATACAGGTAGTTTTCAATTTAGAACCACAATTGAGCCCAAAATTTCTCTTGCTGAGACAGTGAAGTGAGTTTTGCTCCATTTTACAACTTTTCAGTTTAGTGAATCACTGCAATTAAATTAGTTAATGCGGTTGTTAATTGAATCTAGTTGCCCGATTTACTTTGCTTGTCGCAAAACATGATCTCATGACTCCAGGACACTGCAACCAGTTATCAAGCTTCCGAATTTTGATCACATGACCATGGAGATGCCGTAATGGTCATAAGTGTGAAAAATGGTCATGTCATTTTTTCAGTGCCTTTGTAATATTGAACGGTCACCAAACAAATGATTTAATTTGAGGACTAACTCTATTTGTAGTTCAGGTGTCATACTTAGTACTGATGATGTTACTTAGTTGGTAATGAAATGTCTGCAAGAAAGCCACCAAGCTCAGAGAGCAGCAAGGAGCCCCCAAAGAGAGTAATGCTCTTTGAACCAGTGGTGGTATTCTTCCGGTTCGGTCCAGTTCTGGTGAGCCGGTAGCAGCGACGAGCAGTGGAGACCGAACCAGTTCTCTCCGCCGCTCTGCTGTTGGGCCCGCCCGCCCGGGCTCCCATACTCACCTTTATCCACTGAATTTGAAGCACAGCTGCTTTGCGCGACACAGAATAGTGCTGCGTGGCAGCTGCTGAAGTGACCAGGATTGTGCAGGCTTGCAGGAGGTGAATTAGAATGCCCCTGTGCCTGCGCAAAGTGCGCATTTGGTGCGCGCGTGCACGCAAAGTGTGTGCACACGTGCAAAGCGCACCCACCAAGCCATGCCCACTGAACCAATGGCAAAAATATTTGAACCCCACCACTGCTTTGAAACCTTGAAAGAATGTCACACAGAGGGTTAAGACTTGTTCTGTATCGTTCCATAGTGCAGAACTAGAATAATGGATTAAAGTTAATTAAATTCTAATTAAATGTTAGAAAATAAATTGTTACAGACAAGAGTAGTGGAACCAACTATCAAGCTGAGTTATATTGTTTTTCATCTCGTATGTTCAAGCAGAGGCTAAACAGTTACCTACCAAGATGCTTTAATTTGGATTCCTAGTACTAACACTCCATAGGATTCCAATCTGTAATTCTAAAATATAAAGCTGGGTTTTCTGTTTTAATATGTAAGGTTTGCTATCTTAATCTGAATTATACCCAACTCTGGAACTTATTGAACTTCTATTTAGATAATACACACTTTATTTTTGGCTTAGTATATTATGCAAATAACCAAGGCTAAATAAATCATGACTTTGCCTATTCAGTTAACCCAGTTAACTATGCTGCTTTTTCTGATTCTGTTTATAATGCAGCATTACAATTTGATTCAAGGTCAACAAAGTGAATATATGTGCACAGAATATTATTCCAAAGCTTAACTTTGCATGAACCCTTTGTTACTATTAGGTCCTACAAAAAAAATCTGAATCACACTATGATTATTGCAAAATGGCAGGTTTATTTTCTTATAGCTTATAAAATAAGTACAAAAGAAAAAAGTCAATGAGAATACATATGCCTACTGTGAAGGTTTGGAACTAATCACATTGCTCATAATAAAGACAAGGGAACCTTTTAATCAGAGGCAGCAAACAGATTAAGGGAACATTTACAAAAATCAACTGCAGTACTGCTACTTGAAAGTTCTCAGCCAAACCAATTTGGCACTTCATATATTCCTCAAAAAAACTGTAACCAACTCCTGAAAGTGCAGTATGCAGACCTGAGAAGATAAGTGGAAGCCTGATAATTATGTAGTGATAGAGACTCCACAGAAGAATAGTATTGTGGATTAAATCATCATATAAAGTTAATATCCAGACTATAAAAAAATGAGAAGAAAACTTGCTCCAGGATATTGATTGAGGTCTCTTTAACCGTCCAGCAGCTCCATATAATTCAGAAGTAGCTTTCAACTGCGGACATGAGCAAACTCTTTCCGTAACCATAGTGAGTCTTGATAGAAACGTGGGTCTCCCAGATGAACAGCTGTTCTTTTGTAGAAATAGTAATATAACACAGCCACTGCAATAAAAAAAAAGGATTGTATTATCAAAGTCCTCAATTCCCCGCTTCCCTTTTTTTGTGTATCTTCAAGTCATTCTTGACTCCTGATGACTCAATGGAAAAGTCCCTGTAATTTTCTGGGAATCGTTTTTCAGAAGTGATTTGCCACTATGTTCTTCCTAGGGCTGAGAGAGAGTGACTGGTCCAGACTTACCCAGATGACTTTTATACTTAAAGCAGGACTGGAACTCACAGTCTCCCAGTGACTGTGGCACTTTGGTGCCTTTAACTACTATGCCAAACTGGCTCTTCAACTTCCTCCAGTCAAGGAAATGCACCATTGCTCCGGAGAAGATTTCTAGTTTGGGGGAATATTCCAAAATCGTCTACAAGTATTTACTAGCAAATCTGTAAAAGGGCAGGTCGTTTGCATGCAAACTCCAGCATCTTCATAGAAGGCTTGGAAAGGCTTGCCTCAACTCAAAGAATCAGTGGCTGGTGACTGTACATATATCTAACGTCTGACATACGGTAGATATCTGACAATTCCTACATTTTTCATATGCTGTCCCATTTATTTATATAAATGCTGACTACACCATTTTCATTAAAAAATTCAAAAGTCATGACAACAAAGGGAAATGATACAACTTAATTCTTACCTAATCTCTGGAAAACAAATAAAGTCTGCATCCCATTAGTCCATACAAAGATGTTTGAATTTTCCCAGCGGTAGTTCTATTTAAAAAAGAAAAGCATAAAAAGCATAAAATATCTTATATCCAATATTTCTATAATTGGAAAGTAGCATAAGGTTTTCCTCTTGAGATGTCAGTAGAGTTTATCATCAAATAATTCAACATGGTACAAATGTAAACATGCAGTATAGTTTAATGTGTACTTAATCCCTGCGTATTGCTTTGTTTTCAAACATTTATCATGCTAATTGTTCAAATTTCTACTGTTTGGTCAAAGACAGAATGAAAACAAACATGCCCATAGTAAGTCCCAGTAAAAGCAGCATCTTCTTTAAGTAATCATGTGCTGGTTTACACATTGTTTGATTGTAACAGGATTTAATTTGATTTTATCCAGCAATATTATTTTCCTTTTAATACTGATTCCCAATACCACTTTTCCAGGTGGACATTAGTTAACTAACTGACAGATAGTTCTAATGGAAAATTTATAGCTAAAACTTAACATTCATTTAATATCAGTTTCCCCAACTACTGCGTACTCCACACAGTCAAGTTTCATAAAAGAGGAATTAATTTTTTAAATTGTGATATAGGAGTGAATAAGAATGGGATAAAGATCCCCCCCATTAATTTATTCTGATGGACTAATTTGACCTGACACATAGACTTCAAATCCTACCGTGTTTCCCTGAAAATAAGACACTGTCTTATATTTTTTTTGGCTCCCAAAAACACACTAGGTCTTATTTTCGGGGTAGGTCTTATATATTTATGGTGCCAAATAGTGGGTGTGAGTGTGTAGGGGGGGGTGTTTCGCGGGTGCACGGTTGCTCTCTGAAAAGTCTTCCTGGAACTGGAGATTTACACTAGGTCTTATTTTCGGGGTAGGTCTTATATTAGGGCAGGTTTAGAAAATAGTGCTAGGTCTTACTTTCGGGGTAGGTCTTATTTTCGGGGAAACACGGTAGAATGCCCCCTCTATCTTAGGCTTTTACATGTCTGCAATTCTTTCTCACTGAGGTCTATTTTGTAGAAGATCCTTTCTCTTAAACTGATGCACATGCAATATGAATTGGAAAAACTAACTTTGATAATATTGCACTAATGTTCCACTCAGGATAATTTTGTCAAGTGCACATTGCAGCAATAGGTCCTATAGATTTCCCTCCAAGGAAAACCTTCTCTTTCAGCTGCTTCCATCTCTAGAAACTGGATTGCTTGAAGATAGGAATACCTGGCAGAGTAGTTTCCCCTGTCCCTCTGGAACAGTGGTCACCAACCATTGGGCCGGGGACCACTGGTGGTCTGCAAGAAAATTTTGGTGGTCCGCAGGGAAATGTTACCCCCAAAGTACCCCCCAAAGCAATTAATCCAGCCTGCGCATGAACACAAGGCTGCATCGCCCACATGGCCTGCGGGAACACAAGGCTTGCATCACTTGCATTGCGAACAACACAAGGTAGTGAGGGGAGGGGGGAAAGGGCGGGGGGGGAACTGGCCACCGGGCTGCTTCTTTCCGCTTCTGCTTTTGGTTGCATGCAAGGAAAGTAGCAAAATGTCTTTCTCTCCCCCAAACTCCACCAGAAATGAGTCTTTGGGACCCTGCAAGGCATCCTGCTCCAAGAGGCTGCACCGGCAAAGACTCATTTCTGGCGGAATTTGGGGCAAAGAAAGAAAGACTTCTGCTGCTTCTGCTGCTTTCTTTGCATGAAGCCAAAAGTCTCCCCCCTCCCCGAGAATGGAACTGGAAATGGTATCCTGCGATCCCAAATAAAGAAAGATTGATCGGTAGGAAAACAGGGTGGGGAATTTTCCTGCAGGCTTTTTTTGGGATTTTCCCAGGGTCTCTGATCCGCGGGATTTAAAATTATGAGTTTGGTGGTCCCTGAGGTCCCAATGGTTGGCGACCCCTGCTCTGGAAGAGCAGGAATGTAGATACCTGTACAGTTTATGGCCAAGTTAATCCTTATTCCTAAAAAAAGTCATTAAAAAGCAAGAAAATGGAATGCTAAAAGAAGTGTGTAGCAATTGAGAGAAGGAAAATGAAATCTTGTAAGGCTATCATCTCAACATGGAAGTCAAAACAGCTCTGAACATAAGCCAATTTAAGAGGCCACCAACAACATTCAAGATTTTTTAAAAAGAACTGGAGAGGCTCTGCCAGCAAGCAAGAATTGCAGCAGCCCAATGATTGATGTAGTAGCTACAGTTCAAATCCCATCCATATAGTGACTTTGGAGAAATCTCAATCTAATCTACAAATAGAACAGAAAAGGCTCTGAGCTCCTAAGCCTAGAGAAAAGACCAGGCATATTTGCAACAAATACATAAATCAATTGCTTGCTCTATAACATCTTAACTTTTTTCTAGAACTTCTGTAAAATACAATAGGTCTTCACTTTTTCAATTAAAACGTATTCAAATACAAAATGCGAAGCCAGAAAGTAAAGTATATTACATAAAATTCACAAATACCTGAATCAATTGGAAAATTGTGTACCTGTATTGCTCCTTCCTCTGAGAAGCCCTAGAACTCATGTTTCCACTTTAGTCATAATCAAACTAAAATACAACAGATAACTAAAACCATCCCTTCCTTCAAATCTGTTTTAAGGATTAAGCATTCAGATACCATATGGGAAGAGTGTGAGTGCTGGAGTGAAGCCGAGGAACATAGAAAGGTTAATCGGATCATCAGATTTATAAAGCATGTCAGACTTATTCTAGCTACCCACAATAAATCCCACAAAATCCTCTTAAAATCCTGACTAAGCAAGGTTTTGGCCCAAACAGTCTAAGCAACTGAACCTAGACTGCTCTCCAAGTGGGACAGCTTTATCAAACTGCATGAAAAATATTAGTTTCTATATAGGAAGAAGCATAAAAGTCAATTAAAGAACAGATGCAGAACAAAAGGCTGAAAATAAGAAATGAGAAGGTACAGATATGGGCTCTGACATCTGATAAGACATTAACTAATTAATTAAAAACTAGTCGTATTTTTGGGCCATCTATATATTTTATTACTAACACAAAATAAACTTAGAGAAAGAGAAGAGAAAATATAAAAAGAGGAGGAAAAAAGAAAAATACTAAAAAGTGCAGGAAAAAAGGAAGAAAAAGTAAAGAAAACAAACTGAAGAAAAAGAAAAATATATAAAGAAATAACTTCTAACCTACATCAAGCAGGTATCAACAAATTTAGTAACCTTCACTCCTTATGAGATCTCTCTCCATCACATATTCCATTCATTATCTATAAGCAAATCCATAAAACATCAACTTTTTCAATCCTGGTGTCAGCAAAAGCCCATAAAGGATTGCCAGAACTTTGGGGAAGGTTTTATTTTTAAGCTTGAGCAAATAAACTATATTCCTTCCTTTTACTTCTAATAGTTTTAATGTTTACTCTAATCAAATATTGTTGAAGGATTTGATTTCTCTTCAATTCTTCATCACATCATAGTTTTCTAACAAGCCTCCTTTATATATCCAATAAGAAAATATCTTACAGATCATTTTCTTTGTTTATTATGTATATTTCCTTTTAGTTTCAAAAACTTTAGCCAGTTTCTTTCGTATATCCAATAAAGTGTCCTTTTGCAAATAATTCTTTTGGGCTGTCATTTGTAGTTCCACTTTTGGTACTTTCTCTGTCTTGCCAAATAAAATCTGTTCCACATCCATCATTGCTTCATTAACATCTTTTATAATCTATCTACAGAAGCAGACATCATTACTGACAGTATTTTTATTGTACTTACTAACTTCAGGATCCATTCTTTAAAGATATCCTTTAATGTTTCCAATATTATGTTTTTTTATCATTCTGTAAATCAGAGTACTTACAGGTTTTGTATTTTTTCTCTTGTACTTAAAATCTTTAGTCCCATCTAATGTCCAGTTTCTAAAATCATCACTTATTTTTTGGTATGACTTGCAATTACCAGGATAATCAAAATAAATCTTGTTTGCCACAAGAAGTTGTTTACTTGGTATAGTTAATTCCAAAATCTTCTAGCAAAATCAGTATTCAAAATTTATCTGGACCCCTTAATCCATTTATAACTTTGTTAGATCAAAATCTTATTTAGCTTTTTGCTATTTATTTCAAATTCTTTAATTTCTTAATTTTTTAATGTTCCTTTTGTTCAGAGTTGAAGGTAATTTCACCCAATGATTTTTCACACTTGTTATTCCAATGGTCTATAATAGCTTTAAGATTATTAATAGGTGATTTCCAAAACAGATTAGAAAGTGAGACTTGCAAACTTAGTATCCTTTAAAAGGTTCCATTGCAGTTTCAAGCCAGATGGCTGATCCCTTCTTTCAATGTTCATGGAAAACCACTATCCTGTGACCTCTTCATGAGGAACAGTTGTTTGGAGCATAGTGGATGATTTCCCATGCACTCCTTATATGAAGAAATTCAAACGGATTGGTCTACTCACTGGTTCCTTGACAGCCGCAGACCTCAGTTCCACTTTTGCAAAGATGTCTTAAGTTCACCATACCTCCCCCAGAAGTCCCCCACAATGATAACCCTGTGAGTTGGATTGGGCTGAAAGAATGACTGGCTCAAAGCAAGCTGGCTTTCATGCCTAAGGCAGGCCTAGAAACGTACAATCTCTTGCTTTTTACGTCACCACATTATCCGCTATACCAAATAAGTCCACAGGTTTCTGTAATGGTAAATGAAATTGTTACATTGTTATTAAGATTTGTTACATCTTAATAAGGGTCATTAGAAAGCCACAAAAGAAAAGTAGCAGCACAAATTCTTCCTCAGCCCAAATAAATAGAGACTGACTTTAGGAGGGCAGGACTTTTATATTTTTTATTAGAATACTCTTATTTGTTGTACATGTTTTATGCCCATCAATACTGCCTAGAAAAATCAACATTTATAAAGACTGCAAGGGATAACTCACTTAGAGGATGCAGTATATTAATAAGAGTATTTGGTGTTCCAATTTACTAAATATAATATTGGCAACATTGTCAAACTGTAATATGGCATTTATGGACAAAATCTGCAACCACTGCTAGGCCTCTCATTCAATTACTTTAGATATAAATAGCACATAATTTAAGGATCATATAAATCACCAATGTAAATACTTATGGCAAGTGAGAAACATTCTCCATTATAAATTATACCCATCAAGAACAAAAGTTCTATTTATTTAAAATCACTAGAAAACGCTGTACATGTATATGAACATGTGAGATGAAATTGAAAGACTGAATTGTCAAAATTGTCAAAGCATCTTAGATAAAATTTACTATGGAAAATCAGTTGAAAGTCCTCTTAGGTCTAGCTAAACATGTCAACTGAAACAATAGTAATAAAATGGTAGAATTTGTCAATGTTTGCCTAAAATGCATATGGCATAGAGTGATTAGTTTAAGGTTCAGTATGTTTTGAAAATCTAGCCACCTGGATTAATTCAGGCAACCATAGATTAGTATATGGCACGAATATCAAACTCGCAGCGTCATGTTGCCATCACGTGACATTTCACAATATTTTTCCCCTTCACAGAACTGGGGTGGCCGTGGCCTACAAGTGATGCATCTGGCCCACAGACCGCCAGTTTGACACTCCTGGCAATAAAATTTCTTTTAAATTAAGACTTAACATTTTTTAAAAATACAAGGAAAATTCCTGGATTACTAAACTTCACTACTTGCATTTTAACTTACATCTTAGTCACACATGCCACTTCAGAGTTTATGTAACTGATCAACTGAAGAGAGGATGCTAACCTAACACTGCTATAGAAGAAAAACAATAACAAGACTAGTAAAACGTGATTCCTGCTGATCCATAAAGGAAAGGATAACCTAATACAATATCAAATTGTATAATTAATTCTCTAGACTTGAAAATTCCCCAATCCAACGTACAATTAGTTTCTATTCTACAAATTATGCATACACGGATTATGTATATAAGTGGTAACTTCTCTGCTTGTTTGAGGGAGATCATACTAATGTAGTGGAGATAAACATGGAAATCTACAACCAGCATTTTGCAAAAGATTGCAGGTATTTCATATTTTTATCCATTGCACTGCATTTTATAGTATCCAATTTATTTTTTTCTACTTTTAAATTTCCTAAGTTAGTCACAAATGGAAAACATATATTACCTTTAACAGGCTCACATGGAAAATCATTCTTCTACCCACTCTCATCCTTGCCAGCATTTATCCAAGAAAATTATTATTATTATAGGTTTAATGCAAAGAAAACACAACAGCCCATCAGTGTGTACTGAACATACTGATGCATACTGAACAGTTGTGTATTGAATTCAGTGAAGGGAAAATAAACTACTCGCGCACAATGGATTTCAATATAAATTTTATCTAATTCCAATATTCAAGATAAGTAAACCTCTTTAAGAGCCAAACGTAACTGTTTCTTACCATGACCCATATGTGAAAAGATATACTCAAAGCAAGGTATGCTGCTGACAGGATTATAGTTCCTTTAAATTTGTGAAACAAAAGATTAACCAGGCCGGCTTGAAAAACAAAGGTGTTGAAGAACATGAGAAAGATGATGATGACATTGAAGAGGATGGTAATATCTTGAATGCTGTAGGAAAAAAAGACTTTTTTTAATGAAATAGATATTGATGTAGTCCCTACATCAATGCAGCCTACAAAAATGGACTTGCTTTTTACAAGTAGAGAATACAGCAACAGGGCTACTGAAACCTCTTTTGTGTATCTTTCCATTGGGATATTACTGTTTCATTAATAACAAGAAAAGATCCCAAAGCTCTTGTTTGAAAGACTGCCATGGAAATAAGAGTCACATTGAGCTCCCTGCTTGCCATCAGTTCCATTTTTCTCTGCTATTCCCCAAGCACAGTGATGTGAATAATACATCATACATATAGCAACATTTCAATACATTGTTCAAATCAGCACAGGTTACCAGTAATCTATACAATTCAATGATAGAACGTTTAAAAATATTTTTATTTTATTACTTCACATCAATCAACTATTGTCTGGCTTTCTCTATGTTTTCCTGAATGAAAGTAACCCCGGAACAGCAGAAATTAAAAATACAATTCTGTGAATGTTTACCCCAAAGTACATTCTAATCTACCCAGTAGATATTATTCTTTGATCAGTGGTTTGGGGGGCAGGCTCTGAGTTAGTCTTAATTTCTGGCAAATGGGCAACTTGTATAGTTGTTGGAGTTCTCTGTTCAATATTTTCAAAGTTGGCTTGCCTTCTTCCCAGAAATAGTAGAAAGTCACCAGCTCCCAAATCACTGCTTGACTGCTTGAGGTGGTACTAGAACTCAATCACTAAGTTTCCAGCCTGGTGCCTTTAGCCACCAATATACCAAATTGGCTCTCAAGTATTTTGTTTCCTAACTTAAAATTGCAGTCCAATGCATATGGGATCAAATGGCTTGTATTTATGGCTTGTTTTTTTTTTAAATTTATTATGAACCACCTAGAGTCACATTTGTGAGATGGGTGGCCACATAAATATGATTCATTAATTAAAAAGTCCAGTACAGACTGAAACATTTCTCTATGAACATCTGATAGAAAATCTTATAAAAATATGTACAGTTCCCTTCATGGACCATTTTGGTCTTGATAACAGTTTTAAAAGCTACAGAACCTTCTTTCGCTGCTTTTTCTTTGTTCCTGTTATTATGACAGAACCAAGTAACTCTGAAAAGAATATGTACTAAGAAGCATATGAAAGTCTTTACTACTCACATGAAAAGAACAAGCTGGATGACAGGAGCCATGCGAAGCAATTCTGAGAAGGAGTTGACAAAGAGATCATAGGATAAGAGGAGGAATTGCAAAGACAGCACCAGGCTGTAATTGCAAGTCTGGAGCATCTTTCTTCCCTAAGATTCTGGGATCTCAGCATCTGCATTCCAGGCAGCAGAACCAGCTTATATTCATGTTACGAAAGAGGCAAGCTTCTTCCTCCAGATGGATTTGCTGCGATGGAAAAGTAAAGGGAAACAAAAGTAACAATGAAAGATAGAAACAGGCATCTTATTAATTGCTGCGAGATGCATACAGTTCAGATCCAGATACCGAAAAACGATCCTTGAAAAAGGGCAAAAAAGGATCTCTTGCTAAATCAAAGAAAATCCTTTTTCTTTTCTTTTTTTTTCCTTTTTCTTTTTGGTGCCTTCGACTTCCAGTGATTGCCTGGACTAATCCCTGCAGGATTTTTTTTTTGGCAAAGTTTTTCCGAGGTTGGTCGCCCTAGCTGCTTTTAGGGCCGAGGGGACTGACCCCCGCTAGACTAAAACTCACAGGTCTCCCGGTTTTCTAGACTGGTATCTTAATAGCTATAGCAAACTGGTTCATTTCTGATTTTTCTGGTACGGAATAGAATGCTGCATTACTTTTGAAACCGAAAACACGGCCTATAATCAACCTGCATTTCTAGACCCGGGACAGGAGACCACGGGGGTTGGTGTGTGTGTGTGAAAGGCAGTTGATGATCTCCTCCGCTTACGTGGGGAAGGGGGAAACGCCCACTTCTAAGCTACAGGACTTCACTAAATGCAGGACTTACCTGTGTTACACAAGCCCCTTTCAACCGGAGGCTACGAGACCTCTCCTGGGGGTCGTGTTTACACCTTTTCGGGAATCGAACACAGCTCCTCGTCGTGTTAAGACACGAGAAACCGGAGGAAGCGCAGTCGCTGCGCCGGGGCAGCCCCCGACGAAGAGCAAACGATGCAGGACAGTTACTTTGCGCCGCCACAATCGGTCCCCATGGCGATAGCGCAGCCGCTCGGAGGAGGCGCCGGAGCCAGCAGGCCCGGAAGTGCAGCCGGGGCCGCAGAGATCATAGATGCCTAGAGGCCGAGGAGTAACTTCGGGATGGTTGGGTGCTTTCCCGACCAAACCATCGCCTTTATCTTTAAGCAGCCTAAGGTGGTGCTATTGGTGCTACTGACGTGGCACGAACTCCCCACTTTTTCTCCATCATTAAGCAAAACAATGGGCTCTATGGAATAGAAATTTTATTTAGCGTTCCATTGAATGTTGGCTTTGTTCATGTAGCATCAAATCATTTTCGATTCCTGGCGATCATACAGGCTTTCTCCATGAGAATACTGAAAATAATATTTGGCCAACGCAAATAGTCTTCCACATGCTTACCATGTTTTATCTTTGTTTATATTTTGTTGATTTTATTGTAATTTCAATGCAGCAACAATTATGTGAGTTGTCCAGAGCAGTTGGAAATTCGGGGGATGCACAAGTTCAATAATAACAATAATAATGCGGTCCTGTAAATGTAGTCCACTTCTAATACTAAAGATCGGTACTATCTTTTCCGACTAACAAATTTTATTAAAAAGCTTTTGTGAAGCACAGCTCACTTTATTGAATCATCATAACCCAAAAGAAACCAGCCACATTATATTTTCTGTAATATGGAAGTTCAGCTTCTGGATTTAGGCATATAATGAGGCAGCTAATAATTCATGCTAGGGATCTTAATCTTTCAATTATTGTGTGAAAAACATTTCCATCGACTTACCTACTTGTTTGCATTAACATGTGCATGGCAGGCAATTGAAGGCAGTGTGGAGGCAATGTGAATTTGTTCATGAAGCTTGCAGTTCATTTATACACACACCAATAAAAAAGTACTAAAGACAAAAATAAACGAAGACGCGGGGAAAAAAGGCGGGATAACTTAAATCTTCCAGAAAAGGAGATTTGCTCCAAACCGTACGTGTGGATAAGAAAACTACATTTCCCAGACATTCAGAGAAGTCAGAAATGTTCATTGGGTGGGTTTCAACTCAAGTACGAACAGAGAGGCTTAAGCTCTTCGTCCTTAATGAGCGGCAAAGACCATGTTGAAGGGGCTGTTGAGGACTGGAACTACTTTTCCCGACTCTCTCTGCGACTTAGGGGGAAGTGAGGTAGGAGAGCGGTGTGCATTTTCGTTGTAGTTGGGCTGAGAAGAATAATACTCTTTAATATCGGCAATCATTTTGACTGTCAGTCAACCACATGCTCATTCTTGTAAAGGAGTATAGCATGTTCTCCTACTGGTATTTTGCGCAAGAAGATTTTGCTGCTGTTGCTTTTTCTTTTTTTGACAATATCGGTCGTCCTGGGATTTTGATTGGCGAATCGACAAAGTTCTTTATTTTCCCCAGGAGAGTGTCGCACACTTGCTAGTTCTTGGATCTGCTGTTGCGCGCTCAGTTTCATTAGAAACAGTGGTGGGTTTCCAATTTTTTCGTACCGGTTCTATGAGAGCGCACTTATGTGAGCACTTATTGAATAGCAGTGTGGATGCTGCAAGTAGGAGAGCAATGTGAAGTTTATAATTTACCCAAATGATGGAAATAAAAACAGCTGACAATAAATTACTATCAGAACAAAACAACCACAAAACTCTTTTCATTCTCTAAATTTTGGCACCCAATTTCAACCTCTAGCCTTCAAAGAAATTAGTATATGGGTAAGACAGCTACAAATTACTCGCACAACAAAAAACTTGTCACTGGATCAAAGTGACAGTAATCTCACAATTTATAGAGAAGAAAATGAAGACTTGTTGCAGCTGACACTTTCTGAGGCATTGAAGCTTCCATTTATCATCTAAATCTTTCATCTTGTCATGTATAATGTCTCCCTCATGTCCAAATATGAAATGTGATGGAAAGACTGATGGAATTCATATAAACTGCTGATCACAGACCCTTTGTACTCAACCATGGGGGCACAAATTATGCTGCAAGGCATAATCTCCAGCATATCAAGAGTGATTTCATATTTTTGGGTGAAGGGTAAAGGATCTTGGGTTTAAATGATGGTATCATAAAAAAAACTTTTTGAAGGCAAAAGTCCAGGAACTGAAAAGAAAAAAAATACTTTTGTTCACAACATTGGTGCAAACAATATAGGTTTGACGTGAATGGCCTGTTGTGTAAAGATAGAATTCATCTCATTAAAGTGAGAAAGTACGTTTTTGATGATGGAGAGCTAATCTAGCTAGGAGGCTCTTAAACTAGACTCAGTGGAAATTGTAAGACCAGTAATGAGTAAACAATTGCCAAGTAAATGGAATGAATACAGTAGCAAAGTGAAATAATTTGGGAATTGCCAATTTTACAAAGCAAGATAGACATAAAGGAAAAAGAAACACAGGGAAGCTATCCCAATTATCTGAAATGTCCCTATACCAGATCTTCAGAACTCTTTGGAAGTCAAAAGTGGCAGATTAATACTTTTAAAGTAACTGCAGGCCAGAAAAGAACAGCTGGCAGCCCATGCAACTAGCAATGTCTGTAAGGCTGGAGATATTTGACAGAGTGTCTTTTGGATTGGAAGTTATTGCAAAAACCTTGTTGGCAGCAGTGGATTGACTGTTTTTCCACAAACGCTGGCACAAAGCAGCTTGGTGGGCTGCAAATTGTGCAGGCCTGCTCTATGCTAATGATAAAGTATGGGTAAAAATGGATGATCTGGATCATGAGGCAGAAAGACAAGTATGGTATACATAATAGGGATTACAGAAACAGAGGAATGAATCCAATCAGTGGAACATTGATCTTGATAAGTGTACTTTGTTTTAGAGGAACAGGCAGTACAAAATGGACATGGTATAGCATTATAAAGTAAGGAATTAGCTTAATTAGTTGTAAATTAACTTTACATATATCAATTGGATTGGTACGGTAATAGCCTGAGCATGGACAGTATCTGACAAGCTAACAAAAGGATAGCTTGCATGTTGGCTCGAAACCAGTCAGAAGAGGTAGAGTCTTGCCTGTGAAATCAGATTAGCCCTGACCCTGCTGGTCTTCTGTAAGGCCTTAAAGACATGTTTGTGACACTGAGCTTGAGCTTCTGGATGTATGGCAAAGTCTGTGCAATAACTGATTATTTGTTTGCTGTTTATTTTGATTTTTTAACCATGGCTGTTAATTACATATAGCAGGGGTGTCAAACTGGTGGCCTGCGGGCTGGATGTGCCACACGCAGGCTACACCCACCCAGGTTCTGCAAAGGCAAAAAAGTTATAGGTCACGTGATGTCACGTGACACAGTTTGACACCTGTGCTTTATAGCAATAGCAATAGCACTTAGACTTAATATACCACTTCACAGTGCTTTACAGCCCTCTCTATGCGGTTTACAGAGTCAGCCTATTGGCCCCAACAATCTGTGTCCTCATTTTACCGACCTCAGAAGGATGGAAGGCCGAGTCAACCTGGAACCTGCCAGAATCAAACTCCTGGAGTGAGCAGTGAGTTAGTCCTGCATTCTAACCACTGTGCCACCACCATGTATTAGCTTTGTTGAGATGGGTGGCCATATACATTGAAATAAAGATTTATTGGTTATTGGCAAATAACCAAAACCTTAGAAAACCATGAAAGGGTTTCAACTCCCCAAACATTTGTTGAAAGACTGTCAAATGAAGAGAAGATAGAAGGAACATTTTTAAAAGTTTTTAGGTACTGTAAGTCCTACAAAGTAGACCACGCTGAGAAATCAATGCCATATAGGTCATCACTACTTTTATTGTAGCAGTTATAGTAACAGAACCTTGTGAGTCTGAATGTGCTTCTCCTCTTCCTCACTTTATCTTTGGATGAACTAGGGAGGGGCCTGTCTGAGATGTTTATTCACATTATTTTCTTGGTCCAGGCTCAAGCCCCTCTTATTTGACCATTGACTTGGTAGCCACTTTTCTTCCTCTTTTTCACGACCATTCTCTATGCCCTCCACAGGTATATAAAAAGATTTTATTCAGAATATGGTTGACGAGTCTTCTATGGCCAAGAAACTAGAACCTGAAGTGATTAATTGAGTTGCTGCTGCTTGGATTTTATTTACAAAAAACCAGGAAAAAATTCTTGACAGAAAATCTATACAGCACTGAAGCATATGATGGTTTCAGAGTCTCAACTCTGGGGTTTTTTTCTCTCCAAAAAAAGCTGCACCACCACCTCTCACATTTGGTTTGTGTTTTTGCATTTTGCAGGGGGCTGGGCTATAGGACTATTGTGGTTCCTTCCAATTCAATTAATCTACAATTCTATAAGGCAAAAAGAGGCAGTAAACGTAAATTAGAATGTGTGTAGGAGCTGAGCCAGATTAATTTGACTGCACTAGAATTTTGCTACCTAAATTCATTGTCATACAAGGCAAACATAAATTAGGTTTTATTCTGATTGAGGATTTCAGTGTTACACTCCCTGACTTTGATGCAGATGCTAAGATATTTGGTTGTATGCATATATGTATAGATACCACAAACATTATAAATACAAATTTCAATACAAATCTCGATTTTTAGAAAAACTATTGAAAAGTTGCCTGGCAATTTGGAGAAAGTACTAGGTTTAAAGAAAATATTCAAAAAGAGCAAGCATTTCCATTTTCTTTCTCCATCTATAAAGGTACTTGTGTGTTGTGAAGAGTGAAGTTTCGGTCATCATCATGAACTATTAATGGACATTTTCTGCTGTTTAATTCAGTGTCAACTTCTGCTTGAAAAGCAGAAGTGAACTCATGACTGCTGCCTTTTTCAAGAAGCAGAGGTTGCAGGTGCAATATCTGTAGAGGCTTCCACCCATCCTCCTTTGTACAATAAACTCATCAGTTCCCATAGAAACGATATTTAGTGATATGAGTACATAGCATTTCTGGACTTAAAAAAGACGATAATCCCATTAATTAAACTGATGGTAATGATTGAGTTTTGTACATATTGCCACCCAGGTAGAATCAGCCCAGAGAGATAGTAGAGACTTCGTCTTCTGAACAATGAATTTTAATGGGTAAATACATCAAACTATTTTCTCTAGCCCATTCTCTCTAGCTCCTCCCCCTTGGGTGATAATGATAAAAATAGTAACATTGAAGTGCATGTGCCGTACAGCGGAAAGCAATGACATTTGGAGTTGGGTGAAGGCAACATTGACTAAGAAGAATCGAAAGCTGGCAGAGGAGATTTGGAATTTAATTTCTTATCCATAACCTGAACTGTTTGTTCAGTTTCTGGTATCTTGCTTTATTTTCTCAGGTGTTCGTCCAAGTAGCATTGAGATGCCTACAATTCCATTTTTACCATATTCAATCCTTGTGGGAAATCTGAGCATCTTGTGTTTGGGGCTTACAGTCTATTGGAGTCAGCACTGGCTTGGCGGCTTTGCCTGGGATGGTTCTCGTAAGATGTTTAATTGGCACCCAGTTCTCATGGTGACAGGCATGGTGATCTTATATGGTATAGGTAAGTGAAAAAAAAAAGTTTCTCCGTCCTTTTCCTCTCCTTTTGGTGTTTAAGTGGCGATAGTGCCAGAGCGATTCACCTGGCTCTGATGGTTTCCCCCTTTCCCCCCTGCAGCAGCACTAGTGTATCGGTTGCCCTTTTCCCACATGGGTTCCAAGCTCCCTTGGAAGGTGCTGCATGCAACACTTGCTTTGATAGCGTTTATCTCTGCCATTCTGGGATTGGAGGCAGTCTTCAAGTTTCACAATGTGCAGAAGATCCCCAACATGTACTCTCTACACAGCTGGATTGGGCTCACTGCTGTGCTACTTTTTTCATGCCAGGTAGGTAAGAGTATATCAGTGGATTGATTTATGTCAAAAGTATATATATATCCCACTAATTTCCAGAGAGGAGATGAAAGGCTGCAAACAAACAAGATCAGTAATATTTACAGTAACTCCCAACCTTTTGTTTTTATTATATCCTGCCTCCAATAGTTGATTTTCAGAAAGGATTAAGAAATGCTGCCTGGAACTCTGGAGACTTATTGCTAGCCAATGTAGATAATAGTGGTGGGTTAGAAAAATCAATGCTCTGGTTTAATATAAGACAGCTTCTAGGACTCTGAGAGAAAGCCAATTAGGTGGAGGTGTGAATAGTTTATCTTTTAATATGCAATCAAATAGTGCTAACCTTTTTTGAAATAAAGGTTTGACGGTACTTTTACATATCTTGTGTGTCCTCAGTTTCTTGTCATCAGTAATTAATCCTATAAACAGAGAGATTACTTTTCTCCTATTGGCCATCTCTTTTGAGATTAAACCAAAAATTTATGCATATGAATGTGTTACCTAAAGAAACGTGTTGTGTGTTGCCTGTTGAACACTTATTATATTGTGAGAGATGGAATCACATACAATAATCATATTTTCACAAATGTTGTATCCATATGTGCTTGAAGATCTATTTTTTTTTAATTAAAGAGATGAGAGGAAAAAAGAACTTCTGCTCACTATGTTATCACACTGGCATTGCTAACCATGTACAAGTAAATTTGTATAGGCTCAGGTGCAATCCAGAGTAATATAATGTAAGATTTCTAATTCATGTCTCTCCTTTCCAGTGGTTAATGGGATTTGCTTCTTTTTTGTTGCCCTGGATGCCCATCTGGTTCCGAGCCCTCTACAAACCTGTCCATGTTTTCTTTGGTTCTGTCATCCTTGTTTTGTCTATTGCATCCTGCATCTCAGGCATTAATGAAAAGTTATTCATGAGATCGTAAGTAGTGGAATTTGGTTATGGGTTGATCAGGACATAGTAAAATGGGTCTTTGTGTTTTATCTTTTGATTCTGAGGTAAGAAGTAATCTCTATAGAAAGCTAATAATTTGGCTTATTAATTTCAATCCAGAAATAAGGAAAGAAAACTCAAGTTGATCTGGACTGAAATTGTTATGGATTTTGACAGTAACCAAAATACTTCTAAATATGAAGGGGGTGTTCCTAAAGACTTACCAGGCACCCAGAAACCAGCTATAGGGATGCTTTTAGGAATGAGTACTCTGTGGCAAGTATTTTTCTTGAAATATCTACATCAGTTTCCTCCAATTTTGCATCTTCCATATTTAGAAGTTGCAGAAAAGGAGGTTTAACACTCTTGGTGACCCAGGGATCCGGAAAGCTGGTATAGAAATATTTCCAGCCTTTGTATATTTAGTTTTTCCAACATAGCAAGTAAAAATGTGGAACTAATATATGGAGATCTGCTGGGAACGGATACCATAATAATGCCTAGGTTTTGTATTATGATGTCAATAGTAAATATTTGGAAGCCTGCAAGAGCAAAAAAAACTGGCAGATAAAGTCTCAGATGATTACAGAAGAAGCCATGGCCTAAAAAGTTTATTAATATATTCCAAGCATTCCTTTCTTTTGGATTTTTGCAGAAATATGTGAATTGAACTAGTTTTCATCAAATACTTTGTTTGACTGTCTTCTTAGAAAAAATTCAACAACACCGTATTCCAAGCTTCCTGCAGAGGCTTGGTTTGCCAACTTTCTGGGAATGCTGATTTTGGTGTTTGGACTGTTAGTGTTGTTGGGTCTTGCCATACCAGGATGGAAACGTTCGGATGTGAATTCACAAGGCATTAGACAGGTGAGGAATTATGCTACGATGAATTATAAAAAATGAATATGGTTCTTTAATGTGCTTTGGAAAGTATTTTTGAATACTACATACAAAGAACACACACACACAGCTTATACCAAAACTCAGATGCGAATACATTCCAAAGAACTTGGGCTGCAGGTCACCCGTGTGACAAAGGTAGGCAAATATTCTCAGACAACCTCAGCTGAATGGGGGTGGTGTTGGGAATCAAATAGAAAGATGTGTTTTCTCAATCTGCTTCAACCTTTAAACTACACTATACCTTAAAGTTAATACTCCATACTTTCTATTTATTTATTTAGGAAATTTAGATTGCCGCCTATTCGCACATGGCAACTCAAAGGCGGCTTACAGGAATATAATAACCTCATATATATAAAAATAAAACTAATAAAAAGAGAATAATCAAATAATAAATATAATAATATAATACCTCCCCACCCCCCTACCCTGGTGACAGCACATCACACGAATCATAAAATACCGTGTTTCCCCAAAAATAAGACCTACCCCGAAAGTAAGACCTAGCACTATTTTCTAAACCTGCCCTAATATAAGACCTACCCCGAAAATAAGACCTAGTGTAAATCTCCAGTTCCAGGAAGACTTTTCAGGGAGCAACCGTGCACCCGCGAAACACCCCCTACACACTCACACCCACTATTTGGCACCATAAATATATAAGATCTACCCCGAAAATAAGACCTAGTGTGTTTTTGGGAGCCAAAAAAAATATAAGACAGTGTCTTATTTTCGGGGAAACACGGTAGGCTCCATCCTGCTCTGGGTTCCCCAAGCCAGCACCCTGCCCAGTCTCTCTCACCCATCAAGCAGGGAGCCACTCCTCCCCGGCTTTCACCCAGGGGAGAGGGACCAACACACTTGCCTCTCACCCAACTTTCCCTTCCAGCACCAGGACTCCCCGAACAGCCTTCCCAGGCCTGATTACAGAACATTCAGAATATTGCAAAAAGTAGCCCGAGGAATGGCCAGAAAGCCTGCTACGCTGCATTAGGTATTGTAGATGTGTAGTACAATGTCTCCTGGGGTTCACACAGTTCCAAGTTCCCACTCGCCAGTTAAACCTCAAAAAATCCCAACGGCAGCCTGCCACACTCCACAGCATTAGTGACCACACGAGTAGGCCTGGTTGCTGACAAAGGCCAGGGAAGTTTGTTTCTTCTGTCAGCTCTGCCTCCATCATAAGATCCATGCCATCATTCAGAGCAGCAGCTGCCAGCTCCTGGGCTCTCAGACCAGGGTTGAGCTCCAGCTGATTACTGCACATAGAAGACAGTTCAAAGATATCCATGGGAATCTAGGGGGAGTCCAGGAGAATCAAGGGGAAGTCCAGGGAAGCCACAGAGTCATAAATCATCTGCCTCCTCTCCTTCATCTCACCTTCCAGCTGCCCCTTTCTGATCTCTCCGCTCGGCCTTTCTGCTTCTCCACCTCTCTGTTTCTCCAACAAGTCTCCAGCTTCTCAGTAAGCTTATCATGCCTGTCTCCCTTTTGCCTTTCTCTAAACACTCCACCTCTTCTACATACCAATCTCTATATTCCAAACTTTCCAAAACTCTCTCTGCACAACACTTCAGAGCATCATCTCACAAACACATACAGCTGCTGTCGCCATCTTAACCAAAAAATACAAAACAGAATTGGGCAGGAACTGAAAACTCTTCTGGAGAGAATTCTATAGACAAGATATACATTTGATGAAGTGAGAATTAAATATTTAATTGATCAATCCCTATCTTATGGATCACCAACTTGTAAATGCTGCTTGGGTAAAAATTAATTCTGGCAATCTAAAGATTTTAAAGACAAATAACTGCATAATTTTAATTTTATTCTGCTAATACATAAACAAATGTTAAAATTATACCTATTAATCTCTTTCTCTTGCCATCACATTTAGCCATCATTTTGACCAATTAGATGTTATTGAGTCTAAATCTAAAGTAGTTAATTCTCAAACCTGGAATATTTAGTCCCAAAACCTGAACATTAAAATAATCATTAAACTGGTGGAAGGAAACATTTGCAATGTATATAGCTGTCAGGCAAAATTTCAGTTTAAATGGAATGGGCCAATTAAACAGAATGTCGTCTTGAAAACTGAAAGGTGAATTAATATATGGCAAACAGCTACATTTAACCATTGAAATAAGGGATTTATTTTCCACCATGCATACTGGTTGAAGTTGTCAGAAATTGTAGCCTAGCAATACCTAACAACAATACCACTTATCAATCACTCATAGTTGAAGCCACTCATTTCTTGATACCTAGGCACAACTTTTTTTCAAGACTTAGGGCACAGGAACCTACATTATACAGGCTGTGCCTCTATTTTTCTTTAAAATGAGACAAATGACTTCTTAGATTTCATGGAATACGCTCTCAGAATTTAACATGTGAATATAAATCTTAAAGATAACTTAAGCAACCACATCCCCTTTCACTATAGGAAAATAATGTTTTATTGCATCCAACTTCTGATTTGCTTCCTATACAGCCTCTGTTACCAGAAGCCAGATGAAGAATTAAAGAGCAGCTCTGTGGGGCTACCAGTAAGGGTTTCTTCATTGAAATTTGTATTCTTGCTTGCTGCTGTCGTCATGAGTACAACAGCTCACATGAACTGATTCAGTAAGAAAATATTTTTCTGGTAACAGACATCCAGATTTGTTCCTCTGGGTCTGATTTTTAATCTTGAAATGTTCATACTACCAATGATTGCTGGACATTCAATCACATTTGAACGAATCTGTTTCCTAAAATGCCATAAAGTTCACAGATTTTTGTGTTTTTCATTAGAAAAATGTGTTAGAAATTGAAATCCTAAATAATCAATTAAAGAAAAGCTGCCTTTTTCTGATACTTGAGTGAAAGGATATGCTACGATACTTCATGTGTAATCTCAGTGTAATCTCAATATTTTTTAATTGAATATAATTTTCTGTGTTTTTAATATGAATCTGTTCAGATTCCACATATCTTAGAGCATTGTTAGTTAGTTTTGGTTTAACATGGTAAAAGAAGCCAGCTAGTATAGAGGGCCTTTTCTTGATTGAAAGGGAAAAGTTTTCATGTTGTGCATTAATGCATCAGGTAGACAGCCTAATCTTTTGCCACAACTTCACCTACAGAAGTTGTGTTTATATAACACATCAAGGCATAATTTAATGTTGGTTTACCAAAACAAATGACTGGGCTCCCATACTATCTTAACTCTTGGTTTACAAAACACATTGACTGGATTCATATGATTGGACAAATAAGCAAACCAAATGTGGCGCAGTGCAGTAGTTCTTAAACATTTTTGTATCAGGACCACTTTATTTTGTTAAAAATGATTGAAAATTCTGAAGAACTTTGGTTTATATGGCTTGTATCTATCAATATTTACTGTGTTAGACATTAAAACTGATAAATTTTAAGATATTTGACTTTGTGGATCCCTGACTATACTTGGAAAACTACTGGTGTAATGTATTATGGAGATGCAACTACCTTGTTACCTCCCAGCACTCTTTCGCAGACTGGAGATCCCTCATGTGTATCAGCTGACTGTCCTCTAAAACCAGAATTATACTGGCTAATGCCTTTTCATTTTTCCTCTGGTCCCCATCATCCAAGACTGCCGGTGGATTGGTAGCAATCATCCACAACTCCTCCCTCCGCAGGTACATCTCCAGGTTCACATTCCAGGAGAGGTAGTTTGTCTCATTTACTCGAGACACCAGGAAACCTCCTCCCATTACGCCGACAGGGGCCATGTTGCCTGGTTTCCTTCACAAGCCACTAACCATGATTAAACCATGTCTGGCTCTGGTGCAAGCTCCCACTGGGTTTCTCTTCTCTCTAGTCTCTCTGACCGTCTCTGTACTGGGCCCATAACCTGTCAGAGTGTTTGCAGCATGACTACTATTGTGAGACAATCCAGGAGCACAACATAGCACACAGAGGCTTTGTCTTTTAACGGTGGTTTATATACAAGACAGCTATATACATACATTTAAGTGGTAGGCAAATACCTGGCAAGCAATCAATCTTTACTGTGTACGGAGAACCACAATGGAGACAGAACACAAGGAGAGAGTGGTACGCCCTCTCATGGCTTCATATATATAGACAGCTTCTTAAAGTGGCAAAACCCTGTGGGACCCACCCTCAGTCTTAAAGTGGCAATAACGAGACCTGGTTCTGCCAGCAGGCCTGGGGAACCCAGAATGGGATGGAGCCCATCAAATGGCTCGTGTGATCTGCTGTCGTTGGGGTGGGGGTGGGAGTTGATGGTGATTTCTAATTTATTTTTTTCCAGATTTTGTTCTATTGTACTTTATTAATTTATTTGATTCTTTTTGTTAGTTTTTATTGTTTTTTATTTTAAATATTGTTTTACATTCTGTAAGCCGCCTTGAGTCACCATGGCGAATAGGTGGCAATATAAATTCAATAAATAATAAATAACCATGCTGTTTCATCCTAATTGCATCAGCATTTACAGCAGCCTTACAACAGCTGGTCAGCTATTAAATAACAATACCTTGACACATTACAATAATCTGTAGCTAACTTTTACTTTTTCTTAGAGGTATAATCTAATCACCTTATTTTAAGCCATGTTTCATTAGAGTTTGAATATGAGACTTTACATTGGATCATGTCTGGTCTAACAAGATACATCACCTTATATGGCTAAATCAGGGGATTAGAACTTATTTAGAAAAAAATATTAATGGGCCCTTGATGCCTTCCTTATTTCTAATATATCTTATCTTCTATCTTATTAATGTGGAAATTGAGCCCCTTCTTATTTGTGCTAAATCACGTTTTTAGTAATGCTGATAAAAGATTATGCTGTTCTCCATAATCAATAATAAAGAAATTCCTGAATTTAATCAAGCAATGTGAACTGAACATACTCAAGGACTGGCCCTTGATATATAATTAAATTAAAATAATATTTATGTCGAGCTGTTTATAGCATATAGTGTTACCTATTTCTGTTTCACTGGCTTCTTTCATTCAATAGAGTTCTCTTATCTAAAATTGTCCTGAATATTTCAAAAAGATAACTTTCACAAGTTTAGCAATCCTATTTTTAGAAGTTGGAGTTATAATATGTATCAACTAGGTTCTATGGGTTCTCTAACGTTCTTGAATTACTAAGTTTACTAATGATTCTTGGTTTACTATATTCAACTCTGCCCTAAGTCTCTCTGTCTTTCACATGCTGTGCTTAGTTTATTTCAACCGCATCTGTGCTATGTCTAGAATGAGAAGTCGTACATTATTTACCTTGTCTAAATCTTAGTAGGATATTTCCTTTTTCTTTTACATTTTAAAATAAGATGCTTGACTCCAAAATAGCTGAAAAAGGTCTTGAAACAAAGTTAGTTTAAAGGTTTTATTTGGAAATAACCAGACAATGAATAAAATCTTACGTATATTTATTCTTCTACATTCCTTTTGAAAATTTTCCTTACCACCATCAAGTTTTTTTTCCAATTTAAATACAGGTAATTTAAATACAGGTAATTAATTATAACTTTGCACCTACCTTTCATCCTGGTTATATTGAATGAGTTCTTGATCATATAATTAGCAAAATATTTAAAAATCGTGCCTGCAGTTACCTGGATGAAATAACTTTGGGGTTTGGTGGCAGATCATATGACAGAAGTCACCTTTACAAACATGGATCCTTGGCTGTCAGATAAATATACCTGATAATTTCTTTCAATCTAAACTATAATGCATTCTTTGTATAGCTAAATAGACAGACAATCTTGAAAAACTCTCTGTAAATAATCCCATTTATGAAACTCCCGAAAGAGAGGTCTGGTTGCCAAGCTTCCTTTTATGTTATCTAGGTACTAGCTAAACATTACTAGCAGAGTACATTTTATTTGGTTGTATAACAGCTGAAGCATATTGCCCAGAAGGTAAGCAGTTCAAAAATCCTGATCTAGATTTATGATCCCTTGTTCCCAAAGAGGATCCTTGTAACTATGAGAATGCTGAGTTACTGCCAAGGCTAAAAGGCAGATTATTTCAATTATGAATATATAGCAATATTCTTCTCAGCATCTATATATTTGCAAGCTAAGTTAGATTGATGTGTTCCATATTTATATATGCTGTATTGCATGCAAAGAAATATGCAGTAGTTTAACAAGTGTGATGGTTGCACATATGAAATGATGGGGCTCTGTGTGCTCCTAAATCAGGGTATGTCAGGAAATGAATTTAACTAGTCAAGAATCTTGTTTCACTCAGTGGCCAGCGACATCTCTATGCAAAATCAACAGACAAGTAGCAAAAACAGTGTCTGCTTTGGTCAACCACTCTTTAGAGGTATATGTGTCAATGTATTAATTTCAGCAGTTCTAGTTTTGTTTTTAAATCTAGACTACTCATCATAGTTTATCAAGTATTTTATAAAGTTTCTGGCATATTTATACACCTGGTATCTACAGTTAGAAGATCTTTGCATACATTTTACTTAGTTGTTCAAGCTATATTGCTACAATATTGTTTGAATGTACTATTACATAGTTTCAGCAAAACTTAAAACACCTCTTGTATACAGTGAAGAAATGCAGCACATAAAAACAACTTGAAGAACTTGAAAAGAGCCTGCAACAGCCAAAATCCAAAAAGCATGAAAAAAACATAGACCCAAATATATAAACACAACTCGGTTCTCAAGCATTACATTTCAAGAACACTGCCAAATGATGTGCAAGAAAGCTTTGTAAGTTAAAATAAACCTTGTCATGCCAAAAGTACCAGGATTTAGTAGGTCCTGCACAGCAGGGATAAAATAGCAATGGAACATTTAAGCTAGTATTAAAATATGATTTATATTAAGGAAGAATATCACATAGTTACTATGGTTTAGCCTGCAACCCTTCCAACACTGCCCGGAGAATAGCTGCAGTTGCTACAGCACCAGGATCGGGCTGTTCTAGGTGAGCTGAGCTGATATAACTGGCTCTGCCTGCAGAAGCTTCCATATTCTTTGTAGATTCAGCAGCAGCCTCTGCCTTCTGGAGAAAAAAACCAACATAAACTTGTTCTTTATACAGATATAATAGCCAAAATTTTACATCTCTATTTGTAAAGACAGACATCATTTGAAGTTTAGACTTATTTTTTGTTGCTACAGTCCTTAATGTGCTTATACTGTTTGATTATTGATTTTAAGTGCTTGAGGATTTTAGGTGATTATCAAAGTACAACCCTGGAGGCAAGAAGAATCTTTTAAAATAGTTCCTTTCTAAGAGCTGGCAGAAAACAATGCCTATTCATGACTTGCCTAACCTGGACCTTTCCCCTTTCCAAAAGGCTCCAAAGTCTTAACCTCATATATCTGTTCCTATGCCTTGAAGAAGCACTTCTCCAATAAAGAAACAGAAAGTAAACTGCATGTTCCTCATGGTTGCTCTCACTATGCAAAAGTTACTAATTTTGAATTGCATGTACAGGTGAAACTTGAAAAATTAGAATATCATGCAAAAGTTCATTTATTTCAGTAATGCAACTTAAAAGGTGAAACTAATATATGAGATAGACTCATTACATGCAAAGCAAGGTAGTTCAAGCCGTGATTTATCATAATTGTGATGATCATGGCTTACAGCTCATGAAAACCCCAAATCCACAACCTCAGAAACTTAGAATATTACATGAAATCAATAAAACAAGGATTGTACATAGAACAATATCGGATCTCTGAAAAGTATAAGCATGCATATGTACTTAGTACTTGGTTTGGGCCCCTTTTGCAGCAATTACTGCCTCAATGCGGCATGGCATGGAAGCTATCAGCCTGTGGCACTGCTGAGGTGTTATGGAAGACCAGGATGCTTCAATAGCAGCCTTCAGCTCTTCTGCATTGTTCAGTCTCATGTCTCTCATCTTTCTCTTGGCAATGCCCCATAGATTCTCTATGGGGTTCAGGTCAGGTGAGTTTGCTGACCAATCAAGCACAGTAATCCCACGGTCATTGAACCAGGTTTTGGTGCTTTTGGCAGTGTGGGCAGGTGCCAAGTCCTGCTGGAAAATGAAGTCAGCATCCCCATAAAGCTCGTCTGCGGAAGGAAGCATGAAGTGCTCCAAAATCTCTTGCTGGACGGCTGCGTTGACCCTGGACTTAATGAATCACAGTAGACCAACACAAGCAGATGATATGGCTCCCCAAACAGACTATGGAAACTTCACACTGGACTTCAAGCATCGTGCAGTGTGTGCCTCTCCATTCTTCCTCCAGACTCTGGGTCCTTGGTTTCCAAATGAGATGCAAAAGTTGCTCTCATCAGAAAACAGGACTTTGCACCACTGAGCAACAGACCAGGTCTGTTTTTCTTTAGCCCAGGTAAGATGCTTCTGATGACATTTGAAGCTCATGTCCAGGATCCGTCTCTGTGTGGTGGCTCTTGATGCACTGACTCCAGCCTCAGTCCACTCCTTGTGAAAGTCCCCAACACTTTTGAATGGCCTTTTCCTGACAATCTTCTCCAGGCTACAGTCATCCCTGCTGCTTGTGCATCTTTTTCTTCCACACTTTTCCCTTCAACATAACTTTCTATTAATGTACTTTGATACAGCACTTTGGGAACATCCAACTTCTTTTGCGATTACCTTTTGAGGCTTTCCCTCCTTATGGAGGGTGTCAATGATGGTTTTCTGCACAACTGTCAGGTCAGCAGTCTTTCCCATGATTGTGATTCCTACTGAACCAGACTGAGGGACCATTTAAAGGCTCAGGAACCCTTTGCAGGTGTTATGGCTTAATTAGCTGATTAGAGTGGGACACTTTGAGCCTAGAATATTGCACCTTTTCACAATATTCTAATTTTCTGAGATTGTGGATTTGGGGTTTTCATGAGCTGTAAGCCATAATCATCACAATTATGACAAATCACAGCTTGAACTATCTTGCTTTGCATGTAATGAGTCTATCTCATATATTAGTTTCACCTTTTAAGTTGCATTGCTGAAATAAATCAACTTTTGCATGATATTCTAATTTTTCAAGTTTCACCTGTACATGCAATTCAAAATTAGTAACTTTTGCATAGTGAGAGCAACCATGAGGAACATGCAGTTTACTTTCTGTTTCTTTATTGGAGAAGTGCTTCTTAAAGGCATAGGAACAGATATATGAGGTTAAGGCTTTGGAGCCAAAATAAATGAACTTTTGCACGATATTCTAATTTTTTGTGTTTCACCTGTATGCTAATAAACTCACGTTTACAGCCTTGGACAGAACCTGCATCAGATCAGCCTTCGGGGTCTTCAAAGCTTTGAGTTCTTTTGCAGCAGCCCAGAGTGAATCCAACTAGGCAAGAAATGAGGAATATTAGATGAACAATAGTGGCAAGATGTACTATTCTTTACTGGACAGGAACTGAACCTTTGAAGGAAATTCCCAGGATTTGCTATAATGGATAAGAATTCCAAACATTTTCAGTTGGAAGTGCTGGCTCTGACAGACAGGGAAAATTCCAACCAGAAGGGAAAGGGGAGAGAGAAAAATGCTGTACAGATAGTCCTCAGGTTACAATGACAAGTGGGACCAGGAATGGCATTGCTAAAGCAATGTACTTATAAACCATAACATCATGAGAGCATATCATTTGGTTATAACCCCAGTCTCTGCAGGTCATCAAGCAGAAAGTCCCAGACAAGGAGCATGGGAGACCTTGGGAAGGCTGGACATGGATCCAGGGAATGCTGTGGGCAGGAGAAAAAGCATCAGGAATGCCCTGTGACCTTCCCTGCTGGTTTCCCCATTGACTTTGCTTGGTGGAAGCCAATAGGGAACATCACAAATAACTTGGCCCACCTTGGCAGCAGTGGGAGGAAGATGTTAAAGGTCAGCTGGGGTGGCAAGAGTAGATGGCAGAGTGAAGGGCAGCCTGAAGGGCAGAGATGGGGAAAGATGGGAAGGGAGCTGAAGCACATGCTATGGTCATAATTGCCCAATTTTGATTGCAATGGAGCTTTAAGGACCGGTCATAACTACCATTCCTTCAGCACTGTTGTAACTTTAAATGGTCACCGAATTGATCATAATCTAAGGACAATCTGTGTACATGTAAAATTACTTGTATGAGGCTATAATTACAGAACTATAGAATATGCCCCTGGAGATTTAATATTTAGTATATATTTAATACAGTCTTGCCATGTAGAATTTCAGCAAAAAATGTAACTGAAAAAACAGTACAGGGAAATCTTTGAAATATCCATTGCCTGCATAAATATTATGGTCTGCATAGTTCAAATGTACAGTTTGTGATGTATAGTACCCAGAACTCAAATGCTTTTATACAGATCAAAAAGGAACTTGGGAGCCTGAAAATGTGACTAAAAGCAACATATGCATTGAACAAAAGATGACATCTGTAGAAAACACAGAAATAATGTATTAGAAACATGAATCTTAGCTTTCTATAAGAAAGATCAGAAAAGCAGCTCCAAACTTACTTAAATAGGCAGAAATTCATTTCTGACATCCAAACTAGTTTTCAGTGTTTAATTATTCTTTACCCCTCCATGCCCTTTTTTTTCCTCCACTATCTCCAACAATGACAACAATTATAAAACTAATAATTGTTGTTAATGGATTAAACTAATGACTCTGAGGGGGCTAGTTTCATTTGGAATGTTAAGCACACTCCAGGGAGCTGTAGTGGTGCAGTGGTTACAATGCAGTATAGCAGGCTAATTCTGCCCACTGCCAGGAGTTCGATCCTGACTGGCTCAAGGTTGACTTAGCCTTCCTGAAGTGGGTAAAATGAGGGCTCAGATTGTTCGAGGCAATATACTGACTTTGTAAACTGCTTACGAGGGGCTGTAAAACATTATGAAGCAGTAAATAAGTCCAAGTGCTACTGATATTGCTAATCCTGCAGAAGTGGTCACCACTCCACAATGTCCATAAAGCCCCCTCACAGCTGTAAATAACCCCATTAATTACTAGCATTAAGTACATCACAAATGTTATAATCTGCAATTAGTATTGCTAGTGAAGGAAAGAAAATATGGCTGCCATCATGATACTAACAGAAGAAACTCAAAGACAATAAGGATAATATTCAAGGTTCAAGGTTTTGGTATTAACATTTAAAGTCCAACACGGCATGGGTCCAGGCTATCTACGAGAACGGCTCCTCCCAACATCAAATGCTAACCGCCCTGTTCGGGCCCACAGGTGGGGTCTCCTCGGGGTGCCGTCTGCGACACAATGTTGCCTAGCGGCGACCCGGGAAAGGACCTACTCTGTGGCGGCTCCCACTTTGTGGAATCTTCTTCCGCTGGAGCTCGTCTGGCCCCGATCTGCGCACTTTCCGCCACGATTTGAAGACTTGGCTCTTTTTACAATCTGGGCTGTGCTGATTCCCTAGGGTTGGGGTTATTTTAACTAAGGGTTTTTAAATTTTAATTCGGCTTAATTTGTTTAATATTCTTTTAATTAATTAATTTATTGTTGTATTTTAGTTGTAAGCCGCCCCGAGTCCTTTTGGAGAGGGGGCGGCATATAAGTCAAATAAATAAATAAATAAATAATAGGATAAATTTCTCACCATGGTTCTGTCTCCTGGTACAGCTCCTCCATACCTGTCAGAGGAAATATTTAATAGTATAGTTTCTACAATATGTGTGGGTGTACAGCTCCACGAACCTTGTACTCCATGGGTAGTTCATATAGCATATTTGTAAAAGTTGCCCTTGCTTACAAGCAATTAAACAAAGCAATAGAAAATACTGTAGTTTGGAGGAGCTGGGAGCCATAATAACAAGATGATGAAACCAAGTGACTGGGATCACATCATATACGTGAATGGTATTTCCTCACAGTAGTCCTGGTTTACTTTCCATAAAAATGATGCCACTCTTACATGTGAAAACACATAAAATGTTATTAAATAATAAATGAACACTTCATCAGCCATAATTAGAGTTATACTAATACTTTTTGGGCTTGTAAATGGTTTAATTCGTTTTAATTATTTATTGTTGCTGCTTTTAGTTGTGAGCCGCCCCGAGTCTTCGGAGATGGGGCGGCATACAAGTCCAATAAATAAATAAATAATACTCACCGCATCATAGCATTAATTCCAGCATCCATTGCTAAGGACCAGGCTGCTAAGTCATCATCAGTCCGCAGAGGTTGAGCAGCTGCTGTCAGAAATAATCCATAGAGCTGCAAATGAAATAAATGTATTCTAAGTATTTGCTGAGCTCTACATTACATGACTTAAATTAAGAAAAGGGAAAATTGCACATATATACTTCCATGATTACTAAATATAATATCTTGTTCTGTACATTCTTCCAACCACCTGATATGTTTAGATCTAAGAAGTCCTCAGTTTTTCCAATTTATAAAGTAGTATGTTGTTTTATTGTAGTCTATTAAACTAGACATCTGACTCAACTATAAATCTGAGTGTTTCATTCTTCTGCTAGTTTTTCTAAAAGGTAACATTATTATAAATACATATTTTCATGTTTATGTGATTATATTTCTTAATCCATAAATTAAAGGTTGATTCCTAATAATTTGGAAAAATCTATGTATACTTCTATGTACACAACAAAATAGAGTGGTTTGATATTGCCTTCTTTTGAGATATTATTTCAATTTCGCAAATCAACTGAGATTCCTCTTCAGGTTTCCTGGAAGTTCCCATATTCAAGTACTACCCAGGTCCTAACTTGCTTTGTTTTTTTTTTCTTTTTTGAGAAAACATAGTCTGGTACTGTCAATTAAACTAATAATTGAAAAACTGTTGTTCCCAATTTCTAACTGCTTTCTTCCGATCTAGTAGTTCTATAGTTGCTTTTCATTTTCAACTAACAGCTTGGCCAACACTCACCGCTCCTGAAGAGCCTCCCATCTTTTCCAGGAGCAACTTGGCTAGTGAAGAGAACAGTTGGTAAGGTCGCTGAGGCAGAGGTTTAGCATCTAGCCAATTCTGGATTGCTGTGAAGCAATAGTTATGGTTAGACATGATAATTCTCCAGCTGGCACTCATTTTCTATTTTTAAAAAAACCCTATTTTTAAGCAACAAGTTCCGAGAAGTGTTATTAAACAGGAAACTTATCAGATTTATAAAACAGCTGTCCTGACATTCATGATTTGGTATGGTAATTTACACAGTACCCAGGAGAAAGATGCAAAAATACTCCAGAAGCAGGCAACTTTTGATTGCCTTTTTCGTCCCAGATTGTATTCAACCACTGACACCCTTGAGAATTCATTTAACAACAGAATCAGAAAAGAATTTATGGAGCTCATGGTTGAACTGTGGAGTCTTTGATGGTCTCTGAACTTTGTTGTTTGCTTCCAGATGTTTCACTACCCAACTAGGTAACAGCCTCAATGATATTACCTAGTTAGATGAAACATCTGCAAGCAAACCATCAAGTTCAGAGAGTTACCAAGGATTCCAGAATCAGTAAAAAATTAAAATCTTTTCTTTCAAACTATTAATTTTAATGTATCCATAATACAAAATTCAGAGAATATATTATCTCTAATGCTCATATTCACTACATTGTTTTTGTTTTAGAGAAAACAGCACTAATACCCAAAGCTAGTTTGAATTATGAATACCTCAATAATTTGTTTTGCTCACTTGCAAGTTCAATGATTTTGGTCTGTATCCCATCTTCATCCTTCCATCCCAATTTGCCCTTTATTTAAATACAGCAAACAGACATTCTATTGTGTTTAGGCTCCATTTATGACATTTACTATTTCTCCAACCCCTCCCCCCACTCAATCTAGTTTAGTTTGGAAGAAAGCTTTACTCTTTTGGGCATACAGCTTAAACCTTAGTTGAAATCCTCTCATTTTTATCAAGCACACAAAAGCCAAAAATTGTTCATGCTTCACAATCTAAAATATAGCTGCCTCTGTAGCCTTAGCTATGGTTAAGGTATTTCATGCTTTCATTGCTCTAACTAAAAATGAGCCAAATTTTACAAAAGAGCTCAATGGAATTCAACACTGGATTTTTAAAGAAGTCCAAGGTCGCCAGGTGATATAAGTTAACTCCAAGTTTTAAGAGTATGATAAGAGAACTAACCAATGGCAGCCTGTGCATGTGTGTTGCCACAATCTCCATCACCTGCGGCACGGTCAAGATCATTGAGTTGCTCCTGTAGGCTAAGCATTTTAGAGCACACGCACTCCAGAATCAATCTCATGTGAGGAGAAGATGGCACTAAAAGGAATGGAAACTATTATTTATTTTGTTACAATAATGGTGAAGTTTCACAAACTCTGTCTTACGGAAGTACCAATATTGCTATTCATCTCTCTTTCTTGTGAATATATGTATAAAAACATAAAATTAAACTACACAGATCACTTAACCCACCCAATCACCTGATCAGGAAGTTAAAGAAATTTAAGTCTGTACTGGATGACTTATAAGCTATTCCATGAATGATGAAAAATAGAACATTTGTGATAATTCACTGAAAAATTCTTGAGTTTTAAATGAAGCAATCTGAATATTCTGCATGTTTGTTCTATGATAATTCTCAAGTTTTGCCATATTGTAGAGACCTAAAATGATAAAATGAATGTGTGTAATTGTCCCATATAAAAAAAAACTATTTCATTGGATGTAGAGTTAGGCAAGAAATAAATATTTTAATAACTCTTAATCTACATATTAAACAAAACAAAAACTGTACAATTTAGTAAATAATTCTGTTATATTGGAAATAAACAACCATACACCAAAACCCCAATCCCAATTTCAAACCTTATTCTTTAATGGGAAGGATAAATTTGATTGCTAACCCTATCTTTTTTCCCCACCCTGGCTGGAAGCCTTGATCAGTCTCAGTTGATGACATGAACCCAGCAAAGCAGAAGTTCCATTGTAGCTATAACACATGTTTCAGACTGTACCTTTTGCTGGATCAGGTTCTTCTTCCATACAACACTCGTGGGGTACTACCCTCTGTCTTTTCTGTCTTGTCACAGACATCCTGACAGGTTTTGACCAGGCAACAGCTGTAGTATCTGAATCTAGCAATTTAAATTAAATATTGTGGACAACAATTGAAGATAGTTTCACATTCATGAAAGAACATAAACGAATGAATTGTTGAGAATTCCCACCATTTTTTTCTCTGTAAAATAGAAACACATCTGGGAACAATCCCCAAATAATCAAATCCATAATAGAAATGGAGAGCTAGCTAAGATACTATTTAAAATAAAAAGATACAGTACACCATTGAACATGCTACTTATGTATCTGCATTATGCATGCCCATAATGTCAAAAATACCATTTTGAACTGATGGTTCCACAGACATATTCTGATCAATTAACTCACAATTTACTTTCCCAATAAAATAGTGGGAAGAAAACCAATATTTAAGAAAATTACCAAGGAGGGTCAAGAGTTCTTCATCCACTTGGAGAAGCGTAAGAGAGACACCTGCCATTTCCAATGCAGTCATAAAGGATCCAACATAAGTCCGGGCAATATGAAAACCTCTGCTCTCTGCAATGATGAAGCAAGGAAAACTTGAAGCATTCTTCAGGGTGAAGAACCAAAATGAGAAGGAAAAAGAAGTAACTGTCATGAATGAACCAGATTAAGAAAAATGAAAATTATTTCCATTTTAAATAATGCAACGTTTGGGAAAACATGAGGTTAATCTTACATAAGCAACTGAAAAGTAAAGAAACCAGTCCATAAAATTTCCAAAGTGATGTCACTAGAAGAGGAAATTAAATACCTGGGTCTTATAAGATTCAAAGACCCCATGAACGGAAATGATTATAAAATGTGGGGTCCTTGGTGCTCTCTGAGCTTGGTTGTTTTCTTGCAGATGTTTCATTACTCAGCTATTTTTTTTTTAAATTATATTTATATGCCGCCCTTCTCCGGAGACTCAGGGCGGCTTACAATTTTTTTGGGATACAACCCAGTGTGCTCAGCAATAGCCTTCATTCCATTGTATATGCCTGCTTATTACTAAGTGGCATTTTTACAAGGTCAACTAGATGGTTGTGGTTATGATCATGGAATGTTTTTTCTATTTCTTTTTACAAACGCCTCCCTCACCTTCATCTCCAGAAAATAAAGGGGGCTGTGGGGCCTCTAGAACAGCCTGGAGGTATCGGAACTGCATCAGTAATTCTTTCCCATTTCATGTGAGCCTGAGCCTCTAATTTTTTTCTCCTTTCCCAAATAGGAGTAGTCCTACTTGAGGGAAGGCAATATTCATGTCAAATCTATTTACTAAGGCATTTCCAACGGAGCTGAGAAATCATGGCATTAAAAAAAATACTACCACTACTAAGATCCCACATGAAGAACTTGTGCTTAAATTTTGTTATTTGTTTCTGAAGAGTGAATTCAAATTACAAACATCAATTCATTATGAATATACAAAATTCCTATCAGAGATTACTGTAAATTAACAGAGATTATCATAAAAATATATTTAGACAAAAACAAGTAAATATGGTATCATTGATAAAAGTATCATAGTATGGAAGAGAAAAGCAATGTATAGGTATACAAACCACTGCCTACAAATTAGACATTATGAACATTTTCAAAATTTAAAAAGTTCTAGAAAACTTTTTTTTTAAAGTGGAGAATCTCGCAAGGGCAAACCTGAAATTTGATTTTCAAGTACAAAAATATGAAAACAAAATTGGGAATGAAGTCCCTGGACACAAGCCTTACCTTTTCTCAGTCTTAAAAGTCCTGTCAAATGGAGCCAAAAAGCCTCCCCTCAAACAAAACGCAGAACAAAATTTCAGCTCCCCCCTTCCTGGTAATCATCACATCACTGAATAGACGTTTGCAAGTTGTGAGGATGGGTTTATCCCCACACCAATGGAAGATGTCTACTTTTATTTTACTTGGATATGAGTTTTGATGGGGAAGCATCCAATTACGTTTCTGTGAAGGACAGTTTGAGGAATACATTTTGCTCATTCCAAGGATTGCTGCCTTGGTAATGTAATTAACCCTGGGCCAAAATAACAGTTCCTGTATTTTCTCCCTTCCTTTATATAGATATTCAATTATTTGCCTGGAAACTGCCTCATGCTGATCTAAACATTACAGGTTGATTTATGATGCAGCTGAATCCCAGTTTCTGCCCAGGTTATGTTTTAATTCCTATCAACATTACTTATATACTACTAAAACTATGATTCCTATAACCTCTAATAGGGCAAAATGATATACCATAGGACAAAATGTTTTGAACTAAGATGTCTCAAATGAGTTGACTCAGATAGTATGTCCAAAATCCGGGACCCATGACCCCCATGGAATTGAAATCTGGTAAATTTTATAAAACATGGTATGACATAAACATTATCATAAAGTAGTTTATGATGTAATAAAATGTCATAAAATATTTCCTGTGCTGATATTTGACTCTGTAATATAATTCAACATGAGCTATTTTCAAGACAGATACACTACCTCTGAATGTATCCCAATATTTCCAATTAAGGGAATCCAGGTAAAGAAATATGACAAGGAAATATCTCTGAAATGATAACCTGATGGAGCATGTTGTCTAGCTACTTCAAAATAGGATTTGTGTATTTATTAAATTAAATCTTAATGTTAATAAATGTACCCAAAAGATCTTAGCTGTTTATATGACAATGACTTTAATTCCAAGTAATTAAAACAGAGGTATGCAAAGTATTCAAAGGTGTGAACACTTTGCTGATAGCTGGATGTTTTTTTCATTTACCCTACTTTCAATTAAAAAAACTTACCGAGAGAACAAACAGCAGATCCAGCTACTATATTCAACTCAAGATAAGATAATCCGCCCAGGTTGTTCACTACCAAGACCACAGAAGAATCTGAAAGCCAAAGCATATATATATATATATATATGTATAACTGAAAGGTGTTTCAATGGCCTGGAAGCCTAATATAAATGTAACCTGCAAATATTAATACACAGAGAATGATTTAAGTACACTAGATTTGTACATGTAGTAATGGTAAATAGTCACAACAGTGAAAATACCCCTAGGATTGCTAATCACATACAGGTAATCCTTGACTTACGAATGTTCACTTTGAGACCATTTGAAGGTACAGTAACACCTCCAAAAGGTACTTACAATCCAAATTTAAAGTTCTGATGCCCCTCCGCATCATGTGATCACTTTTGGGCTCTTGATATCTTGCATTTATGCCCATCTGCAGCATCCCACGCATTGGGTATGACATTTTTTTTGCTAGAAACTAACATTTACTTCCATTCCAAAACAGCTGGTGTGGCTTGCTTATTGATCAGAGTGTTGGCTTAATGACAACAGCGTTCATTTAATAACTGCCACAAAAAATGTCATAAAATCAGTTCAGTCACGTCGGTGCTTCGACTTACAACCACGGTGACATATGGATTCCTTATGAGCACTAATGATGTTATCTAGTTTGGGTAATGAATGTCTGCAAGAAAACAAGCAAGTTCAGAGAGCACCAAGGACCCCTTATTTCAACCCTGACCTACAAATATTCTCCTTTAGAATAGAATAGAATTCTTTATTGGCCAAATGGGATTGGACACTTTATTGGTATGGTGGTATATGATAGAAATTCTGGGCTCTGGAATTCCTGTAAGTCAAGGAATATCTGTAGTAAATTCACCAAAAATGCTGCTGTTCAGGTAAAAAATTATTACACTGATTACATTAAAAAAATTATCAGTGTCCTTTGAGAACTTTGGGGAATAATAGGTATATCAGCCCAAAATTACTCACTAGGCCTGAGTTCCACATGAGAGGCATTGGAAGGGTTGGTCATGTGATCCAGCATTATGTTGACTATCTGATGTGCTGTTGCCATCTGTGAAAATGATACACGTTAGTGGACAAGAATACACTTCTAGCTATGTAAGATGGGTCACAGTCAACTTACCTTCATTCTGCGCACACCTGCTTCACCATGGATTCCTGCAGATAAAGCAAAGTATCTTCAGTTGCTAGTTTCTTTCTTAACTAAAAAATTGACATGTCATTCTAAAGAAGAGGGATAGACAAAAGGGATATACACATTCTTACCTAAACCCAGCTCAAGTTCATCATCTGCAAGCTGGAAGGTGGGTCTGGATCCTGGGACACTGCAGGGGGACAGACTTATCCCAAGAGTGCCTATGCAAATAAAATATATAAAAAGAAAAATGCAGCTATACCAGATAGCATTCTGCATCAATGTAAGATAGATTAACAAATATAATAGTACTCTAATTTCATTGTGTAGCATGGAATTAGGAGAAAGCCATAGTAGAATAAATACTATTCATACTACAAGATCAAGTATATCTTTTAACAAAATGTGTTATTCTTACTGTACTTTATTCATCTCAAGAAAAGATATGCATAATATTTACATTCTATAGTTTTCTCATAAGCCCTCTGTCAGAGAACCTAAATCTAAGAGATTATGACTAACCTAAAGTCATCTTTTAATTAATACGATTTATACCTGGGATTGAAAATCTGGAGTGAGTTACTTCCTTATTCCAATTGCTACTTACTACACATTATCCTTGCTTACCAATCATTTGGTCAGCAACTGTTGAACATTGTAATGGTGATGAATGAGTGGTACTGTCCTTGAAATTAAGGCTGTTGCTTGCCCCCGTGATTGTGATTGGAGTGCTTGGCAACTGGCTTGCACTTATGAATTGCAATGTCCCATGGTCATCTGAATGCCATTTGCCACTTTCCCTGCCAGCATCCCACAAAGCAATTGGGGGGGGGGGCAGGGAAAGTCACATGTTGTTCTGGTTGGATGGATAGATATAGACAGACAGACAGACAGATAGATATAGGAATGATTTACATTCAGTGCAGAGACTTATTCTAGAAAAGGGAAGTGACTATTTACCCATTGCTCCTATAATAGCAGTAATTCTACGAACAATTTCATTCAGACCGACACCTGCCTCAGCCAACGCTCCAGCCATCTAGATATAAAGAGGAAAAAAAATATTACATGGACCCCTCAACATAATGGTTTTAACAGGTCACAATTCAATACTGTACCCTAAAAAGTATAAGATGCTTCTCTCCTAAAAATAAAGGAAAATGCTTGTGAATAAAGTGTTACGCTGAGATTCAATGAAAGCACCATTCAGTAGAATTTACCTGAAGTCTATACACTTTATCTCTCCGACAGTATAATAATTTGTACTGTGAAAATTCAATAATTCCAAGATAGCATACTGTCATTTCAGGATTACATTTGTTAAAACAATGGATTTATTTTAATAGGCTTTATTTCCACATACTGCCCCATGGGACAGTCTCAATTTAGTTTCATCTATACTTAAAAATAAATGCATTAAGTTCATAAAACTCTTTCCCATTTCATATGTGTAGAATTGTAATTTAAAAGTATATGACAAAAAACCATTACAATTATCAGATGTTTTAAAATGTAAAAAAAGAAATTAGTGCAATTAAATTAGATTTTAAATTAGATTTTCTAATGTATCTTGCCTCCAATTTCATTGCTCGTACTTTTTGCTCTTTTTGTGTGCTTTGTTCAATGTTAAAAGGAAACAGCATGATAGGTGTGTCTATACTATATGAAAAATTAAATTTTATTCAGGCAAAGAAGAGCTCATATAAAAAGTAGACTAAATACAAAACTAAAACATTACCAGAAAACTACATGATTTTTATTTTGTTAATTTTATATGATTATGTGCATTTATCCTCAAAGTAATAATAGTTGGTGATAGTAATATCCTGTTTAGAGTTCTATAGAGAATTGCAGTTATATTTTTAAAAAAATGATATGATATACTCAGTTACATATAATCAATTACTGAAATACTGTATTTTAAATATCACAATAGTAAAATCTGTATATTTACTGATAATGTATTTCTTTCTTTATTACTTTTCTTTTTTCTGTAGTCATTATTCTGTTTTTCCAAATGCTTTAATAAATTAAAAATAAGAAAGGATTTGCTAAAATGTATGAATCCTTGTAACTATAAAAACATCAGCAGAAACAATCCAATTAAAAAATGTTTTATGTATATTCTCTGAATAATCTCTGTGTTTAAATCTACACAGAACAGTTTACAAAGTTTTCTCCATGTTCTCAAAACTAAACTTAGTGGTCAGTCACCAAATACTGATGCTGAAAGACAGCGTGTAATGAATAGCAAGCACACATAAGACAAAGTACTTGGCATTATCTAACATTTTTCAATAGAATGTATAGTTTGCTCTTGTGCAATAAAAGCACAGCCAATGACAATATTTGCCTTCAGATCAAAGATGGACGACTCTTACCTTATGTACAAGTACTGTGCCACATAGGCCTCTCCTGCCAGTCTTTTTCTTGGTTGCAAAGGCAGTATCATCACCAATTATCACCATCTGCACAGAGATATCTTCTGCCTGCGCCTGTTCCAGTGCCAGCCCAAAATTCAGGCGGTCTCCTGTATAGTTCTTCACTATTAGCAATGTCCCAACTATAAAAGAAAGAATTGAATTGTCTTCTGTTCCTTATCCAGATGGGATATCAGTTCACCAAAAATACTACCATACCTGCTCCTGCTTGTTTCACAGTCCGAATTGCTGCTAAAATGCTACCCACTGCAGGGGAAGTGAATACTGGACCAGCGACTACTGCAGTGAGCATTCCTCTTCCAATGTATCCTGTGGAAAAATGATAGACAGGATGGTATTGTGTCTACACTTGGAGTATCTTGCATCTTGATTTTTCTATGATTCTGCTGAGACTCAACATAAATCAGATAAATGAATCCCAGTCCAAGTCCTCACTTCTTTGTATTCAAGACTGAAAAACTTTACAGAAGCCCATTTCACTAACCTGCGTGTGCAGGCTCATGTCCTGATCCACCTCCAGAAATAAGTGCAACTTTGCCCTCTATGTTCTCTAAGTCAGAACGTATTGCCACTCTATGTCCACTTAGAAGCTGAAGATTAGGATTGCAAGCTACTATTCCAACCAATGAATCATCCGCACAACTCAGAATTGTGTTCACTAGTTTCTTTGAGCCCTAAAATAAGGAGACATAAGAGAGTTCACATATACTCATCCTTTTACAGAAAGCAATTCCAAATGAATAGCAGCCTAAATCATTTACTTAGATGTCAAAATGAATAATGATTCTCCTGTCACATCTCTACAAAGAGATATACAAATTATATATGCTACTTGAATAGCACATCTTTCAATGATTACTTTGCACTACTAAAAACAAAACATTACACAGCTGCTTATTAATACACACATATAAACCTTGGAAATTTTTTCAGGAGAGAAGAATCTCAGGTATTTTATCACTTGAATTTGGACTTGATCAAGATCTTAGAGACTATCCATAGGCATGGTATAAAGAACTATGGTGAACCACAGAATTCTATCTCACGATTATTTTAATTCAATTCTCTTTCTAATGAAATTCAATTTGATATTTTTGCTGGAAGTAAAATGGAAGCTGCTTACTATTTCCACCCACAAAGGCTCTCAAAATTACTGAGTTGCCAATAGCAGCTAAAATATAACGAACTTGCTCTCCTACCAAGATGATATTCCGCTTCCTACCAATTGATGACTGCTGAGTAACCTGTGATTATTGGAAGGAGCGACAATTGTTTGTTGCCTCTGGGATTGTGGTAGATCATTCAGTGCCAAAATTGCATGATATGCTGTGTAACTGAAACAATTAAATACATTTCTAACATATGTCAACAAACTCCTTCTGGATAATCAGGCATATTACCTATTAGAACAAACTGAGCCTGCCTTTAATAGTATTCTATGACAGCTTTATATAACCTTTATCAAACTCTTTCCTATCTCTATCAAGTATATATGCATCAATGTTGAGGAATATGCTTCGTTTAGACCACGGGTTTCCAACCTTTTCTATACCTGCACCCTTAGAACACTTCTGATATATTCTTGCACCCCTTACAAAAGTAAATAATTATATGCATATATATGCCCTCATGCCCTAGTCACTTCCCGTCTTGATTATTGCAAAGCGCTCTACATGGGGCTGCCCTTGAACAGCATCTGGAAGTTCCAGTGCAAAATGCAGCGGCCCGCATGGTTTTGTGCAGAGCCTGGTGTGCACGTTTCACCTCTCCTGCGGGAGCTCCATTGGTTGCCGATTTGCTTCCGGGTGCTGGTTGTCACCTTTAAAGCCCTTCATGGCTTGGGACCAGGTTATCTGAGGGACTGTCACATCTACCCGACCCATCAGATCGGGGAGGCAGGGAATGTTGCGGGTCTCATCCCTGAAGGAGATACACCTGGTGGGACCCAGAAGAAGGGCCTTCTCCATGGTGGCTTCCTCTCTCTGGAACATCATTCCCCCAGAGATTAGAACGGCCCCCTCTCTAATACTCTTCCGGAAGGCACTGAAGACCTGGTTCTGCCAGTGGGCCTGAAGAACCCAGAGCGGGATGGAGCCCAATTAATGGCTCGTGTGATCTGCTGTCGTCGGGGTGGGTAGGTGGGAGTTGTGGGGTGATTCCCCCCCCAGATTTTGTTCTATTGTACTTTATTAATTTATTTGATTCTTTTTATTAGTTTTTATTGTTTTATTGTTTTAAATATGGTTTTACATTCTGCAAGCCGCCTCGATGGGAAGGGGGGAATCTTTGTTAGGATCAAGACTCTGTTGTTACACAAGGACTTTATACTGGTAGTAGTGCTAGTGAGTCTCTTTCCTGATTTGGCCAACTTAAAAGGCTTATAGTATGTATATCAGTGTGAACAGCAGCTGACCGGTGATATCAACATAGGAACTGCATGGACGGAACTGTTTTTCTTCTCATGGTTGTTTCATGGCACAATCCTCCTCACATTTTCAGTTGTTGGGTTGATTTTGAAAACAGCTTTGAGTATTTTTCTGGAACAGCGCCAGGCCTGTGTCCAAAAGCAGCCTACTTATCAGCTAATAATCAAGCCATTTTAGGCATGGGTTTAGCATTACTGTACTCCTCAATATCAGATGATAGTCAGATGTCCTTCGAATGCACTCATACAAAACCAGAACTAATTTGATAGATGGCTAAACACAGTGTTCTAATTGTTCCAAACTCATCTCCTTCCTAGTCATATTAAGGAGAGCAATTGTTAAGTGTTTTCCTGCTGGCTGGTAATTTGGTAATAAGGGAAGAAATAGAGCTCCCCTCTGATAATGTCAAGTAGTTCATAAAAATCCCAAAATGTGTCCTACACTTTATAACAGTTGGCTTGTAAAGCATATGTTCTTTTAGTTATTTTTGTACAACTGGTCAAAATACTATTATTAAAGCAAACATATGATTTGGATTAATCACTGTTTGAGATCTGATAACAGTACGTTCTCTGTTCTAGCGTTACTGATCTTCCAAGTGTTTTGTAACCGTTAATGTTTATACATAACGTGAGCCTGACCCCAAATTGTTGCAATGTTATATGTTCCTGTTCTTTGTATGGTCAGCCCCATCTTTCTTCATTCCGTTTTTATTTTACTTCTTTATATCTCCTTCTCATTTGTTTTCTACCCATTATTTTCTGATTCCTTTAATATCGCCTCTTGCTGCCAGTTTGCTCATTATTTTGCAGTTAACAGTTAAGAATAACTGCTGCAAAAAGATTTTCGTTAATAATGGAAGCGCAGAAAAAGCAGAATACTGTATTGGAAAAAGCAAGAAATTCAAGTACCATCCATCAACTGCATCAGATGAGCTAGATTTCTAGTAATTACTAATACTTCTGGTGTTTTAATTTATACACTGCTCCAAGGAAAGACTGGCTAAAGCAATGGTTCTCAGCATGGACTAGATGACTCCAGGGGAGCCATGTCACTTTTCTAGGGGTCAAAGCGGCATATATTCAGATAGCGAGGCCTTTTTATACTAATGCTAAGAAAGGAGTCACAGAGGTGATGAGGCTCAGAAGGGAGCCATGAGCAAAAGAAGATTGAGAATTCGTGGATTAAAGCATAGAATAACAGTATAAACAGAGTTGGAAGGGACCTTGGAGGTCTTCTAGCCCAACTCTCCCCTCAAGCAGGAGACCCTCTACCATTCTAGACAAGTGGCTGTCCAGTCTCTTCTTCAAAGCCTCTAGGGAGGGAGCACCCACAACTTCTGAAAGTAAGTTGGTCCACTGGTTGATCCTATTAGATCTCTTGGCGGCTTTTGATACCATCGACCATGGTATCCTATTGCGGCGTCTTGGGGGGTTGGGGGTAGGAGGCACCGTTTTACGGTGGTTCTCCTCCTACCTCTCGGGTCGTTCGCAATCGGTGTTGGCAGGGGGGCAGAGGTCGAGCCCGAAGCCCCTCACTTGTGGGGTGCCGCAGGGGTCGGTTCTTTCTCCCCTCCTGTTCAACATCTACATGAAGCCGCTGGGCGAGATCATCCGCGGTTTCGGGGTGAGGTATCAATATGCTAATGATACCCAGCTTTTCATCTCCACCCCGGACCATCTCAGTGATGCCCTCCCCGTGATGTCCCGTTGTCTGAATGTGGTGCGGATCTGGATGGGCAGGAACAGGCTTCGACTCAACCCGGCCAAGACTGAGTGACTGTACATACCGGCATCTCAGATTATTCAGGATATACCATCGTTGGTCATAGGGGGAGAGGTGTTGCCCCCTGTGGACAGGGCATGCAACCTGGGCGTCCTCCTGGATACACAGCTCAGTTTGGAGGAGCAGGTGGGAGCTGTGTTCAGGAGGGCATTTGCCCAGGTGCATCTGGTTCACCAGCTGCGCCCATATCTGAGCTGAGATGCCCTACGGACAGTCACTCATGCACTCGTTACTTCCTGACTCGACTACTGTAACGCTCTCTACATGGAACTGCCCTTGCGGATCACTCGGAGGTTTCAGCTGGTACAGAATGCAGCCGCGCGGGCAGTGATGGGAGCTTCCCGATACTCCCACATTACACCCCTCCTGCGCGAGCTGCATTGGTTGTCGGCTGCCCTCCGAGTGAGATTCAAGGTGCTTGTGTTAACATACAAAGTCCTGCATGGCTTGGGTCCGGGGTACTTGTGGGAACGTCTCCTGCCAGCATCGACATCCCTTCGCCCTGTACGCTCCCACAGACAGGGCCTCCTTGGGGTGCCATCAGCCAGACAGTGTCGGCTGGAGACCCCCAGGGGTAGGGCCTTCTCTGTGGTAGCGCCCACCCTGTGGAACCAACTCCCTTTGGGGCTCGGATTGGCCCCAGACCTCCGTTCCTTCCGCCGCGACCTGAAGACCTGGTTTTTTCAGCAATCCGGCCTGGACTGAAGTGGAGTGGGATGGGTTTTTAATTGTTTTTTAGATTAGTTTCTGGGTTTTAAATTTATTGGGCTTAATGTTTAATAGTATTTTATCTAATTTATTTGTATTCGTATTTTAATATTGTGAGCTGCCCTGAGTCCTCAGGGAGAAGGGTGGCATATACGTCCAATAAAATATAAATATATAATATTGCTCTGGCCCTTAGGAAATTTCTCCTTATTTCCTGGTTGTTTACCTCTTCCATTAGTTTCCATCCATTGTTTCTCCTCTTTCCTTCTGGTGCTTTGAAAAATAGGCTGACCCCCTCAAATATTGGAACACAGCTATCATGTCACTCGGGTCCTTCTTTTCAGTAGACTAGACATACCCAGTGCTTGCAACCATTCTTGGTATGTTTTAGCCTCCGTAGGTTTTAGCATCCCCGTCTTCTCACCCCAAAATAATCAGGTCTCACCTGCATGGTGCCCCAGGTTTCAGTTCTAGAAGCCAGCCAGCCAAAGATCTGGGCGCCACAATAAGAACCACCTTTCCGACAGAACGGATCGAAAAAGAGGCCGAGCTGAGCTCACGAGGACCCTCCGCGGACTTTGACCAAGAATGCAGATGTTGCGCTGGTCCAGAGTCTGAAACACACGCGCGCCGCCTGCCAAGGAGGGGAGGAAGAAGCTCATTGGCAGATCCCAGCGCGAGCTCTGGCAGTTGGCCGTGGGGGTCGCCGCGTCGCTCACGTACTAGGAATACGCTACGCACCGCTAAGGAGGGAACAAGGAGGAGCTCGCGCTGGACGCCAAAGGGGGACGCGCTAATATATTAGGAACATTTTGGTCCCATCTTCCCCACTCCCCCGCCACTCCAGCTGGCGCACACGAGAACTCCGTTTCCCACCGGGCTTTGGTAGGCGCGCGCGCGCGCGCATGAGATAAGTGCAACATCCGTCCTCCAAAATTCGCCTCCTCCCTTCGGGCCGGAAGAGGGCGCTCTCGCACCGGTACAAAAGACCCTCAATCCTCTCGGCGTGCTCGTTTCCCCGTCGTGCACCGCGCGAAGCGGGACGCCGGCGCTCTGGTGCTGGCGGTTTCTCGCTGGTGCCATTGAGGGCGGTAGTGGGCCCTCAAGGCTGCGCTCGGCACCGCCGGTCCTCGCCTTCCGCCTCGCTCCCGGCCTCGCCATGTCGTGCAACTACGTGGTCACCGCACAGAAGCCCACGGCCGTCAACAGCTGCGTCACCGGTAATGATTTGGGAGGAGGTGGGGGGGGCTTTCCCGGGATCGGTGAGCGGGCGGCGGGAAAGAACGAAGGGAGGAGGCCGCGGGGCTCTGCGCCCCTCCGGCTTTGAGCTCTGCCAGTCGGACCTCCCTCACCCCGTGGCCTTTTTCTCTTCGCTCCAGGTCACTTCACCTCCGCGGAGGACCTCAACTTGTTGATCGCCAAGAATACCCGCCTTGAGATCTATGTGGTCACCGCAGAAGGGCTGCGGCCCGTCAAGGAGGTGGGCATGTACGGCAAGATCGCCGTCATGGAGCTCTTCCGCCCCAAGGTGAGCATCGTCTCCTCCGGAAGGGCAGCGCGGCCGTCTGGTAACCCTTTTTGCTTGGCCAGCGTAATATGCCTCGACCCTTTACGGCTCTCTGTCCAGAAAGGGGTTCCTGCAACGGATCGGGTTGGGCTGCTGGTTCGACCGGAAAAGTTTCGCTGATTTCGATCCTCATGCTGGTGGTTAACCCTCCCCCCCCCAAATCGTCATTGGGGGATCTCTGGGGAAGGCGAACTCGGTGGAAACCTGGCCTAATGGAGGGATATTGCTTTCTTAAAATTTCAGCCCAGTATACTGGGAAGACGCCTTTGAAAAGTTCGGGTATGCAAAGGCTTTATTTTTAGGACTAGTGGCCTGCTGGAATTTAGCACGTTGTGATTGCACACAGCCAGTCTGTTGTGAGCTAATTGTGTGGACCTGTCGTGTGGACCGAGTATTTTCTTCTGGGTGATACATTTTTTGATATGGTCATGATTGGACTCAGAAATGTGCCATATTACTCCAGTATGTTGTGCTTGACTGCTCCCGATTATCAACAAAACTGAGAAGTTGGTTTTAATAGAATAGATAGAATTCTTTATTAGCCAAGTGTGATTGGACACACAAGGAATTTGTCTTTGGTGCATATGTTCTCAGTGTACATAAAAAGAAAAAAATATATTCATCAAGAATCATAAGATACAACCCTTAGTGATAGTCATAGGCTACTAAATAAGCAATCAAATCATATTAGGAAACAAAACAATATAAATTGAAAAGATACAAGCAGCAAGGTTATAGTCATAAGTGAGGGTGATATTTGAAGGAAAAGACATGTATGTTAAGCTCTTCTCAACAGTAATCTTCTCAACCAACTTTTTGTAAGTATTTGCAAAACAGCTATGCTGTCTGGTCTGGCCATTTGAATAATATTTGAGTTAAAATGTTTGTTAAAATTAATCTGTTGCAATTCTCTCTTGAACATCAACAGCTCCAGTGCTTCTCATGTTCTTTGATGAATTAATGTCATGTTTCACATGAAACTAATTAATATACTTTCTGATTAATTTTTGGAGGAGCTTATGTGCAGTTACAGAAGAAAATGTTTAACACAGTACTAATAGGAAGTTGTGAACAAGCAAAAATATTTGTATTTCAGACATTTTTAATTTGAAATACACATTTTACAAAGGGAATAATACCTTGCTAATGTCTTGCAGAATGTGGAGTGTTTTTTCTTTTCTAGCTAAAGCTTTTTTTCTCCTCAGGGGGAAAGCAAGGATTTGCTCTTTATTTTAACAGCAAAATATAATGCTTGCATTCTTGAGTATAAACAAAGTGGAGAGAACATTGACATCATCACCAGAGCCCATGGCAATGTGCAGGTAAGAGGAAAGTGCATTAAGTGTAATAGGTACATTGTGATTTAGGACCACATAGCAGTTTTCGGTATGTTTTGTAAACCGAGTTTGAACTTTTGGATAATGTATATTCCAAGTTAGTTAATCTAAATAGTATGTTTTATGTGTTGAAATTAATGAACAGTAATTTCAGTAATTTGAGAATTGAGGCCATGCTTGTCTTTTTGTTGTCAAATTATTGGATGGACACTGTTAAATTCTTTCTACTTTTCCATTAAATCTTTGTTTCCTCCTAGTGATGTGCAATTAAAAATATATTTGTCATTGTTATGAGATCTTAAGTAGCCTTGTTTGTTCAGATAGCTATTCTATATTCTTGTGATCTCTACAAAGTCTCATTGAATATGTTTCAAGAAAAAAGATTTACAATCTCTCAGTTGTTAGAATCTTGTTCTACATTACTATTCTGCATAAAGGCAATTTATAAATAAGACATTTTTATATGCAGCAAAAATCATTCGAGTGGTTAGTTGTCTTGGTTCCCAGCTTTTACACTCCCCAAAGGCATCTAATTGACCACTGTGAAAAACAGGTAGCTTAATTTAGCTGACCTCTATCTGATCTAATAGGACTTTTATTTTAAGCATTCACTTATTACTTAAATGCCTTTTCTTGGAAAAATCAGGGTCAAAATTTAAAAGTGTAAGCTATATTTAGTAGCTGAACAAATCTGTTCTCATTTCTTTTCTCCCAGTTCTATATGGTAATAATTGGAACTCAGTCAGACTTCTCAGTTGTCTCTCCCTTCCATCCCAATGTGACTCTGGGGGAATGGATTAATTTTATAATTGCACTGTCCTTGTCTCTTTGTGGTACTTAAAAACATGGTCATTTATTATGTTTGGAGGAAGGAGGGGATTATATTAATAGTTATGTTTCAGATACTCCTACCGCACCATTCATCTTCCAGTTCCAAATTCAAACAAGATTGCTTATTTTACAGTCTCCTCCTTAAGTTCCTGGAAGCCATTCACTGACTATGAGGGTAATAGCCTACCTTTTCTCCAAGACTGGAGAAAATATGTGTTTATATTTGATTAAATACTTATAAGTTGTATTAGGAACCTCTTGAGATTTATATAAAGGCTAGGAACATTTACTCTATTATTTTTTTAAAACCTACATTTAAATAGTATTTAAATACTATTGTAATGTAAAAAATAATCATTGTCTTTACTCCTAAGTTGCATTTTAGCTGGTTTAGAATAATATTTTTAAGAGGTAGAACCTGCAGGTGTATGTGTTGCAGAATATGTGTTCTTAAGACATAATTTCACAAGGCTTCAAAACCAATGAAAAGCAACAGTATACAAGCTTTATAGTACAGGTAATCCTTGCTTGATTACCACAATTGGGACTGACAACTGCTAAGTGATACATTTGTTAAGTGTGTTGTGAGACATCACATGACTATGATGGGCTTATGACATCACCTCTGTGGTGGTTATTAAGCAAGATACGTCTATGACTTGTGATTTTACTGCTGGCTTCTTCCTTGGCTCTGTTATTGGAAGCTTCTGTGAAGTGTGCAAATGGCGATCATGTCACTGCAGGATGTTGTAATGGTTGTAAGCACCCGCCAGTTGTGAAGCATCTGAGTTTTGATCATGTAAGCCAGGCCTGTCAAACTGGTGGCCCACGGGCCAGATGCATCACATGCAGGCTATGCCCACCCCGGTTCTCTAAAGGCAAAAAATGTGGCGATATGTCACGTGATGCGATCAAGTTTGACACCTGTGATGTAACCTCAGAAAAGGTTATGACAATCGTGAGGTCTGATGGAAGTTTTTCAGCATCATTGCAACAGTTGCAAACCAGAGTTGTTGTCAAGAGAGGATAATATAATGTAATATGTATATATGTAATCTAATACAATATGTGCATATGTAATATAAATCCTGATTGTTTATAACTTTAAGATCTTGATCTTGGGTTGTTAAATAGCATGTATCCTGTTCAGTTTTTAAAGAAGAAGAAAAATTCTACGTTATTTTTGTAAAATTTGATTTTTTTCTCTGTTAACTGTCGAGCTCTAAAATTACTTCTAAAATTAAAGTACGAAAATCAAACTAGCGTATTTTCCAAGCATATCTATATATACATATGTAGGAACTACATATCCAATATAATATGTTCCATATTTTTTTGCACTATAAGATGCACCTGAACATATGACCCACCTAGGTTTAGAGGAGGAAAATGGGCAATGACAAAGACAGAAGAGGTGGGGTTCAGCACTGTAAAAGGTCCCCGTAGCCCCTATTTTTCACTCCATAAAACGCACAGACATTTCCATCCTATTTGGTGGGGGGAAGTGCGTCTTATGGAGCGAAAAATACATTAATTGAAAGCTGTGGATTTAAATATATAAATGCATAAATTAAGTTTTGCAATATATAGCTTTGTCAACAGATCCATTCATGAGTTATTTATTGTGTTTTTGAAATGGCAGTGAAGGATTCATAGTAATGACAAGATATGAGCAGACACACCCAAAAGAGAAATGACTGCTGATTGAAAGTCTAGGCTTACATGAACAACATACGTTAGTATATATTGCAGTATTCATTATGAGTGAATCAACTGTTGGCTAATTTACAAAAGCCAAATTAATAGATTTTAGAAGACTTAACCATGCATGTTTTTATTGTTATGACAACAGAGATTGTTCTAAGAATATTTGATTTATGTTGTTGTCCTCTAGGATCGTATTGGTCGTCCCTCGGAAACAGGTATAATTGGCATAATTGACCCAGAGTGCAGAATGATTGGACTAAGGCTTTATGATGGCTTGTTCAAGGTGATTCCTCTGGAGCGAGAAAATAAAGAATTAAAGGCCTTTAATATTCGACTAGAGGAGCTACAAGTTATTGATGTGAAATTCCTCTATGGCTGCCAGGCCCCGACCATATGTTTTGTTTACCAGGTAATCAAACTGGATCTGAATGTCTGTGGTAATAAAATTGCTGAGCAAGTCTAGTGGGGACAGAGCCTGAACATTATTTAACATATCTGTTAATTATAAACAATCAATGAGTTTGGATCATGGGAGAAAAGAAATGCTTAGGATCTTTAATAAGATAGTATTTATTTTTTCTTTATTTCTTACTAGAACAAACCAAATTGGTGCCAGAGTATTGGCAAACATTTGAATACTTTGGGACTTGCTGAGTTAGGTGTTATCAAAAACAAACAAACAAATGGGATAGGAAAAAAGCAGAAAAATCCAAAATCTAGATAAGGAATTTCAGTCATGTGGTCAGCCATTTAAAATCAGTCTCAGGATGATGCATGGAGATCAGATATGTTTTCTATAGACAGCTGTTGACAATCTTAGCTTATATTAGCATTTAGGTAAAAAGAATAATACAATTTTTCAAGCATTGTTTTCTATTCCACAAACATTTTTTTTAAATTACATTTATATGCCGCCCTTCTCCGAAGACTCAGGGCGGCTTACAATTTTTGGGATACAACCCAATGCGCTCAGCAATAGCCTTCATTCCATTGTATATGCCTGCTTATTACTAAGCGGCATTTTTACAAGGTCAGCTAATTGCCCCCACCAATCTTGGGTCCTCAATTTACCTACCCCGAGAGGATGGAAGGCTGAGTCAACCTTGAGCCTGGTGGGATTCGAGCCTACAGTAATTGTAGACAGCTGGATCTTAAGAGCAGGCATTTAACAGCTTGAGCCACCAAGTTGATTTATTGACTTTTTTGATTTTGCATTACTATAACTACTATGACTAATGGTTACCAATTTAATTCAGTTGTAATAGTTCTAATTTACAAGCAGGTTTTTGAAGTTAAAATAACTCTCCTTTAATGTGCAAAGCTGTTAAGAACTTTTTCTGATTTGTTACATTTTTGTTTTTCTATGATGTCAAATAGGAAACTGGCTTAAGCACCTGATTTGATTTCTCTAGACATCCTAGTTTAAAATTCAGTAGTTAATTCCTGCGTGGGAGTCATTTTGAGACCAGAATATTAAAGGCAATGTGACCCAGGATTAATTTTTTTAATTCTTTAACCATTGTCCTTGAAAAGCAGTATTGCTAACCATCCTTGAAACTTGATGCTTTCTTTACTTTTATGTTTGGTATTCTGAATTATCTACTAATACATGATTTTCCACTGGGCCAAAAGGGAGAAAAATTCCCTTTCAGCATAGTCTGCTCCAGAGAAGAGATAGGCAACACATAAATCCAATACATAAATAAATAAGAACCAAGCAAGTTACCTGCAAGGGCCTGGAGTGCTTCTAGCAGCTGACTGCATTTCCATTCTCAATATACAGAAGAGGAAGTCCCCCCATGTAGAACAAAAATACTTTGATTTGTTTTTTTTTTAATTGTTATTATGGCTGCTGTGATTTCTATAGCAATTTTAGGGAACTTACTAAAAATAGAGGCAAATGCACATTAAACAATATTGAAAAGCCTTATAAAAGCTGATCAGATAAAATTCCAGTCTATAATTAGTTCAAACTGCAATCATACAAATTCCAGCTGACCACTAGATTTCCAAGTCTGGGATGTTGGCTTTCATTGCTAAATGCACTAAGGGTGAATTACTTCTGCAACTGTCATAGAAAGATGGGCTGGTAGACAAGGGACAGAGCAATGTTTATTTATCATCAGCATTGTCAATTTCCCAACATTTCATGCTTTGACAGAAATGCAATGTCCTGGCAGCAGAACATGAGGTGTGCTGAGCCTCCACTTTATTTATTTATTTATTTATTTATTTATTTATTTATTTATTTATTTATTTATTTTATTGGACTTGTATGCCGCCCCCTCTCCGAAAGGACTCAGGGCGGCTCACAACTAAAAACAAACAATAAATCAATTACTTAAAACACTATTAAACATTACAAGCCCAATTAATGTTAAATCCCAATACTATTATAAAATTTAGAAATTTAACCCCCGAGGTCAGCCCAGCCCAGCCCGGCCTGCTCAAATAGCCAGGTTTTCAAATCGTGATGGAAGGTGCGAAGGTCAGGGGCCAAACGGAGCCCCAGGGGTAACTGGTTCCATAAGGCAGGAACTGCCACAGAGTAGGCCCTTCCCCGGGGCACCGCCAGCTGGCACTGGCTCGCAGATGGCACCCCGAGGAGCCCCTGCCTGTTAGATATTTGTTTACTTTTTGTGCACCTTGTATAAAAGTGTGATATTGTGACAAGTAGCAAAGAAATTGCATTTTGTAGCTCAGGGTTGAACTATGGGGTCCTTGGTGTTCACTGAACTTGGATGTTTCCTGCAGGTATTTTATTGCCAACTAGCTTAGCAAGTAACAAGTGAACACCAAGGACCCCACCCAGGACCACCGAGGACCCTTTTCCTGGATAATTAGCAAAAAATGAAATAGGTTATCAGTGCAGATCTGGATCCAGTCTACTTGTGTTCTGCACAGTGTCCTGACGGACATAGATACAGAATAACAAGAGTTGGAAGGGAACTTGCAGGTCATCTAGTCCAACCCCCCCACCCCAAGTAGGCCCTACACCATTTCTGACAGATGGCAGTTCAGTCTTTTCTTGAAGTGATGAAGCTTCCACAACTTCTGAGGGCAAGCTGTTCCACTGGTTGATTTTTCTCACTGTCAGAAAATTTATCCTTATTTTCAGGTTGAATCTCTCCTTGTTCAGTTTTCACCCATTATTCCTGGTCTGGCCTTCAGGTGCTTTGGAAAATAGCTTGACTCCTTCCTCTCTGTGACAGCCCCTCAAATATTGGAAGACTGCTATTATGTCTCCCCTGGTCCTTCTCTTCACTAGACTAGCCATGCCCAATTCCTGCAACTGTTCATCATATGTTTTAAGCTCCAGTCCCCTTATCATCTTGGTTGCTGTTCTCTGTACTCCTTCTAGAGTCTCAACATCTTTTTATAGTGTGGTGATCCAAACTGGAAAGTCTGTGGGACTCATTTTTAGATTGTAAAATATCTCAATTTAATTATAATTGCAAAAGAGTTTCATATTACTGATTTGTCCATTCTCTATTAGTAAGATACTAATATAGGGCTAATTTACCACAAGACTTGCCTTATTAAATCAATCTGGAATATGTGCTGTCTTGAGATTCCAGCATCAGGAAAATGTGATTTTAAAACCTACATAGTTTCAAAAGGTTTGTCATAAAGTGAATGGAGTTAAGAAAGAAATCTGAAGGCTTTAGTTAAATAAAGCAAAATGGTTACTATTTGAAATGTATTGATAAATATATAACTTAACAATTCCATTAGCTGTATTAAAACAGGAACAATATTGTTCAGAATTGGGAAAATGCCTTATTTTGTGGGAGACAGGCATTCTTTAGGTTTTGAAGTTGCTTAAAGAAAGTATATTTTTTCAATGCACAAATGTTATAAAAATAAAAATGTTTCAGGGAATGTTTGATTTTTGAGCATTCCTGTGAAAATGATTCTTTTCATATGTTAAATGAGGATAACTAAATAGTGATGGCTTTGTGTTTAGTGGTTGTACTTTCCATCCCTTTAGGATCCACAGGGCCGTCATGTCAAAACATATGAAGTGTCTTTGCGTGAGAAGGAGTTTAACAAGGGACCCTGGAAGCAGGAGAATGTAGAGGCTGAAGCCTCAATGGTGATTGCAGGTGAGTTTGTGTCTAAAAAAATATGCTTCTAAAGGAGATAAAGGTAACTATAATCATTTAGACATAAAAACCAGCATTTTAAAAAAGAACTCCTAGACTGTTTTTAAGCCACTGTATTAAACTTGCACCTAGAAAAAAAACCCAGTTCTTTTTTGGATGTAGGGGTCAGACAGTTGGTCCAATTCCAATTTGTATGAAAATTTTGTTGCCCCAGGCTCTCAGGCCCAGAATAGTTATGTAACTTGAGCAGTGCCTATAATGAAAAGCAGTGTTGCCCAGTGATAACTACTTGCCAGCGTCAGGTTTTCTTATAGTTTAAGAATTCATCATTGCACTGTTGCACTTTTAGACTAAACTATGCTGGCAAGAAAAGCTCAGGAATTATAATGTTCAAGGTGATTGAGGATATAGTATAAAAGAAAAAATGAATAGAGAAACTTATAAGCCACAAAAAGTCCAGTATTTTAAAGACAGATCTATATTTACCTCATAGCTTTGTGAGAAGAAGACCTGCTTTCATGAAAATCTGAAATTTATTGATTTCTTACTGTTAATTTATTTGTAACCGCTACCCAAAACAAAGTTAATTGCTACCGTGTTTCCCCGAAAATAAGACCTACCCCGAAAGTAAGACCTAGCACTATTTTCTAAACCTGCCCTAATATAAGACCTACCCCGAAAATAAGACCTAGTGTAAATCTCCAGTTCCAGGAAGACTTTTCAGGGAGCAACCGTGCACCGCAAACACCCCCTACACACTCACACCCACTATTTGGCACCATAAATATATAAGACCTACCCTGAAAATAAGACCTAGTGTGTTTTTGGGAGCCAAAAAAATATAAGACAGTGTCTTATTTTCGGGGAAACACGGTATTTAAGAAACAAATTAAAATTTGCTTGCTTTCAGTGAGTAAAGAAACGGAAAACTGTTTTCTAAAGTATATAATAAAATATGGTAAGGATATTGACTATCTGAATTATTCCTAATAATTAGTAGTATATTTTTGTGCTTTAAACTATTTTATTATATTGAAAAGTGGCTTTTTTGGTGAACAGGAAATTCTATGAATATAAACAAAGCTATTGAAATTTAATTTAATACACTTGGGTTGCCTGGTTTGTATTCCTTTCCTGTGTTGATTATTCTCTGTGCATCTGAGATGAATATTCCCAACAATTTCTTTGTAGTGCCTGAACCATTTGGAGGGGCCATCATTATTGGACAAGAATCCATTACTTATCACAATGGCGATAAATATCTGGCTATAGCCCCACCCATCATTAAGGTAAGCAGCAGAACACTTGGAAAGATATTTACTTAAAGCTGGAATTCTGTGCTTCACATTTACAGTATCTTTGGTATGGATGTCAGAAAGCAGATACACACTTAATATTTTATGCTGCGTCCCATAAGTCCCGAACAAATATGATTTCAATCATTTATGCAGCATCAGTTTGCTTGCCTCTAGTTTAAACATTTTGTTAGGGCTGAAACTAAATTTACGTTATGTGTTAGGCATTTTTTCTGTGTTTTAACTGATGTTTTAACATTTTATGAACTGTCCAGAGTTGTTGGCAAGTGGAAGGCCTTAGAAATGGAAATTAAAAATAAATGGGAATTTCTGTGGGCATCTGGGCCTACATTAACTGCTTGCTGCATTGTCTGTAGTTTTTTAGAATAAGGGTAGACAAATTTGGAATCTGGAGAATGTGTTTCATGTGCACTTAAATGGCTATTCTGTGAATTTGGGCAAACACAAGTATGTGTGTTCATCAGGAAGGAAACTAGGGAAACTTCATTATATCCTTAGGATAGCTTTTTTTTAAAAAAGTGATTCCAGCTTAATCTTTCTAGAGGAATAATAAAATTGTTTGGATCAATGTTAAGGTCATCCTGGCTTTTCAAAGACTTCTAAGTAACACCTTTTTCACCCTGAAACAGCAAAGTACAATCGTATGTCACAACCGGGTAGATCCAAATGGGTCCCGTTATCTGTTGGGCGATATGGAGGGTCGGCTATTCATGCTGCTTTTGGAGAAGGAGGAACAGATGGATGGTGGAGTCAGCCTCAAGGACTTGCGTGTGGAATTGCTTGGTGAGGTAGGTTTTGTTTTCTCCTCCATTTCTAGAGCATCTGGTGCGTGATGTCAGCTGGAAGAAGAACTAGAAGAGTGGAAAAAAATTCCTGCAGACACCGGAAGAGACTGAGTCCTTCCCAAATACTATTTTTTTTGGTAATTTTTGAATATAGGCTTTAAAATTGTGCTGCATTAAAATATTGCAAAAAACCTGGTGTTCAGCATTTTTAAATTTTGTAATAGAGGTTTATAATTCACTATTCATGATTGGAGGCTATATCCATCATTGAATTTTTTTTCACAGATCTAAGTTTTTACAAAATGTGTTTCATTTATAACATCTTATCAATTGAATATACAGGTAGTCCTCAACTTAAACAGTTCATTTAGTGACCGTTCAACTGACTGGAACTGAAAAAAAACAGACATATGACCACTTTTCACAGTTACAGCCTTTGTAACATCCCCATGATCATGTGATCAAAATTCATGCATTTGGCAACTGACTCACATTTATGACTGTTGCAGTGCCCCAGGGTCATGTGATCACATTTTGTAACCGTCTGGCAAGCAAAGTCACCAGCGAAGCCAGATTCATTTAACAACCAGGCTGCTTACCTATTAACTGCAGTGATTCACTAAGCAACTGTGGCAAGACAAATTGTAAAATGGGGCAAAGCTCAACAAATTCTCACTTAAGAACATAAATTTTGCGCTCAATTGTGATCGTAAGACTAGGACTACCTGTATACTGTGTCTTTCCACTGGCAAATTGTCTTTCGGAGGACACTAAAAATAGAGTACATATTGAATAAAAAAATGATTCGCCAAAAGCCACTCTGGAGATTTTTCCTCCCAATGGAAATATGAAACAAAGCAAACTTTGACATCATCCTTGACCGGTTCAGAACTGGAGCAGAGCCATCTCTTGCATTCTCACATGTGCCTCTAGTGAAGATCAAGATAATGATCTCTCACCTCTGGGTTAAAGCCCAGACTAGGACTTAAATACTGGCCTTCAAAGAAGTTTTAAAAAGTGCATAACTTGATGGCAGTTTGATGTACCAAATAAGGCCGAGAGAGAACATCATCTAAAATCATGTACGGCTTTCATACTTGCAAGGGATAAGTCTCTACTTATGACTAAGATATATTTAATTATATTTTGTTGTATGTTCATTGGATACTTTTTAATATGTCTTCTAATGTAGTAAGCACAGTGTGTGCAGCTAATGTATGTGTGCAACTATTGACATTCAAAGCCAGAAGCATGTTTGAGATCTAAGCATGAGATGAGTACAATCACTGCACTTGTCAGGAGCTCCTTAAAGAACCCAAAACTTTTCTTGACCTGGCATAATAGCCGCATAATCCCAGGAATACACATCTCTGAGTAAGGTGCTGCCTGCATATACGTGAGCATATCCATGTCAAAATATCCTTCCTGCTTTGGGCTTAAATAGCTGCACCCCTTATTATCATGTCTTTAAAATGCCTAATATCATTCGTTTTGCCTTACTTGTTCCTAGACATCCATAGCAGAATGCCTGACATATTTGGACAATGGTGTTGTGTTCGTTGGCTCTCGTCTTGGGGATTCCCAACTTGTGAAGGTAATGTGTAGCTTTTAATTATAACTAGGTACTGAGAAATAGTACTTTGCTAATCTTTTACGTATTATATATTTAAATGGCATTGTTGTGAGACCTTTACTTTTATTTTTGTCATTCAGGAATTTTATCCTCTTGGTTTTTGTTCATTTTATTTTGAATCAAAGTAAGACCAAAATTGGAATTTTAATACATTTTGCTCAAATAGATGAAATAAAGAAAATTTAAGCAATCAATTTCTTATTTTCAAAAAACCATAATATTATTTTCATTCCTAGCTCAATGTGGATAGTAATGAACAAGGCTCCTATGTTGTGGCCATGGAAACCTTCACCAACCTCGGGCCAATTGTGGACATGTGTGTGGTAGATCTTGAGAGACAGGGTCAAGGCCAGGTAAAAGTTGAGTCTTCTTTCCCTGCACTAGGAATAATGGATCTTGCTAAGAGAGGTGATTTATATCCCCTTTGAAATACTGCTTTGCAATGATATATATTTCCCCAAGTTGATCTGTGTGATGTATATGAATCTCCTCTGTTGAAAAACCCAACCTATTTTCTCTCACCAAACTTGTGTGTTAGGAGGAAGTTGATAATTAGCTGCTTGCTGAATGCTGTTGTGAGCTCTAGCAAATCTGATAATAGATTGGAAAATTATTATTCCGTTGACTCTTCTCTTGACTCTTGAAATAATACAGCACAAAGGCTATTTCAGAGACCTAGAAAGGCTACTTTTTCTGGCACGTGCATTAAATTCTGAAACAATAATGCTGAGCCATTTCAGGAAAGTTCTTGTTTCACTATAAAATCGAACTGACTGCAGGACTTTGTCTTAAGTGGGATTTTTGATTAGGTAATTTACTAAAAGATTGAGAAAAAAAACTTCTTAAAGGGTGGGTGTGAATTACTATTCTCTATAATTACATTGCATGTCCCTTAAACATTAATAATATAATTAGTATATGCTAATTATACCTGCTTTTCACAGCTGGTTACATGCTCTGGTGCCTTTAAGGAAGGTTCTCTGAGAATCATCCGGAATGGAATTGGGATTCATGAACATGCCAGCATTGATCTCCCAGGGATTAAAGGTGTGTGTGTGTATGTCTCCATTAGAAACAGATGATGAACAAATAATAGTACATACTGTTACCAAGGTTGTCAGTTCTCAGATTTTTTGAATGAGCTTTTTTTAATCCTCATGAAATCTTAGAAAACTGAATATGCTATTTAGGAAATTTTGGGGAGGAATCTGGTCATCCTTTCAGAAAAAGGATTTAGGTGTTTTGTATATGTGTGCATTTTATTCCTCTTTGTTCGCCCCCCTCCCCCTTGGTATGTTTACTATGTCCTCTTTTCCTTGTTGTGTATTCTTGCTGTTATTTACCTTTTTGTTATACAACCTGTTCTAAGAATCTTAATTTTTGAAAGTACGATACATTTTACTTAGAAACAATACCCAATTAGTTGAATATATTGTACAAGGCCAAAAGCTTTGAATTAGCATTGAGGAAACATTGATGATTCAGGAAGTGTTGGGTTGGCATTTTTGTTTGTTAAGTTATGAAATTCCTTGAGTTTTCCAGAGGAATTTAATAAGACTGCACTTTGTCTCTGAATTGCAGGATTATGGCCTTTGAGGTCGGATTCTCACCGTGAAACCGATAACACCTTAGTGCTGTCTTTTGTGGGACAAACCAGGTAGAGGAATAACATCCATGAAAGTGTTGAATATGGCTCTGGGTTAGGTCTTCTGGGGAGTTTGATTGGGCTTTCCTACATTCCACAGAGTTTTGATGTTGAATGGGGAGGAAGTAGAGGAAACAGAACTGACAGGATTTGTGGATGATCAGCAGACTTTCTTCTGTGGTAATGTGGCTCATCTGCAGTTAATCCAGGTAATCTCTAATTTTTTTAGTGATAAAACGTAAGGTATGAGTGACTAAACTTTTGGGGTGAAGAGCCATATTTGGAACATATGAAATATGTGAAGGTGATATGTTCAAAACAGAATGTTACTTTGTCCATAGTAAGCAACATAATTTTTCTTAAGATCTAATAAATTTTTTTCATTATTTTTTCCTGTCAGACTGTTTTCAGTTTAGTCAATCTTAAAATTAAACATGATGGATTACACTTTTAAAAAATTGTAGCGCTTGAAGAAGAAGTTGTAGAAATGCCTTGAGAATATGTTACCTTATGTTGGGAAGAAATACCAATGGATGTCATTTGTCACTTCAGATAACATCAGCCTCAGTCCGGCTTGTCACTCAAGAGCCAAAGGCTCTGGTGAGTGAATGGAAAGAGCCAAATGGGAAGAACATCAGTGTTGCTTCCTGCAATAGCAGTCAAGTAGTGGTAGCTGTGGGGAGAGTGTTGTACTACCTGGAAATCCATCCCCAGGAACTCAAACAAATAAGGTCAGTCTGAACTAACTATGTTGGGGTTATTTTGTGTCAGAGCTGAGTATTGCTGTAATGTTGACAGTTTAATATCTTGCCAGCTTTACAGAGATGGAGCATGAGATTGCCTGTCTGGACATCACTCCCTTGGGAGACACCAATGGCATGTCCCCTCTCTGCGCTATTGGCCTTTGGACAGATATTTCAGCCCGTATTCTTAAGCTGCCCTCATTTGAACTGTTACACAAGGAGATGTTAGGAGGAGGTAGAAATTCCATTTGTGTGCTTGGTGTTGGGAAGGGCAGGCTAATGGTAAAGAGTGATATTACAACTTGCATCCCCCTTTACAGAGATTATCCCACGTTCCATTCTGATGACCACCTTTGAGAGTAGCCATTATCTGCTTTGTGCCCTAGGAGATGGGGCCCTGTTTTATTTTGGACTGAACATTGAAACAGGTAAAAATACAGTTTTCTGCCCTGCAGATTTTCTTGTTTGATTTTAAACGATGAACAGATTTCAGGCTTGTAGGTTTTAGCAGAACTCAAAATCCAGCAAGTAGAGCTTGTCCCCCCAAAAATACAAGCAGGAATAGAAGATCTGAACTCCAAAAATCTCTTTGGTCTAAATTTGAACAGAGCTAAATCATTCCACATCAGATTTACTGTTTTTTCACTTCATCAATATATTGAGGCTACAAGGGAATGCCATACAGTAACTCTCATTTCCGGGTTCACACATTGTATCAACTTATAATGTAATCTGGTTACAGAGAGAGACCCTGTGAAGATCACTGGTTGTTGCCATCTCTTTCAGATAGTTTTCTTGTGTAAATTTGCCAGCTCTGGTATGTGTTCTGGTCAGTCACCCAAAATTTGGCTGTAAGTGTGTGCATTGCTTAGAAAATGAGGGGTTTTTTTAATCATCACATTTGCAAATGGTTGCTAAACCATAAACACATACCTGCTGTCATTTTGTCTTTATTTAAAACAAGTAACTCAAGTTAGACATCAGGAGATCCATAATTAGATTTTTTCAGCATTTAAGCATAAGACCAGCCAAGGGTATATGAATCTTATCTCTTTGAATCATTTTTCTGTTCTAAAACAAGCCCACCCAGTATCCAGAAATCATTATTGGTTCATGGAGGAAAAATACAGTTATGCTGTACTTGTATAGACATATATCTGTATTTTGAGATGTCCCCTGTCTTTCAGGAATAGTTTTTGTACATTTAAAGTGCTACTAGAAATATACTTTTCTAAAATACAAAAAAAAATTCATTTTTTTCAATAATGAAAAGTAGTCACAGGGCAGCTAATTTCCCCTGCTCCCCTCCCACCTTCTAGTTTCTTTTAATGGGTATCCTCTAATAATATCTTTCCTCTGGCAGGTTTGCTAAGTGACCGTAAAAAAGTAACTTTGGGAACCCAGCCCACTGTTTTAAGGACATTTCGCTCCCTTTCCACCACTAATGTGTTTGCTTGCTCTGACCGCCCTACCGTGATTTACAGCAGCAACCACAAACTGGTCTTTTCCAATGTCAATCTTAAGGAGGTGAATTATATGTGCCCTCTTAACTCAGATGGGTACCCTGACAGGTAAGTGTATTTGGTTCCTTCGTTTCAAGTACATGCTCTCTTCTTGCTTAGCCAGTCTGGTCAACCCTTTTAATTAAGTAGCCAAATTAAGTCTCATATAAAGAACACAAAAATAAGCAGCTTACTTTTGAAATATTGGGGTTAAGAGAATAGAGACGAAATGTTAGACAGTTCCAAAGTAACAGAAGAATTGTTTGGGTACATTGTATCCTTCCTCTTCTTCCTTTTGCTGGTCCATAATGTGAGTTTTGGGAAGAGAAATTGTCATACATCCATTGTATAATAAATATTCAGCCTGTCTTATATATTCATGTAAGAAACTCTTCTATTTCATCTATATTTGATATCATCTATTTCTGTGTTGTATTTTATGTAGTGATGCCATAAGAAACTTTTTGAGCAGTCATGAGTTTTATCTTCCATTATGCTAGTTGCTAAGTGATGATCACTAGCCAAGAAAAGTGGGATTTCCAGTAAATTATTTTTCAGTGTTTCAAGTTCCCCGTTCTTGAATAGGTTTGATTTGTCTAAAATAATACTCTCCAGGAATACGCTGGAGGTTCCTGATAGAATTGGTGAAACAGTAACTTGCATTTAGGATTGTATGTGGAAACATAGTTGTGAAGATAGCGATTGGTTGTGATCAACACTAGCAAAATTGGTCCATCTGTAGGAAAGATAAGATTTGTTGAAGGTTAAAAATTTAAAAGAAGATTAATAAGGCTCATTTTTTGTACTGCAGAAGGAAGCTGTTGGAAACAAAATTAGAAATACACTGCACCATAAACATACAAACCTCAACTCTTGTCTTTGTGTGCTCTACCAACACACGAACTGTTTTCCATGTACATTTTCTCCCTTGTTAATGGCCAGATACTCCTATGTATACTTGATAGTTCATGAAACAATACTGATTTTCACATGTATTTGCTGCATTTTTTTTTACATTTTCACTTTTATCAAGTCTTGCTAAATACAAGTCCTAATATTGGATTATTTCTGAAATGTAGTAGGTAAACACTCTAGAATTGTGGCGTATAGTGGAGTGATTTTTTTTTATTGAAAATGAAATACTTTTATTTTGTAGCTTAGCTCTGGCCAACAACAGCACTTTAACAATCGGCACCATAGATGAAATTCAGAAGCTGCATATCCGCACTGTTCCCCTTTATGAATCACCCAGGTGAGCAGAGCTAAACTTATTGCTGAGAATTAATCAGTTTTTAAATAATGTAACATTCCTCCCTTCCTTCCAAAATTGTGAAGTTGATAGATTTTTTTCAAGGAAGCAAGCTTTTTGGAGCATTTTGAACTTCTTATGAATGAGCTGGCACCTAAACTGAATAAATTAAATATTACTTCTATGAACAATGTTTCTTAGATCATATGGATCTTATATGTCTGAATGTGTGTAGACACCATGTGTCCCTTTCTGTTGTGCAGAAAGATCTGTTATCAGGAAGTCTCTCAATGTTTTGGCGTACTCTCCAGTCGTATTGAAGTTCAGGATGCTAGTGGAGGCACCACTGCATTGAGGCCCAGTGCGAGTACCCAGGTGAGAATCATCAATAATTATTTTTAGGAATGTCTTGAAAATGCACTGATTTCAATAAAAGGAATCATTGTCGCTTAACATTTTGATTATGTCTATAAATCACTTGAGAAATCATCTCCATTTCTCATCTGATAATCTAAACTTAAAGACAGCTACCGTGTTTCCCCGAAAATAAGACACTGTCTTATATTTTTTTTGGCTCCCAAAAACACACTAGGTCTTATTTTCGGGGTAGGTCTTTTATTTATATTTATATATATATATATATGAAAAAAACCACCATATTCATGTAGAACAATGTACATTTATTCATGTACGAAACTACGAACAAATCGCATACCGTGTTTCCCCTAACATAAGACACTGTCTTATTTTTTTTTTGGCTCCCAAAAACACACTAGGTATTATTTTCGGGTAGGTCTTATTTTCGGGGTGGGTCATTTTTTGGGTAGGTCTTATTTTCGGGGTAGGTCTTATTTTCGGGGAAACACAGTAGATACTTGTTTTGGGATAAAAATATATTGTGACTCAGTTAATGTTGGCTTTCTTCAGTGATTTAAATCCTTGCTAGCATAGCTTTCCATATTTACTTAGTTTTCTTCCTATCTTTTACGAGGAGGTTTTAGAATGTATTGGTATTTCTTCCATGTGGACTGATTTTCGGTCCCTTCAGTAAAGCTGGAAACTTGGTAGTTTTATACTGGTACTCTAACATAAATGATCTTCCATTTCTTCTTTCTCAATCCAAATATGGTTTTATTCTTCATAAATTTGGCACCTCTGATGCAAACCTCCAAATAGTTTTTGCCACAAATTTATTTTTTTATGTTATTTCGTTCGAGTGAATGTTCTTTGGACTTATTTCTGTTATCTCTGTGTCTCTAGCTTAAAATACTCACTTTTCTCTCCACATTTTAGGCTCTTTCCAACAGTGTGAGTTCTAGCAAGTTGTTCTCTAGCAGTACAGCCCCACATGAAACATCATTTGGTGAGGAAGTAGAGGTACACAATCTGCTCATCATAGATCAGCATACATTTGAAGGTATCTACTCCTAGGCTATATTTCACTGTTTGTGAGAGAACTGTTTTGGGGAATCATGAGATTAGGAGAAGAAAGCCATCTAGTGTACTTTCTGGCTTGGATTCCTTGAGGGTCTAAGGGTCCATGGAGCAACTTGAGGGTCATTTTATTGAGTTTCAGTAGTTTTTTGCAGTTGCATGTTTTATCCATGTTGTTCCAAACAGTACACTGTAGTCAATATTTTGTTGAGCTCTTTAACGCTTTTTTTTTTTTTCTATTTGTCTTCAGTACTCCATGCTCACCAGTTCCTGCAGAACGAATATGCACTAAGCCTGGTCTCCTGCAAATTGGGCAAAGATCCCAACACCTACTTTATTGTGGGCACAGCCATGGTGTACCCTGATGAAGCTGAACCCAAGCAAGGCCGCATTGTGGTCTTCCATTATTCTGATGGTAAGGACTAACGTTTTGGATTTCTTTCTCCCTAGAAACATCTGAGTGGCATGGACTTGAATTCTTTTATTAATTATTATTTTGTCATGGAAAAAGTGGGTTTGTTCCTAGGTTCTTTTACTCTAAAAGTTTAGAATATTCCTTTCAGCTCTTGAAGAGCCATCCTGTTTGCTTCATATGAAAAAAAAATAACCTGAACATCTGGTTTTTTTAGAGTTTGGTTATTTGAATTGTTTATAATATGCTGAAGTTACCTCGATGGCTTACAGTAACAATGGTAATATTATGTGTTATAAAAGATATCTAGTGGGAGATCAAATTAAATCATTGTAACAGCACCACATATCAGGGTCTGCAAAACAAATAAATGGGTTTTTAAAATAAAAAGTTTTAAAGCCTTGGAAAATAGGGGGAAAGTGCTCATTTGGCATTAACAAACCCAGTCATCATTGTCAGGCATTCAGTCATGTCCAACCCTCAGCTACTCTATGGATCAGCATTCACCACGCCCCTCTGTCAGGCAGGCACTGCCTCCTTCAGATCCACCATGGTAATCCTGGTATCATCCTTTATAGTGTCCAGCCAATGGGCACTAGGGTGGCCCCTTCTTTTTCCGCTGATCATTCCCAGCATGTTTGACTTTTCAAATGAGTCAGCTTGCATAATATGACCAATGTATCATAGTCTTTGTTTGGCAATCTTGGCTTCAAGTAATATTTTTGGTGATATTATTCAGTATAGGACTTTGTGATTTTTGCAGTCCATAGGATGCATAATAGTTGTCTTCAGTACCATAATTCAAAGGTGTCCACCCTTGTCCTAGCTATCTTTTTTAGAGTCCAAGTTTCGCAGCCATAAGTAGGAATTGGAAAAACTATTGCAATGGCTATGAAAAGAACAGAATATTCATCAAAATAGCACTTTTAGCAATAGCTAAAATATGTGTATTGCTAAAAGGGAGCACAAGAAGAAAGACCTCAAATGATAATCTCAAAGTATGGTTAAATGGTCAAATAAGGAGATATAAATTCATTCTGATTCCTATTCTCAAGAGCAGCCTAAGCGTTTCGAGCCCTCCCATTGATTCTTTCATAGTGATTAATTGCATGCTAGTTGAGCTAAGAAGTGTTTATTTTCACCTCACTTCACCTCATCAAGAAAATAGATAGTTCAGGTGGAATTACCAGATAGTTTTATGACTGTTTAAGATGATGAATAATTTTTTTAGTTAACAACTGACAAATATTTCGGGCGATATTTAGTAATGTTGCAGAATGAGGAAAGAGCCTTCAGAAAAGTAGAAGTTAAAACTGCATTTAAGTTCCAGCTGCCTGCAATTACTATAGGCTCGAATCCCACCAGGCTCAAGGTTGACTCAGCCTTCCATCCTCTTGGGGTAGGTAAATTGAGGACCCAAGATTGTTGGGGGCAATAAGCTGACTTTGTAAAAATGCCGCTTAGTAATAAGCAGGCATATACAATGGAATGAAGGCTATTGCTGAACACACTGGGTTGTATCCCAAAAATTGTAAGCCGCCCTGAGTCTTCGGAGAAGGGCGGCATATAAATGTAATGTAAAAAAAAAAACTATTATAGTTGTTACAGATTATGTGCATAGTAGGCTTTATTGTACATTGTGTTATTGTCACAGAAGAAGATTATCACATAGCACCACATGCTTGCAAATAGACTTCGATAGTTTACCCTGAGTTTGAGGGACAGAATTTAGTCATTATATCTATGTGACTACTAAGAGTAAACACCAGCTTGATGGTACACAATCAGAAAGAGAGTCAAGGGGTTTTCTGTCCACTTCAACATTTGAAATTTCCTGAATGCTTACAGCTATGTAGCTGAGGCACCATCTTTATGAAGAACTCCTGGCTGAGGCGAACATAAAGAGATTGTAACTGTTAAAAAATGTAATGAAAGATCTCCCTGACATCTTGTACACCAATTTTTCTATGTCTTTAAGGTTGGGTATTGCAATATTTCAGAAGATAATTGGAGTTCACTTGTGGCTAGCATTTATTTGGGCATTTTGCTCACTCTGGATCCATAGTGAGTAAAATGCCCAAATTAACTTAGGTTTTATGATAGAATTTAAAAAATATTTTGTAATGTCATACACTTTATAGCATAATTAACTTAAGGCTGCAGAAAGTAAGGAGGGCTTCATATAATCCAAGGGGGAAGCTACATCCCATGGGATAATATCACCAAGCTGTTTTTGAGGCTGTTAATCTTTTTTGTTGCTATTTGTAGCTACACCGTGAAATGTAAGGAACCTGTGTATTTTTCAAGTATTGTTGTATTAATGTGTATCTTAGGTAAATTGCAAAGCCTGGCTGAGAAAGAAGTGAAAGGAGCTGTCTATTCCATGGTGGAATTCAATGGAAAACTCTTAGCTAGCATAAACAGCACGGTAAGATTTCCAAAGCTCTCACATCGATATTTTCTAAAACTGGGTTTGCTTAGCGAGCTGTGGAAGAGAAATGTTTTGGACTCTGCAATATTGTTCCAGATCTGTTTGAGCCTTACCCTTACAAATCTGTCTTGTCCTAACAGGTGCGACTGTATGAATGGACAGCAGAGAAGGAGCTTCGCACCGAATGCAACCATTACAACAACATCATGGCACTCTATGTGAAGACAAAGGGTGACTTCATTTTAGTTGGAGATCTTATGCGCTCTGTACTTCTGCTTGCCTATAAGCCCATGGAAGGAAATTTTGAAGAGGTATTAATTCAGTTTTTACCTCAGTGTATATAATGGAAATCGCAATACAGAGTTTAAGAGAATAGAAGAATATTTGGTGGCAGAAGAAACTAATTAGGTGCCTAGGTTCTCTTAGGTTGGCCTCACCGTTTCACTCTGCATTTAAAACTGGTAGAATTCTACTTCAGGGCAGTAAAGTCTTATCTTTGCGGAGAATAGATTGGCTTGCTAGGTAGATTGACTTGTATATCATTACAGATAGCTCGTGATTTTAATCCAAACTGGATGAGTGCTGTGGAGATTCTGGATGATGACAATTTCTTAGGGGCAGAGAATGCATTTAACTTGTTTGTGTGCCAGAAGGACAGGTGAGATGACCTTCTAAAAAGGTAGGGCAAAGTGAGCAAATAATAGGTTGGGACAAAGGGTTCGCCCTATCCTTTTCCTAGTAAACGTTTTGTATTGCAGTGCTGCGACAACTGATGAGGAGCGCCAGCATTTACAGGAGTTTGGGCTCTTCCATCTGGGTGAATTTGTCAATGTCTTCTGTCATGGGTCCCTAGTCATGCAAAATCTGGGTGAAACATCTACACCAACACAGGGCTCAGTGTTGTTTGGCACAGTCAATGGAATGATTGGTAAGGTTAGATATTAAGCCAGAAAATTTTGCCATCTCCCCATATAGTCTGGTACTCTGGGAGGGCTTATCTGGCACTAAAATAATATCTATCCTTTGTTTCCAAAGTGATCTTAGAGTAAATGGATAATTATTAATTTCTTTTTTTAAAAATGCTGTTTTTATTCACAGGGCTGGTGACTTCTCTGTCAGAAAGCTGGTATAATCTCCTGTTAGATGTGCAAAATAGGCTCAACAAAGTCATTAAGAGTGTTGGGAAGATAGAACACTCTTTATATCCTTTCTTTCTTGTGTTTCTCTTTAACATACACTTGGTGGCATTAGCCGTTATGCAAGAACCACAAATGGTTCCTGCCTACCAGCTTAACAGTTTGCAGCACAGAACCAAATGGGTAGAGATCAGCAGTATGAATGTATTCATTCCTCTTATATCTTCAGAAAAAACTAGGGATAGGATACTGTGTTTCTAGTCAGAGTTATAGCTTATGTGCCTCTTGCCTCCCTTAAAAAAAACTGCTTTTGCGGGTGGAGAACTCTCTTGACTGGAATATTTATGGGCCTTGGAGAAGTGGTATTACAACACCGGATTAAAGTGAGGAGCATATTGGTGCTTTAGCAGTGCCAGTCAAAATAGTTCAGCTTTTTAAAGGAATTTATATAGTAGCTGTAGATCACATATTTTGCTAGAATTTAGTCTGATTAATTATGGTTCATTAGATATAATTGACTGGGTTGACATAATATATTTAAATTATAAACCACTGTATATAAACTAGCTGTAGACCAATAGCTAGTCTAAGTTAAGACCAAATAGGTTACATTATGGCTTAATACGTTGTGTGAACCAGACCAATAGCTACTTGCCAGACACTATAAATGCAGGGCTATCAAACTCACCATGTCATGTGATGTTTCACAATGTTTTTCTTTTTCGTGGAGCTGGGGTGGGCGTGGCATCTGTGTGACACATCCGGCCCATGGGCTGCCAGTTTGACACACTTGCTATAGTAGAATCCTTCACAGGATGAAAAGAATACTAAGCTAGACTTCTATGAATTGTGGGTAATTTGATGTACAATATAAACATGAATTATAAACATAACATAAACAAGTAGTTACCATGATACTGAATAATTAATTAGAAAATCTGCACTCATTGGCATCTGCAGCCAATCTACATCAGAAGCGTATGGGTGAAACATGCCAAGGAAAATTAAAACAGCATGAGAGAGAAAGGGAGATATTCATGGCATGATTAAAAATATTCAAGGGGATGCCACATTTAATAGATCTTCATATAATTTCATTAAATCAAATTCTCTTTCTCCCCTGTGAAGTATTATTTTTTAAAAAAATCTAATATTGAAGAAAATTACTGTTTCAAGAGAATGTATTTTCAGTTTTTGAAGAATTCATAGTGGTGTGTGTCAATAAAGTACCTTTTATTCTTTGTTGATGGCCAGTTGGCCATGAAGGCTATTATATAGGTAATACATTCAGAATTTATTTTTAGTTTAAAGTGTGCATGTTATGCATATCATATCATGTACCTGCAAGCATTTGCTTCTGTATAATACTCCTTATGTCAAATATAATAAGTCATATATAATTTTTTAAATTCATATTTATATTTCATATTTATATGAAAAATTCCCAGAAGGCAGTGCAAATCATCTTCATCTTTATTGAATGTCCATGTTCTCTTTCTATTGATTCAAACAAAGTAGCTTACAATAAAAAGAATGAAATGAACAATGGTAACAACACATAGCATAAAATTGAACACAGTATAATTAAAATCAGCATCCACATTGTCAGTGATATAATTAACAGTTTAAAATTGGGAAAAAGATGAATTTTTACCTAAATCCTGGGAGAATTTTATTAGTTCATCCTTGGTCAGTTCAGTTATTGGATAAAGATATTTAAAAGGAAGTTTAAAAGTTGTATGTCTCCTTAAGGTACATATCCATACTTTCAGTATTTACTATGTTTAGGTGTGTAATGTTCTTTATTATGCTGTCTTTATTTTTAATACATTATAATATAATTTAATAAAAATAAACATTAAAAACACTGAGAAAAATTAGTCGAGCTATTTTGCATGCTTTCAATATATATCTGTTATATGAAAAAGAGATCCAACAAAGCTTTTCTTATTTTCCTGGCCCTAGAAAGGGCATAGAAAACAAAGGACCATGTACAGTGATTGTCTTAATTAAAAATGCTTAATAAAAAACGTTTTTAAGGTCTTTAAGGACATCAGTCCTTTGGATTTTCATTTTTTGCTTTTCTGGATCCTGGTCTGAAACCCGATGCAGACATTTCCATTCAAGAATCATGTGCCCCCAAGAAGCAGATCATAAAGCTGCCACAAGTTAAGGGCTGAATTAACCTTCTAGGCAGATTCTGAGAACAACTCCATATCTGCCATTCCCCATCTGGCTATGCAGAATTTAAGTCATGTGTTATCCTGACCAGATTTGTTATTTCCAGCAATAAGCCAAGCTGGTGCATTGCCGTTTTCTGGCTCAAAATTGACCCCTGTCATTTGGGCATTCATAAAATGCTCAGTCAAGGAACATTTTCAGATGGCCTTGGGGTTCATGGATCAGAACACTTAAATGTTGTTACTTTTTTTAAAAAATTCATATTTATACCCCACCCTTCTCCGGAGACTCAGGGCGGCTTACAATGTTTGGAGCACAACCCAATGTGCTCAGCAGTAGCCTTCATTCCATTGTTTATGCCTGCTTATTACTAAGCAGCATTTTTACAAAGTCAGCTTATTGCCCCCAACAACCTTGGGTCCTCAATTTACCTACCCCGAGAGGATGGAAGGCTGAGTCAACCTTGAGCCTGGTGGGATTCGAGCCTGCACTAATTGCAGGCAGCTGGAACTAAGTGCTAGGCGTTTAATAGCCTGCACCACCAAGGCTCTTATAATACGACCATGGAGGCTGAAAATTCTCAAGATTGTAGTTTGAATTGGTCTGATTCTATCAGGATAATTGAGGAAGATTAAAGACTTACATTGCACTACTGGTTCTATTCTGGGTACTTTCGTTTTTATGGGAAAGTTGAAGCCATATTTTGCCAAGAGTTTTATTTCCTTGATTCTTGACTTTACCTGGAGATCATTTCATACAGAACGCAAGACAGAGCCAGCCACTGGATTTATTGATGGAGATTTAATTGAAAGTTTTTTGGATATCAGCCGACCCAAGATGCAGGAGGTGGTGGCTAACTTACAAGTAAGTTGAGAAAGTTTGTTGAGACAATCCTTGTTATTGGCCATGACTTCGATTCTGTGCTTGCTCATTTGAAGTAAAGTTATAAACTTGGGTTTTGCAATATCAGGATTAAGAAGAGGTATATACGCTTGGCCTTCGGTCTGTCACGTGACTGTGCTTCACCTCTGCTATTTGCTTCCTTGTTTCAGATTGATGATGGCAGTGGAATGAAGAGGGAGGCGACAGTAGATGACTTGATCAAGATTGTGGAGGAGCTCACCCGTATCCATTAGCTGAATGAGATGATACTTCCTGCACCTTCCTTCAGGATAGCATATGGAGTCTTTCCTGACTGGTTCCCTCACCAGTTTCACTGTAATGCTAGAGCAGTAGCATTGTGCCTGGATGAAAGTGGGAAACCTCTGAACTGAAGCCATCTTGCTAAGGACTTGCAAATGCAGTGTTGGCTGTTGACGACATTGTATTCTGCTTGGATTCACCATTCGTCTGCCACCTAATAGCGGTCCCAGCAGGTTTTCCCCTCTGAGTAACAGCAGCTGGCAAAGATGTCCCTCTGCCTAGACTCTTTCCACACGTCATTCGCAGTTGTCTTTTAGAACCTCTGAATTTATTTTGTTCCTGGTGTTTTGAAGTGGAGGTCTTTCCCCATACCCCTCCTTGTTTGGATGAGAAGGTGGCAGGATGGCTGCAGTGGCTGTTGGAATGATGGAAGTGACATTTAGCTCTTACAAGGTGCTTTCAGGATTAGGGCTGCTTAATCTCGAGGAACCCAAATTGTGGGTAGCAGCCTCTCTATTCCAACAGCTTTGCTGCTTATTCAGGGAGAAGAGACTAGATTGCAATTTTTTTCTGTTATTGGTTTTGGAATTTTACCAAATAAAAGTAGTCCAAGAGGAAAGGTTTGGCTGTTGTCAAAATCTTTTCATGCTTTTCTGAACTCCTTTACTGAGGAGGAAAGAAACTTTGTTCTCTCGTGTTTTATATTTCAACAGTCCCATTAGTCAGTCTATAGGGGACTGACCAATTTCATTTTCTTTTCATGTTTTCTGCTCAATAAGCTTGTAGATTTTTAAAGGGGGTGACTATATACCTTGTTACCTCTTTCCCCCCCTCATTCTTGCCAGTAGGAGGCAGACGTTTTAAGAAGAGGGTGGTGGGATTTTGTTGTTGTTGGACTAATAAGCACAGGGTCCTCACTTCTCATTGTTCTGCTATCACATATTAAGAATTTTCATTCCCTTCCAGCATGTGAGTGTTAGAAAAGACTTTTTTGCATTGGGCATTTTACTCAAGTTTTCTCCCTTTTCTTTTGGTAAAAGCTTGTCCTGACTATTCTGTGATAGAGTTTATGGGCATTTTATGGGCTGGGGAAAAGGATCTTCTTCAAATTCACCCCACAAGTTTACATCATTGCATCACTAAATTAGAGTGAAAATGCTTCACAATTCATTGATAAAAAGTTAAATGCACAGTGCAGCATGCACTACTGGATTTGGCTTCAACGTTTTTTACCCATTCTCATGAAATCACTTCATTCTCTTCTCAGTTGGAGGGACAGAGAAAACCTGGGTGCTTGTTTGTTGTGCAGATGGGGATGGGTTTTATTTTGTCCTTCAGGGTCTTGCAAGCATTTGAGCAAACCGTAAGGAATTGTAAAAATGAAAAAACAACCCATAGTTCTTTGATACGCTCAACAGAAGACAGAATATTTGTTACAGGTGGTCCTCAACTTATAGCTTTCAATTAATGATGGTTCAAAGTTATGACGGCCTCAGAAAAAGTGACTTATGACCTGTGCTCACATTATGACCATCATACCACCTCCACAGTCATGTGATTGCAATCCAGGAACTTGGCAACTGGTTCCCATTTACAATTACACTTGCAGCATCTTACAGTCACATGATTGCGATTTAATGAACTTTTTTGCTGATTTCCAGCAAGAAAGGCCCATTGGGGAAGCTGGACTTGCTTAACCACTGAGTGATTTGCTTCATGACTGTGTGGTATGCTTAATGACTACCGTCAGTGGAAATTCTGGTCCCAATTGTTTGTTGTAAGTCAAGGAATATTTGTAATATGTTGGAAAGGTCAACAACTTCTGGCAGTGTGAAGCAACGTCCTGTACAAATCTTGCTCATGTACTAGATGATTGTGCTTTCCCATACTTTCTAAAATCACTGTTGATGGCAGGAGTTTAGATCCATTGCTTATGTTGCATTTCACATCTGCTTAGATAAGGTGTTAAGGCTTGTGTCGAATGCAACTAGCTTTCTGTAAAATGGTATATTTTGCCCAAAGATAAACACTTGGGGGGGGGGAAGCACTTGGAAAAATAATTGAAAATGTTCTATACAATATGGAGGCTCTGTAATCATATCTTCAGCCCGTGATATTAATGGCCAAGCTGCTTGGTAGAACGGAATACTATCAAAAAGCCTGGCTTTATTCTCAGGAGAAATGAGGAGAGAAGTTTGAGGTTTCAGAGATATTAAGACTAACTGCATTCAGCAGTTATTTGGACATGGCCTTAAATAAACTACAAGCATTTAATTGTTTTCATTACATTAGCTGTCCCTACTATAGGAAACCTGATATGCATGAATATTCAGATGATTGAGCGAGTGTATGCATTTCAGATATTGGAGGCTTTTTTAAAAATTACAAAAGCTCTGTTGCGTGGTAATATGCATACAAAAAAGTGTGATATCTTTCTCACAAAGGCAGAATGCTACTTTCATTATTTGTCCCCCCTTGTGGATGCCCCTGATTCTTATTTTATTGTGAAATCACAGTTGGAAAGTATCCCAATTGGGAAAACATGCATGCCAAAACTACTCTTAAAGGAAGGGGTCTATACATATTTTTGAAGCCCTTCATCAAGTCTATATTGTGCTTGCCTTATATTTCCAAATGAATACAAGAGGCAATGCAGTAATACGTAGTAAACATTGTACAATGTATTGAAATACATTCCTGTTTTAGTACACTGAACTTCAGAGTGCAATTGATACAAAACAGTCCTTTTTGATAGGACACTAATACACAAAATGGGAGAAAGAAATTTCAATATTTGCTTAGATGTGCTTAGAAGGGGGAATATATTCATATAATTATACAAAGTGAGATTTCAAGAAAGAAGTGCAATGTGTTGCTATTTCCTTTTTAATAGTAATTTATTAAATGTTACAATTAGAAAACTAATACAAACTAAAAAAAGCTGCATATAAAAGAAAAAGAAAGAAAAATTATGGTGAAAAATATATAAAAGAAATGACTTCAAAACATGTAAATACTTTAGTAACTTATTGCCTCTAACTGTAACAAATGAACTTTTCTTCCATATCCCATTTCTTATCTACAAATGATCCTTAATTAACCAGCCTCTTGGTTTAGTTGTGGTTAGCAAAACCCCATTAAGGGCTAACGGAGATAACATAACTTTAACCTTGATCAAATAAACCAAGTTTATATTCCTTCTGTTTATTTTTAACAACAATCAGATGACTGCAAAGAAACACAATCCTTCCACTCACCCGCCCCCCCATCTTATCAAACCTAACCTTCCAACTCTCCACCATCTAGTCTCAACTGTCAGTACCTATCTTTCCATCCTACACCCCCATCAGAACTGATAATGTTTCTTGGATGAGAAGCAAACTGTTTTCTTCTTCAAAGGAAAACAAAAGTCCAGTTTTCTTTTGAAGAAAAAAGCACTTTGAGTTAATACAAAGCATTCTTAATATCTAGATGTAGTGAATCCGATACTGATGTTCAGGACTTTTTGATTCAAAGGCAGCTGGTTGAGAGATTACAGTTCACCTGTAAAAAACACAAGATCAGGACATTTGCATTGCTGAATGCTTATTAAGAAAATTATATATAAAAATAAGGTTTAGTCCTTTAGGATTTATTTCTAAACGTGCATATGCATAACTCAGATCTTCCTGTTTTAGAAAGGCAGCATGCTATGTATAAGATTCCTGTCTCCTTGTTTACTTAATACTGACGAAAGCCTCAGAAGCATGGACCTTAAAGGTTATTTCGGCAACCAATTTTAACTGGTATTCCCAAGACCACTTCCCCCTGAACCTGTAGGTCAGCTGACCATCAAAATAATAGATACCTAAAATTGTAGAGCACTATAAACACCAAAAGGAGGTTTTCTTGAAGGAACTTTAGTATCCTTTTCCAACATGAACAAATGCAATTTGACAGAGCTACAGGTTTTGTAGTCCAGGTAGCAGCAGTGTAAGCAAGTAACTTTCTGTGTAAAGCCATCAAACATTAAGATGCTGTTGTTTGTTTTCCTCCTGCTCCAAGAAACAATGTGACTTGTGAGAGTCATTGTAATGCAAGTATATAGCAATAGCACTTAGACTTATGTGTCACTCAACCGAGCTTCACAGCACTCTGTAAAGGGGTGTGGGGGCAGAAAGATGGTACCAAGTGCTTTGGATGAGAACAAAAGCTGTAGTGCTGTTTCCTTCATGCTTTCTCTTGTGGTTTCCTTCTATTCGCTTTTTGTATAAGATGTGAATTAAAGGTTTCTCAGAGATTTGGGGGAAAGTCTGATTTTCAAAGTCTAGTCATGTGCCATGTGTCAGTCTCTTTCTACTCTCCAGCTCCCCCCTCACAATAATTCCATCTGCTATTCAAATCTAGTTTTTGAAGGAGAGAGCAATAAATTCCCTTTCCTGCCTTCTTAATCTCACTAGTGGAACCAGTAGGCAAGTACTGCACTATGCAGGTAAACATGACACATCCTAATTGGAAGAGAGCCCCTCCTGGTAATAAGAATCCAGAGTATATTTGATACAGTTTTATATTTGAGAGAAATAAACAGAAAATAACTTCGGTCGATTAATCTTTCACTTGGTGAAATAGAATAGATAGCCAAGAGGGGGTTTTGGTAATATAGTTTCATGAATTTGACCACAATGTGCAAAAGCTTACCTGAGAATAAGTCTTTTAGCCTCTAAAATGCTAAAAGACTCTTAATTGCTTTTGCAATAGGATTGTTAGTGCTTTGAACATTTCCAAGTTTAAGGGTTACAGAGAATTGCTCTGCATCATCTGCTAAGCATAAAAATAAAGCTTGTTTACATTCCCCAAGTTGCATAACCCTGACAAAGGTTGGTACTGGATTGCTTATTACCTGTAAGAGTTGCCTGTGGTGATAACACTAGTTGAGCCAAGATGGCTATTAGCAGAGGAAGGGAATCCTTGTTATTAGGGTGGGGGAATGCAATCTCTTGAAAAGTGTGCTGCCAGGGTAATTATTGAGACAGCACAATAGCTTCCTTATGTCTACTGAGCAAGACTGGCTATTTTTCATTAAGGAGACCCAACTCCCATGTGTTTAGTTTGCCTGCCACTTGAGAGAATCTATCTTAATTTTCATGCTTTTCTCTCTGATGAATGTCCTTGAACTTCTGAGCTGGATTAGAGTGAATCTCATAGCTACAATTACTTCTGCTATATAACAAGTGTACTATTTTTCTTAACAACGGTTATTAATGATGATTCTATTGAAGAATATGTGCGGGCTAAGCTCTTTTTATATGTTCTTGTACAAATACATTAATGTGCACTGCTTGATAATCTCCAGTCATGGAGCAGGCATTAATGTTGGTTGTTTGGCTATGCCATAGTTTGTGTGAATCACTATTATTAGTAAGCCAGGTTTAATGGCTTAGTTTATCAGGATAAGGAAAGGTTAGGTTATTCAATAAACCAAGCTTATGCTAACCCTGCATAACATGGACTGCTGGTGTTTCAGAACGCGGTTTTGTTCACCTCCTGAAACAACACCTGTTTTTTTTCACCAGTGGAAAATCCGAAACGACAGCTGGGCAGCTGAAGCGATTTTGTTTTTGTTTTTGTTTTTATGGTTTCTGTTTTTTCTCTCTCCCCGCTTTTCCCCTTTCCCCCTTCCGGCCCCAAGTTTGCAGCTCGTCTATGGAACAAGGCCCCCAATGTATTGCAAGGGGCAGCAGCCGAGTCTGCTATTCACATCGGATGCGCCTCGGGTCCTCATCCCCCTCGGAGCCGCTTGGAAGCCTTTATCTGCCGCGGCTCCTCTTCGATCCAGACGGGAAAGCAGCCCAGGGACGGGAAAGGGGAGGAGAGGACATTCCACAAGCCAGATGTGGAAAAGGGAGACTCCTTTAAAAAATGGGGTGGGGGGGCTCCTCTTAGTGCAGCAACAAAGCTGGTGTGTTTTGAAGCCCGGGGGCCTCCCTGGTTCCTTTGCTCTGCGCCTCTCAGCCTCTCCACCCCCCTCCACATCCCGGAGGGTGGGGCGAAGCGAGTACCCTTTTGTACACACACGCACGCACGCCCTCGCAACACAGGCAATGCTTTTTTCCCCCCTCCACTCTGAACACCCGGCTGGGGAGCCCCTCCGCAACCTGAGCCTGCTCGTGGGGAGGAGCTTTCTCCCCACGCCGCCGCCGTTGCCCCCAGCTCGCCAGCGCTGATCCTCGCTCCCCTCCTCTGCCCTGAAAGCGCCCCCGGCCGCCTCTTTGGTGGGAAGAGACCAGACAGTTCAAGCCATGCTGTAGGGGGCCTGCGGGGAAGGAGAGGGGCGGGGAGGGAAAGGAAAGAGGCTTCGGGGGGAGCGAAGCATCTCTGCGGACTGGGAGACGCTGTCATGTTGGCCGGGCTGCTCTTCCAGGCTGCTTGGGTGGCTGTGCTCCTTCACGGCGCTCAGGGGAGAGTCTACACGGGAAGGAGGAAGCTTGCCAACTTCGCCGTAGAGAGGTACCCCTCCACTGCCCTGGCCGCCGCCACCAATATCCGTCCACCAAACGAGGACGAGCCTAGTAGAGCCACACTCCTCTCCCCCCTCACCACCACCCCGTCGCCGCCACTGAATCCCCCTGAGGCTGACTGCAGAACAAGAGAATGACGCCTCCTCGCCAACCCCCCCCCCCACCGCGCACCACACGAGCTGGGCAGCGAGCGCTTCCAGCGCTTTCCATGGCGAGTGCTGAGGGAGGAGGAGGCGCAAGAGGGAGTCGGTGCCTTCTGGGGCACCGTTGGTGCGCGTGCTGGGAGACGGCGGCCCTTGCTTGGGGAAGCGGGAATTGGCCTTCCTTCCTTCCTTCCCTCCCTCCTTCCTTCCTTCCTCTTCCTTCCCCTTCCATCCTTCCTTCCCTTCCTCCCATCCTTCCTTCCTTCCTTCCTCCCTCCCTTCCGCCTTCCTTCCTTCTTTCCACCTTCCTTCCCTCCCTCCCTCCCTCCCTTCCTATTTACTACTCAGTATCGGCCATGCCGTCTCCAGCTTGGCAGAGTCCTGGAGGTGACCAAGCTGTTGAGGATTGTGCTGTCCAAACCTGCCATTCAGGACTGAATGTCCAGTTAAACCAGTTTGTCAAAAGGAGGAAAAAAGTTAGCTCCACAACTGAGGGACTGTGCTTGTCAGCAAGATGGAGGGGGTGATAGTGTGTTTCCTTCACTGATTTCAGGATGCCAACTCGTCCCATGTTTCTGTGCATCTGTGGTAATGGGAAGCTTGTTTCCTTAGATGTGCATCAGTTCATGTTAGTGATAATGATTAGTTATTATATTTTAGTCTAAGGAAGAACTCTTGCTCCAATTATCCATGCCATGTGTCTGTGGGTAGCTTTTTCTTCCTTGCATACTCCAAGTCCTCTTTTGTTTCAACAGTCTTGTCCCATTTTATTAATGCAATTTGTAAGCTGGGTGCTCCATTTTCTTTTGTGTGAGAAGAGAACCTTATCCTGCAAGCCCACCAGGGCACTTTTCTATACTTCATGAGCAACCTGAACCCAACACAGGGAATGATTGCATCACTATTCTATGCGTGAAGATCGTCCAACTGAGCCTGTGCAATGAGCAAAATAAAAAGAGCCTTGGGTGGCTCAGGCTGTTAATTGCCTGCACTTAAGTTCCAGCTGCCTACAACTGCTGTAGGCTCGAATCCCACCAGGCTCAAGGTTGACTCAGCCTTCCATCCTCTCGGGGTAGGTAAATTGAGGACCCAAGATTGTTGGGGGCAATTAGCTGACCTTGTAAAAATGCCGCTTAGTAATAAGCAGGCATATACAGTGGAATGAAGGCTATTGCTGAGCACATTGGGTTGTATCCCAAAAATTGTAAGCCGCCCTGAGTCTCCGGAGAAGGGCGGCATATAAGTGTAATTAAAAAAAAAAAACCATTAGGCTTCATTGAGTGACTTCTCTGTTCTCTGGCACATCTTATGCAAAGACTGTGACCATCTGGTCAACATCCACACCTCCGTGTCCCTGTCCCACTTGTCACAATGTAACTTAGTTCTTTTAGAGCTGGAGGTGTATTGTAAAGATAGCAATTGGCACAGAAAAACAAGGGGTGGGGGGGAAGGAATGTGCTGGATTTACTGCTGATATGCTCAGCACTGATCACCTTCCCCTCCACTGGGGAATCTCTTTCAGGGTCTTCTGACTAATTATCCCCCAGGGCTTAGTGAACACCTCTCTTTCCTCCCTGTCTTGGGTCCTATGTCATCACTTCCTTTCCTTCAGGAACGCCTCCTGTAGACTTTTCTCCTCCATCCCCCCTACTGGGAATTGACAGCTGCCTCTCACATTCATGTATCTTCACTCTCCACCTTCTCTCTCCAGCCACTTTGTTTTGCAGCCCTTTTTACTCTTTCTTTCCTCTTCAGTAATCTCTCCCTTCCAACTTTGAGTCAGATTGGCAGCTGTACCCACGCAATTAAGGATATGGGGGTTTCTCCCCCACCCCATCCTATACCTATATAGTAGCCTGAACCAATAGGACTGCTGTCTCAACATTTCCCTACAATAGCCCTGGCTAGCAGCCAGGTCAGCTCATCATCCTGCCCGACAGCGCAGCTGTACTTCATGAGCTTCTTCTTCCCTGTTCTGTCTCCATTTGTTGGACTCGTGCCAGCCCAGGTCAATAAAAAACACATGCCCTAGTCTCCACGATGCTGGCAGTTCCCCCCCAACTCTTCAACATTGAACAGATTAACTTCCATCTTAGCTCTTTCTCCAGAGGGAACTCAATGAAGACAGTTTGTAGCATTTATTCTGGTGCTGCAGGGTAAGAAATTTTGTATTGGTGAGAATTCCTGCCTTATCTCCCACTTGGGATTTCTCCTGCTCTCTCTGAAGCCAAGGCACTGTAATGCCTTGCATTCAGCACCTTTCACAATGATCAAAAGAGCAGCTGCTTTCCTATATATGCCACTCCATAAGCTGCAAATGCAGTCAGGAAATGATGAGATGGGATGTTTGCTGGAAAATCGATTTGTTTGTTCCCCCAGGTTTTCTGTCCTCCTCTTTCCCTGTCCTCATCCTCTATCATCCTAGAGAGTAGACACTTGCACAACAACCAGAGTAAGAAGGGGTGAGGCTGGCGTGCACATTGAAGTTTATTTTCTTAATTACTTAAGATCTTACTACTAAGGATGAAGAGAGATGCTTACAATGTTATCCCCCTTGTGTCAAGATCACTTGTCTGGCTTTGGCTACTGTGGTCCTCTGGCTAGGCTGGATAGGATATTATCTTTTGTTCTCCAAAATGTTTTGGACAGCCACCAAATCTGGCTACTATAAACTATTAAATGGATAACTTCTGCAAGTCTGTGTTCCCTTCTGCCAAGAAAGAATGGTTTTTCTATGTAATTTGACCCACTGTACCTTTCATCCAAATAGTTTCATTATGTCTTGAACACAGCATCAATTAGATTTTTAGTCCAACATGCTATTATATTTTGCTTTGTGCCAACACTATGTGTCCAGCTAGAGAAGCTCTGTGTCTGGCTTAAACAGTTGCAAGTCAGACTGCAATTTGCATTTTATCCACAGTATTTAAATCTCCTTCTGCATATGTTATTTATTTATTATTAATTAATTTATTTATTTATTTATTTATTTATTTGACTTATATGCCTCCCCCTCTCCCAAGGGACTCGGGGCGGTTCACAACTAAAATAGAATACAACAATAAATTACTTAAAAATATATTAAATTAAAGCCAAATTAATATTAGTATTATGCTCAATTACTATGTACAAACAAAAAGGAAAAAAGAGAGGGAAGGGAGGGAGGGAGGGAGGGAGAAGGAAGGAAGGAAGGAAGGAAGAACAGGAGGATGGGAGGATGGGTGGGAGGGAGATTGGATCTCAAACTGTCTCTTCCATTGTAGGCATCGCATTGGACCACATATTTGTCTCTCTGGTTTTGGAAGTGGATGCTGTCCTGGATGGATACCATCTCCAGGGAGTGGACAATGCACACTGCGTAAGTTTCTAGAACCTGTGGTTCTAGAATCAGCCAGCACGACATCATTATTACATTTAATCCTTATTTGCAAACTGATGTTCATTAATGTTTTGCTGCAAGGGTTACCATCTTAAGAGAATACACAAGGGGGTCCAAAGGAAGGCAGACTGGGAACAGCAGCAACAGATAGTGATGCAACTGATGTGAACAGTGACCAGAGCTGTCCTTTATGAGACAAGTAGGACCAACATCCTACTATGCCAGGGGTGGGCAAACTTTTTGACTCGAGGGCCACAATGGGTTCTTAAACTGGACCGGAGGGCCGGAACAAAAGCATGGATGGAGTGTTTGTGTGAACTAATATAAATTCAAAGTTAGATTACTTCACGTAGCCTTCTGGGAGAGCAAGAGGACCCTCCGCTCTTTCGGCTCCATGGGCCGGATAGAACAGCCGAACGGGGCGGATCCGCCGGGCCGTAGTTTGCCCACGGCTGCACTATGCTATAGATGATTGCACTCCAGTAAAATACTTGGCACTGAAGCTTAGCTTATATAGGTTTGCTTTTAGGGCATTTTCTTCTTCCAACTCATTTGGGAACTTTAATTTTACAATTACTCTATGGACATCTTACCTACTTTTGATGAAGTGTTGCTTACTTTAGAGTTAGGAAAATACAGTCCTCCAGATATTGCTGAACTGTAGCTACCAGCATTCTTTACCATAGCCATTCTGACTGTGTTTACACACACACACACACACACACACACACACACACACCTTGCCAAGTCTAATGGATTCTTTCTTGGTCCTATTCCTAGCTCTGTGTTCCTTTGGCTGTGGCAGCGGCTTCTGCATAGCTCCCAATCTCTGTGTGTGCCGGGATGGAAGGCAAGGTATCACCTGTCAAGGTAAGCTGCATTTCCTGAGATGCTATCAATAGTACTGTTTATCAACAGGATGCATGATACCTATGGAGGGCTTGCCTGGTACCACAAGATGAGACACTCGGCTTTAGGATGTATTTTAAAATCTGGGAGCCATAACAGAGAGTCTATGGAGAGGATTGCAGACTTTTTATTCCGTTCTATATCTTAGTTGTACATCATGTTTCCATAATAACAAAGCCAAAATCACCCTGTGATGCAGTTCCTCCTATCATTATAGCTCTCTAAAGGTAGAACTATATTAGGCAAAGTCAAATATGACAGAACTGAAAAACTGGGAAATGGGAAACAGTTTTCTGAGATAGGATGAGATCATCTGTAGTATAAAATGACTGGGAAAAAGTTCTGCTCTATATGTATAGGAACATTTATCTAGCTTGCCAAGGATCCTGTGCTGCTTCTACACCTCCGTATATTTATTTATTTATTTATTTATTTGGATTTATATGCTGCCCCATCTCTGGGGGGACTCGGGGCGGCTTACACAGAAACATAGATACAATATATAAACAATTTACCCAATCCAAATAATTATAAAATATTAAAACATCCCGAAATTTAAATCCCCAACCCCGCTCAATCCAGGCCAGCCTGTAAAAACAGCCAGGTCTTGAGATCACGATGGAAGGAGCGGAGGTCAGGGGCCAGATGTAGCTCCAGGGGTGGTTTGTTCCAAAGGGTGGGAACCCCCACAGAGAAGGCCCTCCCCCCAGGGACCGCCAACTGACACTGTCTGGCCGATGGCACCCCCAGGAGGGCCTGCCTGTGGGAGCGTACCGGGCGATTGGACCTCGATGCTGGTAGGAGGCTCATATGGCCTCCTGGACACTTTAGACAGGAGGGAAAAACTTGTGCTCCTCCAGATACTAATCATCATCATTCTTAGTTAAATGATTAATAATTGTGGACTTACTTTATTTTATTGGTTAATATTGTTATAGTATCTTATTATAATAAAAGTTGTTATAACTTTTAAGTTTGTATCTTGCCTTTATGTATTTAGAAAAGTAATAAAATATATAAAACGTACCAATAACATCAGTGCATTTAAATAGAATTTAAAGATTTAATTAAAGGGCCTTGGTGGTGCAGGCTGTTAAATGCCTGCACTTAAGTTCCAGCTGCCTGCAATTATTGCAGGCTCGAATCCCACCAGGCTCAAGGTTGACTCAGCCTTCCATCCTCTGGGGTAGGTAAATTGAGGACCCAAGATTGTTGGGGGCAATAAGCTGACTTTGTAAAAATGCCGCTTAGTAATAAGCAGGCATATACAATGGAATGAAGGCTATTGCTGAGCACACTGGGTTGTATCCCAAAAATTGTAAGCCACCCTGAGTCTTCGGAGAAGGGTGGCATATAAATGTAATTAAAAAAAAAAACTAAACTCATGATAACTGGAATCATGTAACTGATTCCTTGATTATGGGAACTACAGTTCATAAACTTGTACACAGCCAGATATTCCTAGACTAGAGCCAGTGCTATAGTGATCCCATCAAGGGACACATATTCTTAGAACCAAATTTCCAACCTGTCCATTTTCAATGCTTAATGATCCAGTTTCATTCATCCTTTAATATGACAATACATGTAAATCATCCCTGGAAAGCCATAGGCTATTTTGCATTTCCTTACCAGTGGGGAGTTTTCTATTGTTCACCATCAAGTGATCAGTTTGTTATACATCGTCAAGTTAGTCTTGATTCTGGGATGTGTATTGCTTTCTTTCATTTTGGTAATCTACAGTTAACAGCGTAACAACCAAATAGCGCTTGTTGTTTTTACTAAAAGCAGACCCAAGAACAGCTGAATGAAAATACTGTAATGCTGGAGTTCTTGGACTTGGAGGTCTCTCCTTTCTGTGAACTCTGCCAGTGCATTGAGCCTTTCCCATAAAATCTTTTCCAGGACTGCCTGTTCTGGCTGCAAAACTCCAGAGGACCAAAGGATATCAGCCAAAGGACAACAGAAAATCCTCTTGGTGCTCTTTGAGTTTGTTTTTTTTTCCTCCAGACATTTCATTACCAAACAAGGTAACATTGTCAATTAATGCATCATCATCATTGATGAAGTTACTTAGTTTAGTAATGAAATGTCTGCAAGAAAACAGCCAAGCTCAGAGAACACCAAGGACCCCATAGTTCATTCAACCTTGAGCTACAAACATTAACTTCTATCAAAACACTTCTTGCTATCATTCTAGTCATTCCAGGTTTTGCTTTCCTCTTGAAGATACTGGAATAGACATCTCTGTTCATGCAGCAGTGAAACTGGGGGTGTTTTCCTCTGCTTCATTCCTTCTCACAGTCCTTGCATTCTTATTACCTTACAGATTTCCCCTAATTGAAATCTCTCTGTGAAACTGTCCCATCTTGTTTTTTACAGACCCGCCTGGAGCCTGTGGGGAATATGGCTGTGACCTTACCTGCAATCATGGGGGATGCCAGGAGGTGGCAAGAGTGTGCCCTCTGGGATTCTCTATGACCGAAACAGCTAATGGTGTACGTTGTGTGGGTAAGCCAGAAAATAGGGTAACTCCCTCCCTGGGAGTCAGGAGAAATGGACCTTCAAAACAAGAGTCATAGGGAATATTTACACTTTTAGACTGAGCAAGTCATTGGTCTTTAGCTATAGCAAGATTGGTCAACATCTGGCCACTCAACTATGGCTCCAGAACATCCCCAGATCCAAATCTGGTATGGGCAACCATTTCCCCTTTTTTGCCCCCAAATGAGAAACAAGTCACCCGAAGATCCAACATTTTCAGTTCTAATCATTCTCTTAACATTGTATGTCATATGAGTCAGTCTCCCATATTTTCAGTCTTCCATATTTAGACACTCCCTAAGGGGTGGGGGTGGGGAGGAAAGGAGAGGAAATGAAAAGGGGTCACCCTCATCCAAAAAATTGTCTGCACCTTCATAAAAAGCTGGATCAATAATTGTGATATATGTTGGCTGGGTCCAGCATTTTGGTATCCTGAAATGTATTTTTGAGCATAAGACTTGTGACTTGGGACAAGATAATGTATCGGTGTTTGGCATTTAATCAGTGACATGTTTATTTGTTTAATACATTTTTAAAAGAAAATGTACTACAAATCTTTTTCATTGAAAGACTTTCTCTGTATACAGATGCACAAATACATCAGCAACTCAATGCTAAACCAGCACTGACCAAAATAATAATATTGAGATTGTGCTAAGGGGAAAATGTGTGGTAATAGGTGCAGTGTTCTAAAATGATTCAAAATGAAATCAAAAAGTAAAAGGAATCTCTTCTTCAAGTCAAGCTCAACTGCTGACACCACAGACATGACACTAGGAAAGTGATTTGCACTGCCTTCTTCTGAAATGTTTTTTCAAGTTCTCCATCCCGCCACTACCTGTTATACCTAGTCCACCTTCTGATCACTCAGTAGTGCCCTCCTTGGGCACTTTGATTTGTGCTATTGGAGAGACTGGATGCCTGATTTCCACAGACTACAGCACTGGTTAATCCACTACATAGGTGACTTGTATGCATGACTTTAACACTCTTTACAAAGAGCATTAAATCAGTCTTTTAAAATAAGGGTTTGGTATTCTTTGGAAAAAAGCTCTAACCTATGTTTAATAAGCAGAAATAGTATTCTCTTTTTTACCTGGCACAGAAGTTTGGTTTATAGCTCTAAGTTGTTGGTTCTGTCCCATATGAATGCATTGATTCTGGAAAACCCCACCCCATACCAGGGAAGGAATGGGGGGGATGTCTTTATATGCATTGCTGTCATTCTACCTAAGAGATGTCTTATTCTTCAACTATGATCATTTAGCCCTCCATTTTTGTCTTCTGGTGCAGCTGGTCTCTTTTCCTGTCTTCATATTTGCTGATCCACAATATCTTTTCTGCAGATATCGATGAATGCCTGAGTGCTTCCTGCGAGGGGCTTTGTGTGAACACAGAAGGGGGCTTTGTGTGTGAATGTGGCCCAGGGATGCAACTCGCCACTGACCGGCACAGTTGTCAAGGTGGGTCAGACTGGAATTGCAGGAAGGGAGTTCTGGATGAAGTTTTTAAAAGAAAAAAATTGCAGAAGGAACATTGGTAGGATAGATTGTCATGGGCCAATGGTGTTAACCATCTTGCTCCCAGATACTGACGAGTGCCTAACAACACCTTGCCAGCAGCACTGCCAAAACAGCATCGGCAGCTATCAATGTTCCTGCCATCCTGGATTCTACCTTCACGGCAACCAACATTCGTGTGTGGGTGAGTGATTCTGCTTTTGTTGGAGTATCCAGCAGATACCTTTCTTCTAAGGCCAATGGTTTACCCTAGCCTAAAAGCTCTGTGGCAGCTATAGCTTTTTGGAGAACAAATTGGAACTGAATCATTTGAAGGATTTATTTCCTTTCATTTCAAAAATGAGGTCCAGGCAGTTATGTTATCATCACTGCTTTAGTTTTAGGGAACAGCCTGTTTGACTGAGACTCCAGGGGGCTGCAGTGTGGTTTGCGGCTGCAAATCAAAGTGACAAGACTATTTGGGCTTCTAAAACTGCACATTTAAAGAGGGCTGATTAGTTTCTTTGAGTTCTTTGTTCTTTGTATCATACCTGACAGTGTCACATATCTAGGTTTAGAAGATAAATTTTTTCACATTGAGAAATAATGATGGAAAAGTTTTCCTGTTCAATACTGTGATGGTACAAGGTACCCTCCCTACACTTACTGCTTAAACAGCAACCAGACTTTCTTGATTTTTCTTGAAGATGTTCAAAAAAACTCCGGTTGCTGCATGAAAAAAGTACCCTTTGGGATAACCATGACCTGGATGACTGAAAACCTCCATGACATTTTCTTTAAGGTGTCTTTATAAGAAAATATTAATAGCAAGCTGAATAGGTCCTGAGTGATGACATGGGAAATAATCAGTCAAGGACTTGCAGCCAACTTGTTTCTATTCACTGACCATATCTCTGAAATAGTACAGCGTTCTGACCTAGTAGGAAGGAATATAGAGAGACTTAGGTGATATGGCCAGTACAGAAATTTGATAAAATAATAAACAAACAAATACTAACTAATAAAGTCACTCAGATGGGCTTATCACAATAGTTATCAATGGCATGCTGCAATTTCTACTGTGTCTGACTTTTCTTTTCTTTGCAATGTGGTAGATCTAGACTCCCTAGAGTATATCATGTCTGATTTTGCTTTGCTCTGGTCTGTCCGGCAAGCTACTAGTGCTTTGCTGGAAGCCTGTTTTATCATTTGCATGCTAATAAAATGATGTTGTACCTTCAAAGTGATTTTGGTTGCTTTAGGTGACCCAGGTTTTGGCTACCACAATGTGGTTGAGCAGTTTCCCATGGCAGCCTATTTTCCCTTCTTTTATTCTGACCCTGACTATCTCTGAAGCTGATTTTAAATATTCCAGGTTGGATTTCAGTGGGTGGATCACAGGGCTGCCTTACTGCTGAGCTATGGTTACTGCAGAAGCAGATTGGCTCTTTGTGGGCCAGCTTGCCAATGGCTGCTTTTTCCTTTTAGAGTTTGCTCCCCCTTCTTATCTCTGGTCTTTTTTTTTGCTTTCCAAGCATTTGCACAAAAGCATGTCTTCAACCCACATTCTCTCCTTTGATATCAACACAGACCCTTTCTCTCCCCTCCCACCACCACATTTGTTCAACCTTTGTTGTTCTGCTTCTGCAGTGATTTAAGCAAATGATACAAAGCACTGTAAGTTCACAGAAGATTAATTTCCCATTGCTAAGGAAAATGAAGAAAATGAAAAGAGAGCCAGTTATTCCTTATCTATATGCTATCTGTTGCATAGTTTGTATGTATATATTATACTTTCTAGCCCTTTATGGCTAAGCAACAAGAATATCTGCACAGCTACAAGTTTGAGCTGATCTAGCTGTGCTGTAAGCCTGTATGTAATGCCCTGTCTGTCTGGTGCAGATGTGAATGAATGCCGCCGACCCAGTGAGAAGCAAACCTGCCAACACTCCTGCCACAATACTCTGGGGAGTTTTATGTGCAGCTGTCATCCAGGCTACCGACTCAGTGTGGACAGATTGTCTTGTGAAAGTAAGGACTGCCATATAGTTCGACCTACAAGAAAGCCTTCTTGATCCTTTGCATTGCATCAATTATTTGTTTATTGTGGTAAAAACTGATGGACTAGAAAAGTCCTGAGACTATGGGAATATGTATGTGAGCAATGGGAGAACAAGGAGATGTTGGAAAATGTGTAAATCCAGTCCACATCTGTTTAGTAAGCCAAAGTGATTTAGCCCAGCAGAGACTGGCATGCTGCTGTAAACTGTCTAGGATGGTGACTCCATTTGTTCCTCTAGAAATCTCAGTTAGCATGCTGTTTCCACTTTCTTGCTCATCTCATCTATGTCCTGTTGAGTTTCACCAGTGATAGTGCTTTTGCCAAATGTATTGTTCCTATGGAACAGAACTACAGTATGACAACTATCAATCAAAATCCATCTCCTTTCTTCTTGTTGGGATCCCCAATGGTCTTAGTTATGCCTCCTGGTTCTTGTCCAACTCAAAAAAACCAAGATCAGTTCAAAGAGGCTATTGAAATAGGGTTCTCAGTCTGTTGTCTTCCCTCAGCATGTGGAGCTCACCAGATCACTGTCTGGGGCAGAGATTTATTTTTCTAAACAGGAAGGCAGGCAGGCAGGCAGGAACATTCCATCTTCTAGGATTTTTTAAAATGTGCTTTAAAAGTTCTGTAAAATACCTTGCAGCAGTTTTAAACAGTATATTTTGTCATGTAGAGTGTTGTATGCAATCACCCTTGGTTCATATTGCAGTGATAAGCATTTCCAAGAAACATTTTAATACATTTGAATACAAATTTATCTGACTTTGTTTGTCACATAATTTTCCCTGAAGCATAATTTTTCAATACATATTTTTCACTCTATGCACTTGATTTTTAAAATAAAAATAAACCTTTTTGTTTGCATCTTTCAAAAGCATCTTTTTTCCCTGAGTGTCTCTTAAATGATGTTTTTAATATGAACTTTTTAGCAGATAAACAGAAATTAGTAATCTCTACTCAAAATTCTATCTGCCCCATAAGCAGTTTGTTTTGCCAGATGCTCTCAATTTTTTGAAAATGGGGTTTTGTTTACTCTAGAATTTAGCAACCGTTTTGGGTTCCATTAAAAAGGGTTTTTAAAAGCCTCTGTTTTTGTAATCAGATAAGACTGGAGTCAAAAGCTGGGTAAAAGGCACAATTGAGAGCACAGTGTAAAAGCTCTTATTGATGGAGTAGAAATATCTTCCCAACAGTGATTTGGAAGCTGTGCATTTTGGGCAAAGTGTGGGGGGAGGTGGGGAGGATTTGAATATAATTGGCCATTTCTGTAATGGAGTGTGTGAATGACCTTGGGAAATGAAGGGAAGATATGCTATCTAGAAGCAATTAGACAAGCAAGGGAAGAGCCCGCTATGGATTAACAGTCAGAAGAAGTAACTTAGGAAGGATCTGCTCTAATTGTTTGGGCAGTTAAAAGTAGTGGAAGTAAGTCTGTACTTCAGAATTAGCAAGATTCTGTTAATGTAGCCTTACAATAAAGTAGAGTTAGTTTATCTAGTCATGCTTACTGTCTGGTTTACCAGAAGACAATTTCTCTCCTTCTCTCTCTTCCCTGTTCCTCCCTCCTGCCTCACAGGTTTCTCAAAGTCCAATCTGGCCCCTTCTCCCATTTTGCAGTCTCTTCAGCAGCCACAGACTCTCCTACGCCTTTCTCCAGAATCCATAGGGCCTGCCTTGCCCCCCAGGGGTTCCCCAGCACTTGTTCCCTCAAGTGTACCTGGAACCCCATTTCCTTTTCCGCTTGTTCCCATTCTCTCTGTGCTTCTATCATCAGCTTCTCCCACCTCCTCATCTCCTCCCCACCCCTCATCGTTTGGTACCTCTACTGCCAGGCCTTCTCTGCCAGCAAGTCCTCTGTCACCAGTGTTACCAAAGACGTTTAGCCCATCCATTTCCCCAAGCCTTTTGACTCCCTCAATTCCATCTGCCTGCTGGCATGGAGGAGTTCTTCGTGAAGATAACAGCTCCTGGACAGAGCCACCATGTCTGAATTGCTCCTGCAAGGTAAATGGCATATTTTGAGTTCTTATCTTACTCTCCAACTTCAAGTATTATGTTGGTACTGTCTGTATTGTCTTATTTCAGGGTGGACAAGTGTTTTGTCAAACAGTGACATGTGACGTTTCCTGCTCTCACCCAATTCCCCCAGCCCAGGGAGAATGCTGTCCTGCCTGCACAGGTGAGAGAAGCACCCATCAGATCAAGGTTCTATATCGGTGTTGGTGAACCTATGGCACGCGTGCCGGAAGTGGCATGCAGAGCCATTTCTGCCGGCTTGCGAGCCATCACCCGGAACAGATCCACTGCACATGCATGTACCAGCCAGCTGATTGTTGGGTATCTGCTGTGCATGCATGGGGGGCAGGGGCACACAGGGGGTCACAAACGCATGTGCATAGGCACATGATGTGTGCAGGGGGTAGCGCATGCATGCACAGGGGGCGGGGGGGTCAAGTGTGCATTACATTATGGGTGCAGGCACGCATATGCACATGTGTGTGTTCACACACTTTTGGCACACAATGAAAAGGTTAGCCATCCCTGTTCTGTATGCTTGTGTCAGATTGGATCATGAGGGCCTTCCCTTGTTCACCATATACCCCCTTCCCCCTCAATAGATCAGAAGCACTCCCTAATTTCTTAGCTTGGTAAGTCCCCATTCCTATTTTTATTAACATTTTTGTTTCTTGGGACTTATATAAAACTTGGTCTAAGTTTCCTGACTTGTCATACTTTGTGGATCACCTCATTCACTAGGGCATCTGAAAGATGGGCAGAAGGTTGATGCATCTTTATTCACACAGGTGCCATGTCTTGGGCAACCTGATATTTTGTGTAATAGGTAAATGTTCACATGAGTCAAGCTTGACTTTTGGTATCCAGCTATGCAACATTCTGTGTACAGTTAGCAAATTGTAGGACAGTTTTTTAGACCACTTTTAATTGAAAGCTTTAAAAAATGGCATGGTCCCACCAATTTTAAAATTAAAAAGTTTAATTGGTCAAAATATCATGAGATTTTCAGGTCTTAAAAGATTACAGTAATATCAGTTGATTCTAGTATTGTTTGAACCTTGTAAGGTTTGGCAATTTCAGCCATTTCTAATGTAGTGAATTTATTTCTTAATTAGATTGATAACCCATCTTTCTTTAGGAGGTCAAGTCATATAGCATTCCCTTCATCTATTTTTGCCCACAAAAAGAATCCTGTGAGGCAGGTTGAGCTAAGAGAGTAACTGGCCCAAAGACACTAGTTAATTTCTATGGTTAAGGGTGAATTGAGCTGAACTAAATCCAACCACAATGCTGCTATAGCTCTCAATCATTATGGACCTCATGTGGAGTACCACAGGTCTATCCTGGTACCTACAGATATTCTTTAACCCAGACTTACTTTAACCTAAGCAAAAATAGCTGTAAATTTTCCCAGTTAAGAAAAAGTGTAATGGGGCCTATTTCCCTTAGTTCTTGTCCCTTCAGAGAAGAATCTTCTCATTCCTGTTTCCTACAGGCTGTTTCTATTATGGGATGTCCAGAGTTGAAGGGGACGTATTCTCTCTCTCTGAGGAGAACTGCACAGTCTGTGTCTGCCTGGTGAGCCTCAGGGAGTTGGGGCTGGTATTTCTTTGAGGACATACAAATTAACACTTGCTAACACTGGTATCTTTAGATGGAAATAAATATAATGTCTGTTGCTTTTGCTAGGAGCCATCTAACAATTGTATTGAAACCTGTAAATGTTTTGATGGGCAATAGCCCAGAAAGCAGTGTTGAATTAAGAAATGGAATTATTCCTCCTCTTCCTCCTCCCCCTCCTCCCCCTCCTCCTCCTCCTCCTCCTCCTCCTCCTCTGTTTTACTTTAGAGTACAAATTATTATCCAATTTAACATGAAGTTTCAGACCCACATGATTTTATAATGTAGCCATATCTTGGGTCACTGATTTTCAACTATTTGTCAAAGATGCCAAGTTTAAAAAAAAGTACAGAAAGATGGGAGAACAATACTATAGTGAAAGACAAAATACTTTCCAGTTTCTATCAAACTTGCATTTTCATGTTGCTTTCATGCCACCCAAATGCCTTTTCTGAACCTGACTATTCAGAGGGTTCAAGTTAGGTGCAAGGAGGGTTCCCTTTGATTTTAAACCTGTACAAGGATCCCATAGGCAGGAGCAGGATATAGTGTGTTAGTATCCTTCTCCCATGGCCCTTACAAAACCCTCACTACAAGCTGTACTCTCTTCCTTTTCAGCCTTCATTGTTAGCACTCTTATCCACATAACCACTGGGATGCCTGTCTCCAGTGGTTGAAGTCTGCTATCCAGGAAGAGTGCATAGAATTGATTGGGTGAGCAGAGTTTTTCCAAGGGGCAATTTTATAGGTGAGATGCACTGAGACTCTTTACCAGCCACATCATGGCTAGGAGCAATACTAATCCTACTGCCAGGCAGTAGGTGTCACGAAAGGAGAACATATTCTCCAGTATTAATTTAATTGGTTTTGTATTTATTGCCAAAGAGAAGCTTGTAGGATGTCTCTGTCTCAAAGCTGAAAATAATGTTGGTGGTCTTGGTACTAAATACTTGACGTAGAGCATGTACGGTTTATCTGAGGTGGCAAAATGCACTGAGGTGGTCCAGAGTGAGGAGCATTTGGAATTAAATGGAAACAATGGGTGTGAGTATTTGGGAGGAGAAGGATTATGTTCACAACAATCCATTCATTCTTTGTCACAGTTTTTTCTTATCTTGTTGCCTAGAAATTATAGTGGCTGAAATCTAAATTATCTTGATGCCACAAGTTTATGGAACACATTCACAAATGTAATGCAGATATGACATCAGGCTGAAACTGCATTGCAGAAAATGAAAAATCAAACAAACTGCACTATAATGTTTGTTTTTCATTCCAGGCAGGCAACATTTCCTGTATTTCTCCAGAATGTACACCCAGTCCATGTCCCAGTTCTGCTCAGACTGATTGTTGTCCTTGCCAGCCAGGTATATCTCTCTCAATTACTTAATTATTGCCATGAAGACATCTTGTTTTTTAGAGAAAGTGTAAAGCAAGAAGGGTGGAAATGGTGGGAAGTCATCAGTGGTGGGATTCAAATAATTTAACAACTGGTTCTCTGCCCTAATGATTTCTTCCAACAACCAGTTCACCAAACTGCTCAGAAAGTTAGCAACCGGTTCTCCTGAACTGGTGCGAACTGGCTGAATCCCACCCCTGGAAGTCACCAAGCCAGAGCCTTGGTGGTGCAGGCTGTTAAATGCCTAGCACTTAAGTTCCAGCTGTCTGCAATTAGTGCAGCCTCGAATCCCACCAGGCTCAAGGTTGACTCAGCCTTCCATCCTCTCGAGGTAGGTAAATTGAGGACCCAAGATTGTTGGGGGCAATAAGCTGACTTTGTAAAAATGCCGCTTAGTAATAAGCAGGCATATACAATGGAATGAAGGCTATTGCTGAGCACATTGGGTTGTGCTCCAAACATTGTAAGCCACCCTGAGTCTCCAGAAAAGGGCAGCATATAAATATGAATTTAAAAAAATTCTTAGAAAGATTTCATCCAAACAAGTAGGATATCCTATGAGTAGGTGATGCTAGGATTCATAGTATAAAGACTTTTCAAGTGCTTCCCTCTATAAGTGAAAGGGTTTTTTCTCAAAAAGTGATAAATAAATAAAACAATAAATAATGGAAATATCAAATAAATATAATTATCTGAAATACAACTGTCCTCTTCCCATGAAAATAGAGAGTAAGTGATTATTTATTTATTTATTTATTTATTTATTTATTTATTATTTGGACTTGTATGCCACCCCATCTCCGAAGACTCGGGGCGGCTCACAACTAAAAACAGCAACAATAAATAATTAAAAAGAGATTAAACTAATTCACAAGCCCAAAAATTACAAAACTAGAATTTACAATAATTAAAATAATTTAAAAACCCATCCCCCCTAGGGAGGGGTCACAGCCCGGATTGGTCAAACAACCAGGTCTTCAGATCATGGCAGAAGGTGCGGAGGTCAGGGGCCAGGCGGAGCCCCAGGGGCAGTTGGTTCCAGAGGTCAGGGGCGCAACAGAATAGCTTGTCGCTGGGGACCGCCAGCCGGCATTGACTTGCCGACGGACCCGAGGAGTCCTTGCCTATGTGCTCGCACAGGGCGGTTGGCACTTGATATCGGCAGGAGTCACTCCCTTAGATATTGAGGACCCATGTCATGAAGGACTTTGTATGTTAAAACCAAAACCTTGAATCTCACCCGAGTGCAACGGTAACCAATGCAGGCCACAGGAGGGGGTAATATGGGAGAATCGGGAAACTCCCATCACCACCGCGCCGCATTCTCGCCAGCTGCAATCTCCGGATGGTATGCAAGGGCAGTCCTAAATAGAGAGCGTTGCAGTAGTCGAGTCTAGAGGTAACAAGGGCATGAGTGACTGTGCGCAGGGCATCTCGGTCCAGGAATGGGCGGAGCTGACGAACAAGGCGGAGCTGGGCAAAGGCCCGCCTGGTAACGGCCCCCACCTGCTCCTCCAACCGGAGCTGTACATCCAGGAGGACCCCCAGATTCCGCGCCCTATCCACAGGGGGCAACACCTCTCCCCCTATGGTCAAAAATAGATGTTCCTGACTGGGCTGAGATGCCGGTATGCACAACCACTCAGTCTTGGCCGGGTTGAGTCGAAGCATGTTCCGCTCATCCAAATCCGTACCGCATCCAAACACCGGGTCATCAGAGGGCATCACTGATCTGGTTCGGGGTGGAGATGTACAGCTGGGTGTCATCCGCATACTGATGGAATCTCACCCCGAAACCACGGATGATCTCACCCAGTGGCTTCATGTAGATGTTAAATAAAGAGGGAGAGAACCACCCTGAGGGACCCCACAAGAGAGCACCCTCGGGGTCGATCTCTGCCCCCCTGCCAATACCGATTGTGACCACCCTGAGAGGTAGGAGGTGAATCACCGAAGAACAGTGCCCCCCACTCCCAACCCCCCAAGGCATCGCAAAAGGATACCATGGTCGATGGTATCGAAAGCCGCTGAGAGATCTAATAGGACCAGGACAGAGGAAAAACCCCTGTCCCAAGCCCTCCAGAGATCATCCATCAGCGAGACCAATGCCGTCTCCGTGCTGAAGCCGGGTCGGAAGCCCGATTGGTACGGATCCAGGTAGTCCGCTTCATCCAGGAAGAGTGGAAACTGCCGAGCCACCACACTCTCAACAACCTTGCCAAAAAGAAGGTTGGAGACTGGACGAAAGTTGTCTAACACGGTCGGGTCCAGGGCAGGCTTCTTCAGGAGGGGTCTCACCAGCGCCTCCTTCAAGGCGGAGGGAAAAACACCCTCTCTCAATGAAGTGTTGACAACTGCCCGGAGCCAACCGCAGGTGACCTCCCTGGAGGCATATGCTAGCCAGGAAGGACATGGGTCCAACAAACATGTGGTGGAACTCAGGCGCCTCATAGTCCTGTCCACTTCATCCTCGGAAACAGGATCAAACTCATCCCAGGTCACACTGGCCAGACTACTTGTACCCAGTTCCTCAGACCACTGCAAATCAGAGGACAATTATGTTGTGATTTGGTTGTGATAGTGGTGGAGAATAACCTGCACATAGAAAGTAAGTACAAGGTCAGAAGTTTGGTCCTAGTTCTAGTGTTCTAAGTGGAAGGAACCATGAATAAAAGAACTTTTAGTCATATTGTATGCAGGGAGAACTTTACTACATGATGTAAGGAAAGCAAAACATTTTCTACAAATCTACTGACCAGGAGGGCAATAAATGAAAAGAGCCTACATCTAAATTCTATGCTGCTTTTCAGTTTTAAAAACTTCCAAGGCAATTTACTACATTCAGCTGAAGTGAGGATTAAGGCAATGAATGGAACATTTTAAGAGGCATGGAATAAGTAAATGAAAGATCTTTTTCTGCTGTGAAAAAAATAAATACATTTGATACTATACAGGGTGTCTTGGGGGAAGAATTTCAAGCAAGGATGCCGAATAAATGAAAATTAAAATCCAAGTGTCTGTGCAGTATGACAAGACACGGTGGTATAAATTTACCTCATAAGAGCTGTGGGCACAAGATCATTAAAGCTGTTCATTTATAAATGTGATACCATAGATTAATTGGTCCTTTATGTGGTCAACAATGCCACTCTTTTCTATGGAAAGATCACCTGTGCCATTTACTCTTTCCTGCAATGAATCTTCTATAGCAGGACTGACCGGTTGCTTTCCTCTGCAGCAGAATGTCATTTCCGTGGGCAAATATACACAGAAGGAACCGAGTTCAACCCAGATGGTGATAACTGTACTATCTGTGTGTGCAGGGTATGTGTTTTATCTACCTTTACTCATCTTCCTTTTAAAAAAAACATGAAGTTATTGTAATATAAATATATAAAAACAAGGATAATAAGGAACTGAGGAAAAAGAAAGAGGAAAAAGGTGCAAGATAAGAGGGAAAGAAACAAAAGCAGTGACTTCCAATCTTTTTCAGTGCAGTAAAATAGAAAATATAGCTACAACCTTAATTTTTATTTAATATGTTTAGTAAGTACTAGCCATTTCTATAACATCAAAAGCCAGAATCAAACATTTTTTTCTATTTTGAGCATAAAGTCCACAAGTGGTTTCAAGTAGAAATAAAACTGTATGTATTATTTTATTTTATTAAAACAATTAATTTTGCCTTCTCTCCATCAATTTTTCCATTCATTTTTCCATTGTGGGAATTGACGTATCTTTCCATTATTGTGCACATAAAATTCTCGCTTCAGTCAATGTATATAATAACAAAGTTCCAATTGTTTTTCAAGCTCTTTGTCCAATAGTCCTAAAAAGAAAACTTCTGGTTTCCATTTTGTTTTAAAAATCGTCTGAATTAAAATATAAATCTGGCCCCAATATTTCTTTCTTTATCACAAGTCTACCAAACATGATAAGATGTATCTTCTTTACAATTACATTTCCATCAATATTTCAGACATCTCTATACATCTTTTACAGTTTCTCAGGTGTACCTTTACTTATCTCAGAGGATGTTCATATTAATTTTCTTTCACTTAGTATACACACAGTCTCTCTTGATTTCTTTCTCTTATGTGCACACAAATACACACTGTTATAGGCTTACATTTTTTCTCTCTCCCAATGAAAAGCATGTGATGAAATCTAAACATTGACAGCAGCTTAAGTCTGTGCTTTACATCATTTTTACCTGAGAAACCATGCATTTCAATTATTTAGAAGGATGACTTTGATCTTTTCTTTCTGGTTGTCCTTAAACCCTTGTAACTTTTCTTATCTGTTCAAGGAGAAACATTTTTTTTGCTTCACTGCAGAAACTTGAAACTATTACATGAGTTTTATTGGTATTCCAGAACTATATGTCAACTGTGAAATTGGCTAAATGAGGCCTCCAAAGGGAAAGCTTATTAATAGCCCTCCAACGCTCTGTGGCAAAGAAGAAGGGGCCAGGTAGAAAATGTTGAAGCATTTTTTAAAAATCATGCCATATTTTTTTTTGTCATAGCACTGAAAGCAGTGACAAATTAAAAATGCAAAAATAAATAAATAAATGAATAAATAAATAAATACAATCAAACTCAGTTTTAAAATATATAACATGTAAAATCACATGAGACAACTCCAAGAGCATATTTCTGGAGATTTTTTAATACTTTTTCTAAATATGGAGCTATTTGGACTAAGAATATTGTCATGTGGGAATGCGTTCTACAAACTACCCCTTGTACATAACTGAAGTAGTCCTGAATGGTATTAAGAATGATGGTACACAAATAAGACAAATAATAAATAGATGGCACCCTGTTTCATCCAGCTGCTGCCAACAGTAGATTGCTTACTAAGGTGACTATGGAATTCTTAGTTATATATTCTAGTTCAGGGGTGTCAAATTCATGGCCCGCAGGCTGGATGCATCACACGCTGGCAATGCCCACACTCATTTTAGCACGGGAAAAAGTCATGATACATCACGTGACAACACCGTGACAATGTGAGTTTGAGTGAGTTTCTAGTTGGAAGCCAAATTGAAACAGATCCAGAAAATCATTAGAGAAACTCTGCATAGCTTGAGAGATTTCCCTAATTAAAAAATATATGTTAAAAAGAAATTGTGGACATCTGTCTTGGTGACTTCCTCTCTGTATCCTTTTCATTAATAATGGTACCTGGTCCTTCTTCAGCAAGGTGAAGTGGAGTGCTCCTTCATTCCATGCCCCACCCCGGGATGTCCTCGTGAGGACTGGCTGTTGGCTCCAGGACAGTGCTGCTTCACCTGCCGAAAGACAGCACTCTTGACAGGTGAGACTCCTGCAGCCAGCATGCAAGATGTCAGCATTCAAGTAATGCATCCATAGAAAGCAGAACTCCAAGGCAGGCATATTCCTCAACAGTTTATTGGATACATCATATTGGCACAACTGGTAAAAGCCAACCCTAAAGGTTCCCATGGCTTTCACCTAATTAAAAGTAAAAGTTTCCCTTTCCCCCAAGTCACTGATCATGCTGTCCAATCCATTTGTGGGCTGGTTGCTTGGTTACTTCACTCCTCCTCTGGCCAGCCACCTGTGAGATTGTCCTTGGTTCCCACAGGAAAATTTACTGTTTTGGCTACAATACCCCATTAACTATTTCCCCCCTCCCTCTATTGTGTGGCAACCATGAAGCCTCCAAGATGGCCTCAGTTAGGTTCACATCAGGGTTGACACAAGAACATACAGTATACATCTATGATGCGAAGATTAATGGAATTATGGAATATCATTTACATCTTTTGGGGAATATATATTAATGTGTATTAATGTAATAATAATGTATACAAAATTTATATTGCTAAGTGAGACATTTGTTAAGTGAGTGTTGCCCCGTTTACGATTTTTCTTGCCACATTTGTTAAATGAATCACTGCAGTTGTTAAATTAGTAACATGGTTATTAATTGAATCTGGCTTCCCTGTTGAATTTGCTTGTCAGAAAGTTGCAAAAGGAGATCACATGACTCCAGGACACTGCAACCTTCATAAATATGAGTCAGTTGTCAAGCATCCGAATGTAAATCATGTCATAAGTCACTTTTTTCAGTGTTGTTGTAACTTCGAACGGCCACTAAGCGAACTGTTGTAAGTCAAGGACTACCTGTATTTAATTAATGTACATAAAGATGTTAATGTAATGTTAAATTATATACCAAAGCTTTGGAATTTGATTCTTTATTGTGATTGCATCGAGCATTGAGGGAGCCAAACAGAATAATTATACAGTATCAAGAAACTGAAAAAGTGATATTATTCCAGATGCCAAAAAATGGTTGTCAGAAATGTGCATCTCTGTGTTTTGGAGAAAGTAATATTTTTTACTAATCAAAGGATGCAGCAGAGCAGTATATTTTTCTTATGGGAGAGATTTTGTGATATCTTACAATAATATCTTCTATTGTTTACACTGTAGTAGTGAATTCATTGCTGAACTAGTGACTATTAATAAATATTATATATAAGGTACATATTTTTTCTTCTTAATTTCATTTAGTTTACATTTTTAATTTTTAAGCTTTTTTGTAAGATATATTAAATTTTAAAAAGTAGTTCATAAACCAGAAGGCAGACTGACCTGACAATTTTTCTCTAGATGAAAGGGGCTTAAAACACAGGATAATTTTCAAACATCTAATATACATTTTCTTTATGTGGTTAGTTTTCACAATGCAAACTTTATCCGTACTCCATATGGTCCAAAATTGCTTCAACAAGAGCATCCTATTCTTGTTCTCTTTCTCCTCCCTTAAGGACCCAGTAGTATCACCAACATCCACACCCATGCATTCAATACTTATACAAAATGATAAGATAAACACAGCAAACAAGCATCAATGCACATGCAAATATAAAGTCAATTAAAATTAGTAGACCATATAGTTTTGGCTTCTGATCTCCCTAAGAGGAAAGCATTCTTTGGAACCAGTCATTCAGAAGTGGCCCTGCCATTGGCATTGTCCCTACCTCAGGAAGAGTCTTTTGTAGCTCTGGCCCAGCCAGAGCCAGTATAAAGGAAGGAAAGTAGAAAAACATGGGATCACAATCCCTAGAAGCCTCTCTAGGAGTTGTAGCAAAAAATTTACAGTGCATTACTTTCTTCATGGTTAGGAAAAGAGAATATATCAAACCAAATATCTAACTAGCCATCCATGCAGATCTTGATTCTCTTTTACAACCATGGACGTAACCGTGATGTAAATTGCTGGTAATATTTCTCCTAGCAAGCATGCTGGTTAGAGATTGCCTTTTATCTTTTCTGAGATGTTCCTTTTCATTGTCTCTCTTTTCTGGACCAGGTTGCTTTATAGATGACAATGGAATTGAATTTCCAGTGGGACAACTCTGGTCGCCGGGTGATCCCTGTGAGTTATGCATCTGCCAGGTGAATGATAACCTGCTCTATTTCACTTAGTTTTAACCTTCCAGTCTTCTATGGCATGATATTTTATTATATTATTATTATTGTATTATTATTAATATTATTTTATCATCATCATCAGATTTTCATCCTGTCTTTGCTATAATAGCTCCTTAACATTCCTTAGCAAAGATTCAGATGGATACTTTAAAGAACGTTGCTCAAACTCCAGTTGTGTTTGCCTGTGCATTCTAGGACATACTGGGCAGAGTCATTCTATTAAATGCAGTCTCCTTCAGTATCTGAGCTGGACAAAAAAGTATCCTAGTGTATATTGTGTTGCCTTCTGTGACAATCCATAGTCTGCTTCAATAATGAGGCTGCCCTTTTACTGTTTTAATGCTGGGCAAATTAAGAGAAGTGAAAGGAAGCCACTTGGGTTAATTTTTCCTCATACCAAGTTCTCCTGTCAGTGGGAAAAACAATTACCATTCACTATTGACAGAACCAGCAATTTACAGCTCTCAGAGTCTAGTGCTTCCTGGCTGAAATTGATCTTCTACAAAGCAATGGTAGTAATAAAGGAGAATATTTGTAGCTTAAGAGTGACATGAGGGGTCTCTGAGCTTGTTTGTTTTCTTGCAGACGTTTCATTACCCAAACTATGTAACATCATCAGTGCTAGTGAAATATCTGCAAGAAAACAAGCAAGCTCAGAGAGCACTAAAGAACCCTCACATAGCACTGGTCTAGGATTAACCTGATTTTTTTTAAAAAAATGGTCTATCAAAAAATGGTCTTTCAAAAAGAGCCTTTCAAAAATCAGCCTGAGACTGACAAGTACCAGCTGTGCATTACATGAGCAGATCCACTAGCCATCAGGGGTCTGGTTTTTCCTGCAGTCTAAGCCAAAATGGCTAGGGGGAGAGTACCCATTGCCTGGTGGCAATGTTCACTCAAAGGTATATAAGGCTACACTAAATGATGGCATTACCACCTGACAATGTGAGATTTTGCATTTTTAGAATTATTCCGAAGGAGGAGTGGCACTGGTGCTCTCTAAGTTTTGGTATCTTTGGCCAGATAGACTGATGCATATTCACATTTTAAGTCATTAGATTCACACTTAACAGTCTTGCACTTCCTTTCTTGTCATTGTCTCTTCATTGCTTGCAATCTCCTGGTCCAGTAGTAATTTCTCAGTTTGCCCCAGCATTCCAGATGCCACCTGCTCATTTGCTATAATGTCCCCATAGGTTTCATTGGTAGAAGTGATGACACTTCTCTGTTATTACACCAATGCCTGAAACTAGGCATCTCTGGGCTAATCCTGATTTCAGAGTGCAGGCAGAACACCAGTGAGGCTCTAGGATATGAATGCTAAGATTTTAATCAACTCACCCAAGATGATACCATCCAACACTCACCTTATTGGGTATAAAATAACAGAAGACTTCTAGAACCTTTTGAAGACAACTAATAGAAGGCTGATGCTTCTGTCGGGATGGAGGCAATGGACGGCCTGTCTACCCACAACAGACCAGCATTTTGTGCTGTGGGTTTCTGTGAAGTTCTTTTCTGTTACAGGCAGATGGTTCAGTGAGCTGTAAGAGGACAGATTGTTTGGAGATGTGTCCTCATCCAATCCGAATCCCTGGACAGTGTTGTCCAGATTGCTCAGCAGGTAAAATTCCATCTTTCCAGAAAGCTGTTTTCTTCTTAGGGAAACCAAATATTTATTGTAATGAACATGAATACAGCTGTTTTGAAAACCAATGCATACATAATTTTTAACATTTTATATCAAGATTGTACAGAAAATGAAGACAGCGGACATACCATTTAGTTCTGCTTCTTACCTCTGCCTTTTGCTTTTAAAGAAGACAGAATATTGTTCTGTTCATGCATAAATGTGAGAAATCTATCTCAAACGAACATTCCTATTTTTAAAAAATATATCCTGCTACTTATTATGAAAAGACAATATGTATAGACAAAGGCATCATAAGCCGAGCAAATAATTTCCAAAACTATTACTTTTTATGGTAGCTTCTTTTCAATAAATACTTAACAGCAGCAGATGCTGTCCATGTTACACCTGAGTACTTTCAGATGAACATTTCCTAAGATTTTCATCAAAAGGCATTGTGCAATTATTTTGTCCACCCACGCCAAACAAGCATCCATCCATATGATGTCTACTTGTCTTATGCTTTCTTGAAAGCTTTTATACAGCCCATCTGGTTCAAGCTGACCAAGTAAATATGTTTTTCCCTTTCACAACAAAAGGCTGTACCTATGCAGGGAAGATCTTCTATAACAACGAAACCTTCCCCTCTGTCTTGGACCCATGTCTAAGTTGCATTTGTTTGGTAAGTCCTCTGCTTCTCTTATCCCAGGCTGAAAAAGTGCTAAACCCTGGCAATTGTGAGAGAGCAAGAGTGTGAGCAAGTAGATGTCCCTATGAATTTTCTAAACAAACAGACTGTCCATAATGTTCTTTGGGCTAAGGGGCCACTTCCCAAGAGGGAATCAGAGTGGTATATCTACTCCACCCTCCCTTAACCTTTCAGAGAGATGCAGATGTAAATTACGTCATGCTTCTATGCGTGGGGTTTTACATGACTTCATGTAATAACATCCCAGGCAATCTCAAGAGAGAAGGGGCATACAAAACTGGATATGATAATAAAGGAAGAATTAACCCCCTGACATTTCTTACTGAAATAATAGATAATAATAATTGACTTGAGTCAATCCAAGAAGGAATAATTTGAAAATTGCTCATAATGTTCCATTTGCACTTTTCTCCTATACTTAACACACCTCTCTTGACTCTTAGAAAACAGGTCTATTTGCTATTTTTGTGAAACATTCTTTTGTAATACTACAAAAAGTATATCGCTGACTACAACTATTACTAAGGAAGGCACTATTCGGGGTTCAAGGGGAGGAAGGCAAAGAAACAGAAATAAGGGAGGGGAGGGGAAGAAACCTTAAAAAATGTGTTAGGAGATGAAGATTTTAAACTGCAGTATAATAATATTGCTTTGCCATTAATATAGGTTCTTGTGTGTGTATGTGTGTGCATGTGTACATGCTAATGCTTCTGCATGTGTGTGCATATGTACAACTCTGTGTATGTTTGTGCATGGACCTTGTAGCTGGGCTCTGTAGCCTGTTCTCCTGTGGACTGTATCGTATCCTGTACGTACCCTTTCCATCCAGAAGGCGAGTGCTGTCCAATGTGTCATGGTAAGCATCACAGCAATGTGGCTTTTCTAAAAGACTATTCCAAATATTATCTATATACTACTAATTGCGCTTTTTGCTATTGCTTTTCAAGAGAATTTGCATCTTGGTTTGCATTTGAAATGCAACTGTGGTTTGAAACACACTTATTGACTCTAGTTATTTTGCTATTAACATGAAAGTAAAGAAAAATGATGGAGAAAATAAATAACCTCATTTTAGCATCGAAGCATCCTGCTTCTCCCCGATGTACATAGGAACTGAATAAGTTGCAGGAGAAAATTTAGTAGAAATGCCCCTTCCTTACTGAACAGGAAACAATAAAAGGAGCAGAAGCTGAAGGGAGGGAATTGCTAGTAAAAGGCACTAAAAAGCCAGAATACTGCTTTGAAACCAATTTTAGTTGGAATGGTTTTGGCCAGTCTAGAAGTAACAAGTGCTACAAATCAAGATTGGAGCAATCAAAGGAGTGCAATTGCAATTAAAAAAAAACATGTGTTGTTCTTTTATGAAACTGTATCACCAGTTTTGTTTTCTTTAATGAAGAGTTTTGCATAATTTGTGGGTTTCATATTTTCATGCAGTGTAATTTGTTTAAAACAGTGTGCCTGCACTTGACATTTATTTATTTATGTATAAACTAAACAGTTGTCTATCCAGTTGGTTGGAATTTATGCATGTCTTTATTACTTACATGAGAGTAAAAATTAAAATGTTAGAGAAGTTTGTTAGTAACTGATTTGGTTCTTGAATATTCAGCTTGATATCTGATGGGTTGTTTACCTTTCTTGCTATAGGAATTCTCACTTATACAATCATTTCTGCAGTAATCAACAGTTGGGATGTTCCAGTAATCTTGAGTAATATTTAGTATTAGAGAATATAACTTCTGAATTTTTATATGACACTATATTATAATTTGGTCATGTTGCCTCATAAGCTGGTTTGTGGATAGTATGTTCATGGTTGGAACTGTATTTCTTATGCATTCTTTTTCTGTAGACTGCAATTACAAGGGAAGAAAAGTAATCAATGGACACCAATTTGTTCCTGAAGATGAACCCTGTGTTTATTGTACCTGCCAGGTGAGATGTGAAGGTTTTGGAGAAGAGAGAGACTCCATTCCTTTACCTTCTTTCCTGTTGTTTCTTTTGAAATCTTAAATAGGCCTCAGCTAAGATGTGGTTGATAATCTGTCAGATTCCACTGATGTCAATCATTTTTTTCTTTGAGTTCTCATAAAGTCCTGCTTCTGCCACCAGTTACCTTGTCTCCTGTCAGCCTCTTCCTTAATTGCCTCTGATTTTCCCAGCTGTGTGTGTCTCCTGTTCTCTGATGACTTTTGTTTTTCCATTATGTATGCAATATAATTGCTTTAATTTCTGATGAATAGCCTGTAGGATAGGCAGCAGAAATTGCAGTCTATAAACAAACATTTATTCATGGTAAACACAGCAAATAACTGAATTAATCTATAGTAGCCAAAAGAAAAAAAGGAAAACAAATCTGATCAGTAGCAGTAGAAATCCCACTAAACAACAGCCCTAACTCCTCCTGGCCTAAAAACAACAGAGGTCCTGTCTTCAAATAATATAATTGTAACTCTTCTCACAACACACAACAGCTTCATTATTAGTGCTTCCAGCGATCAGTTTGGTATTACTTCTCCCAGTATTACAATCCACAATATTCTCATCAATTTTCTCCAGCACGATATCTCAAGAGCATAATTTCTTCTTTGTTCAGCCTTTTTGAGGATCCAGCTTTCACACCCATGTACAACAAAGAGAACACACTGTATTCATGCTCTAAATTTAATTCTTCTCTTACGTATTCTTGCATAGCTTCCAACTATGCCATGCAATAATAGAAATACTAGAAAAATATAATCCCTAGGACAGAAGGACATTGAAAGGCAGTGGATTCACCTGCTGCAATCAGTGATTTCTTGCTGGGTTTGAATACCTCTTTTATTTTCTTTCCCTTCAGCTTGGGGAGGTGAGCTGTGAGAGGAAGATCTGTCCAAAGAGTTGTACAGAGCCCTTTGGTCCTCTGACTCATTGCTGCTTGGACTGCCAAACTAATGAAGTTATAAGTAAGTATCTTTTGTCACATATGTCTGAGGAATCTATTGCTCTTAGTTCCATCCTCTCAGATCTACAACAAAGAGATTTGGGGAGCAGGAAAAAAGTACTTGATATTATACTACCTCTTTTAAAGAAATATATAAAAATGTTCTATGCATAGAACTGTTTACAGAAGCTGCATTAAGTTTGTCATGCAAAACAAAATTGTCCAGGATGGTAGTGGAGGTCAGGACAGAGAGGAGACATTGTATTTGGATTATAGGATGTTTGAGAGTCTGTGGGGAAATCTGATGAACAAATTCTTTAGAAGTCTGCCTTCCATCTTCTGACAGTCACTGGTGTGCAAGCAGTGACTTTTCTATGGATTCTGCTGCTCTATCTATAGCAGGACTACTAGATTCTGTAACAGATTTGTTCCTTATGCCATTTGTCTTGTAAACTCACAGGATTCCTTCCCACCCACCCCCCTGCCCCCAGTAAATGTATACATCTGAACCAGACTGTGATGTTTCTCTGTGTTACATATGTGTGTATATGTGGATATAGAAATAATGGTTATCTTTTGAGACCTGAATGCAATGAAATTTCATTTTAATGTTTGCTAATTAGTGTACATTTAAAGAGACAACAAAGTTCTGTTCTACTCTACTCTACTCTACTCTACTTCTTATTCCATTCCATAATGCAGGTTTTTTAACATATTCAAAGCTGCAGAATGTGTTACAATGTACTTTCTAGGTCCCCCAATTATGCTCTGTTCAAGCTGTATGAAATAGTCCTTTGTTTATGAGTGATTACAACTGCTTTTGTGATCCAGCTGGAAGGGGCAGTGTTTTGCATGTTTGTATATGCTCATGCACAGCTAAATTCACCATGGATTGAGATTTGTACAATCTAGAATACAGGTAATAAGTAATACATCTTCCACAATGCTTCAGATCAACTAATATTCAATCTAATTTGCTTTTTTCTACATCAGATGATTTGGCTTCTTGGAGAATAGACTAGCCAACCCTGTATTGGAAGATGGAGCAGCAAAGACACCCTTGCAAACTCTTCAAAGAGGTCCCATGGCTCTGATGTCTGACAGCTCTACCCCTAACATTGCCTCACTTACTCCAGAGGACCATCTTGAAGCAAGTAATGCAAATGATCAGAAGATCATTCTTACAAACCCAATTGCACTAGGAAATGTTGGACTCCACCAAAGCAGACCAGGAGAGGCCACTAGGTTGCATCTCAATGAGCCACCAAGTATCACCCCTCCTTCTTGGCTAGGCCACTCAGCAATTCCTCAAATAAAGCCAGAGTCCATTGTATCGTTTCTAAATAACCCAGAGAGTTTTGGGGATCCTGCTAGCAAATCAACCGGGTCCTCCATGATTCATTCCAGCCTGTCCTCTCTTTATTCCAGAACAAATAGAACCACTGCATCTCCCCCTACTGCTCATATTTCCATTCCATCCACTCCAGCTAACCTCAAAAAGTTCATAACTGCCTTATTTCAGGGTTCAAACACCCACAACCTTCCTTTGCAACCTCTGGGTGAAACATTTTCTTCTTCAGCCAGCTCTAATCTAGACTCTCTTCAAGAGCTTCCTAGCAGCCCAACCTACTTCACATATTTTTCTTTGGGCCAGCAAAATGTGGGGAACAACTCTAAATTAACCTCTAGTTATGAGAACAGTCTCACTGATATATCTCCATAGATTGGGGATTATTTTGAATAAGAGGAACATAACCACTTTAATATCATAAAAACAAGAGCATCTGCCTATGTGGTTGCTGTTTGCTAGATGTCTCACTATGTATTCATAGCAATAATCTACATTATAATTTCTGGCTTCTTAGAAAGCAGGTTCTCTTATTAGGATATCACTTCAGCTCTTGATTGTATTGAGGTTCTTACTTAACTAACACTCCATTGGATTTAGACGATAGTAGAAAAATGCCTTTTACTTGCAATATACGTACATTCTGGTAAAGCATAAAGTTTTCAGAATGGAAGCATGACAAGTAGTAGAATCATAGGTTAATTCAACTTCTTGTATTGCATGGCTGGCCTAATGCTAGCAAGGGAAGCAACGATTTGTGCCAGGAATCACATAATAAATTTTCTCACACTATGTCTAATACAGACATTCTTTTGCTGCTTGCTGTCTTATAAGGACATTTTAGGACTGATTATACATATTGAAGAAATGTGGCTAGCTTTCCATGAAGTCAGAAATGAACTAAACATTGCTTTACAGACAATGTAATGCATACTGGTATGTACAACACTAATTTTAATAGTGGAAAATTTCCACTTTCTTGTTCTGGTGTATATAGAATTCTGCAATTCAGATTATAATATGTTGAAATATATTTTATGAACACTAAAATCATAGCATCATACCTAAAGGTAAATGTATTTTTCTATGCCATAGTTAAAAATATGTTTCCAAGCTAAGCTGATGAGAACTTTGTTTAACATTTCTTGGGTGAAATTTGCCAGCCACCAAAGTCTTCAGGAATATTCAGTTCTTGAAAGGTTTTGAAAGTGATATGCAGCCCATTCATAAAATAGGCAGTGTGACTGAATTTTGTCAACTACCTCAAAGGGGTGTCTTGTAAGGGCATATCAACTTTTCATAATTGAAACTAGAAAGACTGCTGTCGTTTTCTTCCATTTTGATCTCTGGGAATTCTAAATTTCTGAGATGTCCAATAAGCCTTCATTGGATCAGTTATGTACCTTATGTTCTTCCTAAAACTTAACGGCTAGCATCATTGTTCCTCAGTAGGCTTGGGTCTGATGTAAATGTGCAGGATGACATGATGTACTAGAGCAGTGCAGGGCTTCTGTTTCAAAGCCACAAAGGTGCTTCAGACAGCACAAAAGCAGGAACATATCACCTGCCAATGGCTCCATAAAGCAGTGGCATCTTTTCCCTGTATCACCTGCCTGTGCTTTGCAGCTTTAATAGTGTTACTGGAAAAAGACATTTGTTCTAGGGCAGGGGTGTCCAACTCAATTTCATTGAGGGCTGCATCAGGATTGCATTTGACCTCGGAGGGACAGGGTGGGCATGGCCAGGATGGTGTGACCAGCTCAACATCACTCGTGTCAGGGCCACCTGTGGTGGCCCGAGAGCTCTGCCAGCGAAAACAGGCTTCCAAGCTCCATTTTCAGATGTGACGGCCTCCTGAAACCCTCTGCCAGTGAAAATGGAGCTTGGGAAGGCCATGTGCAGCCCTCCCAGCTCTATTTTTGCTGGCAGAGGCACCGTGGGCCGGTCTTTTGTGTTTCCAGGGCAGCCCCATGCACCAGATCTACGCACCTCGTGGGCTGGATATGGGAGCCGGGCCTTGAGTTTGACGCCCCTATTCTAGGGCACCCTTCTTCCTTTGAATCCGAAGGGCAGCACAGCCACATGAAATATAACTTTGAACACATCCAGTGGCAATTTGAAAAGTGATTTGAAATATATCTACAGTTCTTCCTTGGCTGGCTGGCTCAACTTCTGTGAGGCAGATAAAACCCATGTATCTTCAACTCTAGATTTGCTGGCTTCTAAGCCTTAATCATGTACTCAGAAAGGGACTTCTCCTCTGGAATTTTTGCAGGTGAAACCCCAGAAAGTGAAAAACAGTAGTAGCTGGACAGGCAAATCCACATATTAAGAAGCCAGTGTGGGAGTCTGAAGTGTTTGGTACATTATGCCACAGACATTCTGACTGACTTTGCTAAGGTTCTCAAATTGATTCAGTTTATGATCTGTCAAAATCACCCTACCTCAGTGGGCATGTAATGGCTTTATGCTGGCTTAAAGTTGATTTCCTCCAAGGAATCTTGAAAAAATTCACTAGTCCAGATTTCAATTTTTTTTCATGGAACTATATTTGTGGAAAGGGGAATAAAAACCTGTTAAGCCTCACAACTCCATACCTTGAACTAACAATGGACTATTGCTTAAAGTGACATTGTCTGGTTATCAAGGCAGCTACATCCTTTTCTCTTGCCACTCTTTCCCCTGATTCATAGCCATTCTTGCCAATATTTCCTAATTAGAGTAGATTAGGGCACATCACTTGATGCCATCTATTGGACAATATGAGCAAATGTGCATGCAAATGTTTATTGGTAGATATGATAAAGCCCCTTTGAGAGTGTCATTTCACACATGCATGTATTCATTTGGGCATGAATTAAAGAACATTTCCGTGTGAATTTACCTTGGTATGCTGCCATGTCAAAATAAATGGCTATATTTTCTTTTTCATATATTGATATAAAAATTGGTATTACAGTGCTGTGAAAATTTCCATTTAAACAAAATGGTTGGTTTTAAAAACTAAAATATATATTATAATAAAAATTATGGCAAATAAATTTAATTGGAATATTCTCAAACTGGATTTTTTATAACTGAATTTGATACAGTTCATTTTTAAAAGGCTTGTTTTCTATATAGACAAATATAACTTTCTTATTTACTAATTGAAGGAAAGTTAAAAGTTTGTTGAATGCTGGAAAAAAAAACTTCCTAAAATTAAGAGTAGTTTGACAGTGGTGGGTTCCCCTTGGTTGCATGTATTCACTTGAGAAATTTCACTTGGAATAAATTAACTTCAGTTCGTTAGTGGACATGCACTCAGTGTGCAGTGAGTACAAAGCCATTTATTTTTGTATTTATTTATTGTTGCTGACATTGAAGGACGGGGATAAGGAGCATAATTGCTAACTTTAATTCCAAAGAGTCAAGACGATCCTTAGGCTATAAAATGACCAATAAGATGTTGATATTACTTTGCCACAGGAGCCAGGCCTATCTGATTATTTGCTCGGTCGAAGACACAATAGTACTGACGAATGAAGATATCACCAAGGGTCCAAAGATCAGAGTGGAAGAACATGTTCTCGAAGCCACTTGTGCAATAACTTTGGAACTGAAAGAGAAGTTCAAATATTGGATGAATTTGAATGGCCTAACTAGAGGGCCTTTACAAAGCAAAGGGAAGCTGACATTCCCCCCCTCCCCCGTTCCTGTTGAATGTTCCTTATCCATGTTGGAGTAGCAGAAAACCATATTTGCATTGAATAGGCTGTCTCCCTTGTCTACCTCAAACTTGCCTTTTGTTTAAATCTGTAGTCATCTGATTTCCCTCCAAGGTGATGGGTGACAAACCCTTACAGATTTTGCATACCTTAAGCCTGCTGTTGGGTTATGTTGGAGTAAGGGAAAATGCTATGTTCATCTTAGTATGCTAACCCTGACTAAAACACAGGCTGGGAGAAAATGGAGGAAAGTAACTGTTGCTAGAATATGATTGTATCTTAGTTATATGCAAGGGAAAGACCAGGATGCTGAGAATCATGTTCGGACTCTGTATGAAACTTTCCAAAGAGCCCCATGGATAATATATAACCGTGAATCATACATGGTTTTTCATGTAACAGTGCTTGCTCTTTAACTGTGCTTTCCTTGAACATTTGTGCATAGACTATAGCATAATTAAATAATAATGCCATAAGGAAAGAATCACTTTACGTATATCTTCCATACTATGAACATTAGGTTTGTATTGCAAAATTTGCGATTAAACGTAATAGTTATTCTTGAGTCCAAAATAATAGTAAGATGGTACAATACTCTTTCTTTCAAATAATCTCCTACAGCTTTCCTCAATCTGGTTCTAATTAAATGTGTTGGATTTCTATTCTGATAATGCTCCAGATAGCCCAAACACTGGGAATTGAACTCTAACATAGTAAGGGTGGTCTACTATGGAGAAATGAGATCTACTAGAAATGAATATGATCTACATGAGAATAATCTTATCACTAAATGTGTTGAATTTCATGTTCAGAATTGCAGAGTTCAAGTCTTAATTCATAATGAAAATACTGCTATGATCAAAATTATCAAAAGCACTTCAAATGTTAGACGATATCTCCCAAGTGACTGAGATCATCTTCCTATAATTCTTTCATAGGTCAGGGGTTTTTTTTCGCTAGAGGTTTAAGCCTAACCGTAAATAGGGGCCTTGGTGGTGCAGGCTGTTAAATGCCTAGCACTTAAGTTCCAGCTGCCTGCAATTATTGCAGGCTCAAATCCCACCAGGCTCAAGGTTGACTCAGCCTTCCATCCTCTCGGGGTAGGTAAATTGAGGACCCAAGATTGTTGGGGGCAATAAGCTGACTTTGTAAAAATGCCGCTTAGTAATAAGCAGGCATATGCAATGGAATGAAGGCTATTGCTGAGCATATTGGGTTGTATCCCAAAAAATTGTAAGCTGCCCTGAGTCTTTGGAGAAGTGCGGCATATAAATGTAATTTAAAAAAAATTATTTGACATAATTTTTTGGGTAAACCACAGATCTTACCTGGCGAATGTAGGCACTGGCAGGCACAGGGTATTGAATGCCATTGATGGTGAAGACAATGTCAGGCAGTTCATTGATAGTATTGCAGTTGATTATATACTGATGTGAAATAGGATGAACAGAAAACATATATTAGCATCCCCATAACATTTGAGAAAGGAAAAAAAAGCTGGGCGTTAGAGACTAGAAATTGTCCAGAAAAAATGCATTAGGGCTAACCCCACTCAGGGCAAAAGCCACCTCTGACCCTTTGGCCCTCTCTATCCATCCCATGTGCTTTTATTTTGAAGGTGGCTGCTATTCCCCCCCAATTTACATATGTGCGCGTGTGCATGCCTATGCACCTTCACAGCCCTACTGGTTCAGCTCTCCACAAGAGTCCCAGTTTAATAATAATAATAATAATAATAATAATAATAATAATAATAATAATTTATTAGACTTGTATGCCGCCCTCTCTCCCTAAGGACTCAGGGCGGCTCACAATATAAAATACAATACAATAATTTACCTAAAAAATGATTAAACAATACAAGCCCAATATTAAAACAATTAAAATTACTTTAAAAAAGAAGAGACCCCCCCCCCTTGGTTCAGTCCAGGCTGGCCTGCTGAAATAACCAGGTCTTCAGGTCGCGGCGGAAGGAGCAGAGATCAGGGGCCAAACGAAGGTCCAAGGGGAGCTGATTCCACAGGGTGGGTGCTCCCACAGAGAAGGCCCTACCCTGGGCACTGCCAGCCAACAATGTCTGGTCAACGGTACCCCAAGGAGGCCCTGCCTGTGGGAGCGAACAGGGTGATCGGAGTGTGATGCCGGCAGGAGATGCTCCCGCAAGTACCCCGGACCCAAGCCATATAGGACTTTATATGTTGTCACTAATACCTTGAATCTCACCCGGAAGGCAACCGGCAACCAATGCAGGTCGCGCAGGAGGGGTGTAACATGGGAGTATTGGGGCACTCCCATCACAACCCATGCGGCCACATTCTGCACCAGCTGCAACCTCCGGGTGGTCCATAAGGGCAGTCCCATGTAGAGGGCGTTGCAGTAGTCGATTCAGGAAGTGACGTGCATGAGTGACTGTCCGTAGGGCATCTCAGCTCAGATATGGGCGCAGCTGGTGAACCAGATGCACCTGGGCAAATGCCCTCCTGAACACAGCTCCCACCTGCTCCTCCAAACTGAGCTGTGTATCCAGGAGGACGCCCAGGTTGCATGCCCTGTCCACGGGGGGGCAACACCTCTCCTCCTATGACCAACGATGGTATATCCTGAATAATCTGAGATGCCGGTATGTACAGTCACTCAGTCTTGGCCGGGTTGAGTCAAAGCCTGTTCCTGCCATCCAGATCCACACCACATTCAGACAACGGGACATCACGGGGAGGGTATCACTGATATGGGTCAGGGTGGAGATGAAGAGCTGAGTATCATCCACATACTGGCGATACCTTACTCTGAAACCCCGGATGATCTCACCCAGCGGCTTCATATAGATGTTGAACAGGAGGGGCGAGAGGACTGACCCCTGGGGCACCCCACAAGTGAGGGGCCTCGGGCTCGATCTCTGCCCCCCTGCCAACACCGATTGCAAGTGGCCTGAGAGGTAGGAGGAGAACCACCATAAAACGGTGCCCCAACCCCCTGCCGCAACAAGATACCATGGTCGATGGTATTAAAAGCAACGGAGAGATCTAATAGGACTAGGATAGAGGAAAAACCCCTGTCCCGAGCCCTCCAGAGATCATCCATCAGTGTGACCAATGCCGTCTCTGTGCTGTGCCCAGGCCAGAAGCCCGATTGGTACGGATCTAGGTAATCGGCTTCCTCCAGGAACATCGGAAGCTGCTGAACCACCACGCTCTCAACAACCTTCTCCAAAAAGCGAAAGTTGGAGACAGGACAGAAGTTGTTTAAAATGGCTGCATCCAAGGCAGGCTTCTTGAGGAGGGGCCTCATTACCACCTCTTTCAAGGCGGCAGGAAAGGAACCCTCCACTAAAGAAGCATTGACAACTGCCTGGAGCCAGCCACGTGAAACCTCCCTGGAGGCATAGACGAACCAGGAAAGGCACGGGTCCAATAAACACGTGGTGGAACTCAGTCTGCACATGATCCTGTCCACTTCACCTGAAGAAACAGGGTCAAACTCAACCCAAATGGTATCGGCCAGACTCCTTGCCACCCCTTCCTCAGACCCCTGCCAGTCTGAATCCAAGCTGGCCCGAATCTAAGCGACCTTATCCACCAGATGTTGACTAAATTCCTCAGCTCTACCCTGCAAAGGGTCCTCCCTCGCCTCCCGCTGTAGGAGGGAGCTGGTGACCCTAAACAGGGCAGCCGGGCAATCACCTGGGGACGCAATGAGAGCAGAGAAGTAAGCACATCTCACCGCCCTCATTACCACCAGGTAAGTCCTAATGTAGGCTCTTAGCTGGGCACGGTCAGATTCGGCATGGCTTGCCCACCACCTGCTCTCTAGGCCCCTCCTTCGACGCTTCATCTCCCGGAGCTCCTCTGAAAACCAGGGAGCCAATTGGGATCTGTGGTGAGGGAGGGGCTGCAAGGAGACAACCAGGTCGCGCGCCTCCGAGGCCGCCTGTTGTCAGGCGGACACTAAGGCCTCGGCCGAGTTGTGGGCAAGGGAAGTGGGAAATGACCCCAGCGCTGTCTGAAACCTCTCAGGGTCCATGAGGCATCTGGCATGGAACCATCTGGTTGGCTCCTCATCCCAGCAGCGTGAGGCGGCCTGCTGGAAGACCAGCCATAGGAGATAAGGATCAGTCCATGACGGGTTGACTAGTCGGTGAACCCCCACCAAGATCCATCTTTGGTCATGGGGGGAGAGGTGTTGCCCCCCATGGATAGGGCATGTAACTTGGGTGTCCTCCTGGACGTACGGCTCAATATGGAGGAGCACATGGGAGCCATCGCCAGGGGGGCGTTTGCCCAGGTTCTCCTGGTGTGCCAGTTGCACCCCTACTTGGACCAAGATTCCCTATGCACGGTCACTCATGCGCTCGTGGCCTCCCGTCTTGACTACTGCAATGCTCTCTATCTGGGGCTGCCCTTGCAGACTATACGGAGGCTTCAACTGGTGCAAAATGTGGCCGTGCGGGTGGTGATGGGAGCGGCCCGATTCTCCCATGTGACACCCCTCTGCACAGTCTGCATTGGTTGCCAGTTGCCCTCCATGTAAAATTCAAGGTGCTGGTGTTAACCTATAAAGCCCTGCATGGCTTTGGTCCGGGGTACTTGCAGGAGCGCCTCCTACCAGTATCGAGGTCCAATCGCCCAGTACACTCTCACAGGCAGGCCCCCCTGGGGATGCCGTCGGCCAGACAATGTCAGTTGGCGGTCCCCCAGGGGAGGGGCTTCTCTGTGGTGGCACCCACCCTTTGGAACCAGCTACCCCTGGAGCTACGTCTGGCCCCTGACCTGCGTTCCTTCCATCATGATCTAAAGACTTGGCTGTTTTCACAGGCTGGCCTGGATTGAGCGGGGTTGGGGATTTTAACATTGGGATATTTTAAAATTTTGTATAACTATTTGGACTGGTAAATCTTGGAATAATTTTATATATTGTATATATGCTTTTGTGTAAGCCACCCCGAGTCCCCCTGGAGATGGGGCAGCATATAAATCCAAAAAATAAATAAATAAATAAATAAATAAATAAATAAATAATAAGATCATTACACCACTGCCCCAAGATGAAACAAGGTCAAGCGTGTTCCCCCCCTCATGAGTAGGGCCCTGAATTATCTGGGTCAGGCCCCTGGCTGCCATGGAAGCCATGAACTCCTGAGCCAAACCCGACGCCTCCCCCAGAGAGGGCAGGTTGAAATCCCCCACAACTAAAAGCTTGGGGAATTCCACCACAATCTCCGAGAGAGCGTCAAGCACCTTGGGCAGGGCCGTTTCTCATGTGGCTTGAGAAAATTAATTGCTAAGTCCTGCATTAGAACGATGCTTCCTGAAACAAGATGTTCTTAGAATCTACTATGACCTCAGATCAGGATTATATTCCAAGCGATAGCTGTTTGCGGTGTGAAAGGCATACAACATGTCAGCAGAACAATATCAGGAGGGGAAGAATGGAGTTTGGCTAGTAATAGCCAATTTGTATCTTTGTGGGTTTCATTTTCTTTCATTTTTATGTGTAATCTTGGTCTAGTAGAGGAATCAAAGGAACCTGAACTGAGGGCTTGGTGGAGAATGCATAGTCCATGATAAGGGTCTCAAGAACCTCGGATGTTTTAATACATCAGCGTAACATATGGGTGGATCAAAGTTAGTGTGGCCTTTTGCAATTGTCAGATGGAAACTTTGTCAATGCAGATTTTCTAAATGTCATTCAATATTTTTTGGTATGGCACCCAGTGTACCGATAACCACTGGAACCACCACAGCTGCTTTATCCTATAACCTTTCAGTTGTGATTTTCAGATCTTGATGCTTTGTGATCTTCTCCAATTCTTTGTCTTCTACTATCCTCTGATACTACCGCATGAATTATCCATGCGTTCTTCTTTTCAATAGTTAAATCTGGTGTGTTGTGAGTCTAGACTTTATCAGTTTGTATTTGGAAATCTGACATTTTAACCTGCTAAATTTTTACTACTTTTTCAACCCTATGTTCCCAGCAATTTTTCATTGCTGGTAATGATTATTTATTTATGTATATTAATTGTAGTTGCATAGCATTATTAACAAGCTTACCTGACCACTGGAATCTTGGCTGCTAATTAACTTCTGAATTTTAGCAATGTCATTGGGGGGACCTGCCAGGAGGGAGGTACCAGTGTCAATAATAGCTTGGCAGCCACCGGAACAAGCAATGGTTTGACCATTGAAGGTGATACTGAAAAGAAATATTTGGGTAAAGATGAGAAAAAGAAAACTATCACAATCTTTTGCCTGCAGGTCTTTTGAAATGACAAAACAACTTGGGCCATGGGAAAGGAAGAAGAATGAGAAGGATTCAAAATAATTCACCTTGACTTTTTTTTTCCTTTAAGAAGGAACCGAAGGAAACTCTTGGAGGCTTTTAAGCGTCTATTATTATATCACAATGCTAAACTATAATCCTATAATTGTTAAAGTGTGTGAATAGAATAAAATAACCGAGTTGGAAGGGACCTTGGAGGTCTTCTAGTCCAACTCCCTGCTAGGCAGGAACCCCTAGACCACTTTAGACAAATGGTTATCCAACATCTTTTTAAAAACTTCCAGTGTTGGAGCATTCACAACTTCTGGAGGCAAGTTGTTCCACTGATTAATTGTTCTGACTGTCAGGAAATTTCTCCTTAGTTCTAAGTTGCTTCTCTCCTTGATTAGTTTTCATCCATTGCTTCTTGTCCTGCCTTCAGGTACTTTGGAGAATAGCTTGACTCCTCTTCTTTGTGGCTATTCTTTGTGTCTATTTCCTAATCTGGCCTACTTTGTAGAACTGACGGACATCTTCGTTTGCCATTATCCGGCACTTTGTTTTTGATTGCATCTATGTGAAGCAGGGATGTGAAGGCTGAAAGTGTAGAAGTTGGGTTACCTGTCCAGAGTGATCTCCCAGTAGTATTCAACAGAAACGGGCACCCAGTTGAGGTTTCCAGTAAAGTAGGTGTCGTCAATGCCACCGAACATTACAAAACTCCCTTTCTGGTCATCACTGAAAAATGAACATATAAGAACATGCCAATTAGAAGAATTTCAAATATTTTTTCCATTTCTTTTTTTGTTTCCTGTTATATTGTTGACCCATTGACACTTTTTAAAAGTAATATCCTGAAAACAATGGGTTAATTTCTTGATTGTTTCATCTATAAGCTACTGGTAGTAGCAAAGAGTTAGAGAGTTGTATCTCTTGGCTGCTATCAAGTAATTATATGAGCACAACAGGGGTAAATGCTGTTGAAGAAATTGAATTTAGCTCTGGGAATTGGTGTAAAACTACAGATTCTTTCAGTTCATTCCTTTCCTCTATATTCAGCATATACCCTAAACCTTTAATAAATAACACGGTATTTGGCTTATCTGAATCATTCACTGACCTGGCACCAATCTGTCCACAATGTTCCTCTGGACTACTGATTTCTGTCCCACGTATAAGTTTCATGTAAGGAGATAAGATGCTCTCTAGTTCCAAATTTCCTGAGGACATTCTTCTCATGGTCAACCTAGTCAGTGGGTTTTCTATAATCCATAATAGAAGCTTCTATAATAGAAGCTCACATAAACTCTTTTCTGTGGTTTTCTCAATTATCCAGCATGCATCAGCTATAACATTTCTTATTCTTCAATCTTTTCTAAAGCCAGCTTGAATACCTGGCATTTCCTTTTCCAGACAACCTGCATTGGTTGATCCTAAGTTTTATTTTGCTAGCATGTGAAGTTATGGATATGGTATTAACCTGCTTCCCCCATTTGCTTTGTTGGTCAGAAGCCTTCTGGGAAGATTCCTAATGGCAACCACTTGACTCCAGGATGCTGCAACTATCATAAATACATGCCAGTTGCCACGCGTCTGGATTTTGATCATGTGACCATGGGGATGCGGCAATAGTTGTAAATACAGGGAGAGTCATAAATCACTCTTTTTGGCCCTTCAAAACTTGTTGTTAAACTAATAGTTGTCATTTGAGGACTACCTGTAGTGTATATACTCCTGGAATATACCCCTAGTATTCTTCACTCATCCCTCTAAGGAATATCCCTGCTGCTATGATGATGCAACCTAGGAGAACGGAAAGGGATAGAAATAATTTATGATTGACTTGCTCCAGGAATTTTGTTTTTAAAAGTTCCTCTTCTAGCCAGAGTCCTGGAATTTTTTTTATAGTTTCCCATCCAAATACTAAACAGGTCTAACCCTGCTTAGTTTTTTGGGGATCAACCACAGTCACCTACATGCTGCCACCTGCAGTTCATGATGATATGCATACCACTTTATAGGGATAGTGTTCAGAGGTGGTATTCAGCAGGTTCTGACCAGTTCTGGACAACCAGTAGGGAAATTTTGAGTAGTTGGGAGAACCGGCAAGTACCACTTCTCAGTGGAGATTTTACAGTATCCTTCCCCTGCCACACCCACCAAGTCACACCCACAGAACTGATAGTAAAAAAAGTTGAATCCCAGCACTGACAGTGTTATTGTATGCAACTGATTTTTAAAAAAAAACTCACTGGGGCTTTTTCACAATATTTTATCTCTTGCAGCAATGCACTGAAAACCTGTAAAACTGGAAAGGATTGTCTATTGTGGAGTTTCTCCGAGGTAATATGGTTGGCACCGGGGGTAATATGGTTGATACCAGAGGTGGTATTCAGCAGGTTCTGACCAGTTCTGGAGAACCGGTAGGGGAAATTTTGAGTAGTTTGGAGAACCGGCAAGTACCACCTCTGACTGGCCCCGCCCCCATCTATTCTCTGCCTCCCAAGTCCCAGCTATTCTGCTGGGTCTTCTTTTGTTGCCCTGCACAAGAGAACGGAGCTGGAAAGCAGGTTAGTGGGATGGGGAGGGAATAGGATTTTGCAGTAATCTTCTGTTATGTATGCAGGTTTGAATGTGATTGGTTTAGTTTGAACTGTTCTTGTAAAATGTGAGAAATGATTGGTTTAAAAAGTGCGGGAAAATCCTGCACTCTCTGATTGGCTGGGCAACGCAGCTGGCTATAGTAGCAGCCGCAGCCCAGCCAAATCGGGTCTGTTATGAGCTGTAGTCACTAATAAACTCTTCACTGAAGCACTCCACGTCTGACTCTTCATGCAAACTTAACACCTTCCCCTGCCACGCCCACCAAGTCACACCCACCAAGCCATGCCCACAGGACTGGTAGTAAATTTTTTTGAATCGCACCACTGGTTGGCACCCATGCCCTCTCTTCCTTCTAGCAACAGATAGTAATTAGTCCCTTCAGAAAAGCATGCACAGATCATTGTTACTTACGAACTCAGGAAGACGGAAAAGAGATCCTGGGATACCAGACCTTCACTCATCATGTTGTCAAAAACAGGAGTGGCACTAGAGTAAGACAGACTAGGGTAAGCCAGACCCAGGATGCCATCAAAGGGGGAATAATAAAGGAAGCTGCCCGGCTCGGTCTGACTCAGACCAAAGATTTGGTTGGTGACCTGAATACTTTCAACCTGTGCAGAGGAACAGGGAGAAATGGTTATAAAAGTCCCTTTTAATCTCAAGCACTACTACTATATTTGTGTCGGAAGCACATACCAAGGCATTTTAATTTCAGTTTCAAGCAGATTTATGCATAGATACATATGTTTGCAAAGAGTCCTTGAACGATTCATATAATTCACTTGATTCTAATTGATTTTTGAATAAACTGCTTTGCTGTTTAATGTGTCTCATAAAATAGCCTCAAAGGAAATCTCTTGGTATGTCCTATTAGTTTACCATCTGCAACTATTTCTGTCTGCCCAAACTAAATTTTGAAAGGAGTGTAATTGACCGCAGAGTCGGGATTAATCTCCTGGCAAAGAATTGGCAATGATTCTTGTTAAGTTTGCATGAAGAGTCAGACGCGAGGAGTTCCAGCAAAAAAGTCTTCATAGTGACTACAGCTCATGGATTCCATCCTGGCTTGGCTAATATTGCTTCTTATAGCCTGCAGCCTTAGAAGGCTAGCCAATGGAGTGCAGGGTTTCTTCCCCACTATTTAAACCAATACCATTTGACATTTTACAAGAAACAGTTCAAAAAACCAAAACATTCAAACCTACATATACACCCCTCCCCACTAGGTTCAGTCCATACCAAACCCCAACCTATCTAATGTATTCCTTTAAATAGGTGGGGCTCTTACGGTAATGCTGAGACCTTCGTGGTTCAGAAGTTTTAACGTTCTTCACCCAGTGAGAGGGGAGTGTATGTCTACCATTTCCTTGTTAGGACTTCCTGTCAAAGAAGACCCTGTTAGACTGTTAAATCAGTCTCCTCCCAACCCATCTCCATTCCAATGTCAGCACCCAAGTCAGGTAGTGATGTGCACCTTCCACTTCAATGGTGGATCTCATTGTGACAGGGTTCGGGATGGTTCCTGTCGCAATGGCTCACACATGGGGTTATTCCTGTTTGCTGATTTTCCTCCTGTTCCCCCTTCCCCCCTAGAAGAAACATCAGGTGAGGGACCCAGAGGAGACAGGGCCATGTTCCTGAGGGAACCGATCTGTTGGTCAATGTGCCTGCTCCAGAGGAGGCCATCCTCTGTTTGAACCCTGTAAGAACGAGGGCCAGTGATGTGAGTTATTTCAGCAGGAATCCACAAAGGTTCACCTATAAGGTTCCTAGCATAGACAGAATCTCCCACACTAAAAGAACTAACTTTGGAAGTGGAATCCAGTGGTGCTGGATGCTAAGTGGGATGAAGGCGGTCAAGGAAGACCTAGTTTCTGCCCATCAACAACTCTGCTGGACAAGTTAGTTGATGGGCTAGGAGTGATGTGTGAACACAGAAGCTTTTCAAGCTTCTCAGTGATGTCCCCAGGACCCAGCTGCTGAAGCTTTCTTGGTAAAGCGTACTCATGCCCAGCAGCCCGGCCATTGGTCAAGGGTGCCCAGGGCAGTGAGGGCATGTCTGATGCCCTGTTGAGCTAGAAAGGATTCAAAAATGTTAGATGTGAATTGAGGGCCATTGTCAGAGACAGACATCTGTAACCCATGGGTTACAACAATTTTCTGAGCTGCTTGATAACAGCCTCAGTAGTAGTGGATGTCATGGGAATACCTCTAGCCATTTGGAGTATGCATCTACTATAACTAGAAAAGTGTGCCCTCTTGTAGGGCCTGCAATCAATGTGGATTCTAGACCATGGGCCCCTAGGACATTCCTGTGTGGGGGCTGAGGTGGAGCAGGTCTGATACCTGGCAATGGGACAAGAGGCTACCCAGTTTTCAACCATTTTGTCAATACCTGGCCACCATACATAACTCCTGGCCAAACCTTTCATCCTTACAATCCCAGGATGACCCTCATGTAACATTTCCAAAACTCCCTTTGCAGTTTTGCAGGAATAACCACCCTGTTACCCCACAAAATACATCCTCTTAATACAGATAATTCAGTTTGCCTGGACTTAAAAGGTTGGGCAAGGTGAGGTAGATCTTGAAGAGGCCAACCTTCTTAATCCAGCCTATAACAGGTGCCAACACAGCATCTTTGGCAGTTTCTTTGGCAGCAGCACTGGAAGCTTAGCAACGGTCTCCGAAAAAGGTGTGAGTTTCAAGTTCAAAGTCCTCCTTGTGGCAAGGTAGTGGGCAACCACTCAGTGCATCAGCATGTCCAATGTCCTTGCCAGGCCTGTGAATCAGTTTGTAGGAATAGGCTGCAAGAAATTCAGTCCACCTCAGCATTCTTTGGTGACAGACAGTGTAGGTTTGTCTCCACAATGCCTAGTAAAGGTCAGTGATCTGTAACAAATGAGCAATACGTAACTGAACGAAG